>CM052437.1:129539540-129561672 GCA_028533085.1 Varecia variegata
AGTGCTAGGATTACAGGCGTGAGCCACCGCGCCCGGCCTAAATTCTACTTCTTAATTACACACACCTTGAGTGCACTGAGGTTTCTGTATATCCATGAGAACAAGGTCCATGTCTCTTTGGCTTATCATTGAGTCTCCAGGGCCTGACAGTGGCTATGTAATAGGCCTGCAAGTACTCATTGATTGAATATATTGAAAATAATGCAATTGCAAAGGCTTTTGATGTATAAACATTTTCTCGGTGATAGCATAATTTAATTTGTAGATGGTAACTGAATTTTGAATGAATGTTTAGAAATGGAAACTCAAGTACTTATGCGTTATTAAAATGAAAATAAAATGTAGTAAATGTTTTTTTATAAGCACCTAAGGGATCATATATAAAACAGCAATAAAATAGCTGTTGAAGAAACCCTAATTACTGACAATTGTTTACCATGTAGACACCTAATATGATGTTTCTAGATGGAAGCTATTAATTTGAATTACTCTAGAAAAATGATGTATATAGGCATTTATACTTTATTATTATAATGTGATGATATTTTCCCCTCTTTTTTTACTAGAATCCCACAGTGACTAACAGTCATGAATAAATTTATAGACTTGTTTTTCATAATGAAGCAAAATGACTATGAGCATGAAATGTCCTCTTCTTTTAGTTTCATTACTGTAGGCAAATAAAATAAAGGGCCTAATGGATAAGGAAAATAAGTTATGCCATTGAGAAATACTAACTAGATGCCTATTACTCATTTTCAGATTCAGAAACAAACAAAATAGATCATATTATTGGCCAGTATTGGTACAAAAAATGATTTTAATTCTAGTTTTGAACTCAAATTTCAAATAAGTATAATTTTGAGTTCAAATGAATGTTGCCAGGAGAAAAAAATGAGTATGATATTTGCTGGTACATCAATATGTAGACACGATCACAGATCATAAACAAGTGCAAACAATACAGTACAATTTATTTATTAGAATGCAGTGAGAATTAGTTCCCTGGAAAGAAAACAGAGAATATTTTAGCTAATTTATACTGCTTCTTGAAAGCACAAACCTAATGAAATATTGTATCAGGAAAGAAATGCTTAGGAATCAAAGAACAGGGGGAAACATTGAATAATCAGATTGCTAGAGATAAAAAATGAAGCTTAAAGAATTAGGAGGATTAATTTTGCTCTTGCTTCTGTAATGAATAGGAGGGGAGAGAAAGGACTTGCGTTTAAATGTGCAAGGCTATTTACATGGGTTATCTTACTTCTTATTTTCACATCAGTCCTATTGTGCTGCCATCACTTTTCTCATTTCCATATAGGAAAAATAAAGTTCAGGGAGTCTGATTGAATACATGATTCAAAGTCATACTATTAGCTTTTAAGAGAGGTATGTCAGTCCAAACCTACATAGCTTCCCAAGTCCATTCTGTTCCCACTATACCAGGCCTCTTCTCTGGCAAGATCCTCTCTACTTGTAGCTATACTTGTTGGGGCAGCCCATGAAGATGTGTCAGTTATTTGGAGTCCTAAAGTCATTGGCAAAATGATGTGGATTTACAAATTTGCAACCCTGATGAGAGTGGCTTCACTTTGCCCTAATTGTAGCTTGCTTTTTTTCATCGTCTTTGGGCTATTTTTGTTCATATTGTAACAGTTGAGAAAATTGGAGTTAAGTAAATTACCTGAGGTTTCACAGGACACATTTGCTGAACTGAGATTTGAAACCAGGCAGGGTAACTCCAGAGCACATACACTTAACCACTGCGCTAAAATGCCCAGCCTCATAGAGGAGGAATTGTAATCCTTCCTCCCTACCACAGACTTCATTATCTCCTGGGGATTTATGTTGCTTGGGGAAAGGTGGCTGGGGAGGTGTGTATGGGGGGAGGGAGTTCGGGAGGGAAGGGAGCTCAAATGCAGTTCTTTTTTTTTTTTAAACCCAAGTGGTCTAACTCTTTTTTTTTATTTCAGCATATTATGGAGGTACAAATGTTCAGGTTACGTATATTGCCCTTGCCCCCGCCTTCCCCTGAGTCAGAGCTTCAAGCGTGTCCATCCCCCAGACGGTGTGCATCACTCTCATTATGTATGTATATACCCATCCCCAAATGCAGTTCTTTAATTCTTTGCCTTGGCAATTGCCTTATGGCCCACACCTGCTTTTAGTATATGTTGTGAAAGGCAGGAAAACAAAAGGTATATCTGAATAGTAGTAAATAGGGATATAAGGTTTATAAGATATATTGTTTGTAGTGAAGGTATATAAGCTCGTAGTAAGAGATAAGACTGAAAGTGTGTGTTGAGGACAGATCAAGAAAGGAAAAATGGTAAGATTGGATTTTATGTGGTAGTTGAAGAAGAGTGTGATGAACATAATCAGAGTTTTCCTTTTGTGAGATTAATTTGGCATAGTTGTACATGGTGAGTTGGACAGAAAAGACACAGGAATTAAGATGCCCAAATGAAAGGCTATTTAAAAATAAGTTATACTGTGTGTATTTATTATGAAAATATTAATTGTTAAAACAGACAAATCCCCCTTAGTCAGCTTGGGTTACTATAACAAAATACCATAGAGTTGGTGACATAAACAACAGAAATATATTTTCTCACAGTTCTGGAGGCTTGAAGTCCAAGATCAAGCTGCCCACATGGCTTGGTTTCTGGTGAGGGCTCTCGTCCTGGCTTGTAAATGGCCACCTTCTCTCTGTGTCATCACATGGTGGAAAGAGGGTGAGCTCTCTGGTGTCTCTTCTAATAAGGGCACTCGTCACATCAGGAGGCTCCCACCCTTATGACCACATCTCACCCAATTACCTCCCAAATGCTCCATCTCAATTGCCATCACACTGGGGGTTAGAGCTTCAACATATGAATTTGGGGGGAACACAAACATTCAGTCAATAACACCCCCAAATATCCATGTTTTAACACAATAGGATTTAGTGAAGTCCAAAACAGATATTCTTGATTGGCAGAAAGTTTATGATTTATTTAAGGCTCATGATTTATTTGCCAGAAAAAATGCTTTTTAAAACTTAATAAGGCCGGGCGAGGTGGCTCACACCTGTAATCCTAGCACTCTGGGAGGCCCAGGCGGGTGGATTCTTTGAGCTCAGGAGTTCGAGACCAGCCTGAGCAAGAGCGAGACCCCGTCTCTACTAAAAATAGAAAGAAATTATATGGACAGCTAAAAAATATATATATAGAAAAATTAGCTGGGCATGGTGGCGCATGCCTGTAGTCCCAGCTACTGGGGAGGCTGAGGCAGTAGGATCGCTTGAGCCCAGGAGTTTGAGGTTCCTATGAGCTAGGCTGATGCCACGGCACGCTAGCCCGGGCAACAGAGTAAGACTCTTTCTGAAAAAAAAAAAAAAAACTTAATAGAATTTTAATCTCATTACAGTTGCTTCTATGTGCCAATAACATACCTACAGTTCTTTCCCAGAATATTTAGATTTACTATATATCTTTTCTTTCTCATCTCATCTGCTTTTTCTCCATCTCTCTTTCTATCACTCTCTCACCCTCATCGTTCTCTCTTTGTGTCTCAGCTTAATTGGGGTATCTCGGACTTATCAGACTTTAGTGGTAAAAGCACACCTTTGAAGTCTTTTCATTGCAACCAATTGAAAGCATATACTGTATGCTGTCTCAATTTAGTTACAAACCCTAGATTTGATCTCTGTTAGAAAGCCGAGTTTTAATCATTCTTTCTTGCTCTGTTTTCTTCTCTGTTTTATCTTTTACAGCTTGGGTTTGAGGAGAATTACCTCTTCTGACTCTACAATTCACTGAATTTGTGCCTTCTCTCTAAATCGTATATTTCTGCTTGTTACCAGCCAATTATTTTCATGAGCTTCTCATTTTTTTGTAATACCTCATTGAATGTAGGCAACAGCAACCAAAACACACTGCTAAACTCCTCTTTTCAACCTTTCCCTTAGGGCCACAAGTTCATTAGCTATATCATCTTCCATTTAAATTATTCCAGGTGGCAAAATTATCATATATTTCACCGTGGCATGGTATTGAAAAACCATGTTTTCAGCTTCTGAAAAGAGTTTCTTTATCGTCTATTGCCTGGGCCCAAAGCCACATTTGCTAGGTTTTGTTGTTATAGCAGCACTTGACTAGTTAGTACCAATTTCTGCATTTCTCGGGATAGGTCAGATTATGATATAGAATCAAAAACTACCAAATCTCAGTGACTTACTCAACCAAAATTCTTTTTCTTTCATGCTGCATGCTTGGTGTGGGTTGAGTGAGAGCTTCTGTTCATCATATCCACTCTAGAATTAAGAGTGGTAGAGGTTTCATCTAAACACTTTCTTCTAAAATCACAGGGTGACCAAATCATTCTGGTTTACCTAGATCCTTCCCACGTTTACTCTGCATCCCGGGAACCCCCATTAGTTCCCATCAAACCAGAGCAGTTTTGCCTGGGACTGTTTTTGTTTTAAAATTAGAAGTCCTGTGTCCCAGGAACCCCCACCATCCTGGGAAAATTAGGATGGTTGCTCACCCCCACACAATCACTGCAGCAGTGGGAAGGAAACTTAACTCTTAAGGCATCTGCCCAATAGTGACATCTGCCACTTCTCCTTTTCTCATTGGCCAGTGCAAGTCACATGGCCGTGCCTAAGGTCAAAGTGGGCAAGTAAGAGCAACCGACCATGTGTTTGTAAGGCAGAGAGTGACAAATATTTAGTGCACACCAACAAATGCCTGACACACTAGCTCTGTGCCTAAGAACACAAAGTGGTTTGATAAGCAGCTTCTAAGACTTTTCATTTATAAAAGAAATTTTGGTGGCTTAAGGTACTAAAACATACAAAAAGTTGGAACAAATAAAATCAACATAAAAATAATAAAAGTAGCTGTGTAGAAGGAGATCCAGAAAATAAATCAGATCCAAAGAATAACAGAATCTGCTTTTGAGCTATAAATTTAGCAACAAACACCTTCTTGGTTTTAGTCACTATATAGACATGTGCATGTGGTAGTAGAGATAATACATAAGATCTGTTACTGTTTAGGAATGAAATTTTGAAGAACATACAGGCAATGAATGCAAATTAACCACCGGTAGAAATTATTCTCTCTGAACTCAGTGAATGCAAAAATGAGCTTTAAGAATTTCCAAGTCTATCAGTTACTAGCATGTGGGCTCAGAATAGCATTCATTTATTTATTCATCTATTCATTTAATCAACAAATATTGAATGACAAGTACTGTCATAGTGACTAGGGATATAGAGTAGTAAGATGAAATGTCCCTGTTCTTATTACGGGAGACACATAAACAAATGGTTTCAGATTGTGATAAGCACTGGGAAGGGAACGAGCTAGATGATAAGATAGTGTAACAGAGAGGGCAAAGAAGAGGTAGGAAGACTTTGGAGTCTGGTAATAAGGAAAGTTTGCTCTGTGTGTGTGTGTTGGCGGGGGGTGGAGGTGGGCAGTCATACAAGCTGAAACCTACGGGGCAGTAGGAATGAGCTTGCGAAGGGAAGAGCTGGTGGAATAGCTTTACAGGCACAAGCATCAGCAAGTGCAAAGACATTGCAGCTTAGACGAGGAACCAAGTGAAGTCACGTGACTAGAATGTAGCCACGTGGAAAATCAATATAAAAAGATGGAAGAGGAGGTAGGAGCCAAACCAGGGTAAGGAATTTGGACTTTATTCTGACAATAGAAAGATTTATATTCAGGAAGTGATATGATTTGCTTCTTGTTTTTCAAGAACAATCTGACTGCTATTTAGAGAATGGATGGAAGAGGGCAAGAGTGAAGGCAAGGAAACTAGCTAGACGCCACTTTTAACAATCTCGATGAGACAATGGCACTTGGACTAGGGTGCTGTCAGTGGGGATGGAGAGAAGAGGGTGGATTTTAGATATAATGTTGAACTAGCAGGAGAACAGGACTTAATGCTGGAAGGAAGGGGGAAAGAAAGAAAGATCAACTTTAGTTTCTGGCTTGAGCAACTGAAGGAATGGATATACTCTATTACTTACCTATGGAAACACTTGGAACAAAGAGAGTTAGTGGGAAAATCAAGAATTCTGCTTGGACAGGTCATTTGGTATATTTGTTAGACATCCAAGTGGGTGTATCATATACCAGTGAATGTATCACGTGTGGTAGGTGGGTCTGGCGCCCTGGAGAGAAGCGTGGACTGGAGACAAACATTAATGAGATATCTGCATATTGATGGCATTTGAAGGTAGGGGAGTGGTTAAGATCAGCTAGGGAGAGAGTGTAGACACGGAAGTGAAGAAGGTCCTGGATAGATCTGGAAGTGCTCTAACGTTTAGGGATTTTGTCGAGAAGGAGGAACAGGAAAGAAGACAGAGAAGGTGCTCTAGAGACAGTGTAGCGTAATGCATCCCCAGTGGGAGACTGTTTCAAGAAGGTGCAGTGGTGGTGGGTAACTGTGTTGCCGAAAAGTTCAAGAAGAAAAGGATGGAAAGTAGCCACCACGTCTTGCAATGTGCAGACCATGACAAGAGCAATATCTATGGAGTGGGCTGAGAAATGAGTAGAAAGTCAGGAAATGGAGAGAGTAAACATAGATAAAGGTCTTCAGGCATACATGAATCATATTAAATAGTAAATAGCTGTAACATAATTAAATTGCAACTTCATATACTAGAGTAAATGGAAAATATACCAGTTCATAATTACATTACTTATCTCTAGATGGAAACTAAGGAACAGAAAGTGACAGTGAGCATAGCACCTAGAAAAAGGAGGCCGAAGTCCAGGAATCTAGGACTATTAGTCCAGCAGGCACAAAGGGAGCACGGCAATGAATACGGAGAGAAGAACCATTTTCATCACTACAGAGCTGACTTTGTCGAAGGACACGGAGAATTCTTCAGATTTTGCTATTCTCTGAACGACTATTTCCTCAAGACTATCCATCTCTCTTTACTTGGATTTCTTGCTTACAAAACAACATTCTTACTAATAATTCAGCGTCCTAAAGTGACTTGATCCCAGAGAGAAAGGAAAGTGTCAGTGGGAAACAAAGAAACAGAGGAGATTTGGATGGAAAGGGGTGGCAGGAAGGCTACAGAGGAAAGGATTTATTTTGGAGATAAGAGGCTTTTGTTCTAAGCAGCAAGTAAAGAAGATAGAATGTAATCAAACACATCTAAACATGTATTAATAGTAAGTGACTGAGAGTAGAACTCTTCTAGGATGGTGTATTAGTCAGCTAAGGCTGCCCTAACAGAATACCACAGACTGGATGGCTTAAACAACAAGATTTTCTTTTTCTCACAATTCTGGAGGTTAGAAGTATAAGATCAAGGTGCTGGCAGACTCAGTTCCTGGTGAGGCCTCTCTTCTGGCTTGTAGACTGCTGCCCTCTCCCTGTCCTTACATGACATTTATTCTGATGTCTCTTCCTGCTCTTATAAGGACCCCAGTCCCATTGGATTAGGGCTCTACCCTTATGACCTCATTTAACCTTGATTACCTTCTTACAGGCCCTATAGTCACATTGAGGGTTAGGGCTTCAATATATGAATTTTTCAGGGACACAATTTAGTCCATAACTGGTAGTTCCTTCTTGCAAAAGGAAGATTCATCCCCTGCTGATTTTAGGTAATAAGAAGTGGAAATACTGTGCATCTGTTTGTTGCAGTTTGATCATATTCCCAAGCAAGAAATGGCAGTCTGACAGTGGGAATTTGCATAAAGGCCAGGGTACATAGGATTGTGAATTGGAGTGACAGACAAAGATAGGAACGTTTTGGAGAATGAGCGTGAGGGTAGGGAGCAGACAATATTGTTGAGGGCTTCCTTGAAATGGTTGACTATTGGATTTAAACTAATGGCTTTTCTACTTTTTTAATGTCTTGGCAGGAAAATGACATAGAAATGACAATTTTTGTGGTATTTGGAGGCATTTGAGTGGGACTTGGTGGAAAAAAAAATTTTCCTATTTTATTTTTAGTAATATATACTATAATGAAAACAGTGAAATGCAAATATTATGGAAGATATTAACTATTGAATTTGCATATACAATCCTAAATAAAATATTTTAAAATGTTTTAATGAAAAACTCAAGTTTATTTTCATAAGCATATCATTTTTAATATCAGGATTGTTTTCCCCCTAGAATGGCCATATGCAATTACTGATCAAGACTTTTATATGATGATCCTTTTAAATTCTTGATAGTCATTATTGATAAGAAATGTCATTAACATAAATATGTAATAAAAAATTAAATTCTATGGGAAAATTCAATTTTATAAGAGTTGAAATCTGTTTCAAAAACTTTTTTAAATATAGATTTTCCTTTTTTTTATTTACAAATGTAATGTTAGCATTTTTTTAGGTAATGAAAAGAGATTTCAAATCTAAGTAAATTTTTTCAGACCACGCATTTAAATGTATATGCACTGTTAGAAGAATAATTGTGTAGCTAGCTCGGTGGCCACTGCAAGGGCAAATTAGCCAAGAATATTATTTATGATGACAGATTTTGGGCATGTAGCCTCCAGCTGTCTGCCTGACTTCCTTCCTCACCCCTAACTTTCTGGGGTGTGGGCTATTTTACTTGGATACCTGGAACACAAACTCCTTCAACCGCTTCTGGGTTCATTTGTGTGTAATGGGCAGTTACTGAATGCTGATATAGATTTTTGATGATGTCCCGGTGAAACATCCTTGTCTGTGCTCATCATTGTAGGACAGAAAAGGAGGCACCAGAGGTTACTCATCACTGGTGGGCGGTTATTGGGCTGCCCTCTGAGGAGCCCCAGAGGGGACTGCTTTCTGCCAAAGGTGACCAAGTAGTGTCCTGGGATTATAGATCCAGGTCCCTGTGTGCCTCCCCAAGGTTAGAGAGAGCATCATTTCAGGGAGCTCTGCTTAAGTTTTGTAAAGAGGCAAGTAAAATCAGAAGATGGATGATGGTTTCAAAGCTCTGGGAGAAGTTGTGACAAGGAAAAAGAGTAGATTCATTAATTCAGAGCTTAAATTTTGAAAACTCTATCTTTTTTTAATCATATAAAACTCCACACATTGCCATATTTATTTAGACCAGTGGATCATCCATTTCTATCTTCTTTGTATGCTGGCAGCAATAAATATTTAATTTATTTATTTACTTACTTACTTATTTTAGAGATGGGGTCTGGCTCTATTGCCCAGGCTGGAGTGCAGTGGCACTATCATAGCTCACTGCAGCCTCGAACTCCTGGGCCCAAGCGATCCTCCCACCTCAGCCTCCTGAGTGGCTGGGACTATAGGCACGCACCACCATGCCTGGCTGAAGAAATATTTTATAGGAGAACATAATTCTTTTTAAGCAAGAACTAAAACCAAGTTTGCTAACTTTTCTTAATCTATTATAAATTAGTCATCTGTGTATTTGTGTCAATCTTCTTGAATCTACCACAGTACTCTTCTTGGTAGTAGCCAATATATATTTTTAGATAGGTTTATTGAGATATGATCCCCATACCATGCAATTAACCTATTGAAAGTGTACAATTTAATGGTACTTTGTGTATTCAAAGATTATGTACAACTATCACCACAGTCAACTTTAGAACATTTTCATCACCTCAAAAAGAAACTCTGTACCCTTTGGCTATCACCATCCTGCTCCTCCATAATTCTCTCACCCCTAAGCAACCGCTAATCTAGTTTCTGCCTCTATAGATTTGCCTATTTTGGTTTTTTTATGTGAATGGAATCATATGATATGTGAAATTTTGTGACTGACTTCTTTCACCTAGTGTAATGGTTTCAGGATTCACCTCAGCTATACTTTGTTTCTTTTTTTTTTCTTTGAAAGTAATTTATTTGTTTCCAATCACAAAATGCAGACAAGGAACAAGGGTGATACCTGTAACCCCTTGGTTGCACATCTTCCCAGTTTATGCATCTATAAATACTTTGTACAACACCAAGCTCATGCTGTCCTCACAGACATAGTCTCACATTCCAACAGCTGCAGAGTATCATGTATGATCAGATGGGAAGTTAAAATAGACTTCCCATTCACAAGGTAGGACTGTGCTCCAATTAGTGTTCCAGGCCACTTTTGCTAATATTGAAACTGAAGTACCTGTTTGTTCTTACTATTGATTTTCTTAAAGCTCTCTCATGAACAAGTAGGTCATAGACAAATTATGTTTGCACAAGTCTTAGAATCTTTTAAAGTAATCCTATAGAAAGGCAGTGACTAAGGTCCTTTCCTTGTCTCCAGCTTTCCAGGTCCACCACAGTCAACTTTAGAACACCTGGCACCTGGATTTCCTCCCCTGGGTCCCCCTCATCCCAGGGCAGTGATGGAAGAAGGGCAGGCCAGGTCAAACATGAGGAATAAACAGTCTTTACTGGGCTCAGACCAGGAATCCATGGGTCTTGAGGACCTCTGTGTATTTATCAATTTTGTTCTCCACATTCTTTTTGGCCTATTTCTGTAGCCTCGTGAGCTGTTTTTCCTTCTGGTAGTGGATCTTTCTTATTTTCCTCCAGGGTGGCAGTCACTTCCTGGTACTTCCAGCCAACTTTGTAAGCCAGGCACCCTAAGTAGGCAAACTTTCTCATA
This sequence comes from Varecia variegata, assembly GCA_028533085.1. NCBI lineage: Eukaryota > Metazoa > Chordata > Mammalia > Primates > Lemuridae > Varecia > Varecia variegata. The sequence continues at coordinate 129,550,128 of CM052437.1, forward strand.
GGCTTCAGTTGCACATCTTGAGGGCAGCAGGAATCACCATCTGCTTTTCCTTGTCATAGTGCAGTGGGATGGCATCAAACACCTTGACCTGGTCTAGGGTTGCCTGGGCTCAAGTGATTCTCCTACATCAGCCTCCCAAGTAGCTAGGATTATAGGCATCAGTTACCATGCTCACCCAATTTTTAAATTTTTTGTACTCTTGCTATGTTGCTCCAGCTGGTCTCAAACTCCTGGCTTTAAGCAATTCTTCTTACTCAGCCTCCCAAAATACTGGGATTACAGGCACGAACCACCATGCTTGGCACCTTTGCCAAATTTTTAATCGGGTTATTTGTTTTTTTATTATTAGGTTATAAGAATTCTTTATATATTCTAAATACAAGCTCAATTACCAGATATATGATTTACAAATATTTTCTTTCATTGTGTGGATTGTCTTTTCACTTTTGTGACAGTGTCCTTTGAAGCACACAAGTTTTTAATTTTGATGAAGCCCAATTTATCTAGTTTTTTCTTTTCTTGCTCATGATTTTGGTATCCTATCTAAGAATTCTTTGCCAAGGTCATGAAGATTTATTTATATGTTTTCTATGAGCTTTATAGTTTTATCTCTTATGTTTAGGTGTTTGGTCCATTTTGAGTTAATTTTGTATCTGTTGTGAGGTAAGGGTGTTTTGATTGCCTCCTATTCTCCCTGTTGGTGAGGGAGAGATCCCCTATCATAAATATTATGAGATCACTGAACACATGATACCAAGTATCAGACAGATGAAATCAAATAGTTTGTTAATCAATTATAAACATAGTCTCAGAGGAGAACACAACATGTCATGCAGGGCCACGTGGAGGTTGCACTTACTTGAGAATAGAAAGAACAAACAGGGGCATGGAAGTCTGGCTTTGCAGTAACCAGAGGATGAGATGATCCCTGGTACCCAGGACAGGATGTGATTGGGTGGCTGAATTTTGTGGGCTGAAATTACGTTGAGGTCTGGGTGGGGTTTGGCTGGCCCAGCTGATAGAAGAACTAGGCAGGTGGGGAGCCTTTCCCACTCTAGTGGGAGTAAGGGATCCCATGGTTAGGGCTTTGGGGCCCTATGAAACTTAAAGTTGTCAAGGCAGCACATGCAATGTCAGAACTTACAATACAAAAGATCCAACTTCATTCTTTTGAATGTGGCTGCCCAGCTGTCCTAGCACCATTTGTTGAAAAACCTGTTTTCTCTACTGAAAGGTCTTGGGATTCTCATAAAAAATCAGTTGACCTATAGATGTATGGGTTTATGTCTGGACTTTCAATTCTATTCCATTTAACTATATGTCTATCCTTGTACTGGTACACACTGTCTTGATTTACATTGCTTTGTAGTAAGTTTGGAAATCATAAAGTGTGAGTCCTTCTTCTTTGTTCCTTTTCAGGATTATTTTGGCTAAGTAGCCAATATTTTTTGGAGGTCATATTGTAATCTTAAAGTGGGTTGAGATCCATGTAGAAGAAGACCATAGGAATATGAATCAACAATATTTTATTGTTGATTAAGGAAAGGTTTGCTTCTATTTTATAAATGTTCCTCTTTAAGAGAGCAGCAGCTTTAAAAAGGAGATAAATAGAATGATAGAGGGAAATCCTTCCATAAGACAGAATTAATCCTGGGTGATAAGGCGATAGTAAGATGGGAGATGTCCAAGTAATATAGCCCTTACATTTATATATTGAACTCATTTTAACAGCTGAGAGAGTAATTAGTTCTATAAACTAAATATTTCCAGATATAGGTAGTATTGTACTTTCCTGTACCTTGAGGTTACTTGCATTGGATAATGATATATGGACAGAAATGATGCTTGTCATTTCTAAATAAAAGCTGTAAGAGTCAGTGCATATTTTATTATTTTCTCTTCTTCCTACTCTGGAACATAGAAACATGCAGATGGACTTCCTTTAGCTAGAATTCCTGAGTGAGAATGATATAAGGCAGAGTCCATCCGCTACTCTCCATCTAAGCTGACTCATAATGGACACGTAGCATGAATAAGGAATAGACCATTGTTGTTCTAAGACACTGAGTATTTGATTGTTACCAAGTATAATCAAGTCTATTCTATATAAAGTTGGTACCAGAAGTAGGGGCTGTCATAAAAATGTAAAATATATTGTATTGGTTTAGGGATTTGAAGACAGCCTGTGAAAAATGGTTTTGGGAATGGGAAAGATAGCAATCCATGTATTGTGATAAAAGTCTTTGGGAAAATGCTACATGCGATGACTTAGAAGGAAAATCATGAACTAAATTAATTTGTAACTCTTAGGAAAGAGGTTTTAAGCAAAGTATTAGAAATGTAAGCTAGCTTCTATTGATTGCATTTGACAAAGTATTATAAGATAGAGACAAGCTCAGAAAAGAATTGGTCTGCTTATAAGCAAGGATTAAAGGGAATAGAGTAAGTCCAGAAATTCAGAAACTTGCAGGGTTGGACAAGGGGGCAGCTTCACAATCTCAACTAGTAAATACAAAATGACAAGTCCATTAAAATTCAACCACATGATAAAGATCAAACCAAGTGTTTGCTCATTATACCCATTGCTGAAACTCGTGAATGTCTTAAGGGAGCATTCAGTAAATCCTTTAAATTGAACAACATGGCTCAGCAAAAAGGGAGTAATGTAGTTATTCTCTCGTTTCCATAGGCTCATAGAATACATAATTATGTTGGAGGTGGACGTGGTATGGTGGCAAGAAAGCAAAACAGAGAAATAAACAAAGAGAACAAATAACAAATCAAAGAACTATGGCTATGGCTATGGTTACAGGCACATAGAAATAACTGGAATCAAATAGATACAAAGTTTTTTATGTTTGTAAGAAAGTCATGCTGATAAACCACTAGACTGGAGTAAAAAAGTTTATGACTACTTGAGGCTTAAAATAATGCCATCTATAGGCAGAAGAAACCAGCTCAGACTACAAAGAGGGTGTGTCTCTTGGTACCCTTCTAGGTGTGGCACCTGTGGGAAAGGACAACTATCCCAGAGGGTGGAGCCAGGGACCATGAAGAAAAATGGGAAGAGTGTTCCTTTCAGGAAGTGAAATTAAGGCCTAATCAAAGATCATTTTTCATATCATATAAGCAGATACTCATAGTTTTGTCCTGAAGATTTCAGAACTGCTAAGGATCAATGTTTTATATGGTGTCTCTTCCATTTTTTCACTTGCCGAATGTATTTATTTTGGTTATCCTGTCCTGCTTTACTGTTGTATATTGGCTTTGTAGGACAGATAATTTGCCTTTTGAGTTCTTAGGCCTAAGAAGAGAAACCACAGCCAGGGCTTTATATCAACCACAGATATAGAGACTTTTGCATGTCACCCAGAGATTCTGAACTCTGAGTTTGATGCCATTACTCCTTACTCTGTAAGGAGGTGGCGAGTATATTTTGCCTGTGGAAGAACAATGAACAGGATATTTGGTGAGCTGTAGGGCCTTTTATGGTAGTCATTGCTGTTCATAAAATCTTTCTAGTTCACTCCTTTTTTGGGTACATGGTAGGATTGCATTTTCTTGTACCTTTGGTGTTAGATGGGACCATGTGTTATACTTTGGCCAATGAAATATGAACAGTAGTATGTCATTTCTGGGTAGAATTTTGAGAGCTAATGTGTAACTTGCTACTTCTTCCTGGCTTTGTAATATGGTGATTGAGCATCTTTTAGCCTGGTGTCCTGTGGGACAACAACCCCAGCTGACCTGCAGTAATCTGTAGTGACAGTTTTACTGTTATTGCAGGATAATCTAACCTATCCTAACTGATCCAACAGTCTTTGGTTTGGCAGGTCTTGGAAACTTTTCTTGAAAATATGAATATATAAAGTAAGCTGATCTTATTTTTACTATTAAATACAAGTTAATTGCTTCTCAAAAAATGTCTAGATTGTAGTGCATAATCTAAGCACACTTGAAATCACATTGTGGATATTCTCTTCTGATTTGCTTCTAGTGGACTATTAGAGAAGGAGAAAGAATGGACTAGAAAGAATGTAGTATAATTGTTGGTCAGCTAATCACCTTCATGAGTTAGTGGTCATGAATTCAAAGCAATAGACCAGTTGGAATGGTTAGGTGTGTGTGTGTGTATGTTTTTCTCTCCGTTCATATTCTGTTGAGTGAATGCAGGCACAGGAGGAGGCTAGTATAAACACAATGAGAAAGGAGAGAGGGAGTCAATGGTATATTCTAAAGATTGATATAATGATGTGATTTAATCTGAGCAAGTAAAATAGTGAAGATTCATGTTGGGTAACGGACAGTGAAAAGGCGACAGGATCAGGGGACTATAGATCTCTATGGGATTGAAGAATTATTGGAGTCAGAAAACTGGAAGGAATGAACTGGAGAGATAAAAGGTCATGGCTAGTGATAGCAATGTCTGAAAGAAACTTTGTGGGGTGGAAATTATTAGTAATAACAATATTTGGGTATGACTATGGGGAATGCTTGCCTGAGGTAGGACAAAGACATTGGAAAAGAGATCAAATAACTGAGAATACAGAGTATTAGGAGAATCATCTATAGGGACATTGAAATTACCAAGAATTATGACATGAGTATTGTTGGAAAAAGTATTAACAGTGGGCCCAAAGCCCAAATCTCCAAGACATTAAGGGAAGTGAGCTGGAGGTAAATAGATGACCACAACCAGTGGGAGTAGAGGTGAAAAAAATAAGGTCAGGTTTCTATTTTTAGGAAGAAGAATGAGAAAATGGTCTCAAAGTAACAACTGAGAAGCAAGAAGGACAACTATACCATGAACAACTGTGGGTAGAATTTTTATTCTAAAATTCCCTTACAAAATAACTTTGTTTCAGAAATATGTAAATCTGAATTTACTATGAATAACAATTACTTAAGAAAAAATACTGAAATGTAAGCTTAATGAGGTCAGGGATATTTTTCTGCGGGGAGAGGGTGATTTTTGTTCGCTTCTATGCCCCCAATTCCTACAACAATGCCTGGAATACAATGGGTGTTAAACAGATGGTTGTTGAATTGTTGGATCAATAAATAAAAAGTAAAGAGGAAATTTAGTCTTGGTGCTTTTTTTTTGGAATTCATATCATCCTTTTTAATGATGGGTGTAGAAATTAGCACTGGAAAAATGTCAGGAAACCTATATTTAGTCAACCAATAAAATGTGAGTGGGGTACAATAACAGGGCCTCAGAAGGGCCAACAAAAATGTACTTATAAATGTTTTCCTCTATCAAAAATACCTTCTAAAAACTAAAACAAGGAAAATCTAAGGAGTCTTATTGGGCTCAGTAACTGCTGACTCCAGGCAGCAGCACCTGCCCTAGTTGTGGGCATCTGGTCCTCATTGTGGGTAGCAAATTTCTCGTCCCTGCCAACACAATGTGTTCTCGTGCATATGTGCTCCCCTCAGCGGAGGAGAACCAAAATTTGAGTAAGATTTACTTAAAAGAATAACATAAGAGCAGATGTGATGATTATTCTTATTATTACAGCCACTTCCTTTTTCCCCCCATCTCTGCTGCTTGAATCAGAATCTCCCTTTTTTTGAAAGAGAGAAAGCAGCAGATTTGCAGCAACTATGCTAGAAAATGTACACAACCTGCAGCTGTATGTACACTATACCCGTAGTGTAAATTGATACAAACTTCCTAGAAGGAAATGGATTATGTATGTAGAAAACCTTAAATGTATTATGACAGTTGACACCACAATTTGTCCTGTATGATAGTATCAGTGTTGTTTATATAAATGATTGACCTATTTCACCAGCCTAGTTATACAAAAGGTCATATTTACTTTAAAAAATTCACAGTCATATAAATTGCCCAATATTCTGCATGCTCAAAGAAATAGAACATCTATCTGGGAACTCACTTTTGAGGCCACCCCTATGTGAAAAATTTAGTGGGCTTAATTTTCCAAAAGGAATCATCTTGGAAACTCCAGGCAGTGAAGCAAGAAGAGAATGTGACTAATGCTCTCGTTTTTCTTGCCATTGCAACACTTTATGCCACTCAAACTAATATGACCCATGTCCTTGGCTGTGATGATGCCCACTGTCATCACTATGATGACCTGCATGGGCTACAATAGTTCTTTTTGAAGATCTTACTCTCTCTGTCTTATACTGAGGCATGAGTGATTCACAGTTTAACATCCACAGATGCAGATTTTATGATTGTAAAATGTAACACATGCTTATTGGATAATACAAAAAAAACCCACTATTAACATTTTAGACCATTTCCTTTCTTTCTTTGTCTATTATTGGAATTTCATAGTAATTCTTTTTTATTTTTTTTAGCTATTGCACTTAATATTAATTTCCTCATAGTTTTGGAAATTTTTTAAAGCATAATTTTTAATAGTCGCAAAATATACCATTGAAGGATGCACTATAATTTATTTAAATCATCCCTGATTTTTGGACATTTAAGGTTGTTTTTGTAACTCCTTCCTTTTAAAGTGTTTGTATGGCAGAATTTCAAATGAGCAGATGCAAATGTTAAAGAATTGACTCTTGAAAGGAACCATTGATGAGCATCAGAGTTGGGCACATAAATTGAGACATAAACTAATCTATTCATGCCTAGACATTATTGTCCTATTATAGCTCAAACTTTAAAACCAGGTTCTGACTCTTGCTTAGGGGTGGGAGAATCACATTACAGTGGGATTGATTGCATGTCACATTTTTTTTTTAGTTTGCATTTGCATGAAGCCAAAACAGCCCATCGAGTAATTCATTTCAGTAAAAACCTGACTTTATTGTTTCAAGTCCTGCCATGCTACCAGTGGATGCTAGAGGGCAGCAGAAGCCAGGAGGAACTGGCAGGAAAAGCACTGACTTGAATAGGCTGAAGAGGCTCTGCCAGGCTGGGGAACCATCTGTTCAGGGCAGACACAGACGTTTGGGTTCAAGGAGCCTGCAATAAAGGTTCTATTCGGTAGCTTGAGAGGGCAACAAAATGGAGTAACAAGAGTGCTAAAAAAGGGTTAGGTGCTTAACAGGCACTTATCTTAAACCTTTTGGAGGATTGAAACAAACAAATGAAGAAACAAATGAATCACCAAGTGTAAGCCAAAAGCCATGGGTTGCCAGGTTATTCACTTGAAGGAGAAGGTAAAGCTGTGGTAAAGTTTGAAGAGCACATATTAGGGAAATACGATGTCGATACAAGCACCAGGGATATCAGAGGGTTGTGACAACGTGGCTCTGACATCATCTGAGCAGACCCTCCATTAGAACAGGCCGCACATGGGGGTAACAAGTGAGCAGCAAATGAGTAGGGTATGAGGAATTGTAAAGCTTCGAAGTTATAAGAAGAGGCAACATTTTAGTGAAACAGTTTCTAACTTCTGGTAGTGGAAAGAACACTGCTAAGAGTCCTGAGAGCTGGATTCTAGGCCTGTCTCCCAGCTGATTACATGATTGTGAGCAAGTCCCTTACCTTTCTTGGAATTCTGGCTTCTCATGGACAAATTAGGGGATTGGAGACTCGATGAATTCTAAGATACCTAAGATATCTGAAATTCAAGGATAGATTTATTGGTGTTTAGTTTAATCAAAGCCATTAGCCAGTAACATTGTGCAGAATGAGATAGCAGTCTAGCATCCTTCCTTCCTTAGTTTTTACAAATTGTCCTAATATAGCTAGCCTGAAGGTGTTGCAATCCCACCATTTATTTGTATATAAATGAGGAACAGAAGCCAGAGTACTTGGATGTTTCATACTGTGTATTCATGTAAAAGGAAGAAGGAGATAGGTTTTCCAAGATTCTTTGATCCTGTTTTAAATAGATTGGTGGGTGTCTTTGTAAAATCTTCCAAGAACTTGTGAAAGACTGCACAAAAACTCATTAGTGCAGTTTAAACTCTTTAGTTGTTGATACCTTGGGTCACGGAGTTAGGAAGACTTTAAAGGATCTTAGGAATATTTTAGGTTACTTTAACAAGAGCTTATATTTTTGAATTCTAAAGTACTAGATAATGATAAACCCATTGTCAAATGTTCATTTCCTTTTCCCCAACTATTACTGCATGATTACAAATAACTTTTTTGTTTTCAAATTTATTTTAAATTTATTTGTAGCCTGTTTTAAAGTGGAAGTTATTGCTATTTGAATTTTATATCTTTATGGGAAATTTTAGTAAGCAGATGAATTTGAGGAGGCTGTTTATAGTTACTAGACTACAAACATTTTTCAATAACCTACTTTCTTATTAATAGGCATGGGGAAATGTAAAATGTAGACATTTAAAAATATCAGCTTTAAAACTGCATGGAAATAAAATCTGATCTGTTTCATCTAATTTTATACAAAAAAATTCAAAAATATGACTCAAAGTGATACATAGTCAAATTGATTTTTAAAGCAGGAAGATATCATAGACATTGTCTGGTACAAGTAGTCCTTGACATTTTCACACCAAGGGCTCTTTTAATTATTTTTTTCTTTAGTGATTCAACGTTTTGAAATATTTTGTCTATTTTTTCCTCACCAAAAGCACTCCTTAAATAATTAAGTTTTTCATTTTAAATAAATTTGAAACACATATAACTGCTGATCTCTTTAGCATAGGTTCAACAATAACATGATCCTGAGAGAGTGAATCTCAACCAAATTAAAAAAACAACAACTAGTATTTAGTGCATATTCACTGGGAAAAAAATATATTAATTCTATTATAGTTTTGAAAAATTCAAAATAGCTCCAGAACTCCTATGGACCTGGGGAACTACTTCTTTTCCCGTAGCTCTCTCAGTTTGCAGATGAATAGCTCAATCACTTGTTTAAAGTCACACTGATTCAAGTCCAGTGTTCTCTCTTCTTTAGGATTAATCATTACAGCTTATGGTAATGAATGAAGTTAAGTTCATGCTTCTCACAAAAGGTGAACCTAGAAATTTGAGTTGGCTGGTTTTGTTGTTTGTTTTTTCTTACAAAACACAAACTGAGCAAATCTAAGTATAGGAGACATTTCAGGTATCACATATATGGAACTATATTCTGGATATTTCCTGGAAAATAAGTTCCATGGCAATGTTTTTCATTGTTGTTTTCTTTTTGCAATCCTTTAAGAATAAGAGTTAAGAGGTTAATTTTGTTTTAGCAGCATGTTGATATAACTGTCATTTCATTAGACACTAACTCATTTGCAAAATAGAAGATCATTCATTTCTGATTTCCATAGAAGCCAAATAGCAACATTGTGTGTGTGTGTGTGTGTGTGTGTATTTGCTGATTACACAAACAGTTCCCCCTTCCCCTGCCCATAAACATGGTATATGTGTACAACATTTTTAGAGGTGAGGGAGGGACACTATTTTGAGTACGCCTGAAATACCAAAGTATAGGTTACCTACTCCTACTCATAGAGCTAGCTCTGACTCTTCCTCTCTCCTTGCATATACATAGATAAAACTATCTCTTGCTATCCCTACCATGATGCCTGGAAGGTCTGTATCAAAAAAGTTTGCTTTAATCAGAATATGCAAATATGTCCTGTTGGAGAGTTAACACAATGATTTATCATCATAACTAAGTACACATGAACTATTTTGTTAACCAGGTTAACTAGCAGAGAGTAAGGATGAGAAACAAAAAAGATCAAATTTAGAGGAGTGGTGAGATGAAAGATAATGGAACTCAGAATGGCTGAGGGACATGCTATGACAACCAGAGTTACCATGAAGGCAGTAGGAGCTTGGAGTTGGAATCAAAGAATAAATAAGGTTGGTGGAGTGATATGGAATGACACAGAAAGCAATTTTTTCTTATTCATAATTTTTCATAGGCTAGTTCCATATGTTGTATTTGTATTCTGAGGAAAACCAAGCCTTTAAGAATGTTATTTGAAAGTGCTATATTTTTGTACCTGCTTCTAGCACTCACCTAGCAGCGGGTCTCTTTTGCTAGAACTCGCTTTTGATATTGCAATCATCACTAGAGTAAAATGAAATTTTAATTTTATGTTTTTTTAAGGATAAACAATTAAAAAATACTTTACTCTTCACCTGAATGCAAGTCCGAATTCCGGTTCTATATAACACCCACTTGCTGAGATGCCATGTGGTTTTCTATGATAGTCTTCTTTATTGTAAGAAGTCAATAAACCCAACCCTGTTTGAACACAGGTGGTCCTCATGTGAAATTGATAGAGGGAAACAACAGGCCCTGCTCAGAAAGAGTCCTAAGACCCTAGCCAAGGTCTCCGATAAAACAGGAGACAGTGGGGAAGTGGGCCCAAACCAGCCAGAACCAAGATATCCACCCACACACAAAAAAGACCTCAGGTTACCTCACTGCTCATTATACCCTGCTTATAATGTATCAGCATGCTAAAAAGAACTCCCACCAGCACCATGACAGTTTACAAATGCCATGGCAAGTCCCAGAAGTTACACTATATGGTTTAAAAAGAGGAGAGACCCTCAGTTCCAGGAGCTGCCCACCCTTTTCCAAGAAATGTTATAAATAATCTTCCCTCCACTTACCATTAAATTAAATAGAAGGTATGAAATAAGACCTTGGAAACTCACAAGGTTCACTGCTTTGCCTATGAAGTCAGCCTTCCTTCTGTTTCTTTGTGACTTCAATAAACTTGCCGTCGCCTTACTCTTGTCAACTCACTCTTGAATTCTTTCCTATGTGAAGCCAAGTATGCACTTGGCCTTCAGGCCAGACCCTGGTTTTGGGGTCCACTTTCCTGTATCAGAATGAATGAGCTAATCCATGTAAAGCACGTAGAATAATGCCTGGTACCTGGGAAGCACTCAATGGTTATTATCTAGGTAGTGTTTTATAATTGTGTAGATAGAAATATGGAAACTCAGAGAGGGTCCAGAGCTGGAAGCTGATGCTGAAAGTCCAGTTCAGGTTCTATGCTCTAGAGCTCATGATTTACGACACCCCACTGCTCTGCTTTGATTCATCTCTGCTGCTCTCCCGTTCCTCTTATCAGGAGGTGCCCTTATTTGCCTCTGGGATTCTGATTCTGTCTTGATCTCTGTTTAAATAAAAATTCTTCCCCTGTAAACGGCATCGAAAATCAACCATAACCCTTTTCATTTATGTAGAGGCTTGTTAGGTGAAAGACCTTAAAATTTTCTTTCTTTTACTACAATTTAGTCTTTTGATCATGGTAAAATTCTCTTTTATCCTTTGAGGTCTCATTGACTGAAAAGGCTATGATAAAGAATGTTAACTTAGATCTTTTGCAAGATAAGATAGACGGAAGACAAGAAAGTGCTAGGATTATAGGCATGAGCCACCACTGCACCTGGCCTTTTTTTTTTTTTTTTTAAACAAGTCCTTCTTCACAGAACCAAAGCATTCTTGACCTTCAGAGCCAAAGGTAAAAAGAGAGATTGGAAATAAATTAAGCCATGAGATAAGTGCCTTTTGCATCCACTCACTTTCTAGTTTATCAATCATGGGACTTTGTGTGTGTTCTGGGGAGGGTGGAGTGAGGTATTCTACACGTGTTTGCTTTTGGCAAGAACTTCTTGGTC
>CM052437.1:129561772-129576727 GCA_028533085.1 Varecia variegata
TAATATGCACTTGGTGAAAGGCAGTTTGAAGATTAAATTTTGAAATTTTTCCAACTGTGTCTACTTTTCATAGATTCACCAAAGCATATTAGCAACATAGTAAAAGTTCTGAAAATATAGTAAAATATTTGTTTGATCTTGTAAATCAGGCATTTCCCAAATTCATTTGAGTTTAAGACTTTTTTCTTAGAAGAAACACTTATGGTTACCGTACACTAGACACTGTTCTAAGCACTTTATACATATTAACTAATTGTCTCAATGGTTTTATTATTGCTGAAGAGGCATAGAGTAGTTAAATGAAATAATCATGGTGACACAGCTAATAAGTCAGCACACAATACTTCTTTAACCACTGATATCTTGGGAGACAAAGTGGGAAGTACTCTTTTGACTTAGGTAACAAAGAAAAAAGAACTAGATTTATTCACGTATTCTGCCAACATATATGAGAAACTAGTATGAACAAATGCTATTCAAAGTGCTGGAGATGCAGCACTGAGTAAGACAGACAATATCTCAACTCTTATGGAGCTTACGTTGGGTGTAGACAATAACAAATAAACACATAAAAAAACCCTAAAAATAAAACAGGTAATATGATGTAGATGGAATAGAACGGTGTGATAGGGTGTAGAATGTAGCTCAATTATTCTTGAAAATTAATTGCAATGCCTTATCAAGTAACTTAATGTGACTCTAATTAGAGCAGACCAATCAGTTTAATAGTTGCCTCTTACTACTAATCTTACTGATTCATTGATAAAGTGTATTTTTCCCCATGGGAAAAGTCATCAATTTGGCTTTTATATTCTTAGAGCAGTGTTTACCAAAATGGGATCAATGAAGTACTAGTTCCTGGGAATTTTTATCATTGTGTGTGTTAAAATGGTTTTGTGGTTAAAAAAGTTAAATTTCTTTACTGCACCAATTCCATAGTGCCTTCAATATACCAATGTTTATAGTTTCTCTCTTTTAACAGAAATACAGCATACAACATCCTAAACTTATTTGACAATGGGAGCTTCTCACAGGAGTAATGCTCCGTGGAATGCACTTTGGAAATGCATTGCTTTAGAGCACTCTCCCTTTCTTTACTGCATGACATATTTATGGTGCTACTGCATTGCAACAATTAAGTCACTTAAAAGAAGTTTTATGTAATTTAGAATAATTCTCTATTAAATTTTTGTTTGTTTTTAGAATTATGAAAAGCCAGGTTTCAGATCTAAAGGAAATAATATTTCATAGAAAAGTACTATTCTTTAATATTTCCAAATCTTGTTAATTCCATTTGCTGACATTTGGATTAGTGGATAGAAGATTGGATTATAAAACAGATAATCTGATTTTTTCCCTATAGGTACTTCCTTTATTATTGCAAATTAGTCTTTCTTGATAAGCTTGTGCAACTTTTGGGATCTAGTGAGCGCTGTGTTCTCTCCATAACAATATGTTAAAAAAAACCTGTATGCTTTTCTGTCTTTGTCATCACACATGAGCAAAACAAAAAGAGGAATAAGGCTTTTCTATGAAGATGGTTCACCTCGATGTACATTGAAAAAATAACTCTCTGTCAACCCATATCTCCCAGTTCCCAAAGGCAAAAATTGTTTCCAGTTTCTTGTGTATTCTTCTAGGGAATATATATGAATACATAAAATATGCATATTACATATATGCAATATTTACACTCATATGCATATGTGAAACTCCCCTTTTTGAATACAAATGTAGCATTCACACTGTTCTACCCCCTATTTTATTCGCATTACAATTCTTTCTGGGAATGTTTCCATATCAGTACATAGAGTTCTGCATCATTGACAAAAGAAAAAAAGAAACAAAAATTGCAGCAGAGTATTGTAGTATAGACTGTTAAATTTATTTAACTATATTTCACTGAATGGATTACTATAATTTATTCAACTAGTCTCCATTTCATAGACATTTGGTTGATTTTTAAATCATTGTCTAAAATAAAATAGTCCCTTACACATTAGTCTTGAACTGGGATGAATTTTGCTTTTATATTATTATTTTCATAACTTTATGATTTTTAAATAGACTTTTTACAATTTCAAAAGATTTTTTTACATGCTATTTGGTTTTGTGTAAAACAAGGGTGCAGGTTTCCAGAACATTATAATTTTTAAACTTGTGCTAACAGCAGGAGGCTTACAAAATTTAACTGAACTTTTCTTTATTAAAATTCTTTCTAATTTTTATCCTTGTGATATGCTAAGTTTTTATATTCCTTATATTCTAATATTAACCTCATATTCCTAACCTAAAATTATATTTTAAATGTTTTTAAGTTCTTGAATTTTGAATTTTAGACCCAGGACCTTTCTGCATAGATTATTATTCTGAAGTTCAATGCCGCCACATATTTGTTTGACTTCTTTCTAGAAAAACAAGTCAAGAATAATATAAATGAGCTTAGATTAGATCAGATACGATGAGGTTGAAGAAGAGTGATGGCTGATGCAAATGAGAGGGGTGATTAGTATTGTTCTTGCTGCATGATGAATTACACTACATCATGCATTAAAACAATGGATTGTCCTTCAGGATATCAAAGACTTTTAAGCAAACAACATGATGGGAGATATATAGTCCTTTATCACTGAGCAAAAAGTAAGACTTGCAATGACAATGTTGAGAATTCTTTTCAAGTCTCAAAGAACATCACAGTGCCAGCACTGATGAGAATGTCCACACCTTGTCCTTGGTAACAGGTGCAACATATTTTCTCGTTCTTTTACTCTGCAGTACTCTTCTGTGATGACATGTAAGCTGTTTTGATCTCTGAGTACTTAGCTTAAAGTGGACCAGAACTCTTCTACCCTTGGAGGTGTTAGTAGGATTCTAATGATTTTGTTTGATCTACTATGTTAAACACAAATGAAATAAATCAAGAGAAATACACATAGTGAGTCTATCAAAGAGTTATTTCTACTTCTGGGCATAAGGTAGTTGCTAAGCAACCTGTGTCAGACTTCATGGTCATCTGTTAGGAAGGACACAAAGTCAATGCTCACTCAAGACACATAAGATTGTAAATGAAAAAACTATTTTGCTGGATTCAGGGAAAAGCTGCTTGGATGAATGTATAGTGGTTGCAGGATATGAGGCATCTATTTGAAGATCTGCTTAGGGTAGCAATGAAATTGGCAAAAAGTAAAAATCTACATTCAATCTAAGCACGCTGGGAGGACAGAGAAAATAAATGAGTTGTTCACATATTCCAGGATCTACCTTCAGAACACCATGATTATCTGTGGGATCTAATAGCCTTAAAGGCTATGCTGTGACCTTCCAACAACAGAAACATCCACAATACACTTTTAGAATTTTATTGGTAATAATAATATTACTTAAAATCTTCTTTCATATCTGTTTTCAATACCACATTTTAAGATATGAAGTCTGTAACTTACAAGAGTTTTTATTTTTTAATTATTTTAAAGTTTTAATTTTTTTTTAGAGATGAGGTCTCACTACGTTGTCAAGGCTGGTCTCCAACTCCTGGACACAAGGGATCCTCCTGCTTCAGCCTCCTGAATAGCTGGGATTACAGGCGTGCACCATGGTGCCTGGCTGAAGAGTTTTTTTTTCAAAGAAGAGAGAGGTATGGGATAGGTTTCAGGCCGAGTTTAAGAAAGCTACCCAAGGCACAACGTGAAGAAAATGATGGTTTTTGCTTTGCAGAACTTATATATTCAGATTTTAAAATGACTCATGATTTTTCTTCCTTATTTTTTCCTGGATAAAGATTTTCCTTCTGACGTTAGAATATTGTTTGGCTAATCAAAACATTTCATTGTGGTTTGTTCCATAGAGTCACACTTAACTGCAAGGTTTTTGTAATTACCATGGCTAGCAGCTTGACCATAGAGAAAGTTTTTTAATCTCTCCAAGCCTCAAGTCTCTCAAGTGTAAAGCAAAGCTATACATAGTTATCTCATAGAATTGTGAGAATCTAATTAAATAATATTTATAAAATGCCTAGTAGACACTATGTGTTCATTTTGTGATAATTATTACTATGCTGTGGCATAGACTACTAAGACATTGTACTCTAAACAGAGTTATTGCATGTTATCTACTAAAGGCATAATAAACATTTTTATATGCAAAAGTGTATTAATTCCTGGGATCTATTGAGATATTTTTTGAGAAGTTAATCACATTCAATTAGGATTTAAATCATTATTATATTGAAGTTTATATTTATATTGAAGTTTAAAAAATACTACAGGTATGTTTGAAATACAGGTGGTAGACTGTGTTAGGATTCTCCAGAGAAACAGAACCAATAGGATGTAGATATAAAAATAAGAAAATTTATCATAGAAATTGGCTCACATGGTTATGGAGGCCAAGAAGTGCCACAACCTTCCATCTGCAAGCTGAGAACTGGGACAGCTGGAGATGTAATTCAGTTCACTCTGAGTACGAAGGCCTGAGAAGAGAGTTGGGGCAGGCAATGGTGTAAGTACTGGTCCAGTCCCAAGGCTTGAGAACCAGGAGTGCCAATGTTCAAGGGCAGCTCAAACCGGAAGCAAATTTGTTCTTCCTCCACCTTTTCAGGCCACAACAGATTGGATGATGGCCACCTGCATCTATGAGGGTCGTCTTCTTTATTCATTCTGCAATTCAAACTAATCCCTTCCAGAAACCCTCTCACAGACACACCCAGAAATAACACTTTATCAGCTATCAGGGCATCCGTTAGCCCAGTCAGGTTGACACATAAAATTAACCACCACACAGTCCATTTTCTTTTTGTTTCTGAAATAAGTATAAAGAATCTACAGTTTGTCAGTAAATTAATGTTTCTTTCCATAACATGATTATTATTTCTCTTTAGCACAAAGGTGATATAAAACGCCCCCTACCCATAGGTTCGACCTCTGTCACAGACTCATAGATTCCCCTTGGAAGCAGAGCCCAGCCTATTCTTTTTGGAAAAGTTGTTCTGGGTTTAATTTTGGGAATCTGCTAAGTATCTGTTAACATTTTTCACAATGGTGAGTTCAGTAAGTAACTCTATAAAGTCAATTGGGAAGAGCACTGTGATAATGAGGTGAGAGCTCCAGAATCCATCTTTAAGGCCTTATATTAGTAGCTCATATTTTTGGGACTGGCTGGGCCTAAATGTTCTCTCTGTGGCAGTGGAACATTTGTTAATTTGTTCCATAACAAATTCCCACTATGTGCTAGGTACTATGAACGCCTACTATGTGCTTGGCATGGTGGTAGGTGCTGGAATTGCTGTGGTGACTAAATTTGAAGTGAACTCTGTCCTCCTGGAGCAGTGGGGGAAACAGAGTAAAGTGATAAGTGCCTTGAAGGAAATGAACAGAGTATGAGGATGAAGAATGCTGTTGCTGGATTGGGTGAGTGAGTTGAGAATACTTTCGGAGGGTGGCCAGGAAAGATGTCTGAGCAGATGCCATTTAGACTGAAAACATTCTGAACAAAGTTGACCTCCTGGACCACAGCGTTCAGTGTGGGTAGCACCACCATAGCAATTGTACCTGTCAATGACCTTTCTTTGTCTCTAGGACTTCTGAGTTTGAATAATACAGTGTGGTCTTCCATTTCCTTTTCCTTTATGAAGGCATTTGGTTTTTATCTTTGTTTTCTGAAACAGCTGTTTCATTTTACTGATAGATGCTATGTCATCCTATAGCAAGCCAGTGCTTCTTTCAGTTTAGGAGGATTATTTTCTTCTACATGTTTTCATTTCAACCTATGTCTTTTCATATACATGATGAGCTCTTTAAAAATAAACTAAAGTTATCTGTTGGTACAAATCAGGGAGGAGCTGTAATCCACAAATTAGATTGGGATGTTTCTCATAAACAACTGATCATTGCCTAAAAAGGAATTTAGAAGGTCATTTATGCAGTACTAATTACTCCGTTTGCATAGAATTTTGACTCTTTCAAATTATTATGTTATATACATTTAGAGACAAAACTCTGGTTTAACAGCAATAATAAAAGCATCCTCATATTGGTGGGAGAAGTGTTTTCAATTTGATTACCTTTCAAAACACCCATGAGTTGTAACAGTAGGAGTGTATTCATCTATTAAATGTTAATAGACTAGCAATTGTGTTTATATGTTTAGATGATTAAAGCCTAAAGTGTACAATTTCTATTTTAATATAAATCAGTGTCTACATGTCTGGATGATCCTGAGTTTTCAAAGTTTATAATTAGCATCTAACAACTGCTAGAAAGGTATTATGAAAAAAGAAGGCAAACAATGTAAAACATAAAACAGAATGCCATATTATAATAACATCTGTAACCCGTGTTTTATCTGCATTGTGTTAAATGCACTATAGGTGAGCTGCTTCTAAAACTTACCTAGGAGGATACAAATGTAAATCTGTCTTTACATAAAAGAATTGGTTAGAATTTATTTTCCTAAGGAATTTTTTTATTGCCCATCTTTAATTAAAAAACAATGGAAAACTAAGCTGTTTTACAGTAAATTTTTCTATCTGTAAAGATTAGAAATAACCATAATCATAAAACATAAAGTAAGGAATTCAATTATATTGATTGATTGGAGATTCAGGAAATCATTTTTCAGACTATATATATTTTTATAAATAGTTTTTCAGAATATATATATTTTTTCTAAATCATACATATACCATATGTTATCTCCATGAATACCTGTAAATCCTTTTTCAGACTCTGTCCATATACATACCCACGAATACATTGACCCAAAGACATTTGGGCACACACAAGAAAACAATTTCATTTAATTTATAGAATGGTATTTTGAAGAATTTTGAAAAACAATTAGGGGAATTTTTTGTGGTTCAACTGGCATTTTGGCTATGGTTATTAAGACTTGGACTTACAGCAGTAATTTAATCACATTTGATTAAAAGCCTGTGTTTATCTTTGACTGACTAATAGGATCACAAAATACTGATGTGTTCAACTTGACCTTCTTAGCGATTTACATCAGTCACTCCATCTATATTTCTTTCTAGTCACCTCATTAATGGCCTTGAGGCACCCCTATTTTCTGAGACTAGACCTACCTTCGGTCAGATGACTCACTATGCCTCTGCTCCATGAATTCATGAAAAACAAAAAGTACTGCTCTTTTTTAATGGATATTTAGACCGAGGACAAAGCTGTTCCCATTGTGGCTCAGGCCCCATTCCTTGCAAGGGTACATCAGTTCTATCTAAATGTAATACACTGGGTGACTGCATGGAAGATCTGGCCTGGACACCTGCTCTCTTTTTGTCATAATTCTTCTGGTCTGAACTTTGGTCTATAAAATCAGGCTTTAAGTCTGAAGTGGAGGAAACCTAAAGAAATACTTGCTTTTGCCTCCTTTCTCCCCAATTTCAAATTAATTAAAAATACCAGAATACTAAAATATATGTTTATGCTATCCCCTTCCTTGAAGTCAAAGGAGGAGTTAGTAGGACAGAATTAATCAACTATTTTATTTAAGTATTTATTTCTTTGTGTGCATTTCTATGTCTCTTCTTTTAACTCACAGGGGAAGTATCTATGCATATACTTCGCTTGAGCATAATTTTCTATCCTTCTTGTTTAAATATGCATCCTCCCAACTCATGGCAGCTGTCAGCAGCTACAGCCCAGACACCTTGAGTTGTATAGCACTTGGGAGGGCTCCTGGCTAAATGAGCATTTAATCGCTTTTCACACCCTTTTACTGTCCGGGGAACCAACAAGGGCTAGGAGAGAGGAGGGGTATTTTGCATTATTGTAGTTGCTACTTAGAGTCATGGAAGTTTGGGTAACACCTTGTGTTAGTCTGTTGTGCTTTGCTATACAGAAAATATCCAAAACTGGATAATTAATTTAAAAAAGACGTTTATTTAGCTCACAGTTCTGAAGACAGTACAAGAAGCATCTGCTTCTGGTCAGGGCTTTGGGGAGCTTCCAATCAAGGTGGAAGGAGATGGGGAGCAGGCGTGTCACATGGTGAGAGGTGGAGCAACAGAGAGGCTCTTTGAAACAACTAGCTCTGTGTGAACTAACACAATGAGTACTCACTCATTACCTGCTGGGGAGTGCACCAAGCCATTCAGGAGGGATCTGTCCCCATGACCCAAACGCCTCCCATTAGGCCACACCTCCAACATTGGGGATCAAATTTGAACATGAGCTTTAGAGGGGACAAGTATCCAAACTATATCGTACCTATTATTGAAAAAAATTGGTTTAGCCAGTTTAGATATTAAGAAAAACCTCTGCGGAAAGACTAGGGAGGGATAATGGAAGTATGTATGATTTAAAATAGTCAAGGTAAAATTATTAACAATATTATTCTGTATTCTTCCAGAGATTCTTTATGAATATACAAGCAAATATAAATGTTTAACAATATTTTCCTCCTTTAGAAAATATCACATGATAACATATTCTGTACATTTTGCTTTAAATATTTTTATATGTGTTTTAAAAAACAGTATGCATAGATTTGATTGACAGATTAATTTTTGGTTGCTAACAGAATAATTCTTTATGACTCAAAATGCAAAATAAAAAAGCCTCAAATTTAATTTGTATGTATAAATGTGTATTTTTAAGTCCTTAGTGATTTGGTGGGCATATTAACAGCTATAAACCTTCAGTTTTCTCTTCAAGATTATGATCTAATTCTGCAAATAAGATACATATGCCTTTAAAAAGCTAACACTAATGGCAATGCATGTTACTTTCAAATGTCTGTATGTAGAAAACATTATTAAGTCTTTGGAACTGATTTTTATCATATAACACCAAAGAATTTTTTTTCACAGAAAAATTACTGTTATTTTTGTAATAAAGAATTTAAGCAATTTAGCAAATTGCAAAAAAGAAAGTAATAAAATTGCTCTCCAATCTCACTATCCCCAAACAACCATCATATTAAGTGAACATTATCCCATTATTTTTTTATGTATGTATGCAAATAGAGGCTAGGAAGAAACCTTTGAAGTATTTTTCATGAAATACTTTCATATTGCATGTGATATTTTAAAACCAAAATAAATTTCATTTAATTTGAATTTAACAGGAGCAAATGAAAATGCAGTGAAATAGAGGAAATTGCTGAAACAAAATTTTTTCACCACAAGAATAATTCCCTAAAAGATCCTTCTAAGGATCTAAGATTAAATAAAAGGATCATGGAAAATATTGACAATTTGGAGCCTTTTAAAAAACTATATCTTCAATTTAAGATGGTGTTGATTGACTCATTGCTTTGTGAGATTTGGCATTAGTACTCTCACGTTTCCTTTTCTTGCTTAATCTCTTGATTTTTCTTAGCACATTATTATTTTCATACTGTCAAGGTTTATAGCATTTATATTCCATTCTATATACATAATCTGCACAATTCTCTTGGTACTATACTTGAATTGAGGCAGTACTCATCATTTGTTGTTTTTACATCATTTCACTGTTCCTGAGTTCTTTATTTTCATTCATCCTATAAAAATAGTTTTAAATTTTGATTTGTCTCTTAAAGGTAGTTTTTGAAGAAAGGCCTGTGAGTTTTGTGGTCCCCAAATTCTTTCATGTTTTTGAATGATTGCTTGCTGTCTGTATGCTTGACTAATGTCATGGCTGTAGCTCTTCCCACTTTTCCCTGTGAGAATATCACTCAGTTCATTTTTCCTCAGATTTGGGGTTTTAGGAGAGGACTTAGGTGCCCTGACTCACTATTTGGCTTCTGGGGGATATGAATGGGGGAGAGGTTGGGTGCCTCCCCTTAAAGTAACTCCCACTCTGCTCCAAAATTTCAACTTCTTTCCCCCTCTTGGCTTCCACTTTTTGAACGTCAGGAACTTCATGGCATTAGATTGCTTAGTTGCTGCTGCTGAATTTTTCCTGGACTTTGCTATTTTTTTTTTTTTTTTTTTAGTGAATTGGATGTTGAGAGAGGAAATTCTGTTTCATTCCACTATCTTAGCTCAGGAATCCCCAAAGCTTTTTAATAGCCAGAAAAAGATTTTCTCTCCTGCAGAAATGAAAATTTGCAAATAGAAGATTAGATAGGACACATTATGATGTGAACAAGTACTTAATTACATTAGAGATGCAAATTTTTTGAGATTATACTTTTGTAAACAAGATGATCTTGTTATAATGGAGGATTTGTGATAACTGCAATGCAAAGGAGCCTCAGAGGAAAAATTAAGAAAACTGAGTATGCAAACTATTTATTGCCCGAGTTAGTACTGTGCATAAAATGCAATGAATACCAAAGACAGTGCAAAATCACAACACAGTGCATTCTATAACACAGTCTTATTCTCTTCTTTTAAATGTCTAGATTACTTTTCATTTCTTGTAACTGAACTGTAGAAATGTGGTCTCAGACTGACACACTTCTGAATGTTTTAAATCTCTAACAATCAAAAACACACTTGGCAGAGAACTAATTTCACACCTCAGGCATTAAAAAGCAGAGTCTGTATTCATTGTTTATTTTACATAATGTAAAACAGCATGAAGCATGATATATTATACAATGGATGAATGGGAATTTTAGAAAATAGGGAATCATTTTACATTTACACCTGGTAGTTGACATTTTATATATTGGAAGTTGTCCTGATATATCAACTATGATGGTTTTTTTTCAACCAACTGAATTTTTGTCACTAGAGTACATTAAAAAAAAAGATTTATATGACTATTGTTTGATTATATTTTTCTGAAATATAATGGTAATTTTATGAGTTATTGTGTTATCAATGCTAATACCTAATAAATCAGCCTTTGTTTTAAATATGTAATATATAAAAGTTAGAGATCATTATAAAATCTAGATTAATAAAGTTATAATATGTTTACCATTAAATGAATTTTAATTGGCCCAGCCAATTAAAATTAAACCTTCAGTAATATAATGATTCATTTCTTATTATAAAAATTTTGAATCATTGATGAGTATATTAATAATTGCTGTTTTAATTGCAGGAGCCAAATAGCTATATATTGGTATAACTTCTATAATTTAGAGGGGTTTAAATTATTTCAGGTACAGTTAATTGGTAAATTAGTGTCAGTGAAATAGTTTGGCAGTATACCACTTTTTGTTCATGGGGAACAAAACTCTAAAATTGTTGTTATGATAAAGGCTAAATCATATCAAATAGAGTCATAACTATCAACCAGCAGTGGATGACATGTTGGTTAATCCTAGGAACTCTGGTTTAGAATTCACTGAAATGGACCATCTCTTAGAGCTGCTATTTTAGGTGAACTGTTATGCTTTGATAGAGAGATTCAAGCGGTAGACGTCAGCTCAGCATTGAGCCTTGGTGGCTTCAGCTCAGTTTTTGAAAAGCTGACTTACATTCTTCCAAATAACAAGTTGTTATAAGGAAGTTAAATAGGACAGAAGGGAGAGAATCGATACTAAGTAGACAAAGGAGTGTATTGGGCTATCCTTTGTCTGCTCTTAGTTCAACTCCTGCCCTTCCATATGTTACTCTGTACCTCAAGAGGGTGGACCCCTGCAAACTTCACTTTCCAGCCTCTTTTGCCAGGTAAATTCCAGTTAGATTTGGCTAATGGGGGGCACCTGTGGGAGACTGAAGGTGGGAAGCAGCTGCAAACAGCTCTAAGGTGTAGTGTCCTTTGGCAGTTCCAGCAGTGGAAGAGGTGGCTGCTGTGGTTTCAGTGGTACCAGCAGTGAGGCCAGGGGTGACTACCATCCCCGGTGGCTTTTGGTGGTTAAAACGGGGTGGCAGAGCTTCAGTGTAGACAGCAGTCTCTAGCAGCGTCAGAGTCAGTGTGCTATGGGTGCCGGTATTCCCCCTCCTCCCATTCCTTATTCCAGCCAAGGGGTGGGAGCAGCTTCCATGGTTCTTATTCTTTGGTTTACCTCACATTACCTAGACCTTTTTGATCCTTCAGCCCTTTGATTATTTTATAACATTTCCATGTAGTAAATATTCTGTGATTGAACTATATTTAGCATGATTTCTGTTTCCAGTCTGTGGATACCACAAATAGTTTTTATGCCTACTTTTTCTTTGTATTCATATCGATTCTTAAAAGTAGAATATCTGGGTCAAAGGTAATTGCATAAGTAATTTCACTAGGTATTGCCAAATCTTCATAGAAGATTTGCAAGAAACTAAAGATGATGATAGGGAATGTAAAATGCTTTCTTTGAATCAAAAACTGTAGCTTGCTATCAAACAAAGTGAGTATAGTCTCTGAAAAAGGGCCAAAAAGCTTTTTAAATAGAACTCTCCAAGGTTATCAATATTTTTATCAAGGTATAAAAAGATGAAATTTTTTGAAGATAGATGAATCAGAGGAAAATATTTAGGAGTCGTTTATAACCATCTCCTTACTGTTTTTTTCTGGGCAGGGCTGAGCCAAGCCAAAAAGAGCTTTTATAGCAGCTGGAAAAATTTCTACAAAAATATACCTATGACTAATAATGCCACTGTTGGCACACTTTGCTTTTTAAATTAAATAATATTTTTTTCTCAATTTTATATAATTTAATTTTATTAATTTTAATATAGTGTTCTGTTATTTTTGGATAATATTTTACTGCCATTAGCTTATGTGCCAATAATTTTTATTATAGACTGAGAATATGTTTATATTTAATAAACTTTCATTTTTATTGATATTTTATAAAATTATATCTCAAATATTTGAAATGGTTTAAAATTATCTTGTTCATTTAAAAATGTAATAAATTATGAACATATTCAATAAAATACCAATATTGACATGAATATTTCAGTGTTATATAAAAAAACAGAGAAACATGGTGCTGTTGTTGTGTCATTCCAACCTGGAGAGTTGTTTTTTCTTTTTCATGCTATGAGAAGTACACAGAAGCTTCATTCAGGTGCTAACCATGATGTGCTAAAGTCAGCTTTTATTGGCTTGCAAGACTCGATTGTTAGAGTTTTAAGAAATATTGTAAGTCAGTTTTTAAACACAGCCATTATTAAAAATCAAGTTATATAAAGTTATAATCACATATATTATATTGAAAACAAAGGTAATAAATATTCAAAACTTATAACTTTCTAATTATTTTACTATTATCTATACTCTTAGGGTTATTTATGTCTATTATGACTTATGGTAGAAATACTATATAGTGGTGTGACACTGTGCATCTTTCCCACCTCTCTGTTCAGTGACTTCTTATTGGTGGCTTACAATTGACCATAATGGAAGTATTAATATTTTTTCCAGAGAAATTGGCAAATGCTATAAATCAGGGCTTGATTTATTGCTTTATTGTATATCTAGACTTAACATAGTTATGGAGAACATATTAATAATGCAGATTAAATTAAAAAAAGTGTTGTGTTTTAGCTATTAAATAGTGAATAGTACAGAAAAATGAGGAAATATTCTTCTAGTATTCAAAAACTAGATCTTCACATCACTTATGAATAAGTAAAGTTATTCATTATTGTATCTTACTGTTTAATGTAAAGGGAAATATCAATCTTCACGTTGTAAGTATACTAGTTTGTCAATTGCAACTATAGGTTGGCTGTGGACATGGGTTCAGCAAAAATCAATAAAAGCATTCTGCGACAATCAGTTGGGCTGTATAGAATTTACAATAAGGAATACTGTATATCTTACTTCTAAATTGTTATACATCATTATTATCAATAAAATTTATAATAAACTTATATTTGTATATATGCATACTCTCCCCCATGCCCTGGAAAGCTGGTTTTTAGACATTTATCAGCACACCACTGGCAGGAGGCCTGGGCAGTCAGTCATAGGATTTTGTTGCCTCCTTTTCTGAAGCTGAGAAGCCCTTTTCCAACTTCTGCTTCTACAGAGCGAGTTTTAACTCTTCCTGGGAAACCTTAGTCTCTGTTAACCCCAAGGAGTGGACTCACAGCTGTTGCTTTTTGAGGGACTTTGAATACACTGGGCTTATGGCTCTAGTCACTACTCTTTTTTTCTGTTCTATTTCTGGAACATGATTGTTCTTATCTTGATTTTGTGGGTGGTTAGGTCTTAAGAAATTTAAATAATATATTTTATGTATCATTGTTATGAGCAAATTGGGGAGTTCAGGACATGAGTGCATTATGCATTTTGACCTTGATTGTCTCTATGAATGTTGGGATTTACACCAGCGAGGGTGACTGAAAGATGATACAGTGATTTCTCTGCCTGCGGAAGTCCTAGTCACCCTTTAACTTCAGTACCACCATTTGTGCAAATCCTTACCCTCATTTGTCTCCCTATCTGCAGCGAATTACTTAATCTGTTTCTTTCTTTTACTTAATTCATATTTCCATTCAACAAATACTTCCTGTTTCCCATGTATTTTCAATGTGCCAGGCACTGGGCCCACAAAGGTGAGTAAAACCAGATGTAGTCTTGGCCTTTGTGTGAACTTATGCTCTAGTGGAGAGACAAATGTTAATTAAATAATCACATAAATAAATTGCAAACTGTGATAAGAGCTATGACTAAAAATACAAGGAGCTTTGATTGTTTATAATAAGAAGACCAGATACAGTCTAGCATTTTAGCAGTCTAAACTTCCCTGAAGCTGTGATATTTGAACTATAATTTGAAGGGTGAGTAGAAATTAATGCTGAAAAACAAGGAAAAGAATTAGGTAATGTCAACAGGCAAGAAGGCTGGTATATCTGTGATGCAAACACGAGGGGCAGAAAGTGGCCAGAAATAAGAGTGGGAAGACATGTGGGGGCCAGAGTATGTAGAGCCTTGAGAAGCTATTGAAAAGTTTGAGTAGTTGAATGATTGATCTGACCTGTTTTTTAAAAAGATTGCCTTAGGTGTCTTCTTCAAAAATTCTTTGCCTAGGCCAATGTCTGTAAGAGTCTTTCCTACATTTTCTTCTAGGATTCTAATAGTTTCTTTCCTAAGGTTTAAGTCTGTTAACCACCGTGATTTA
>CM052437.1:129577227-129665551 GCA_028533085.1 Varecia variegata
AAAAATAAAAAGATCACTTTGCTGGTAGTGGTTTGGAAGAAAGCCAAAATGTGGATCATTAGTTAGAAGACTATTAATGCAGCTCTGGAGAGAGATCATGGAAGCTTAGACTTGTGGAGTGGTGTTGATGCTGGAGAGAAGCGAATGATTACAGAGATATTTAGGGGACAAGACTGACAGGACTTGGTAATGTATTGGACATTGGAAGTAAGGGAGAGGACAGTTTCAAGAATGTCTAACCGGTTTCTGTCATGAACAACTGGAAGAGGGGTGCCAGTCACTGACTCAGGGAAAATTGACAGAGGACCAGTTTGAGGTCTAGTTTTGGACATTCTAAGTTTGATGTGCCTTTGAGACCTCACAGTGGAGATACTGATTGGTAATTAGATATACCACATTTGTGCCTTTACATGGTGTCATCATTAGTATCTCTTTTGAGACTATGAACTCTCTGAAGCTAGGAAACATGTTGTATCACTCACAGTTCTTGTTTTCAGGCAACGTATGCTGACTTCAATTAAGGAGAAAGGAGTTTATTGAAAAGATATTGGGTATCTATCTCCCAGGGATAATGGAAGTCTGGAGCACTAGGCATGAGACAATGTTTCTAGAAATAAAGCTCCAAATCCCACATTGGAGCTGGTCTGATGAGGAAATCATGGCAGAGGATGGGGTGCTATATGTGCACTACTGTCTCTTTGGGGCCAGCACCTCAACCTTACTACAACTGCTACCTCATGCCGTTTCTGTGCCTTGACCTTGCAGATTCTGTTACTAAGTCTTCAGATAGTGTGAGAGCAAGTCAGGTATGTTGTATTGATTTCCAGACCCTAAGATTATTCTCTATCTGCAAGAATGACTGAATATATAAGTGTCTAATATTTTCAGTTCCTGTGAAGGAAGAAACAGAAACTTCCTTCCTGTGAAGGAAGAAACAAGAAAATAAAATGAAGACTTTCCCCTACAAATGTAAAGGAGTTCAAATTTTGGATGGCTAACACATATGGCAGATTTCTACATATATATACCTTATTCATCTTTGCATACTTAGCACTTCGTGTAGTGGTAGCACATGATAAACAATAAATGATTTTGAATTGAATTTATACAATTGTTTTAACAATGAATTAATTCACATAAAATTTCCCCCCCTTCGTTTGGTCATTTAGACAGTATAATACTAGATTATTATGTATTATTTTAATTTGTTTTTGTAAACTAACCTCACTGTGAAATTGGATAATTACCACTATAATTTGTTCTTTAGAAAATTATGTATTTTTTTCAAAACAGCAAAAATGGCTTTGTATTTCTTATTTGGGGGATATAAGGCACATTTCAGTGCCCAAAGTGTTCTAGACATTTTATTTAAGAAAAGCATTATTTTCCATTTCTTTTTTCTTACCTGTGCCTTACAATGCTAAGCAAATAAATAATATTTGACATTTCCTATAGTTCCATGGTGCATTTTTGTCCTAGAACTTATTTCACATTCCATCAGTCCCATTCAGATTGATGGAGTGCAATCACTTGGCATTTCTCCTGTCTTCTTCCTTTTTAATGTTTTGGGCCTTTTACGTTTTGTTTTTCCCTTCATAAAGTTGAAAAAAACAATTGAAAAATCCTGCATTGTCTTCATAAGCTGTAACAGATGAGCAACCAAGATTCTCGTTGAATCTTGTTTAATGGTGGTGATGATTAATGAGGAAGCAATATCTTAATTAAATTGAGAAGAGTAATCTTACTAGATCATTTCTCTCCTAGACATGAAAATTAGACAATTTTACTTGCTTATTTCCATTTCACCTCTCATGTTTTGGTGTGAAAAGAAAGCATTCGCTTTTTTTCCTCTGCTAATGTTGCCGTTTTCCTTGATATTAGCATCTTGATGTTTTTTATTTCTATGATAGCAAGAACTATTGTTGGAAGAGGCATGCTGTGTCATAATGTTAATTACCTGTCCATTTAATCCAAACTCTTGTCGTGGTTTGTACTATGTTAGTTATGCAAGGAACCGTTTGTATTAGAATGCTCCCTCCTGTGTAGCTTTAGGCTAGCATTGGCCAAAAGAGGACTTCAGGCAAGACTTGGAAGGCAGAAGTGAGGCAGTAACCATTACTCTGGAAGCCTGGCATGGTTAGTTGTGACAGACAGATGCAGAGGTGCTGGCTGGTTCCAGCTGGTCCTTAGTCCACATCCAGCTTTTCTTTCTGACTGCTGAGCCACAAAGCTCCAGGCCCACCCTCAGACTCTGGACTAGACTCCCAGAAATGGTGGCTGCACTTCCCATAGACCATAAGCTTTCCTTTTACAGACACAATCAGTGGCTGGATGGTCTTGGTTTCTCAGATTAGTTGGCTGGTTACTCTAACTCTGATCCTCCAGCTTCCCTCTTGGACCTCCTCTTTCCCCAATTGTGTAAGGTATAACTCATAATAAATCCCATAGCCCATGACTCATGTGGGTCAGCTTCCTGGTTGCACCCCGAGGGATTTAATTCTTCGTGCTGAAACTTATTCTGATAACTTTTCTATTGCCACTTGTTCCGCGTCATGAATTACTATGATTTTTTTTTCAAATTTAAGACTTCTCTCTTGATATGCAAAAGTCTTATTTCCATTATTAGCAAGAAGTCTAAACTTTATTTTCCTAGAATTTTTCAATGTTCTCATTCTAGTACATTCTGAGTGTAACCAAAACAATAATTATACCTTAACTACTATTTTTAAAACTGATTATGCTGAAGACCTTGTTTAAAATCATATGGGGTCGCAGTACCAGGTAGTAATCGGATGATCGTATTTGAGCTCTATAAAACATATTTTTGTAGTGCACACTTCTTACTGGAAGTTTAGCTAGATCAGTTCATTAGAGTCTTTAACATAAGTAAGTAATCTGAGAATGGGTTGATTAAGTAATCTGCTGTATGCTTTTTTAGATCATGGGTGATGGTTTGGAGGTGTGGCTTTGTTTCATATTTATTTTTAATGAAGAGTGAAATGTATATTGTCTACTTGAGAGTAGGGAAATATGGAAAACTGTCACATTAAAGATTATATTAATTAAGTGTATGGAAACTTCACCTAACAGGTAAAAATGAATGCAGACATGAACTGTGTGCTTAATATACCAAACTTTCTCATTTAATTCTTAAAACAATAAAACAAACCTGTGCTAGGTTTAATATACTTATTTTCATCAGAATTTTAGAGATTAGAAGATGGAGGCACAAAGGGAATGGGTAGTTTGTACAAGATCACAGAGAAAATAAGTGGGTTTTGGTCCAAGGCCGTAGGTCTCAAGTGCTCATACTCGTGACAAGGATGGAGTCCAGCCTCCCAGCTTCCTGCCTAGCTCCATGTGGTGAGAAGAGGGTGAGAAGTCAGAATGGTGTGGCCTAAAATATCAGCCCCATGACTTACTGTCTAAACTTGAGTAGGGCACTTAACTCACTTACCCACAATTTATTAGTTAAAAGTGGTATAATAATTACACATACTCCCAGGGTAGTTGTGACAAATTGCAAAGCACCTTATATTGGTGGTAATTAATTTGTTCTCTAGATATATGTGAATTTTCTATATATTGTCCTTAGTAGTAGAAAAGGTGCTTAAAAAAAAAAAGAGATCAGTTGGGTATATTATCCTACCATTTCTAGATAGAAGAGATATTGCTTGATTTAGAAATAAAAAAGTTCAAGTAATCAAAAATAAGGTATATATTTAAACAGTGATGTGAAATAATGATATTTATAATAGTAAAAAATCAGACCTCTTCTAAATATCTGACAATGGATAAATGCAAATCAACTTTGTTACATATTCTTCTTTTTTTTTTTTTTTAAGACGGTGTTTCCCTCTGGAACCCCTGGTAGAGTGAGGTGGTATCATCAAAGCTCACTGCAACCTCAAACTCTTGAGCTCAATCGATCCACCTGCCTCAGCCTCCTGAGTAGCTGGGACTACAGACGTGGGCCACAACACCTGGCTACTTTTTCTATTTTTGGTAGAGATGGGGTCTTGCTCTTGCTCAGGCTGGTCTCAAACTCCTGACCTCAAGCAATCCTCCCACCTCAGCCCAGGGTGCTAGGATTATAGGAGTGAACCACCGCACCCGGCCTACATATTCTTCATGGAATGTTATGTAGCCATTAAAGTGTTTACAGAGAGTTCGTAACATAGGAAATGTTTAAATATTAGTGGAAAAGGCCGGGCGCGGTGGCTCATGCCTATAATCCTAGCACTTTGGGAGGCTGTCTCTACGAAAAATAGAAAAATTAGCTGAGCGTGGCGGCACATGCCTGGGATCCCAGCTACTCCTGAGGCTGAGGCAGGAGGATCACGTGAGCCCAAGAGTTTGAGGTTGCAGTGAGCTATGATGATGCTACTGTACTCTAGCCCAGGCAACAGAGCAAGACCCTGTCTCAAAAAAAAAAAAAAAAAAAAAAAAGAAAGTAAATATTAGTGGAAAAGTAATATATGGAATACTACGCATAAAAATACATTAAAAACTGGAAGGAAATGCTTTAAAATATCAATAGTGGTAGACCAACGTGAATTTTTTCTGTTTTATTTTCCTGTGTTTTCTAAATTTCCTCTGTTACCTTTAAAACATGTATAAACTTTGAGAAGTTGTGAACTGCTATTGACAGTGTACTCTGCTATTTCTTCATGGGTGTGAATCCCACAATAAAATGATAGGGAAGCTACTAAATTGCATTTTATTTCATTAGCACAGCTAAAGAGGTATGCGAGCAAACTTAGTTTCTTAAATGATTGGCATAGGTTTTCTTCCTTCTTTTTCTTTTTTTCCCCCACAATTATTGCTAGGTGTAAAGGTGCTAGCACCAGTATAGCATTTCATTTTCTACAGAGGAGTACATGCAATATTTATATATTATATATCATTACTTTGAAATCGGTTTATGATAAAGGGTGCCAGGACTCTTCTATGGGGCCGCTTCTTTCTGTTTAAAGAGGCATCCTTTCATTGGAGTGTAGTAATGGCCGTAGTACTTTAGCAAATAGCTATAAAACATGAAAACGTCTTCCTTTCTTATATTAATCCATCAGGAAGATTTCAGGGATTCTTCTTGTCTAAAATATTCATAGGCAGCAAAATGTCCTGAATGCCCTACAGAATTTGTGCAGAGCCAGGCAGATGATTGATAGTGAAGTTCTGTTCTGAGTCACTCACAGTATGTAATTCTATTTGTCTTGCCAAATGTGGGAGAGCAGGCAACTCATAAAAGGTAAAGGTAACAGACACTGTATTTCTTACATTTAAAAAAGAACTTGGTGTCTCCACTTCACTGTGATCCACTGAATAAAAGAAATTTTTGTTAAATAAAATAAAAGGCAGGTAAACTATTCTTTGTAGAGTAGGATAAAGTTTTATTAAACAGATGTCATTTATTATACTGCACATTTCTCTTTGGCACATATTTGCCTATATGGGCATATATTAAGTAAATAATATACAAATGTTTAATTAAAGAAAAAGCAATCAGGGTACCTAGTACAAACAAATTATATAGAAGACACTCAATACATCCCTTAATGAATAGAAGTCTATTTCTGTTTTCCAGTATTTTTGATATTTGTGTTTTAAAGATACATTCAGTTTTCCATTAAACTGATGTTAAAACTGAAATTCTGTTCAGGTTAATCTCATGAAGTCAGGTAATAGGATAGATGGTCAATAGAGGATATTGTAACTGCTAGCTGGATTTAGCACTTGGAATGACTCTTATTTCCTGAGGGCATGATTCTGTCGTTTGCACTTGTACACTAGTCCCTGAGTTTTGGCTGAGTCAGGACCTTGGAATCAGGTCTAGAGGATTTGCTTTTGGTTTACATCCTTCAGTATATAAACTGTTTCTGTTCATGACAAATACTATGCTGCTCTATATCTCAAATTAATTGCAAGGTATAGGTAAGAGAGAATAAATTAATTACAGTAGTTACATTTTATTTTTCTGTAGTGAAAGGATCCTAGAAATACAGAAATATAGCATCACTGTGGAGAACTTGTCGATGTGTCAGTCTGTTCAGGTCAGTTTGGGGCCTGAGGAGCCCCAAACTATCTATAGAGAGGAGATATTTGAACCAGTAATTGATTATTGGTGTGTTTAATTTGGCAGACTATAATCAGCTAAAGAGTAGGGGCCATATATTATCATTATTCAAACTTTCAATCACATGTATCACTTTGCACATACCTGTAGTAGGAAATCAATAAATGTTTCATTGAGTAAAGATCCAGGAGAGTCTTAGATTGCAGACAATAATCATTTAGGCAGAAATTACCAATTGGTGGTTTTTCGTTGAAGATTCCCCAGACCTTGAAATTTCAAATGAATTAATTTTCGAGATCTTTCTATGTTGCCCAGGCTGGACTCAAACTCCTGCACTCAAGCAATCATCTCACATCAGCCTCCCGAGTAGCTGAGACTATAGGTGTGCGCCAGCATGCCTGGCTCAGACCTTAAAATTTGAGTATCTTTTTGACTAGCTTGCTTTACATTTCTTATTGAGTTCTTTTCCTACAATATTTTCATACTTTAGCATATTCCTTAAGTGTCTTTATTTCTGGCATAAAAAATATGGTTACCTTCCAATCTTTGAGACAGACAATAAATTTGCTCAGAAATTTTCCCACTAGGCAAAGAAAAACATTGCTGACACAGATAATCAAAGATGTATACACATGTGTAACATATCCTGAAAACATCTTCTTGTTGATTACAATTTGTTGATAATTTTTATACTTTTTCCACTGAGGTAAGGAAAAGTTGCTTTAAGTGGTATGAAAACTAAGTGGAATTTGTGGTTTTCTTAGACTCTTGGTTGGGTTAAAAAAGTTAAAAAACATGCAGATGAGCAAGAATAGGTCAGGTTACCTTAAAAAGTTTCCCACCTTTTTTTCAATTTTAAATTATTTAGAAGTTATAATTATTGGGCTAAATTTATGCATTTTAGAAAGCATTATACCAGTCCAAAAATTTTTTTGCTATTTTTTTCAATCAGATTTATGATTATAGTTGGCAGTATATGTATTATGAAAATATTTTCAGCTTTTTTTGGTGTATGTGTTTATGGACAGTTTTTCCTTAAGTCTGACCTAATGTTTTTTAGTCCCTTGACTTTCTGAATATCAAAGGGGAATTTCTACAGTTAGATTTTAAAAGGAGTAGGTTCCACATATAACGATATCAAGCAATAGCTTATCCTTCTCTGTCTGGTTTATTTCTTAGCATGATGTTCTCCAAATTCATCCACATAGTTGCAAATGGAAGGGTATCTTTTTTTTTCTTTTCTTTATCCATTCGTGTGTTGGTAGACACTTAGGTTGTTTCTGAGTTTTCGATATTATGAATGATGCTGCAGTGAGAAACAGAGAGCAGAATGGTAGTTGCCAAGGGCTGGGAGGGGGGCGGTAGGGGAAATGGGGAGATGTTTGTCAAAGGATACAAACTTGCAATTATAAGATGAATAAGTTCCGGAAATATAATGTACAGCATGGTGACTGTAGTTAATAATAATGTATTGTATACTTGAAATTTGCTAAGAGACTAAATCTAAGTGTTCTTCATACATGCACACAAAATGGTAACTGTATGAAATGATGGATATGTTAATTATCTTGATGGATATGTTAATTATCTTGATTCTTAATTATGAGAATCATTACACATGGTACACTTATAACAAAATACCACATTGTACACCTTAACTACATACAAATTTTTATTTGTCAATCATTCCTCAATGGTGGAACATAGCTTCCTTTCAAAGAACAGAAGGAAGAATGGAGTATATGAAGCCCAGTGAACAAGGGGGAGGGTAGTATGAGGTAAGGTTGACTAGAGAGGTAGCAGCCACATTATGAAGGATTTTGTGGGCTATATTAAAGAATTTAAATTTTATTGTAAGAGCAGTATAAAGTCATTGAAGGGCTTTAAACATGGGAGGAATATGATCTGATTTAAATTGTATAAAAATCCTATTATGTAGAGAATATATATATTAAAGGAGTTTTTGGGAAATATGAATGGAAAGAAGACAAATTAGGAAGCTACTGCAGCAGTCCAGGAAAAGGATGACAATAGCTGAAATAAAAGTGACGGCAGTGCAGTTGGAGAGCAGCGGACTGATTCAGGATATTTTTGGAAGTAGAGTTGACAGTTCTCATTGGTAGATTTTGGAGAGTGAGGGGAACTGTGATATAAAAGGCGTAGTAATAAAATTGTGGAGTATTGATATATGTGCTCACTTGTGTAGACGTAATTTGACAATATGAAAGAAAATTGCGAAGAGCATGCCTTTAACTATCTGACTTTCTACTCCTAAGCAGACATGAACTTCTTTGGCAAGCTCTATTTGATCAGATAAATTAAAGGAAAGCAGTAAAATTAGTGGTGAAAAGAGCAGTTTTAGGAAGAAGACCATGTAGGTTGAACCCAGTTCCATGATGTGCTAGCTATGTAATTTTGGGAAAATTACTTTTAATTTCTATCCCTCAGTTTCCTCAATTGGAAAATCAAGTAATAAATGTACTTACCCAGAAAGTTGTGACTAACAAATGAAACAATTTACCCAAAGCATTTGGTACACTGTGGTACATGGCAAACCTCAATTTCAACTATTTTTTAAAAAATAAAACGGGCAGCTTAAAGCATCAACCCAGAAATCTGGGAAACAAGAAAAGTTCATCTCAAATATCAGAATATTTGAGGTTTACTGGGGGTGAATTACCTTAATTTTCTGTTCTCCTACTCTCATTCAAAATTTTAGATGTTTTTTACATTTTCTTGCAGAAATGTTTGTCTTTAAAATATCTTGCTCACATGTATAATTGAAACTATATGGAAATATCTTTTTTCACAACTGCTAAAATAACCATTGAAAATTTTATTTTTCTGAAGCCTTAAATAAAATGTCTTATGTATCACCAGACTTTCCTAATAATACACACCGGTCATCTACCATAAGAACCACTGTATAGTAACACTTGGTTTCTCTCTAGTTATTTTATTAACTGGTATTTCCCTGGAGAGTCTGATTCCCTAAGCATTGTATGAGCTGACAACATGGACTTAAAGACGGGAAGATTGGTGCCTCTCTAGTTATTGATGTGGCCGCATGGGAGGTTCTGGCAACAGAGTGGGTCATTTCTGTCTGCCTCTATGGCTGCCCTTCTGAGTGGCACTTTGGAGCAGGAGTTGTATCGATGGGAGGCAGCCTCATTAGAGCTGCAGCCGTCATCAATTAAAACTTGTCCTTGGCAAGGATAGTCCTTCTTCGTCCCATTTGTAGCATAAGTGCCTATTTTTAAAGAGCATATTGATTTGGCTCTCTTTTCCCGTGATTGACAGAAGAACAAATAGAAATAACACAACAATAGCAACAAAAACAGCAATTAACACTCATTAAGGACTTATTTGTTTTTTTATCAACATTATATGATTCTTGAAAAAGCCAGGAGAAATTGATCATTTAGACAAGTGAGTAGCATGCTCCTGCCCTATTTCACTCACTTGTTCAGCTTTTATTTCTCCTTATTCTGCACCCCAGAGCTCAGAGAGGGTCCTAAACATGCAGCTGGGGAAACGTGTTTGGGTTTTGGACTGAGAAAGGGAGTGGTTGGAGGAAGAATGGGTATATTTAGCTAGGACTGGTAATGTGGACAGAAGACTCTACAGGCATATGTGGAGTTACCTGTGGGCAGTTCCATTGTGTTTGTGTAATAGAACCAAACAATTTTGATTTCAGTATCCCAACTTGAACTTCTGCTTAGAAACTGGTTTAAGGCTGAGCAGTTAAGCAGAAACAGGACTCTATATAATTTGGTTATACTCTATGCTATCAAGAATCCAGGTGTGACATTGTTTTTCTAAATTGAGAATTTATGGCCATAGGTACATTTACTCAGGTAAATGATATGGTGAAAAGACTGCATGAGCCATTAGTTCAGTGGCCGGGGTTCAAATGAGAAAAAATGTTTATATATATATAGACATGAATCACACCACTTACTTGGAGTTTGGCTAACCACTAAGGCTTCATTTAATGGGAGCTGTTTGGAATGCATCGGGCTTTTGTTTTGCAGAGTAGGGTATATTAGTTGGAGGATTTTGAATTTTTGTGTGGGGAGGAAAAATAGGGGTAGCAGGGTTTGGTGGGGCTGAGGATTTTTTTTCTCTGTGATGTAATATCTCTACCATCTTCTGATGAAAATTTGATAAAATGTCATTTTGGGGGTTGAATTTGTATCTAATTTTGGGTGCACTATGCACTCAGACAGGTTCAGCGAACTAATGGGGAAAGAGCCGAGATTGTAAAGCTGTCCCTACACACACAGTTTACACAGCAAAGAAAAGGGGGATTGCGAAGTACCCACCATCCCACTGAGTACCGCAAGGAGAAGGGGCTCAGAAAACATTTATCCATGGACTCTAATGCCTTTTCCAATGCTTGACATATGATAGACTTTCAGGAAATATTGCTGAACAAACAGTATGTTAGAAAGGATGAAAAGAAGGCAATTGAAGAGTGAATAGTATTCATCAGTATTTGGGAATAGAAATATGTCCGTGTTCACTCTGTGAGCAGAGGAGGTGCTTCAAATGTGTGTGTGTGTGTGTGTGTGTGTGTGTGTGTGTTAAGGATTAAAAAATGCAGGAACTCTATGTAATTCCAGTTTCTTTTTTTGTGGCTTAAGAATAAAACCAGCAAGCCAATACACTGGCAGCACTTGAATGTCTAATATTAACCACTTTTATTTGACTCTTTAAGTCTACTCCTCTCTTCATGTTGAAGGGACCTGTTTGACTGTGGATGTGGCTCACAACTCTTTCTTTTCATTTTAAAGCAAACTCAGTTTCTTCCAAGAATCTTCATCA
The DNA here is from genome assembly GCA_028533085.1 of Varecia variegata. Taxonomy (NCBI): domain Eukaryota; kingdom Metazoa; phylum Chordata; class Mammalia; order Primates; family Lemuridae; genus Varecia; species Varecia variegata. The sequence goes on from CM052437.1 coordinate 129,588,131, forward strand.
CAAGTGAAAACAAACAAAGAGGAATAAAACAGAAGCTATTATTTTTCTTTTTTAAAGTTTTTTTCATTCATATTCCTTTTGGCTATATTGGTAAAGTAATAGATTGGAACCTAGTTGATTTATTAATTTAACCCTGATCAATGTGGATTGCTGCAGGACTAGTTAATTTAATGAGGAAAGTCACCAAAATGAATGGATTTTGAATAGCCAAATCTACCTCATCCACTCTAACACAGACTTATCTTTGTTTTGAATGATCAATTCAGCAATAAAGCAGGTGATCTTAAAGGGTAAAGTCCTTTTTCTTATTCTCTTAGACATTGCTACTTTAATTCTAATTGTCTTTTTATGTCCAAAACAGGATGGATTGTTGTTTGATGCTTTTCATTTCCTGAAATAAAGCTAGAAATATTAAGGCTGATATAAGTGAAATCCAACAAAGTTTCAGCAGATGATAGCTCTTGAAAATTTTAAGTTTTCACAAAAAATGTATGATGGAGGATGAAGTATGGATAATTTTGTGTATATTCTGGTTACTAATGTTATGCTTTTAAGGGAGAAATGTGTGTGTGTGTGTGTTTGTGTGCTCATATATGCAACAGTCTGAAACAACATTGATTTGAAATTGGTAATGTGGCAAAGAAAATTTTCTCATCTGATGTCTTTAATAGAGTAAAATTTTCCGTTTTGAAATTGTCACAAACAGAAATGAAACTTTATCTATTCATCTTTTGTGGATATTTTCTAATCTAAGCTGTCGTATAGCATCCGACAGCATTCTATTCTGATAACTTCCCTTTGATGTTTTTCTTCTACCAAGTTTGTTACAATTTGGTATATGACTCATAATAAAAATTTAGAGATGCATTTTTACCTTTTCCCCAGGAGGCACTATTATCTTTTAGCAACTCTTTTGTTGGATACAGCAGGAGGAAACTTGCCATATTTATCTTTTGAGGTGAATCCATTTACAAAGCAGGCTGCTAGTGATTTGTAGCTGAAAAGTATAAATAGAAACAACACCTTTATAAAAGAATTTCTCACTCTCTAAGAAAAGGAATCCCTCACTCTGAGAGTGCGTAACTCCCTCTGTGATCATGGTGCAGTATCATTTGTATAGACATACGTGGGTATTCTGTTTCTATTATTAAGCCTATAGCTATATAGTATAGATATGTGTTTCTTTTTCTGTGAAAGTAGGGAAGGATTGATACAGGGAATTGTAATAATCCTGATAGCTATAGACTATTAGGAGCTGTACAAAGAACTCGAGGTACTATTTGTATCAGGTGACCCACAAAATAACCAGGTAGGAAACATGCCCGACAACGTGTTGCAAGGCGATGGATTAACTAAGGGGGTCCTCAGGGAGAGGTGACGCCTGAGACTTGATCCCCAGTCTGCCAGAAGATTTAGTACTAATGAAAATAAACGGAGTAATAAGGATGATAAAGTAAATAGTTTTTGATCAGGGCCTAATAAACAGTTGCATGAGAGGAAGGGGAGAATTGAAGGAAAGAAAACACTGCAGCTCTGGAGTTTAGATGGACCAGACTCCTCTCATTTTCAATGAGCTTTGGTGGGCTTCCTTAAGAGCAGGGGCATTAAGTGGGAAATTAACTGATGAAGTGATCATTTTATCATTGTGTAGTGTCTGTCTTCATCTCTGGTAATACTCTGCCTGACAATCTGCTTTATCGGATAATACTATACGAACTCTAATCTTCTTACACTTGCTGTTTTCATGCTGTATCTTTTCCCACCTGTCCACTTTCAATCTAGTGTCTTTATATTAAGGTATATCCTATGTAGAAAACATATAGTTAGGTCTTGCTTTGTGATCTATCCTGACAATTTCTACCTTTTAATAAGAGTGTTTAGTCCGTTAACTACCATTTTTTTATTTGATCTACTTTTTTATTATTTATTTTCGGCCATATATCCTTGTATTTTTTTTCTAGTGTTTGCTCTAAACATCCTTAATGTTCTCCAGTCTATTCAAAGTTTTACAGCATGTACAGAAGTGGATTTCATGTAGCTGTTTCTTGTAACACATTTTTTTTTTAAAAAAAATCAAATACAGGCTCCATATAGGTGATTTAGTTAGGTTTAGGTTTAAAGAATACAGTCCAAGGATGTAGACTTTGGTGGTCTAATCTGAATGCTGGATATGATATTAACTGCCTTAAGTCCTGCCTCCCTGTCCATATCAGTAACCATAGGAGTCCAAAGCCACTTGGACTGTTATGTGGATTCTCATTCTGATATGGCTCCGTGCAGCTCCTAAGCTGGGTCCCATCTTCCTTTTTTCCCTGTTTCTTAAATCCATCTCTTCTGCTATCTAGCATATATTTTTATAAACAAAAATACCTCAGCTTTAAAGCTCAATATCTTCTCTGTTTCACCACCCCCCACTTTTTTTTTTTCTTGCAAATAACTGAAGTCAAATACTAAAGACAATATTTTGCCTCCATCATTCTGGATCAGTGACTTCTTTCTTTCCCATACACTTTGAACCACTGAGCTGGGAAGTAGTATAGATATATTACTTACTCTTCATTGTTGTTACCAAATTTTTCTTCCTTCCTTCCCCTGAAGAGCCGCAGCTGTAAGATCATACTACCCACCTGCTCTGCTTGTACAGTCATCTGGAGACTACAAGTTGCTTCTCTTAGTTCTTTTAAGACTTCAAGCTATGGCTTACTGGCATTTTCTCCACATTACTCTACCTACAATTTTTGGTGGATTCTCTATCCCAAGCAGAAGATCTCTTTAATGTTCTTGTCTTCTTGATTTTTCCTCCTCCAGTGATCTTGTTTCCTTCCTACTTCAGCTACTCAGCCCCATGATGACACCCTAGATTTTGGCACCAATAACTACTTTCCTTCTTAAATCTTAACTTCAGGTTTTCTGCCACCTATCTATCCAGTTTACTCCCTCTAATATATTATTAACACTTCTTTGCACCTATTGAGACTGGTAATTCTTTGATTGTATCATGTTTTAACTGTCTCTTGCTGTAATGGCTATGAGAATGCAACCTGCCAACCTCCTACTACAGCAAGTGAATTGAAATTTATTGCTGCATTTGTGACTCGGTGTGGTGGATGTCGTAAGGCAGACTCATTCCTGGGAGTCCTTTGTCTGCCAGCTTTGACTCAAAGACTCTGCAATGGCTTGCCAAACCTTCCTTAGACTGCTTTGTAGTCTGGGGTGCTTACACCCAACTTTCTTTTTCTTGTGGTTAGATTTGCATCATGGTCTGGCAGTTTTCCTTGTCCTCTCTGGGTCTATTCGTATTTCCTTTCACACAGGTATTTCCCCTAATAAAATTTTATTTTATTTTTTTTGAGACAGAGTTTCACTTTGTTGCCTGGGCTACAGTGAGTGCCGTGGCATCAGCCTAGCTCACAGCAACCTCAAACTCCTGGGCTTAAGCGATCCTCCTGCCTCAGCCTCCCGAGTAGCTGGGACTACAGGCATGCGCCACCATGCCCGGCTAATTTTTTCTATATATTTTTAGTTGGCCAGATAATTTCTTTCTATTTTTAGTAGAGACAGGGTCTCGCTCTTGCTCAGGCTGGTCTCAAACTCCTGACCTTGAGCGATCCACCCACCTCTGCCTCCCAGAGTGCTAGGATTACAGGCGTGAGCCACCGTGCCCGGCCTATTTCCCCTAATAAAATTTTTACACTTTTAATCCCATTTTGTATCTGCTTCTTGTAGAAGTGAGACTAAATACTCTCGCTGCTTGTATCCTTACTTCCATCTCTGCCCATTATTAGACCCCATGGTTCACTCGCTTTTGTACTCCTCCAGCTCTGCTAATCGTTTTTCATGTTGTTATATTTGCTTGTAAATCCCTCAATCCTGCTTTTTCTATTAATGTTACTACTTTGTGCCTCTGTCTCTGTAGCTGACTGTGGCTGGATATACAGCCATTCTGAATCTTTTCATTTCAAATTCAAGACCAGCAATCTTAAAGGGCAATCCTACTACTCTTTCCTACTTCATTCATGCTCTCTCCCTGCTAGATACTATTTCAGATCTTCCCCTCCACTGTCAAAATTTCAGTATTCTCTTATCCTATCCCATGATGACCCTGCTTCCTACTTCACTAAGGAAATAGAAGCAATTAGGAGAGAACATCTGTATATCCACAAAACCACATATGTGGGTTGACCTGCAGCTATATGCACTTATTTTGGCTTCTCCTGATACTAGGATAAACACTGATTTAAGGTCAACTCTTGTACTCATGTATTAGATTCTGTTCCCTCTGGCCTGCTCAAGGATATCACTTCAGTAATTATCATCATTCTCTCCTGCACCCATCATTTCCATATGGATATGGGGTCATATTCATGAGCATAAAACAATTCCATATTAAAAACAAAACAACAACAAACAAAAATCTCCCTTTACACTATGTAACTGTCTAGATACCACCTGATTTCTTTGCTTCTCTTTATGTCAAACTTTCTTAAAATTGCATATTTTTTTCACTGTTCACTTACCTCCATTATTTCTTGAAGCCATTCTAATAACCCTTTTTGCCCAATTACCACTCTACCAAATATTGTCTTATCAATGTCATCAATGGCTTTCATGTCAATTTTCAATCTTCTTCTTACTTGAACCATCAGCAGTTGACATGATTATTCCTTCCTTTTGGAACATTTTATTTACTTTGGCTTCCAGGACATCCTCCTGTCTAAGAGAAATTATCCATGGTTTCTCAGTCTCCTTTGCTGGTACCTTCTCATTTCCTCAAAACTTTGGTTTAGTCTTCAGGGCTTAGTTCTTAGACTTCTTTTTGTCTTTGGCTACACTCCCTCTTTAGGGGATCTCAGCCATGCATATTGGTTTCAATAATATCTCCACACTGTTGACTCCTAAATTTATATCTACATTCTTGACTTACGCCTTGAATCTAGGCTCATTTTTCTAGTTGATATCTATTAATAGTAGGCACCTCAAACTCAACATGTCTAAAACTGAACTCTTTTCCATCTTAGTAAGTGGTAATTCCCTTCTAGTTGCTTAGACCAATAATCTTGGGAACATTCTTACCTTCTCTCATTGTCACAGATACTAGTTTCAATCTATTTGCAAATCATGTTGGTTCTACTTTGAAAATCATTTTAGAATCTGAATATACTTTTTTTACCACCTCCACTGCTGCCACCTACTCCAAGCCACTGTCTTCTCTCAGTTGAATTATTGAAATGGCCTTATAATAGGTCTTCCTGTTTCCTTATTTCCTCCCTTATCAATTAGGATTGGGTATTGCTGTATATGACAGCACTTCTCAAATAGTAGAACCTTAAATGAGATAGAAGTTTATTCCTCTCACATGTGAAATAGTCCAGGTAAGGTATTTCAGGATTGGAATGATGTTCTATGATATCAATGACCCAGGCTCCTTCCATCTTGTTGCTCCACTAAGATGGTCACTCAAGCCATAAAGTCCATATCTAATTCAGCACATAGGCAGGAAGGTTGAAGAAGAAATGCTCCCTCTTTTAAAAAACAATTCCTGAAAACTTCCCTTATTTCCAGTTTCTATCTTTAGTTATGAATTTGGTTTCATTGCCATATATAGGTGCAAGGGAGGCTGGAAAATGAATTCTTTATTTTGGGAGGCCAAGTTACCAACTAAATATAGAGAGTAACTATTCAGGGCAACTAAATAGTCTTTGTTATAACCCACCAGAGTCATTTATCCATCCAACAGCCAGAGCAATCCTTTTAAAACATAAGTTCTCTACTCAAATTTTCCAAAGTTCTTCCACAGCCTACAAGACTCCATATACTCTGATTCCTGGCTCCCTCTTTGACATTATCTTTTACCACTGTCTCTTTTATTTACTGTGCTCCAGCTACACTGTCCACCTTGTTGTCCATTAGATATTCCACGAATATTACTACCTCATGTCCTTTGCACTGCTACTTGCTCTGCTTGGAATATTCTTTATCCAGATTTTGATATATTCCTGTAGTTGGTTGAATGGTGTTCTCCCAAAATTTTTATCAATCTGGAACCTCAGAATATGAACTTATTTGGATTTAGGGTTTTTGCAAGTAGTTAAAGATCTTGAGATGAACTGTGCCTGGATTTAGAGTGGGTCCTAAATCCAATGACTAGTGTTCTCATAAGAAGAAGAGAGGACACAGAGACATAGGAAAGAAGGTGATGTAGAGCTGGAGGCAGAAGGATGCTGCCACAAACCAAAGAGCACTAGGAATCACCAGAAGCTGGGAGAGGTAAGGAATGATTTTCCCCCCAAATCACTAGAGAGAATGTGCCTGGCATATCCTGATTTCAGTCTTCTGGCCTCCAGAGCTATGAGAGAGAATAAATTCGTGGGAGTTTAAGCCACCCAGTTTGTAGTAATTTGTTTCAGCAGTCCTAGGAAATGAATATAATGCCAAGCCTGGTTTCTTTGCTCCCATCAGATTACTGCTCAGATAATCCTGGCCTGATCAGTACAAGTAGCCACTCCCTTTCTTCTTGTCACTCACTACTCCCTTGTCCTAATTTATTTTTTCTCATCGTATTTACCACAGCCTTATGTATTACATAATCAGTTTGTTTATTCTCTGTTTCCTCCCCCCTAAAATGTAAGACCCATGATGATTTTGTCCATCTTGCTTACTGATGTGCTTCCTGGCCTTAGAACAGTGCCGGGCACATAACAGGCACTCAATAAATATAGTAAGTAAATCAAATAAATGAATGACATATCCTTTGGAGTGTTTTTCACATGTAACAATTTTATCTGGGTTTTGGAATGGAGTGTGGGAATGGCATGCTGGTATTCTTCATAACATGTTGAGGGTAGACTCATATGTTTTGCTAGCATATGCATATGTTTGGTAGCATATGTTTCAATAAGCAATTTGTGTTTGCTCCAGTATTTGGATTATTCCTATAAACTCAAGAATTTCCCCAGAGAGTAAAGAGCACAGTGAATATGGTTTTTACCCGGAAAGCTTTTTATAGCAGTGGCAAGAAGTTGTCCACTTCAACTATAGGAAACCTCAGAAATCTTCCTGTGGCAGGTCTCATTCTGAGAGGGGTGGCCTTCTGATGTCCCTGCTCGAGAGAGCTGCCAAATACTTTCCCAAGTTACTGAATAACATGACCTACTTTATGATATCATTTAATGTCAAATCATTACATTTGGGAGACTTGAGCACCAAAGTTAATCATTCTAGTTTCTCTTATAGTTAGCTGTAGTAGTATTTCCATGTTTGCAGTGATTAGAAATCAGGATCGATGTTTTTGTTTTGTTGGCAATATAAGGTATGTCAAGGTTTTTGAAGGGAATGACAGTAATTTGTAAAATGGATTGAGAAAAGAGTAGAAAACGAATCAGAGGGTAACTTCAAGAGTTTAGGCAACAGTTGATAACAACCAAAGGTGTGGGCCTGGGTAAGTGGTGGTGCAATAAACAAAAAAATGAGACCACAAGAGGAGAAATAGGTTTGGAAGGCAAAAGGATGAACTCACTTTAGACAACACTGTTCTCTGAAGTGCTACTAGGATAGCATGGACCTATTCAAGATTTCTAAAGCATTGAGATGTGGATCTGCGGATTATTCACATAGAGCTGATGGGTAGTCACAAAACCATGCAGGCTAAGGCAAGAGAAAAGAGGAGAGCCCGAGACACAATTCCGTGAACTAATTCTATAACGGAGTTACCATAGCTAGAAAGCTTTATATTGTATTGAAGTACACGGGGAAAAGATCCATGAGCCTCACTATCAGTGGCATTGTGAAAGTAGACACTGGCTGCCTTTTGTTTACCGTTGTTTCCCTGCTTTAAAAGACTATGTTTTTTTTTTTTTTTTCTTTTCCCAGGTTTTCTTTATTTACTAAGAGACTGAATCCAAATTCTGCTAATGAAATTATTTCAGTAACTTGGGCTAAGTTTTATGTGGCCTGAAAGTTATATTACAAAATTACCACACATTTGGCACAACTCTTCAGGAAAGCCTTTTATGCAAAAGGACAAAATTAGCATAGGAATGAATGAAGACTATAGCACATCCTCTTTTTGTACCCAAGGAGTAATCTTTCTTTGTAGATATGTTGGCAAATGATGCTTACATATAGGTCTGCTTTGAAAATTGAAGCAAAAAGCTTTCCTTTTTGGGAATGAAAAATGGGGCTTAAAGTAATTTTTTTCAAAAATTTTTCTTGCCTTAATGTAAATGAACCTCTTACACATTATATTTGTTTTACTGACAATATGGTCTAACACACAATATAGTGAAATATGAAGGCTTTGTATGTACCAGAATTCTTTTTTTGCTTTGCTGTTGAATTTTAGAAACAAATTTTAGAAACAAATTTAAGAATAAGAGGTGGCAAATAATTTGGGGGCATTTCTGATTTTCTTTTCTGTTGCTGAGTAGAGGTAGCATGTTGAGGCAGAAAGACTATGGACTCAGACATTAAGCAGACACGGCTCTGAATACTGCTCTGCCACTTACGGCCAGTGTGACTATTTTGGTTTATCTGTGAAATAAAGATAAGCAATTCTACGTTATAGGGTTATGAAAATTAAATGAGGTCATGGATATAAAATGTGGAGCATAATGATCATAGCATTGATATATTTTGGATAGCACATGGAGTCATAATTTATGGATTATTTTTCTTTCACATAAGTATCAACAGAAAATTTTCAATAACAAGAGACAGGCTAATTTGTAAGAAAGGATACACAGTTTAGGAATCTACATCTTTTTAGTTCTTAAAATTCACCCTTTGTCACTCTGGAGATTGTAACTTACATGACAAGCTTCTGATTCCTTGGAGTCCTTTTATTGTTTCACTTGGCTCTATTGTGAAACAGCTTTGATTGCATGGGCAAAAGGTAAGAACACAGGTGGTCGCACAGATATTTTCAATGCACCATAAGGGATGGGAAAATACCACAAACTGCCACCATCCTAGTTGCCTTAGGATTTTAAAGACATCTGTTGGTTATGTTATTAGGAATAAAAATCTGCTCTTTTACAACAATGGAAACATTTCTTTTCAAGGAGCCACTGGAGCATTGAGGAAGGCAATGTCCTTGAGAGATTGGTAATAGGTCATTTAATCAACCATGTTTGAGAGCTTCCTTCTGGCAAAGCATTGCTCTGTGCTCTGGGATGGGGGAGGGGGCAAATTCATCGGGGCATGAATAGGCAGGGTCCCTTCAGTAAGTACTATTTTCCTGATTTTATAGGTGGCTCCACGTAGAGTAAAATAATGTTTAATTTGTTTGCATAGACATTATTTACAATTGTAATAAGAAATTTTCCTAAGTAACACACTTGTAACATAAGCAAAGATTATCTTTGGGTTTTGAGACTTTCCCGCTTAGTGTGCCTTTACCAATACTGGATCCCCTCTGTCTACAACATCCCCAGATAATTCGTTGATATTTCATTTCCAAGGAGTTTTGATAAAAACTTGTCTATTAAACTCTGTTTTCTACCTACATCTAAATTCTGAGAATCTTGAGGAAAAATGATTTAAGAGAATGGTGGGAGGAAGAAGGCTCTACCTAGCAATATTCCAAAAGCACAATCACACTTTATCCCAATAAGGTGGAAACAAGAGAGACGTTTATATATACCAATGTGGTCACAAAAATCTAGATTTTAAAAGGGCATATACAAAAGATGAAAAGAGGAAGACCATGGGAGAATACGAAACTAACAGACGTTATCTGTAGGCCATGTTAAGAAGAATGAATTTGGCATAAAAAAAAAAGAGACAATAATAAAGGCTTATAAACTGTTACTAGAACTGGAAGAAGACCAAAGAAGGGATGGGCTTCCTGTTTAGTGGTGGTTCCTCTCTCCAGGAAAGCTGCAAGGCTGTGCTCTGAAGGGCACCCACCATCAACCTGGAGTGGCAGCTTCTTGGCTAATGGTTGGGAGAGTCCCTGGGGGAACAAGGAGCTACCAGATAGTTGTGGCCAACAAGGGCAATTGGCTGCTAAATTTAAGCCAGGTAGAATCACTTGAGATTAACTCTCTCTTTTGCTAGTGCCATTTTACCTACATGCCTCAACAATTGTGTGTTTGTGTGTAAATTTGCTATTTTGTCCAACTCTCAAATTTTGTTTTTCTTTGTGAAGTGGAGACATACAATATACTTAAAAAGTACGATGTAGATTTAAAACTGAATATTTTTCATGACATTTAAATGAAAAAATTGAGAAGTAATAAAAATTACATTTAAATTACTAGAAAGTTCACATTTTGTAAAATTAAAAATGTAAAATAGTATTTCTATCTAGAATTGTCATGAAGAATGAGAAGTATTTCTCTTCCTGAGTATCAATGAATTTCTCTATTTGAAGTGCCTGTGATTCACTTACACTTCCTTTGATATAGTCATTGCACCTAAAAGTTTTAGCAGGACTGTTTTTCAGTTTGATTCCTGATTTTTAAATTTTTGAATCTTAGTTGAAAGAACATGAGCTTTAGAGTCAGACCTGGTTTTAAATTCCACCTTCACTAGTTTCTGGATGTGTGTCTTTGGGCAGGTTATTTACACTTTCTGTGTTTTATTTTTTTCATATTTAAAATAGATATCATACAATAGAAGGGGACATACTATTGATACATGCAAAAGCTTAGATGAATTTCAAAAACATCAAGCTGAGTGAAAGATGTCAGTCTCACAGGTTAGATACGATATGATTCCATTTGTATGACATTCTTGAAAAGAAAAATGTAGTGACAGAGAACAGATCAGTGCTTACTAGAGGTTAGGAGTGAGAGGGATCTGTGTGTGTGAGACTATAAAACGATAGTACGAGGGAGGATTATGGAGTGATGGAACTGTTTTGCATCTGATTATGGTGGTTACATGAATTTATACATGAAGTAGAATTTATGGAACTGTACATCTAAAGATAAAAAGGAAATCTTACTGTATGACAATTTCAAAAATAAAATTGAAAAATAAAACTTAACAGAGGAAAAAAGGGGTGTAATAATACCAGACTTATGGAGCAGTTGATAAAATTCACTGAAATCATGTAAAGAGTGTGTGTCTATGTAAAGAATTTAGCACATTCATAGTTGGTGCTCAAAGCATGTGGTTGTCTCCTTACTTTTGCTAAGTCATTTAACTCCCTAAGCCTCAGGCCTCTTACTCTTTCTTGAAAAAAGGAAAAAAACAAATCGCTTTATATTTCAACATTCAGCAGATAGTTTTTTGTGTGTAAAAGTTAGAAAATCCATTAAGCATTGGATAGATTTTATATACTGCAGAATTTATCTGACACAATAGAATATTGCCTTCTAAAAAATGTCATGTGGGTGTTATAGGGATTAAAGGAGGTAACGTATATGAAGCATAGAGTATACAGTAGGCACTCAATAAATGACAGCCAATTGACACTGGAAACTAATTCCAGCATGAGCCATATCCACATGACAGCATTGTGGAAAATATATGTCAGTGTATTGGAAACTGTAAAGCATTATCTAAATATAATAACATTATAGTTTATTTTCCTTAAATATATCCAATGCATGATCTATTTATATTCCTCACAGTGGTTTATCTTCAAAATAGCATTTTTCTTAATATCATCAATTTTTAAGAAAGAAATATCAAAGAAATAGATTGGATTAAAATAGCTAAAAGTGCCTTTGAAACAAACAATTGTGTGGTGCTAAAATAACAAAAATAATGAATAATTACTCTAAGCAGAAGAAAAAGCAAATATTTTTGAAGGACTGTGTTTGCCTTTCTCAAGTAATAAATATTTCACTTAAAAAGTATTGGAAACTTTTAATAAGAATTTTAGTTTATGGGATTGTGACATGTTTCTTTCTTGGACATTTCTTGATTTCTTTTTTATTCTTCTATGAAATAAATTGTCTTAACTCTAAGGATAGGTAAACCATCCTCTTCTTGAAGTATAGTGATGTCTTTTTCAAAGCCAAGATTTAGAAATATTCCTTTAGACTATCCTGCTTTGTGAAAAAAATATAAACATAAGCAAGGATCTTTAAAAAAAAGTAGTCTGTATGTCTTCCCTCCAAAAAAAAAAAAACAGGAAAAAAAAAAAAAAACAAAACAAAACTCAAAACCCACCAAGCTATATTTTCAGAAGAACATCAGAGAGTTTTCTGTGAGAGTTGGCAAATGCATCAAGGCATTGTTTGTAGATATTATTTTTGATAGGTTTGATATACAGCATAGTTTTCTGAGCCAATGGAATATTGTCTTCTTACAAATCTCATCAGGCCAGCAGTGCTGCTGCCATGGGCTGGCTTATCAGCTCCAGCCAGAGTGTGCTGCACTTGCACGCACCTTCGTAGCCTGAGAGGAAAATAAATTGTACCCAAGCAGTTAATAAGAAAGAATTATTGTGAGTGAGATGCATGACATTATGAGTGAGCATCGTGTTTTACAGACTAAATGTTGATTTGCCGAAGGAAATAAAAAACCCTTCCTGTACGTGAAATGAGAATTTTATTTCAAAATTATTTAAAATGTATTTGCTGGTTTTCTAGTTCAAGAAGTGAATATTATCTATTTTTCTTGTGTTTTGGGGACAGTACTGAAGAGGTAATTCTCATTTTCTGTGGTTTGGTAATGGATATTTTTATCCATTCTACCCAGTTAATATGTTTTTGTGTTTTGAAGAAGATATACAGTACCTATAGGTACATAAATGTATGTTTGATAGAACCAAACATATGAATATAATCTCCAGCAGCATGATGGAATTGCTTACAGGGAGTCTAGGGTCCTTATTAAATTTTGCAATTGTTTGGGTTAGCGTTTCCAATGCCAAAGGATTTGTACTTGAAGATCATAGTTACTTGAATTTAATAGGTGTTAACTACTAATATGAATTAGGATCTTTGCTAAAAAGGGAGACGAAATTTTAGTACTTCTATTCAATTAGTCAGGCCTCAGAAGTTTGTTAAGACTTGATCATAGTCAAAAGGTGAAATAATTTTTTGTAAGGCCACAAAACTATTATGTGAAGGAACTGAACTTCAGACTGAGAGCTGTCCAATTCCACTCAGGAAATGCACATTTTGAATTAATTTTATTTAGTCTATATTTAGAAGCAAAAGAAATAAGATGTCTGGTAAGATAGTACTATTTGCTGTGCCAAATCAATCCCCAATTTTAGTAGCTTAACCCAATAAAATATATTTCTTGCCTATTAATAATCTGGCATGGGTCTTCCTTGTCCATAAGCTGCTTTCTTCCACCTGATGATTCAGAGACTCAGGAACTTTTTACTTGTGGCTCCACCATCTCTTAGGGCCTTGAAGCCCTTAAAATTCATCTAGAAGATGGGGAGAGAGGTACAGGAGAAGGAATGCCTGACTTTTAAAATCCCTGGCATGGAACAGAAACCATTTTTGCTGATACTTTACTGGTGAGAAGTAGTGCACACATCAGAATATAAGAGAGACTGAGTGTGGTAGGCAGAAGTTGTTAAGGCCTTAAAATCCTAAAGTCTAATCCACTGACAACCTTCTGTAAGTCCCATTTCCTAAGGGATAAAGGAAGGAGTTTGTTTCACTTGGAAAATGGCCAGGAGTCTCTGCCACCAGTGCAGACCTTCCCCATGTTTCCTGGCTCATCTAGGAAAAGCTCAAGGTCATGCGGGAACATGTCAAAGATATTTACTTCTTTTATTATTAATTTAATAATCAAAATATGAAGGGTAAAATCTTGTGCTAATAAAGAAATTAACAACAGTAGAAAAAGAAAAATAAACAAGTGATGTATGTCTGGCTGAAAGCTCTAAAGGCAGTGATTCTCCAACTTTAGCAGGAATAAAACTTAACTGGGGTGCCTGTTAAAAGGGAAGTGTCAGTGCATTTGTGTTGCTATAAAGGAATATCTGAGGCTGGGTAATTTATACAGGAAACAGGCTTATTTGGCTCACGGTTCTGCAGACTGTATGAGAAGCATGGTGCCAACATCTTTTCCCGGTGAGGGCCTCAGGCTGCTTCCACTCCTGGGGACAGGGGAAGGGGAGCCAGCTGTGCAGAGATCACAAGATGAGAGAAGCAGCAAGTGGCGGGGGTTGGGGAGGAGATGCAAGGCTCTTTCAAACAACCAGCTCAGGTGGGAAGGAATAGAGGGGGACCTTACTCATTAACTCCAGAATGGCACAATACCCTTCATGAGGGATCCACCCCCATGACCCAAACCCCTCCTCTTAGGCCCCACCTCCAGCATTGGGGATCAAATATCAGCGTGAGATTTGGAGGGGACAAACATCCAAAGTATTATAGCAGGAAGATTCCTGGATCCCACCTCCCAGAGAATCTGATTCAGTTTAGTTTAGAAACTAAAGTTTAGTCTGGAAATCTGCATTTTTTACAAACATGCTAAGTGATTCTTCTTGAAGGTAATACTAGAATCACACTTAAGAGGGAAAAAATAAACTGCTCTAAGGCAATTGTTTTTTGAAAAAGAGATATATATCTCCTACAAAAAGATTTGGATGGAGAACTTATTGAAGGTAAAATTTGTAAGGGTTGGCTTTCAGTGTCTGGATTGGGGCCCAGGGAAGCTTTACTTTCAGCGATTCTCCCTGGGTGATTCTGGGCACCTTGTATTTAGGAAACACTGTCCTAATAGCAGCCACCCTATGTAAGACCAGGTCTCAGCAGTCCCAAATTCCAAAATTTTAAAAAAAGGCCTGGCTACGAAAAGAAATCTGAAAAGGTGCCACCTGAACATTTTCCCCCTCTTTTCTGTCCAATGCTAGAGCAGCATGGCTTTTCTTAATTTGTGTAGATAATAAGGAATATAGTTTTGTTTTTGTGAAAAGCTGATATTTTTTTTCCGGAACCTTCCTAAAAGCATTAAAGCTCACCATGTAATGAAATATGCTTTTATTTGAAGACAGAAAATGAAGGCAGGAAGCAAACAATAATTAAATCCCCTAAATAATGTGAGCTTTGTGGTTAAATCTCCATGCAACTCCTTGAAAATTTAATAAGGGAATAAAGGCTGTTTTCCATTTGTGTAATACAGTGCTGCATTTCTCTTCCCTATGAAATTGTTTCTGGCTAAAGTGTACATCACAATTTAGGTGGCTGAGTATCTAGCTTGAGAGAATTTTATGCATCTATTTTTTAACTCAAGTCACTCATGTACAACCATATTATCTCACATCAAAGCAGGATATAAAACCAGGAGACTAGGTGAGGGGAAAAAAGTCAGGGATGAATGTCATGTTATACGATCCAATTACACACAGTTCCTGACTTACATATGCCTGACTTATAAACGTCCTTGCATTTACAAATGGGTTCTCCAGGGAGGGCCAGCAGAATTCTCCCTTCCTCTCACCCCTTCCTTCTCTGCCTCATTCATGCATCAGGCACTTTCGAGGCTGTGGCACAGAGGTCTGTCAGGCTCTTAGTGTAGATCCAATCTTTGCACATGACAATTTCTCAATACAGGACCCACATTACAAATAGTAATAAATAGGATAAGAAAGCAGAAACGTTAGGGAAAAAAACAGTGCAAACTTGATTCTAACTTTGTTTCTTACTGCCTCATTCTCTTCCTCAGCCCTCGTGGCACTTTATTTATTTATTTATACATATGCCTTTTGTCATTCCTTATTTTTTTAATTTAAATTTTTATTTATTTATTTGACACAGAGTCTCACTTTGTTGCCTGGCCTAGAGTACTGTGTATCAGCCTACCTCACAGAAACCTCAAAGTCCTGGGCTCAAGTGATCCTCCTACATCAGCCTCCCGAGGAGCTGGGACTACAGATGTGTGCCACCATGGCTGGCAAAGTTTTTCTATTTTTAGTAGAGATGGGGTCTCACTCTTGCTCAGGCTGGTCTTGAACTCCTGAGCTCAACTGATCCTCCTGCCTTAGCCTCCCAGAGTGTTAGATGTGAGCCACCTCACCGGGCCCTAGTTCATTTTTTTCTATCAAGTTGTTGGAGCTCCTTATATATTCTAGTTATTAATCCCTTGTCAAATGGGTAGTTTGCAAATATTTTCTCCCATTCTGTGGGTTGCCTCTTCTCTTTGTTGATTGTGTCCTATGCTGTGCAGAAGCTTCTTAGCTTTATGTGATCCCATTTGTCCAATTTTGCTTTGGTTGCCTGTGCTTTGGGGGAATTACTCAAGAAGTCCTTGCCCAGACCAATGTCCATGCTGTTTTGTTTAATACAGCTCTGTAGTATGATTTGATGTCAGGTAATGTGATTCCTCCAGTTTTGTTCTGTTTGCTAAGGATGGCTTTGGCTATTCTGGGTCTTTTGTGGTTCCATATAAATTTTAGGATTATTTTTTCTATTTCTGTGAAGAATGTCATTGGTATTTTGATGGGGATTGCATTGAATCTGTAGATTACTTGAGTAGTATGGCCATTTTAACAATACTGATTCTTCCAATATGAACATGGACTATCTTTTCATTTTTTGGTGTCCTCTTAAATTTCTTTCATCAATGTTTTATAGTTTTCATTACAGAAATCTTTCACTTCTTTGGTTAAGTTGATTCCTAGGTATTTTGCTTTATTGGTAGTTATTGTAAATGGGATTTATTTCTTGGTTTCTTTTTCAGATTGTTTACTGTTGGCATGTAGAAATGCTGCTGGTTTTTGTATGTTGATTTTGTATCCTGCAACTTTACTGAATTTGTTTATCAGTTCTAATAGTTTTTGGGTGGAGTCTTTAGGTTTCTCTAGATATAAGATCATATCATCTGCAAACAAGAATAATTTGACTTCTTCCTTTCCAATTGGGATGCCCTTTCTCTCTTTCTCTTCTCTGATTACTCTAGCTAGAACTTCCAGTACTGTGTTGAATAACAGTGGTGAAAGTGGGCATCCTTGTCATGTTTCAGATCTTTTTATCCTGAAGGGAAGTGTTTATCATGAAGGGATGTTGAATTTTATTGAATGCTTTCTCAGTGTCAATTGAAATGATCACATGGTTTTTGTCCTTTGTTGTGCTGATATGATGTATCACATTGATTGATTTGCATATTTTCAACCATCCTTGTATGTCTGGAATGAATCCTATTTGATCATGATGAATAATCTTTTTAATATGTTGTTGAATTTTGTTTGCTTGTATTTTGTAGAGGATTTTTGCATCTTTGTTCATCAGAAATATTGGCTTATATTTTTTTTTTTGTTGTTGTGTTCTAGTCTGGTTCTGATGATACAGATGATACAGACCTCACAGAATGAGTTTGGGAGTATTCCCTCCTCCTTGATTTTTTGGAATAGTTTAAGTAGGATTGGTATTAGTTCTTCTTTGAATGCTTGGTGGAATTCAGCAGTGAATCTCAGGTCCTGGGCTTCTCCTTGAAGGGAGACTTTTTATTACTGCTTCTGTCTCATTACCCATTATTGGTTTATTCAGGTTTTGGGTTTCTTCTTGGTTCACTTTTGGTCAGTTGTATATGTCTAGGAATTTATCCATTTTTTTCTAGGTTTTCCAATTTCTTGGCATATAGTTGCTCACAGTAGTCTCTAATGATCTTTTTGATTTCTGGAGAAACAGTTGTAATGTCTCCTTTTTCATCTCTGATTTTATTTATTGGGTTCTTCTCTCTTTTTTTTCTTTTTCTTTTTTCTTCAGGGGAAAACTATCTAATCATTTTACATGAAAAAGATCTTAGCTATGAAAAGATGTAGTCCATGGTCAAAAAGTGCTATGTTCATGTCAAAACTAACACTGGTATTATATTGTTTTTACCAAGAAGTTAACAGCCAGAACTGTAAGACTTCTCATTGCCAATAGGTCCCACCAATCCTTAAGAAAGATGCTAGGGAATATAAACAAAGGATCCAGGTGTATGACTTCAAATATGTGGTCAACAGCTGGTTCTAGGTAGTATTGTTAAAGATAAGAAAAAGACTTTCCAATCTGCTTACCCTTTCTTTCAGCATTGGTCCAAATTTCAAATGGAAAAAAACTATTTCCGCATCTGTTTTTTCTAATGATCAGATTTTTTTTTATTTCAGCATATTATGGGGGTACAAAAGTTTAGGATACTGACATTTACAGGACATTCTATCCAAAATCCACTGAATATATGTTCTCATCAGCTCATGGGACATTCTCTAAGATTGACCATATCCTAGGACATAAAGCATGTCTTAAAAAATTAAAAAAATAGAAATTATACCATGCATTTTCTCAGATCACAGTGGAATAAAAGTAGAAATCAACCCTAACAGAAATTCTCATTTCTACTCAAAGTCGTGTAAGCTAAACAACCTTCTCCTGAATGATTATTTTATATATGAGGAAATCAAGACGGAAATCAAAAGATTCTTTGAACTCTTTCTTTTCTTAGTCTGGCTAAAGGTGTGTCAATTTTGTTTATCTTTTCAAAACACTAACTTTTTGTTTTGTTGATCTTTTGTATTTTTTTTTTTTGCTTTCAATTTCATTTATTTCTGCTCTGATCTTCATTATTTCTTTTTTTTCTACTAATTTTGTGTTTGGTTTACGGTTGGTTTTCTAGTTCTTTGATATGCATTGTAAGATTGTTTATTTGAAAGTTTTCTACTTTTTTTGATATAGGTACTTATTGCTATAAACTTTCCTCTTATTACTGCTTTTGCTGTATCCCATAGGTTTTGATATTTTGTGTTTCATTTTTATTTGTTTTGAGAAATTTTTAAATTTCCTTCTTAATCTCTTTATTGACTCACTGGTCATTCAGAAGCATATTGTTTAATTTCCACGTTTGTGTATTTTCCAATGTTCCTTTTGTTATTGATTTCTAGTTTTTTTTTTTTTTTTTTTTTTGAGACAGAGTCTCACTCTGTCACCCAGGCTAAAGTGCTGTGGCATCAGTTTAGTTCACAGCAACCTCAATTGATCCTCCTGCCTCAGCCTCCGAAATAGCTGGAATTGTTGGTGCACACCACCATGCCTGGCTAATTTTTTTCTATTTTTAGTAGAGGTGAGATCTTGCTCTTGCTCAGGCTGGTCTCAAACTCTTGACCTCAAGTGATCCTCCTGCCTCAGCCTTCCAGAGTGCTAGGATTACAGTTGTGAGCCACTGCACCCAGCCTTGATTTCTAGTTTTATTCCATTGTGATCAGATAAAACAGTTGGTACGATTTCAATTGATTTCACAACCCTAGGAAACTCTATTTATTTACCTTTCATACAGCTATTGAGTTATTAAATTCTGCTGTAGAAGATCTCATAGGTAAATTATGAAATTAGAAAAATCAGGACCAAAGTTGGCAAAATGAAGAAAGAATCTCAAATTTTTAATGAGGTTGAGTAAACAAAAATATTTCTAGGAGTGTATGGCATTGGACATTAGTGTTCAGTTTGTTATTGTTGAAGCTGAAATGGTTAACCTATTTCATACATCTTCCCATTTCCTTCTAGCTTTGTTTTATCTTGAATGAACTGCTGGATTTCTAAGCAGTAAATTGACTTTAAAACAACCACTTCTTATGGAGACCTGATGCTGTGGAGTTTGGCATGAATCTGAGCTCATGTTGACCCCTTTCTAGTTGTGTCAAGAGGGCCAATTCATTTAATTACTTAAGAGCAATGAGCTTTTTCTTCTGCAGATGTAAAATGCACAATTCCCTTCTTAATTGGATTTATAAAAGTTATAAAATGAATACATACCTGTTATAAGCTGCCAAAAAAATGGAGGTGTATGAAATGTTGTTATTCTTACCCTTTCCCTTGTCAGTCCTGCCATACTTATGTAATTAACATTTGATGTGAATCTTCACTCATCTTTCTCTAGGCTCCTTCAAGTGTACATCAATATAGCACCTAGAGCACACTTTAGCACATATTGAGAAGTCAAAAAAATCTTTGTTGAATGAATAAAATAAGTCATATATGCATTATACAAAGATTTTTTTCCCTTTTAACAAAAATAATATCAGATTGTACATATTATTCTGGCATACGCTTTATTGATGTGATTTCTGATTAGTTCATTTTTTGGCTCTAAAAGCAATGCTGTAATAAACTTCCTTGTATAAGACATACATCAATTATGTACTGGAGCTTTCATTTTTAGAAGATATTCTTCAGTGCAGGATTACAGTCTCTAAATGTAGGCACTTCAAGTTATTGAATAGATATTGTCAGTTACTTTCCAAAAACAGTTGTAGTAATTTACATATTTACTATCAATGTATGGGCTCTCCATTTCTTAAAATGGGAATACTAATATCTATATCAAAGGATTGTTAAAAAAATATAATTGCTTGCTTTCCCTCTCTCTTTGTAGATAGAGTGTCTGATGTACAGGTGTACCAAAAGGCTTCTTTCCACTTTCATTCTCCATGCTTTCTTGTTACTGGATGTGTTTCATGAAAACTGATGTTCTTCTGACTTTCCCAGTTGACAGTTACAAGGAATGTGAAATGCGTGGAAAATACCATCCAACCTACAGTCCAAATAGTTTCTGCCTATGTAAGTGACTCTTTGGACTAACCTTACAAATTAAAGAAAAAGGTTTCTGTTGGCTAAAAAGCAAACTCTAAGGCTAGGTGACTGTATCTCTCAGTTTGCCAGCACAATCCCTATTTTTGCTTATTGTCGTAGGGTCCTTTCTGTTTAGTGCTTCTTTTCACTTTCAAAAGTGCCCCTGTTTATGTGGTTACCCTTTCTAAGGCTAATAAAAATGATCTATTTAAACCAGTAGGAAAAGGGACAGACTAAAGTTAAAGATCAAATGTGGGGAAAAAGAAAACACTTCAGTCCTTTACCACAGAGGGACTAAGTCATCAAGGAGGCAGCAGGACTTGAAAAGCCTAAAACATTAAGGAAGACAAAAATGGAAATAATCAATTAAACTTTTTTTCTTTTGCCTGGATGAGTGAAAATGAAAGCTTCCAGTTGAGTATGTCTGAGAGATTATCCTAGTTAATGTTAGGATGAAGATTTATATAGTGTGCACATTATTGCTTTGCCTTGGGAACCAGAGATGTGGAGTGTTTGTTAAGTAGGTTTCTGTTTTTGTTGAACAGGTATTTTTCTCTTATGACTTGGTTCCACTATATGATCACATTTCTTTGCATAATTTATATTTGATATATAGATGAATTCCCATTTTGAACAGACCATATGGAAAGCTCCACGAGTGCCCAGGGAACCGAGGGTTTGCAGTGATTAACCATGGGTTCTGCTATTTGTGCAGCAGATGAGCAGAACTGTGAAATAAAAGACATCACGATTGTTTCGTTGTCCTTATTTTGTCCTTTGTTTGGCGATGCTTTACAAAGGATAAGAAAGTAAAACAAAATAAAAAGAAGTCCCAGACAAGCAAGAAAGAGAAATGGCAATGAGTTTTTCAGAATAAAATTGAGGAAGGTAGGCTATTCATTGTTACAAACTTGACAGCCTGAAGTGTAAACTGTTTTGTGAAAATTAAATGAAAAATAAAATTGCTGGTTTCTCAGGAACCCCAAAGAACTTTTCATATGTGTGAGACAAGGTAACTGGCAGCAACTGATTTTGTAATTAAATTTGGTTTAACAAGTATTTGTTTAACAAGTATTTTATGTGCATATGTTATTGGAGGACTATTGTGAGATATTCAAAAGAATGTAGCTGCTTATCTTTATAAAATCTACAATCTGTTTGTGGAAACTCATCTGACATAGGAAGTAAATATCTAGATAAAATAATAAGTTGAAATTAAATCCCTACAAACATTTAACCAATCAATCAGTTTTAAAATTCAATATTTGAAGTGCAAATTTTCTTTTCTTTTTTTTTTTTTTGAGACAGAGTCTCACTTTGTTGCCCGGGCTAGAGTGCCATGGCATCAGCCTAGCTCACAGCCACCTCATACTCCTAGGCTCAAGCAATCTCCTGCCTCAGCCTCCCGAGTAGCTGGGATTACAGGCATGTGCCACCATGCCCAGCTAATTTTTCTATATATATTTTTAGATGTCCATATAATTTCTTTCTATTTTTAGTAGAGACAGGGTCTCACTCTTGTTCAGGCTGGTCTCGAACTCCTGAGCTCAAATGATCCTCCTGCCTCGGCCTCCCAGAGTGCTAGGATTACAGGCGTGAGCCACCACGCCTGGCCCTAAAGTTCAAATTTTCTTAACAATTTGTAACCAAATTATTTAGTAGGCATTGCATAAAGATGAAATACATTTTCTGGGCTTTGTAAAACATGTTTTACCTTGT
This sequence comes from Varecia variegata, assembly GCA_028533085.1. Taxonomy (NCBI): domain Eukaryota; kingdom Metazoa; phylum Chordata; class Mammalia; order Primates; family Lemuridae; genus Varecia; species Varecia variegata. The sequence continues at coordinate 129,610,318 of CM052437.1, forward strand.
TAGTCCAGGGTTGTAAAACTTGGCTAGCTTTCTCTATAACAGTGTTTCTTAAATTTGGCTAAAACTCAAAATTACCTGGAAAACTTGTTAGCATAGTAGATTTCCAGGTCCTTTACTCATGAATCTGTGTCAGAAGCTGAGATTCTAAGGCAGTGAAAAGATGTAAAGGTATGGGTCTGCCTGAAGACACTTAAGAACTGGTGGTGTTCATTGTGTTCCCTGGCCTTTCTACATGAGCTGTTTTTTTTTTTTTAATTAAAACTTATGTGGATTAGAATTCACCAGGAAGCATCTTCTCCACTGTTCTTCAAATTATCCATTATCTTATAATAACCTGTGGCACTATTCAGAAAAGGAGGATTTGGAACTGTTAATAATGTAAGGGGCTTTAATTTTCCTCCATTGAGTGGCTCCATTGGGTTTTTTATCTTTTCCTTATGAATGTTGGACACATGTGGCAATGGAACTACAATTTACCACTGTGAAAGGCCCCCTTGGACTCAGGGGCTCCTGATTTTGGAACTGTTCTTCAAAGGAAATCCCACCTTGTAAGTGCTAGAAAAGCAAACATTCATGATATTTTTGAGGAGTGGTGTTCTTTATGCTATAGTGAGGGAAAGGACATTTTAAACACCTGCATGTGGCCCGCAGGTGTGTAGGAATGGGTGCCCCATTTCCATATACAGGACACTTTCTTAGCACCATCAAACATGTTCTGCAATCCTCCCCCTACTATCCCAGCTCCCCACTTTCTATATCTCCCCAACTGTAGATAAGTCACTTGATGTTATTTACTCATATTTATCCAGTATTTTGGGGCTGCACATTTGCATCTACTATCTCATTTGATTTCCACAAGTCCTATTTATTTGTGAATTCCCTGACACCCCAATCTAAACCTGGACCCTTGGTTCTACTCTCTCAAGTCATCCTATGCTTTCCTTCCATTTCACTTGTCAGAATTTGTAAGACTACAAGACTTTCAGCTTTACATGAGCAGGAACTGTTCTGATTCTTCACCAATGTATCATTCAAATCGTAGGCAGTGTCCAAACACAGTATGTACTCAACAAATATTTATAGAATGAATAAGTGGAACTAAATCCAACTCTGTGATGCCTACTGTGTATTCTTAGAGAACTGAGACACATTGAGCAGCAAGATTTTTTCTCATTCTACTTTTTCAGTTATCTTGGGGTCATCATTTCTTCTTTCTTTCTTTCTTTTTAGAGACAGGGTCTCATGGTCTCACTATGTTGTGCAGGCTGGCCTGGAACTCCTGGGCTCAAGCAATCCTCCTGCCTCAACCTGTGAGTAGCTGGGACTATAGGTGCGTGCCACTACACCTGCCTCAAGCACTCATACATTTAAAAAATAATTATATATGTAGCTAAATAAGAGTGGAACATGAAGTCATCCTAGTTTTATTTAAAATTAGAAGGGCTTTCATTCTTTTTTTCTGGGCTAGATAGACTGAAAGAGAATCTGAACATTTTTTTCAGTGAAATGTTAAAGATATTAAGTATTTTTTGAATAAAGAAATTATTGAATACTATTATGGCATTTTCAGTGATTTAAGACTTTTGTGACCTCTCTGGCACGGGACTCTACAAACTACAGCATGTTAACAAGAGAGTTCCAGTTTGGTGAAAATTGTTTCTGTATTTTCTTTTTAGGAAAACAAAGTAATCAGAAAAAAAACATCAATGAGAGGGCTAGAGAAAATCATTCTAGAATAATCTCCATGATAAAATGGATGAGATTGAGAGATAAGTATATTGTTAGTAATAGGGTATAGATAGGAGAATAAAAGCAACTAAGGCAAAGAGAAGGGAGCCCAGGAAAACCAGGAAAAAAGACTACTGTGTAGAAGATCGCCTTGGGACAATGAAAGCAATTTTTTTCAAAACCAAAATTAAATATATTGTGGGAGCAGGCAGGTATTCCTCCATTTTCTGCTACTGTATGAGTGAGCATACGTTTGCCTTGGTTGTATAGAAAACTCTTAATTAAGCATGATAGCTATACAAAGGAACAACAGTTATTAACTCTCTGTGGGAAATAAGTTACAATGTAAGTAATACAAGTGTCTATTTAGTCACTATTAAAGGACCTGATTTAAAATAATTCCCTGTGCCTAAGGTTGAAATTTAATTTGGTTAACTCACAGAATTACCTCAACAACCTCTGAATAAAGGTCACTTATGACATTGAGAAGGTATAAATTGCTAATTAATACTTTATGTTGAAATTGAGTTACTTAAGATTTTGAAGAAATGTTCAATGAAATAGTAATGGGTACTAAGATTTCAAATTACTTTGATTTCAAAAGGTAATAAAACCCAAGGAAGAAAATTTCAGCCACTAACTTTAAAAGTCTGTTTTAGAGAGAGAGTAGTGAGTGTTAATTAGATAAAATTTTCCATTATCCTTAGAAGTGCATTTTTTGATTAAATACAAAAAAATTAAAACCTGGTGCTGGCATACTTGGCTTTCTCTTCAGGAAGTGGAGTAAATGAAAAAAGCAGAGAGATCAGAATCTTGTTGTTGTTTTTATCTTGTTGTAGTTACCTAAGATTTTTAAATTCCTTTGCTGGCATAATGAAGGAGATCTCCTGTTGGTACTGGTTGGTGGGAAGGGCATGACACGTGGCTCCTGGCCAAGGTGGAGGACTGGTAGATTCCAGTGGCAGAGCCCTCTAACTGGAAATCTACAGTAACTATTTTGTAGGTACCAGACCAGATGGAGCTGGACATGCAGAAAAGTATGCTGCAGAGAAAGGAAGGAAAATGCAACACTTTTTGATGCCTATTATGTGCCAAATGCGTGACATGAACTTTCATTCATATATACCATCTACTTAATATGCACGATGATCCTCAAAAACAGGTAAGGAGACAATGTCACCTATGAATTAGAGACTTTTGCTCATTTCCCAAGTTCAAGTGTGAGAGTCCAGATGTACACCTAATGCTGTGTGACTGTGGAGTCCATGCTGTTCTTTCTCCAGGATATTATTCTGCCTTCCTTGTAAGTGTGGGTATCTGAGATAGGGTAGAGAAAATTATAAAAAGGTGCTTAAGGGAGGCAGTTTGAATATGACGAATCTGTAGTTGGAAGCTATTAACATCAGTGAAAATGATTTTGAGACATTAATTTATTAAATTTCATTCATTTAAATTTTTTTATTGATACATAATAGATGTACATATTTTGGGGATAATTGAATACATTCATATAATATGTAAAGATCAAATCAGGGTAATTAGGATATCCATCATACTACATTTTTTATCTACTCAACAAATTCGCATTTATTAAAATTAAAAGTTTACTTTGTACTGAACACTGTGCTAAACTCTGCTGTGAACAAAGCAGAAGCAGATATATTCCCAATTTTAACGAGTAATATTACCTAGAGTGGGAAGCTAACCAGCAGTAGAAACTCATGTATCAAGAAAAAGCACTGCATTCTGAATTTAATGTTAAAAAAAAAGAAAAGGCATGAGAAAGTAGATGCTAACTGTTGAACCTAAAGAAATAGTAATTTTATTTTATTTTTTAATTTTTTAAATATCTTTTTTGAGATTGAATCTCACTCTGTCACCTTAGGCAGAGTTCAGGGACGTCATTGTAGGTCACTGTGGCCTCAAACTCCTGGGCTCAAGGGATCCTCCTGCCTCAGCCTCCCGAGTAGCTGGGACTATAGACATGTACCACCACACCGGCTAATTTTTCCATTTTTAGTAGAGACAGGGTCTCACTCTTGCTTAGGCTCGTCTCAAACTCCAGAACTCAAGCAGTCCTCCTGCCTTGGCCTCCCAGAGTGCTAGGATTACAGGCATGAGCCTCCACACCTGGTCAGGAATAGTAATTTTAGATAATTATAGTCATTAGATATTTTGTATTTCTGTGGTATCAGTTGTATTGTCTCCTTTTTCATTTCTGATTGAGCTTATTTGAGTCCTTTCTCTTCTACTGGTTAATTTGGCTAGTAGTCTATTGATTTTGTTTATCTTTTAAAGAATCAACTTTTTGTTTCGTTGATCCTTTATATTGTTTTTTCGGTTTCCATTTTGTTTAAGTCTGCTCTGAGCTTAGTTATTTCTTTTCTTCTGCTAGATTTGGCCAACTTTTTTTGATGAGTTATGAAATCTAGACAGCAAGTATAATAATATTTGTTGAAAATATTTTTGTTTATTTTAAAGTTTATATTGGGTGCTGGGCATAGTGGCTCATGCCTGTAATCCTAGCACTCTGGGAGGCTGAGGCTGGAGGATCACTTGAGTTCAGGAGTTTGAGACCAGCCTGAGCAAGAGTGAGACCCCGTCTCTACCAAAAATAGAAAGAAATTAGCCGGGTGTGGTGGCACGTGTCTGTAGTCCCTGCAACTAGGGAGGCTGAGGCAGGGGGATCGCTTGGGCCCAGGAGTTTGAGGTTGCTGTGAGCTAGGCTGATGCCATGGCACTCTAGCCTAGGCAATAGAGCCAGACTCTGTCTCAAAAAGAAAAAAAAAGTTTGTATTGGGGTGATAATCTGATGAGTTGAGCTAGGAGATGAGGCAGCTGTAAGTTATTTCTTCCCTAGGAAAGCTGCATATCTCATAGTTCTTGTTGACTAGGGTTATGGCCCTGTACATGTTCCCAAACCAGAAAGGAACATCACTACACCAAAAGATGATGAAGCTTCAAAGTGGCAAAGAAAGGTTGAAAATTATGTAAAGGCTATAACATGCTTCATTCTTTTTTATTTCAGCATATGGTAGGTTACAAATATTTAGGTTACATATATTGTCTTTGCCCCGCCCGAGGCGGAGCTACAAGTGTGCCCATCCCCCAGGCAGTGTGCACTGTACTCATTCTCAGTGAGATTTTCTGCTCTTCTCTCTGTCCCCTCAATCCCCATAAAATGATATTCCCTAAAAATAATAAATTTGCTGTTTTGTTACTCCAGTGGCATCTGTATCCTGTTTTACCCTGTAAAGCAGTCACCTTTGTATTTGTTGTTTGCTTCCTATATAGACTTTATGTATCCCTTCAATAGAGGCACTGTGTCCTAGTTTTAACATTGTGTCATTTGAGCACAGACAAAATCATCATTATGTAAAAATCTCAGGTAGAATAAATACCATTTCAAATTTGGGATAATTTTTTTGGCAGGGAGGGGGAAATAACAAGTTACTGTACCTAATTTTTACATTTTAATATATTTTAAAAACATTTTCGTAGAACTTCTTCTCTGACAGGTTTAGTCTTATGTTGTTATAGTTTATAGTCAAATGTATTTTCATGATTGATATAGCAAAGCATGTGATTAATTTACTATTATGAATTTGTTTGTGATTTAAATATATCATTTTCTGATGTAGAAAATTTATCAATTCATTTCTTCATGACTTCCAAGTTTTATTTCCTATTTACAAATATGTACAGTATTCTAAGATTTCAAATATATTTTTCATTTAATCCTTTTACTTTTTATTACTCTTTGGTGCTTTATGGACAATATTTTAGTGAATAGAATAAAGAAGAAATCTAGATTTATTTTTGCCAAATAGCTAACCAGTTGTTTCAGTATCATTTATTGAATAATTCCTTTCCCTTCTAATTTAAAACAATCTTTAATGTCAACTATAGTTTCATATTATTTTAGATACATATTCTGTGCAATTCATTCATCTGTCAAATATTTTCCTAGTACTAAAGAATGATTATGGCTTCAAAATATATTTTAATATCTGGTAAGACTAGTTACCCACCCCCCCATTAATCTTCTTTTTCAAGACTTTTCTGGATATTCTCTCATTATTTTTTAAATTAACTTTAGTACAATTTTGTAAAGTTTCAAAAATAATTCTGTTAATATATGTTAAATCTTTTAAATTTTGAATATCACTGTCCAACAGTAAAATTCTTTTAATGTTTTGTTTATAGAAATTCTTCACATTTTAAAAAAAGTTTTTTCTGTATATTTTATCTATTTTTGCTATTGTAAATGAGATACTTATTTTATTTTATTTTATTTTATTTATTTATTTATTTTTGAGACAGAGTCTCGCTTTGTTGCCCGGGCTAGAGTGAGTGCCGTGGCGTCAGCCTAGCTCACGGCAACCTCAAACTCCTGGGCTTAAGCGATCCTCCTGCCTCAGCCTCCCGAATAGCTGGGACTACAGGCATGCACCACCATGCCCGGCTAATTTTTTGTATATATATGTATATATTTTAGTTGGCCAGATAATTTCTTTCTATTTTTAGTAGAGACGGGGTCTCACTCTTGCTCAGGCTGGTCTCGAACTCCTGACCTCGAGCGATCCACCCGCCTCAGCCTCCCAGAGTGCTCAGATTACAGGCGTGAGCCACTGCGCCCGGCCTATATATTTTAAATTATGTTTTCCAACTGGTTGTTTATTATACATAGAAAAAGATTGATTTTGAGTATAATTTTATAACCAGACACATTACTGGATTTTCTTATAATTTATTATAGTTTTGTATTGATTTCTTGAGCCATTATAAGTATGCAAAATTTCCCATACCAGTCATGCTAATTTTATCTCTTCATTTTCAATATATATTTCCCTTATTTCTTTCCTTTCATTGACTGATATGTCCAGAGAAATATTAAATAATAATTATGAAAGTGGACATTCTTCTCTTGTGACTGTTGAAGTTTTTTAAGAGCTCTTATTTGACATCTATAGAGATAGACTTGTGTCATTCTCTTTTTGCCTATTAATAAGGTGTAACATATGAATAGATTTTCTGATATTATATCACCTTTAAGGCAAATGGGTTTTAATGAAGCCAATTTAAAGGGCACATAACCAGTATCATATCTTACCAAATCAAAAAGAAATGTTTTATTTTAAGAACACTATTCAAGGTGAAGCAGACATGGAATTCTCCGTAGTTTAAAATTTAAGCATCCCTAGAGCTCTGTGTATGAGGATCATTATCTTCTCTTTGTTGTCTTAAGAGGCATTGTTACCAAATGCTGGCCAATTAGCTATTTTTCTTTTATTTTTTTCATCAAAGCATTTTATATTTTTATTTAAGTAATAACATTGTACATTTTTGGAGTCAGTTTGCAAACTTAATAATTATTTTTAATTTCTATCATAGCTTTGGAATTCTGTAATTTAAATAAAACCTTTGTATAATCAAGATTTGTACATCATAAAACATAGTCAAAAGATGCCAGTCTGTAGCTTGTTTATTGTGGAAAAGAGAGCCTACTTCACTCTGTCATTATCTTCTTTCTTTCAAGTGTGATATCAAAAGAATTTTATACAAATAAGAAAGGAAATTTGGGTCAAATTTCACATAAAAAGAATGAAAATAATGCCAAATAATATGTTATTAAGGGGAAAAAACCCTTTCAAATGTCTGAATATCATATTATCAGACTAACCTATTTTGCAAAATAGGCTCTCAGAGCTGTAAACTCTAATGTATGCTCATTTTGATGCAGAGATTTATTGGAATAACAAATCTCAGGGCTTTTAAATTGAAGAGAGATATCCTTATTTTGTCAATTATTGTTTTCATACTTCTTTGGTAAACAAAGTTAAATAAAATAGCATGGTATTTCAAGGTATTATTTCACAAAACACATCAAAGTGATATCTACCTTATAAAACATGAGGAAAAATGACAGTCTTTCCTTTCATCTAATTTTAGCTTGTCATATTCTTTTTTCAGATTTCCTAATTTATCCAGTCAAAAGATGTCAGCATTACAAGAAAAAAGTATTTGAATATACAACATAAATGATCTAACTTCAGCTCATGAATCCTGAATTTCATTATTGGTGAAACTCCTGGGCAGATTATCTGAGGATTTCTATGATTTTCTGTTGTATAGCTGTCATTACAGCCTTACCTTCCAGAAATTTGTCTTATAGCTTCCTCCATATTGTGAGCTTTTTGAGAGATCTGTGTTTTATAGATGTTTGGGTCTCCCACAACGCCTGGGCTAGAAATCATTTACAATAAATGCTTAGGCTATAGTTATATGACTGCATTATATATCATAAAATACTTTTTATTTTTTCTAGGAATGAAACATCAGGTTTCAGTGGTAGTGAAGATTATAGGCAACTTCCTGGTAAAGTAAATAGAAATTAACTTATAAAATTTAATAACCCAATTGTTGACTTCTCTCTACTTTTGAATTGAGCATTGCTCAATTCTGAGAACTAATCCTTGTTTCACCTTTGTACTTTAGGATCCTATTGGACTATGGTATTTAGATAGTTACCAGGGACCTTCCTGCTTTACAGTTAGTTTGCATCCTATTGGTCCCAAATGATGACCAAAGTACATATTTGTTATCAATGATCTTAGCTCATAGGGTAAAACAAGCTACATGTTGTATAAATGCTCATCAGAACTCAGAGAAAAAGAAAAAGTGGACAACCAAGAGTCCTGAGAAGGTTTTCATTTCTGAATTTTCCTCTTTCAAGAAAAATGATGCCTGTAGACATTCCTGTCGTGTATTCTCTCAACCTGCATTCTTTGGAACGTTGAATTAATATTATATGTCACATTCTTATTTTTGTTTATATGCAGCTTAGCCTTTGTTGCTAATGTTTATTTGACTTTGTATTTGGTTCAGATTATGTGTATAGATGGTTGTTTAAGTGTAGTTTGAAGGTTGGTTAATATTTTAAATGGTAACAATGGCAATCTATCAACACTGGCTATAATGTAATAAATCGTGACAGGAAGGATATTTCACTTGTGACTTTTTATAGCCTTCTGAAGTACTGGAATTGTTGCTGATGTATAGTAAATTGTTTTGATCCATTTGGGATGTTAAAATGGTCAATAACTCAATTGGACTAGTAGAGCTGCTTATTTAATAAAATAAAGCTAGATAAAATAGTCCTTATGATTTTAACCTGTATTATATTATATGTTAGCGTTATCCAAGTCAAAATGGAAGAAGAGAAAGTTTATTTATTAAGGAGCTTTTACACATTTACTATAGGCTGAGTACTCTATGAGGGAGTTCTAAACAAATATATTATATTTATCTAAAAGGAGCAAAAATCTATTTGAGGAGTCAAAACATAGAAATTTTCTAGTGCCTATCACATTTTCTGGGCTTTAATAATTAATTGAATGGGTGAATGAGTGAAAACAAAGAATAAGAAAAAAACAGCATGAATGAAATAGTGAATGTAAAACAATTAAATCAATTGGAGTCAGAAAGTGAGTTAATATTTTAAATCTGATTTACTTCACAACTCTTAAGCCCGGACTGCTCCCACACTATCCTGGAGATCTGGGAAGTTGAGGATATGAATAAAAATATAAAGAGTTCCTAAAATAATAGAAAATTTTCAAATTTAGATTTAATATTTTAAGTAAATATTATGGCACAAAGAAAAGTATTAAAACCAAAAGCTCTCAATTTTTTTTTTTGCTATGCTTAAGTTTATTTCTAAATGTGACATCTTAGGAAATAATACAATGGTCACAAATCAAATCAAGAATACACACACACACACACACATATGTTTTTTTTTAATTGGGGTCTTGCTATATCACCCAGGCTGGTCTTGAACTCCTGGCCTCAAGCGATCCTTCCACCTCAGCTTCCCAAGTACCTGGGACTATAGGTATGAGCCACCTGGCTAATTTTCTTTTTTTGATTTTTTTGGAAACAGGGTCTGGCTATGTTACCCAGGCTGGTCTCGAATATAATTCTAAGAGACAATCTTTTAAAATTTTCTTTTGTTTTACTCTGAAGACAAAGGGACAGAGTCGAGGGTTGTGATTTGCATTTATTAATGGCTATTTTTAGTTTATAAGGACTATTGAAGATATAGGAATCTGAACTTATTTGGTCAAGAGTCTTGAGTTTGAGTTGATGGGGGCTACCTACCATGGGCTTAACTAGGTTGCTTGTTTGCTTATTTATTTATTTTTAAAGAAGATATGGTAAGCACTTGGATTTTTTAATAGAATATATATATATATATATATATTTAACTTTATTGAGCATCAGAATTTTTGTTTGTTTGTTTTTTGTTTTAGAGACAGGGTCTCACTCTGTTGCCCAGGCTGAAGTGCAGTGGTGTGATCATAGCTTACTGCAGCCTTTTTATTTTTAATTTCAGAATATTATGGTGTTATGAATATTTTGATTACATGGATTGCTTTTGTACTGCTTGAGTCAGAGTTATAAGTGTGCCTATTCCTATGTAGTGTACATTGTACCCATTAGGTATGATGTCACCCATCCCCTCCTCCTCCTCCTACCTGCATGATTTCCGTTGAGTTTTACTTCCATCTATGCACATGAGTGCTGGTTGGTTAGTTCCAATTTAATAGTGAATACATCTGGTGTGCATTTTTCCATTTTTGTGATACTTCACTTAGAAGAATGGTCTCCAGTTCCATCCAGATTGTTGCAAAAGGTATTTAATTCATTTTTTATGTCTGAGTAGTACTCCATACTGTATATATACCACATTTTATTAATCTACTCATGAATTGATGGACACTTGGGTTGATTCCACATATTTGCACTTGTGAATTGTGCTGCAGTAAACATTCGAGTGCAAGTGTCTTTTTGATAAAATGACTTTTTCCCCCATTACCCAGGAATGGGATTGCTGGATCAAATGGTAGGTCTACTTTTAGTTCTTTGAGGAATCACCATACTATTTTTCATAGAGATTGCACTAGTTTGCAGTTCCACCAACATGTATAAGTGTTCCTTTCTCTCTGCATTCACACCATCATCTATTGTTTTGGGACCTTTTGATAAAAGCCATTTTTACCAGGGTTGGGTGATATCTCATTCTCATTTTGATTTACATTTCTCTGATGATTAGTGATGTTGAGCATTTTTTCATATGTTTATTGGCCATTAGTCTATCTTCTTTCAAAGATCTTCTCTTCATGTCTTTTGCCTACTTTTTAATGGAGTTGTTTGATTTTTTCTTGCTGATTTGCTTGAGTTCTTTGTAGATTCTGGTTATTAGCCCTTTATTGGATGTATAGCATGGGAATATTTTTTTCCATTCTGTAGGTTGTCTATTTGCTCTGTTGATTGTTTCTTTGGCTGTGCAGAAGCATTTTAATTTAATCAAGGACCATTTATTTATTTTCTTTGTTGCTGTGATTGCCCTTGGGGTCTTCTTCATAAATTCTTTGTCTAGGCCAATATCTAGAAGAGTTTTTCCAAAATTTTCTACTAGGATTCTTTTTTTTTAATGTATATTTTTTTATTTCAGCTTATTATGGGGGTACAAAAGTTCTGGTTATATACATTGCCCATGCCTCCCCATCCCCCCGAGTCTGAGCTTCAAGCGTGTCCATTCCCCAGACAGTGCACATCACACTCATCATGTAGGTATACACCCATCCCCTCCCCCTACCCCTATCCCCCCTAGTCAGAACTTCAGGAAAGAAATTGCAGATGATGTAAGCAAATGGAAAAACAGATCATGCTCATGGATGGGCAGAATCAAAATTGTTAAAATGTTCATACTACCCAAAGTGGTTTACAGATGCAATGCAACCCCTGTAAAAAACTGTCATTTTTCGCAGATCTAAAAAAAAATATTTCTATGCTTTGTTTGGAACCAGAAAAGAGCCCAAATAGCCAAAGCAACCTTATGCAAAAGGAAAAAATCTGGAGGCATCACTTTTCCAGGCTTTAAGATATACTACAAGGCTAAAGTAACCAAAACAGCATGGTACTGGCACAAAAATTGAGACATAGACCAATGGAACAGAACAGAGAGCCCAAATATAAAACCATCCACATATTGCCATCTAATCTTTGACAAAGTAGACAGCAATATGCACAGGGGAAAAGAATCCCTATTCAATAACTTGTGCTGAGAAAATTGGATAGCCACAGGTAGAAGATTGAAACAGGATCCCTATCTCTCACCACTCACAAAAATGGATGCAAGTTGGATAACAGACTTAAATCTAAGACATGAAATCACTGCAGCCTTGAACCCCTGGGCTCAAGCAATCCTCTTGCCTCAGCCTCCCAAATAACAAGGACTACAGACACACGCCACCATGCCTGGCTAATTTTTCTTATTTTGTAGAGATGGATCTTGCTATGTTGCCCAGGCTGGTCTTGAACTCCTGGCCTCAAGTGATCCTCCTTTCTCAGTGTCCCAAAGTGATAGGATTACAGGTGTGAGGCACTGCACCTCACCAAGGCATTTTTATTTTTCTAAAAGCTACATGTGGAAATAGTTTTAAACTGAAATTAAGCTTATTATGCATGACAGCAATTTCTTTTTGCACTGACACACCCTCTTCCATTTCCTGCTCTCTGTAAGCAACTAATTTCAACTTTTAAAATATATTAATGTTTTTTGCCATATTGCTAAAGAATAGGCAACTTTGGAAAATGAAGATTCATTTGTTTTTCACAGCTTCACCACTGACCTCAGTACATGCATGCACTTTTCCAATGTAGTAATATGTTGGTTTTGTTAAGATCAATTCTCAGGGTTTACATTAGACAACTAAGTCATCGCTATTTATAGCTGACCCATATAGTATACTCTTATTTTTCTTTTGGACATAATCTTTGGTTTTCCTGGAGTTAATAATTGTTTTGGTTTTTCATATGCTTATTTTTCTTTGGATTTATCACCAATTCAGCCCTATACTCCTCTCCAGAATATGCATAAATATTCTGTCATATGTTCAAAATCATGAGATATTTTATTGGTTTCATCTTACTGGAGATTTCTCACTTGAAGTCTTTTGCAATGCTTAAATCTGCATCCGATGCTATTTAGGCATACTGCCCAGTGCCATCCCTGGATATCCCTTTGTAAACAAATAGTTCTTTTGCCTCTCTTGGACTGGATACCCTACTTCCTGGACTTACTTTCTCTTTTTTTTGTTTTCTGCCAGTATCTTACATAGACTGTAATGTGGCAGGAGCTGTAGATACATGGTAGGAATTGTTTTTGCCTATCAGAAAATGTCTTTATTCTACTTTGATAATTTGGTAGAATACAGCGTTCTGGTTTGGAACATTTCTGTCAGAATTTTGAAAGTATTTCCCCTTCTGTCCTCTAGCTTTCAGTTTTGCTATTCAGAAGTTTTATGTTAGTCTGATCCTGATTCTTTATCTAATATAGATATATTATTTTTTCCCTCTCTCTGGCAGCTCAAGTGATTCTCTGTTTCCAGTGATGTAAAATTTCAAATGCTGTTTCTTGGACAGTGTCCTTTTTTATCCATTATTTTGGGCTTTTAGTAGCCTTTTCAATTTGGAAACTCACATCTACAAGTTCTGAAAATTTTTTTGACTTATTCTGTTGATGACTTTTCTCCATTTTTGGTGGTATCTCTGAAATGTCTATTTTCATGCCTAATATGGATTTAAAAACAATTTTCTCTGTTATATTTTCCATTTATGTTTTTTTGTTTTTCTTTCTGAGAGATTCTTTATATAGAGTTTGGAATTCTGGTATCATGTTTTTAGTCTCTAAGAGCCATTTTTTGTTCTCCAAACGTTCTTTTCTTATAGTATCATATCCTTGCTTTTTAGGTACAAATTTAAGATTATTGATAGCATAAAGTTTATTGGCAACTTTAGCTCAAACAATTGTCAAATTTCATAATATGAGCTTTGTTTGAAAATAATTAGCAAATATAGTCAAAGAAGAACCTAGCTAATCTTTTGTCCTGAAATATTTGTAATAGCTAACACTTGAATTGTATAATGGTATTCCCTGAATGTTTGGGTGTGAATATGAACATACAAGGCATTTCAATCAAATTTTGCCTCAATTACAAATTAAACTCATAAGTACTTAACCTTAATTTGCTGAACATAGATTTCTAGACATTTATTAGCAATTTCTAATCAAGTTAGTGAGTTGGCATCCTCCTCTGTTACCTTGTCTACATTTCCTTGTGTAGCAGTACTTCTTTTGCTGATTTTTGTGAATTCTTCAAAGTTTCATTCCATGGAATACAAATGTGACATATTTTCCTTCCTACTCAGGACTTCAAGAGATAACTAAAACATAAGGCAGACCTCCTCGCCACAAAGTTAGATTAATACATTTATTTAGCAGAGCTGAACCTATGACACAGCACATATCCATTATGAAGTGTGAGGTATTGCACATAGATGGTGTATAGACAGTAAACCCACAGAACCCAATTGCCCTACACAGTGGGCATCTGCAGTTGTGCACCTTTTTGTAATACAGTCTTTGAATCTTTTCGGGAATCATAGAACTCTGCTAAATGCACTCATTTGGTGCCCTGTAGGAGATGGCTGTGTTGGAACAAACCAGTATCTTAGGTGTTTATTTACCTCAGTTTTTAATATTCTTGGTTACACTTCCAAAAACAAATCCTTCTTGAAGGATTTTTCATCTACTTTCATTCTGATAGATGTAGCCATCCTTTCCTCTATTGATAGAAAATTGTTGAATTCTAGGACCTTTATGACTGCTAATCCTGAGACAACCTCTTCCTCACCTATTTATGTACTTTTTCCCACTTGTTTTAAATGCTTAAAGCAGCAGTGGATTAGTGTGTGTTCTGTGGCAAAAGATTAACATCCTGAGTTTTGGACAAGTTGTATGAATACATACTACAACCAGCTCCCAAACTAGACTAAGCTATGGAGACAACATCTGGTAAAACTGTTCTACTGCTTTGTTATATACACAAATATCCATACATCGATATTTTTAGACCTCTTGCTTATTGTTTATTACTTGAGGGAAAGTTGCTAGTTAATTGGCCATCACTGATATCCATGAAAAAAGATCTGGACATTTGTAGTAAATCCAGAAGATTAGCCAATATGAACTTTTGGTAATTTTTGGGGTCTGGGATGATATCAAGGTAAAATATGGTGGGTCATTTAATTCTGTATGCTGCTTAAAGTCTACATCTCTGTGCATACCAGAATCTTATTCCTTATAGCCGTATTATTAGCAAGGTATTTAATATCTCAGGAAGTACTAACAAGAATAGATGTGGACCATGACCTAGCTGGGGTGTCTGATTTGGACACCAGGTACTCCAGTTAATGAATTGGCTTTATTTTGAGAAGCCTTAGGGAATTTAGATGATTCTGAGATCTTTGTGACTACATGAGAAAAGAGCAGTCCAAAAATTTCAGCTAGACTTGGTCAGCCAACATTTTTGTGTTCTCAGCAGGGCAGCTCAAACTCCCAGAATCAGGTCAACAACCCCATCTCATAAGAATCCAATCTATGATATCAGCCTGAGAGAGCAGATGAACTTTCTCTGTTCCTGCCCTCCACTCCTAATCAGAATTAATATAATGTGGACTTCCATAGCTGGAATTCATTTAGGGTGCCTAGAATTCTGATATGCACTGTAGTACTGAATGTATCAACATATCTTCTGCGGAGCTTCTGTGGAGGCTCATTCAAGTTCTTTGACAAGGAATTCTATTTTGGGCAGTGTCAGAAAGGTCTGGTAGGCATTTCTGGTACCAACACTAGGATTTCCCTGAGATGCAACCATTTGTCGTCAAAGGAGTTCAAATGGGACTGCATTTGAGCTCCTTTGACCAGCAGATTCCCCACTGCCCCGACCCAGTCTTCTTGTCTTCCCCCATAGAAGTTCTTTCTCTAACTCATTACGTCTCTTTTTATCTTCTCAGTCCTTCTTTCCCTTCCACAAAATATTATAAGCCCCCAAATCTTCACTTTATATTTGTCTTTATCTCTAAAATTGATAAATAATGCAATCTATTATTTATCTGACACTGAACTAGGTGTTTTGCAATGTGTTATTTAATTTAATCTTCACAACAACATTGCAAGATAAGTTATCCTTTTTTTCAAGCTATGATCTGTGATTTGAGTGGCTGTGTGTGTGTTTAAGACAGAATAATTTTCATAGACTAGCTTTAAATTTAGAATACCACCTTTTAATTGGACTGAAAAAGTATAACACCTACTAGAACATCTTATACATTTAGTCTGCAATCATTTTGGCCTGATTTTAATGTGTATTTCTCAGAATAATGGGAGTTTCATCCTAATGCAAACAGTTTTAAGAAGTTTATGTGAAACTGAATGTCCCAGAATGAATAAAATCACAAAGATGATGGTGAGCCATCATTTAGACTGAGCATCTTTATTTCTACTTCTTTTTTTTTTTGTGGGTTCCTCTGTGAAGTAATAAGACATTGCATCTGCTGTTTTTAGGTAGTACCGCTTATATTGTTTTAGTAAAGAATTGTCACCATGAAAATCAAAAGCAGACACATCATTTAAAATCCTACAATTAAGTATATGCTTGTGAGCAGCACAGTCGTGGCATCTTTGATAGTGTGGGTAATATATGTTTTCTTCCTAGCTTACTGAGGCTGTGGTAATGGAAGCCAAGCTCTAACATCAAAGAAAAGAGGTTTTCTTTTGTAGGAAAACATCATTACATTTTCACACCATTAGGGTGATAGAAGTATAGCACCTCCTCTGCATGAAGTAGATGCTTTTGATTATTTTTTTAAACTACACACAGACTAAGAAGCATGTAATGTTGATCATTATTTGTATATGAATTAATACCACAATGCCCCAAACAATGCCTATTGACTACTTTACTAACATTTTAAGGAATGGGGTGGGATGTTAAAGAACTCGCTAATTGAAACTCATTTCAATTAATTATTAGCAGTTACTTAGGCATATCAGCATCTGATTTTCTGTCTTGTAGATGACATTCCCTTGAAAACTTGAAGCTTGCTTCATGATAGCCTCATAAAAGTCACCCTCAGCAATTATTAAAGTGAGGACATCAGGCAATTTAATCTCCAACTAAAAACAGGCCTAGATGCCAAGAAATGACAGGAATGCCTATTATTCTACTTTTCTCCATGTTGTTAATGAACCATTTTACTAAATAAAAGGTACATATACTTTAGAAACTGAGCTTACTGAAGGAAAAGTTTTACTTGAATAAAGCTGACATTGCTAAGATGCTTATTATTTTTTTGTATAAGGAGGGTGAGTAAAGGTGAGCTAAATTATACCTGAATTCTAAAGGTATTATTTTCATTGTTGTTCACATAACTTCACCTTCAACGATGTACTGAACCAAAGATAACACTGCTAAAATAATAGCAATGGTGTTGGTAATAACAAAACCATCCAAAATCCACAAGAAAAAAATACTTCATCTTCTGCAGTATTTCATACATTCCAAGAGTTGGCCAGATGTAGAATGTAAGCTATCCCATAGGGAACAAAAACGGCAAGAGAAGAAACATATTTTAATGGTGAAACCATTTTCTGATTGGTTGAAATTTATCCATCTCTTTGTTAAAGCTGCTGAGAAGGTAGCAAGGCCAAAATGGTGCCCTGAGCAGCTGTAATTTATTTGATTTTCAACTACCAATATTCCTCAGATTAAATAATGTCATCATAAAAATCTTGGCAGCTGTCACTTAGTTGATAGTGGCCTATCAATATTTTTCAGATAAAATAATGTTGACTACAAAACCTTTGGGGCATAGTATAGAACTAATGACAT
Organism: Varecia variegata; assembly: GCA_028533085.1. NCBI lineage: Eukaryota > Metazoa > Chordata > Mammalia > Primates > Lemuridae > Varecia > Varecia variegata. The sequence continues at coordinate 129,627,849 of CM052437.1, forward strand.
TGGTTTAATTTAATATCTCCAGTTTAAAATAAAACAAGTGTTTGCTTTACTGTGACATTGATTTTTCAAAAATACACAAAACTAGCCTTGATATTTATGTAAAGCAGGAAACCATGTTCTTTTGAAAACATTCTCTTCTATTGATGATATAAAATAATTCAGTACTTTAGTGCTGTTCTCCAAGTGATTTGATAACTTGTGGTAGCCATGCTTGTGACAATAGCAAGAAAGCCTGAAAGACAGAAAATGTTAGCATTGAGTCTAACAACAGGTATAATTCTATCTGATTTTGTTTATTATTTATGCTATTTTCTTCTCTTTTTTCTATACCTTTATTTTTACTAGCTTTTGCAAATTGTTGCTTATTTCCTTTCCGTTTTCATGTAGTCTTTAAATAATTGGTAATTCCAATGTTATAGGATACAGAAGAATAAAAATAGATCAGTGAAGCAAAATAGTTACCACAAATATATCTCACCAAATACAAGAATTTAATATATGACAAAGATTCAACTCAATAGGGAAATAATGGTTTACTTAACGAAAGATGCTGGCACAATTGACTACTCATTTGGAAGAAAATAAATTTAGAAGAATACCTCACGTCATATACACAGACTTCTGATAGATTCAGACTTGATAGTGCTACTTTCAAATGTTAAAAACCTTAGAAGAAAGCATACATTACTTTATGTAAAGGTTAGAGATTGGAGAGCTCTTGTCAGAGATAGGACTCAGAATCTATTTAAAATAAAGAAATGTATTCAGATTTTTATATATTAAAAACTTTATATAAATAAATTTTCATAAACACATAGAAATGATAGATTTGGGAAAAAATGGAATGCAAATGACAGTAAAAAGGACTAATATCTAAAGTAACAGAACCCTTAAATATTAATAGTTAAAATGGCCCTAAATAATAAATAAAAAAACTCTATTAAAATATGTAAAAAGATTGACTCTATAATTCATAGAAGAAAAATTCCAAATGGCTAATCACATTTGTCAAGAATCTGAGATTCAGGCCGGGTGCAGTGGCTCACGCCTGTAATCCTAGCACTCTGGGAGGCTGAGGCGGGTGGATCATTTGAGCTCAGGAGTTCGAGACCAGCTTGAGCAAGAGTGAGACCCCATCTCTACTAAAAATAGAAAGAAATTATATGGACAACTAAAATATATATAGAAAAAATTAGTCGGGCATGGTGGCACATGCCTGCAATCCCAGCTACTTGGGAGGCTGAGGCAGAAGGATCGCTTAAGCCCAGGAGTTTGAGGTTGCTGTGAGCTAGGCTGATGCCACGGCACTCTAGCCCGGGCAACAAAAGTGAGACTCTGTCTCAAAAAAAAAAAAAAAAGAATCTGAGATTCAATACTTGGGAAATGCAACTTAAAGTAACAGTGAGATATCACTTTATATCCATCAGTTTTGTGCCATTTAAAAAGAACAATTACATCTACTCTCGTGGGGCTATGGAGAAGGGGTGCTCTTAGATATCGCTGGTGAAATGTGACTCACAATGAAGTCTGGTACTATCTACTAAATATAGAGATACACATACCCTTTAATCAGCAAACCTATTCCTGGGAATTGAGCCCATAGATATAAAAGCACAGGTGTGTAAGATTTATGTACAAGGAAATTATTGCTGGAATATTTTTAGTGGGAAAAAACTGAAGACAAAGTGAATGACCATGAACAGAATAACAGACAAATAGATTATGTTACATCCTTACAATGGAATATTGCGTTTCATTATAAAGCATAGATTGGATCTTTGTCAGTTAACTTGAAAACATTTTCAATGAGAAAAGCAAGAATACCTTAAAAATGGATATGATAGTTTCAATTTCAAGAAATAAACACTGACCAAATTTTCCCAGATATCTATGTGAGTGGCTATGTCTTTGTATATCATTACTTTTTTGGCATGGAGAAGTTTATGGAAGTCACATGGCAGTGTGCTGTCTTTGAGAGATGATGTCGTGTAGTGATGAGAAGCATGGACTTTGTAGTTAAAACTTCCTATATTCAAATCTTGGCTATGTAATTTACTAGCTGTGTGACTTTGGAGAAGATATTTTTTTTTTCTATGCCTCAGTTTCCTCTTCTGTAGAATAGGGTTGATGCTAGAACCTATCTCATTGGGTTGTTGTATTAAATGAGTTACATATACATGTATATAAAAAACTCATTGTATATATATATATACATATATATATATCTCACTTTAAAACCATGCTGGTTGTATAGTTCTGTCAGTTTATGGGTTACACAAGCTTGGGAAAGGTGGAGGGGGAGAAAGGGAGAAGAAAAAACGAAGGAAAAACCACCACAGAAAGGAAAGATACACTAAGAATCCTCTTTTGAAATAGTTTATTTCTCTGGGTGCCCAAGCTGGATACCTAACCACATCTTTCACCAGCCTGCTCTATTCAACTGTCTGACATACCCTCTTGTTCCCAGTGCCACTTCAAGTCCTTGTCCCCTTGTTTGTCAGAGATTGAGGCATGAGGGACGGGGTTACCTGTGTAATGGACTGGAGTTGACCTCTCAGATTATGGATTAATTGACACTAATTCAAAGTCATTGGATAATTGCTTGATAGTTCTGTCTACATTGATCGCACAATTTGTTTTTCCTTTACGCATCATTAATACTACCCTTGCTCTGTTCTTTGGTCACTGGCAGGGGATTGGTGGGGAGACGGAAGGAAAGAGAGGTTACTTCAATCTGATTTTTGGTTTCTTCACAGAGCATATGCTAAAGTCTAACCCATTGTCATTTTGGGGGGACACAATTCTCTTGCATTTCTGTAACTTTTGAGAGCAGAGGCACTTACAAATTTTTTCTGAAATTCCTTTTAAGGATGTTTGTATAATAAATAGCCTGAGAAGATAGAGAGAGAGTACCTCCCTACAGAGGAGCAAAGACAGATTTGTTTTCTGTCCAGTATAATAAAAATAATGTCTCCCTCTGGGGCAAAGGGCAGGTTTGCCTCTAGCTCAAACTCCTAAAAGATTGGGAGTTTCCTACATTCAGTGTCCCTCAGATGTGACCCAAATGCACTGTGTATGTAGCATATATCTAGGCCCCTACACATTGCCTTGTGAGACTTGGGGACAAGGAGAACTGATGCAAACATGAAGCTCATGCTGCTTGCTGCACCATAAATAATGAAGTTCTTTGTCTCTGACTCAGGAGTTTTATGTCTCCTGCCAATATAAATAAAACTGTGGCAGGCTAACTTGTTACCTTGGAAATAGGGCAAATCTCAGACCTTTCACAGTTCTTGACACCATTCACTATAAAACATTTTTGTACTTTTGAAACAAGATAATGTGAGTAAAGTGCTCATGTAGCCAAGCTATAAAAAACAACTTTTAGAATGCAATGAGATGGAAAAAAGCCCAGTTTTCTCAGGAAGAGTGTTGTTTATACTTTGAAGAAAAACCAAAACAGTATGATACTGGTACAAAAGTAGAGACATAGACCCATGGAACAGAGTAGAGAACCCAGATATAAAACCATTTACCTATGACCAACTGATCTTCAACAAAGCAGATAAGAACATATACTTGAGAAAGGAAGCCCTATTCAATAAATGGTGCTGGGAAAACTGGATAGCTACAGGCAGAAGAATGAAACAGGACCCCTATATCTTGTCATATGCAAAAATCAATTCAAGATGGATTAAAGACTTAAATGTAAGGCATGAAACCATAAAAATTCTAGAAGAAAACCTAGGAAAAACTCTTTTAGACATAGGCCTCAGTAAAGAATTTGTGACTAAGACATCAAAGGCAAATATAGTGATACCAAAAATAAGTAAATGAAACTGATTAAATTAAAAGGCTTTTGCACAGCAAAGGAAATAATCGGCAGAGTAAATAGAAAACCTATAGTATGGGAGAAAATAATTGCAAACTATACATCTGATAAACGTCTAATGTCCAGAATCTACAAAGAACTCAAGCAAATCAGCGAGAAAAAAACAAAGCATCCCATTAAAAAGTGGGTAAAAGAATGAACAGAAGTTTTTCAAAAGATGATAGACAAATGGCCAACAAACATATGAAAAAGTGCTCAATGTCACTAAGCATCAGGGAAATGCAAATTAAAACTACAATGAGATATCACCTTACTCCTGTCAAAATGCCCATTATTAAAAAGTCAAAAAACAGGAGAGGCTGACATGGATGCAGAGAGAAAAGAATGCTTAGACACTGTTGGTGGGACTGCAAATTAGTACAACCTCTATGGAAAAAAGTACGGAGATACTTCAAGGAAATTAATGTAGACTTACCATTTGATCCAGCAATCCCACTACTGGATATCTACCCAAAGGAAAAGCAATTATTTTAGCAAAAAGACACCTGCACTCGAATGTTTATTGCAACACAATTCACAATCACAAAGATATGGAATCAACCTACGTGCCCATCAATTCATGAGTGGATTAAAAAAATGTGTTACATATCTATACACCATGGAGTACTACTCAGCCACAAAAAGGAATGAAATAATGTGTTTTGCAGCAACTTGGATAGAACTGGAGACCATTATCCTAAGCAAAGTTTCTCAGGAATGGAAAAACAAACACCACATGTACTCTCTAATAATTGAGAGCTAATCGATGGACACAAAGAGATGTAAAGGTCATTGGAAATCAGGAAGCAGGTATGGGGGGGTTGGGGTAAAAAAGCTTATCTATCAGGTACAATGAACACCATTCTGGTGACAGGCACACTAAAAGGCTTGACTTAAGCATTATACAAGGTATCTACCTAACAAAAACATTTGTACCCCCTTAATATTTTGAAAATAAAAAAAAAAATCTTGAATTTTGAAAACATTTGAATTCTTGCCATGTTGCAGGGGAGAGTGATATCCTCTAGTGTGTGCTTAATTTTCAGTGTGAAAACTATTACCTGAATCAGACTCCAAATGGCCACATCTACTGCACGGAAGACTTGGATGTGTGATCTTTGGATAGATAGGATGTATCCATACATTTCTATCATTATGGAAATATAGGGGAATGGGTTTTGGGGTATAACTTGCAATCACATTTGTTACTTATGCTGTAAATTTGCTTTCAGTTTAGCTTCATTAAGGAAGGCTTCTCAAAGTAAGTGGTCTCAGGTATAGGGTGGCTACTTATAGTTGAAAGTCAGTTTGATCTGAGGATGAGAATCAGGGAGAAAAGGAATATATTATTTTATAGCATGAGAAAGATGAGAGGTATGGCTAAATTTTGACAAGAGATAACATTGAATGTGAGGAAGAGAAAATTTGTGAAAGGACTTGAAGGTCACATGGGGTGTTTATTACTGAATGATGGAAACAATATGGTTCTATTAAGTGACTGAGCAGGGAAGTACTCTAAGTAAGCACTTCCAAATATTTTTTGTATCATAGAAAATAATGACAATAACATGGTATTGTAGGATGAATAGAGGAGGCAGCATGTGGCTAGTGGCAATGGGCCAGAGCATTCCAGCCCACCATATCCCAGCTGTCCACCCTGAAAGCATCCATATGTAACCTGCCCTGTAACACTGTGCTTTATCACCCTGCTTCTGAAGCTGTGAATGCAAAGGCATGTGTAGAGCTATATCCTTAGTCAAAGCTATAAAGATAGAAGACAGCAGAAATAACAGATTGGACATAAAATGACTAGGGCCATTGCTTTCCCGAATGCAAAAGCATACGCTTAGGTTAGGTTACCTTAGAGAATTCACTCACTCCTGGGTCTGGCCCTGGACTGACAGGCTTAAAAATATCATTTGTCAGCCAGCCAAGAACAAATCTGCCTCAGGGGGCAGACCTGTACTGAACAAACTAATAGAGATTGATGAATAAAAACCAGAAAGCCAATCTATTAATTTACATTGAGAATCGAATGTGTTTAGAGGATCCAAAAATCATGTTTGCTGATCAATACATTTTCTTTCTGTGTCAAATCTCGTAACGGCAAATTATGATTAGAAGGTTGCTCAGTGAACCTGGGATAAGACTGAGAGATTATGTTCTGTGATCTTCAGGCTTGAGTGGATGGGTTGAAATGCTCGATGCTTTGAGGCCACCGGACCCCAAAGTCTTGGAAATACACTTCAATGTCAGATGCAGAATCCTCTTTCAGAGAGGCCATCCTGACAACATTTATTTGTTAACCTATTTCTTCCCCTTTTTTTTTTTAGAGATGAAAATGCAACTCTACTTAAACATAGATACTCTTAGTTGCAATTCCAGTCCACTTCTGCTTTCCGGAGGGCTTGTACACAAGTTGCTTTGATTAATCACGAGCCATTTCTACAAATGGCTGATCTCATTTCTTGCATTATGAATATTCTATGATTTGATGGTGATGGGAAGGAAGTGGGGAGGGTATACTATTAGCAGCATAAATAATCTTTGAGATCTAGAAAAATATTTATTAATATATTACCTGCCTCCAAGGAATTTACTTTCTACTTATAAAGGCAAAACTTACAGATAAAATCAGTATACAATGTTTTTTTAAGAAAGATATGAATTGTAAAATACCAACTGTAAAAGCTATGACATTTACTTAGCAGAAGATAAAAATGCAAGCATTATATTTTAATCTAAAGTCCCTAATAATGGTGAATTTGGGGAGGAGAAACTGTCAGTTAAAAAAATAATATAACAAAAATGAATACACACATGCACACACACTAGATGTTTTGTTTTGTAGGGTGATATGGCTGCTTACTATAAACTAGTGGTATCCTTAACACAGTGAGAAATTGGGGTTTAAAGAAGAGAAACAATTCTGAAGTAAAGGGACCGGGGAATATCTGTGAATGGCTGGAATAGGCCATGTGGAATGTTCTTAAAATGATAATAAGTAATTAACTGAGGAAAGAATGATGCACACTCTACGAGGCTTTAAAGTTTGAGAGAGAGAGAGAGGATATGCTCGACTACATATATAAGAAACTTGACTTTCAGTTAAGTGATTTCGGCCAAGTACTTACGGAGTGCTTCCATTGGTCAGGTACTTTGCACATTTTAATCCCATTTCATCCTCACGCTTTCTTTTTGAAGCAGGTTTATTTTACACGTGAGGAAACCTAAGCTTAGAGACATTAAATAAATTCTTCCAGTATTCAGCAATTATTTTCTGGGCCAGGCATAGTTCTGGGTGCTAGAGATACATCAATGAATAAGACAGACAAGGTCTTGATTTTGCGGAGCGTGGATCCCAGCAGACTCTAAGGACAGAGCAGTGTCTCAAATACACACTGAAACAATAACACATGAGCTATAACAATAAACTGCTTTGACTCCATAGAATAATAAGCAACTTTTAAAGACAAAGCTGAATATTTTAATCACATCATTGTTTTTCCTGTGAAATGTAAGAACCTACATTTTCTTTTAAAAGAGAGTCAAAATGAATCAACGTGAAGGAAATCTGACACGCAGCACAGGGCTCTCCAAGGTCTGGGGAAATCAATTCCACAAGCAGCAAATCCGTATATGGTGACATTTCTTTCCAAGTGATCCATTGCTCTGCCATGTCTTTTGGTTTCTTTTATAATGAAGTTCACTGGAGGTAGTCTTTCTTTCATGTGTAATTCATATTGAGTGTAATACTACTTATAACAATGTTTTTTTTATCTCTACTGACTTTTTAAAAAAGGTTGCATTGTCAAAAGCAGTTACATACTACTCATAAGATCTGCATGCACAAATAATCATTTCAGTTGTTGTAGCTTAAATTCCAAATGCACCTCTCAAGTATATTAGTTCTCCTGTAATATTTTCAAGAAATATACCACCTTAACCGAAAAATTTACCTTGACTAGAGAACTATCTATTCATCTCAGAGTAAATGATCTTGAACTAAACTTTATATTGACATGTAGTTATGGTGGTTTATTTCTGCTAAGAATTATATTTTCATGTCCTTGGAGTTAGTTCTAGATACTAGATGCTTTTTTGTTTGAAGTGGATATTTTTTCAATTTATTACAAAACTGGCAATTTATTACAAAAGAGGCAACCACTTTCATGAGTATAATATTTGTGAATGCTTTTATACTTCTAAATACTAAGGCATTACGACATTTTAAGGAATATTGAACTTCAGCATTATCTTTGTGCTGTTTAATATGTAAACAAATTTTTGTTTATTATATTTACCTAGAACCTAACAACTTAGATTTTCTACATAACCAGTTCAAATTTCACTTGAAAAAGTATTTTGTCATTACTTTTCACATGAAATTAAGTACTGAGATGTAAGATAAATTATATGTATTCACCTTTTTGCCGTAAAAGAATTTAACTTTACCCAGGGAAACCCAGAATTTCCTAATGATCTGTCAGCAAAAATTTCTTCACAAGGTGAATTTATTTATGTAGCTCTGAAGTCCTCAGACATCTGGACAATTCTCTGGCAAGTCTATGTGTGATATCCCTTCAAATTTAATCTCATCTTTATTTCTTGATGTTCAAGATCCATAATGATTCTAAGACATCAAAACATGACCCATAGAAGATCCATATGAGGCAAAAAAAAGGATTGTTTTAGCCTTCTCAGTGAAATTTTATTTGAAAGTTTTTAGTACATTTGTGAATGTGCATTTTTTGGGGGAGAGGATTAATGACTCTCCACATTCTCAGAGGATTTGTAACTCCAAAATGTCAGATGTTGAGATTCAGGCAAATCAATCTCTAAGGGCTTTTTCTTATGCTTTCCTCAACAATATAGAAAATCTACAGAAAATGAGTATCAGGTGCAGCCTCTAGTGGCAAAGAAGAGGTAGAGATGAGGGAAAGGAGAGGAGGGGAGAGGAAACTTGTCGCATAGTCAGTCCAAATCTATTGGGACATTGGAACAGGTTTCAGGAGTTGAGTATATATATGGGTTCTTGAGCTCTTTTGGGACTAACTACTGATGTTTTTGTCTGGGTCCCAGACGTTCAGTCTTCTTTAATGGAGAAAGATGCCCACAATGAGAACTTCTCTGTTTCCGTAGTCTAGGACAGTTTGAGAATTTGTGACCCCAAGAAAACAACGAGTGCTCATGCAGTCCACAGGTTGACGTAATATGTCATTCAGTGTGGATTCAGCCCATGTTTTGAAAGACCATGGGCTTTGGAGGGTAACAAGACACGCAGACTTTACATCTGTAGCTTTAATTCCCTTAAAATAATACCAACCTTGGAGATTTATAGTGAAAATTAATTAACATGATGCAAGGAAAGAAACAAGTACATTTTCTAGTACCTGCAATTGTGATTTTTGTTTCTTTTTAATCCTCACGTTAGATTTTTAGTATTTAAGGTATAAGGTCATTTTTAAAAAAAGAAACAAAAGGCTGCTGTTTATTAAGGTTATTTTATTTTATTTTATTAAATTTTTATTTATTTATTTATTTATTTATTTATTTATTGAAACAGAGTCTTGCTCTGTTGCCTGGGCTAGAGTGAGTGTCGTGGTGTCAGCCTAGCTCACAGCAACCTCAAACTCCTGGGCTCAAGCAATCCTCCTGCCTCAGCCTCCCAAATAGCTGGGACTACAGGCATGCGCCACCATGCCCAGCTAATTTTTTCAATATAAATTTTTAGTTGGCCAGATAATTTCTTTCTATTTTTAGTAGAGACGGGGATCTCGCTCTTGCTCAGGCTGGTCTCGAACTCCTGACCTCGAGCAATCCACCCGCCTTGGCCTCCCAGAGTGCTAGGATTACAGGCGTGAGCCACCGTGCCTGGCCTAAGGTCATTTTAAATACAAGAAAGAAATGGCTGTTGTTTATCTCTTAAAACTTAATGTGGATAATTGAGCAATTTGAAGAGGAACAATATTCATGGGAAGTCTGCAGTGGCCACACTGCCCTGCCATGATATAATATTAAAATTAATCAATTTCCATCTGTCTTTGTTTGGCCACACCACTTGATCAGACACTACATATTATACCCAAAGAGCGTCTCCTGCTTCTGTTGCACTGTCTGCTGGTTTTATTGCCTGCCCAAGAGAGATAATACTTCCTTTGGAGATGTGAATGAATTATTTGGAAAATGATCTGCTTGTAGCTGACTCTGCAGGACAAGCTTACCTGATAATCAAATGTGTTTTGAATTGCTGGAGTCTAGCAAGAGAAAAATAATTTTAATATATCCATCACCTTATATAGGTAAATAGCTGTCCTATTAATAAACCTGCCAAATAATAATTATTAGCAACTTTAGCAAGATGTATAGTGTTTAATGTTTCTTTTAGCATTGAAAGCATCTGCTCACTATCATGAGAATTCATTCATCACTCATTTCACAACATTTATTGAGTGCCTACTGAGTGCAAGCCATTACTCTGTCTTCTTAGTTTTTCAGGGCAATATTTGGAAGAATCCAAAGTGTAATTTTAATAACCAAAACTTTGTGTGTGTGTGTGTATGTGTGTGTTTGTTTGTTTTAACTCAACCCAACTGATTTCCATTCAATAAATTCAATTCAATGTATTGGACTGAACAGGCAAATTGCTAGATGTTGCAGACATAGCTGGCAAATGAGATAGCAGCTCTTCCCTCATGGAATATTTAGTACAAAAAAGAAAAGCAGAATATGGCAGTATGCATAAATTGTAAAATATGTGTGCAAATAGACAGGGACTGAGAAGAAACTTGAAAAATGAAAGCATCATTATGCTGAGATGGTAGAAATTAAGGGTATTATTGTAATTTTTCAAATTTGGCCATGATGGTGTTATAGGTTAAATTGCATTACCCAAAATTCGTATGTCGAAGCCCGAACCCCTTGAACTGCAGAATGTGACTGTGTTTGGAGATAGGGTTTTTAAAGATTAATTAAGTTAAAATTAGGTCATTAGAGTGGGCCCTAATCCCATATGACTAGTGACCTAGAAGAGGAAGAGGAAATTTTGACATACAGAAGGAAGACCATGTTCGGACACGGTGGACACTGGCTATCTAAGAGCCAAGGAGAGAGGCCTCAGAAGAAACCAGCCCTGCCAAAGCCCTGACCTTGCACTTCTAGCCTCTAGGACTGTGAGAAAACAAATATTTGTGGTTTAAGCCCCTCAGTCTGTGGTATTTTGTTATGGCAGCCCTAGCAAACTGATCCAGATGACATAACAAATGATATGAAAAAAATCTTGAAAAAAAAATTCCTGGATAGAGCTGGAACCCATTCTACTAAGTGAAGTATCCCAAGAATGGAAAAATAAGCACCACATGTACTCACCATCAAATTGGTTTCACTGATCATCACCTAAGAGCACACTTAGGAATAACATTAATCGGGTGTCGGGCAGATGTTGGGGGGGGGATGGGTGTATACATACATAATGAGTGCGATGCTCACTGTCTAGGGGATGGACACGCTTGAAGCTCTGACTCGAGGTGGGGAGGGCAAGGGCAATATACGTAACCTAAACTTTTGTACCCCCATAATATGCTGAAATAAAAAAAAAAAAGTCCTCACATTGTTTATCAGCAGGCTGTGTGTCAGCAGTCCTGGTTTCACCACTGATTCTCCCACTTGCTCTGTGTCTGCAAGTCACCTAGCTTTGATTAAAATCAATTTACTCATCTATAAATCAGTAAGAGTATCCTTTCTACTTATGTCATCTAATGGTTTTAAGGATTAAATGGTATTCTGATTTGAAAACTCATTATTGACCATTAAGAACCATGCGAAGATGACAGATACTGACTTGGTAAAAGATTATCTTTTTGAATTTCAAATAAATGTGCACACGGTGTACCCAAGTCAGTAATTTCAGGGAATAACAGTTTTTAAGAAAGCCAAAGGTCTTTAGTCGGCTAATAAACATTAATTTTTCATCTTATCATTGAAATAAAAATGGCACCCAATTAATGATTTATTTAATTTTGACTTTTCTTTTTATGGAATGTTTACTGGTCAGTGACAATATAGCTTCAGGAAGGAGACCATATTACTCAAAAAATGTTTTCTCATTCACCTTGATCATCTCTATCTTATAGAAAGATGGAATCTAAATGTTCTAGCAAGAGTGGAGCTTCTTTTATCTTTTTAAGAAAGAATAAAAGCTATTAAAGGAACATCATTGCAAAGTAAAGCTAACTTTAATTTGAACTGTAATTCCTCTACAAATATGAAATACAAAAGGCATGTACAAGAAGTTTTACAAAGAGACAGGAGAAGAGAGAGAACTGAAGAACTTCCTGGAAGGGTTCATTTGGTGGATTAAAGTGATAAAGGAAATGGAAACGCAGGGCAAACTAAAATGATGCCTCAGTTGTAGATAAGAGAAAAATGACCCTGGGAAAAACGGACATGATTTGAATGCTGACCTCAAATCCAGAGTGAGTAACCAGATCATTTTCTTTGTATACATTTTTCTCCTGATCTTATATTTTCTCTTTTATTCCTCCTCTGGTACCTCTGCACTCTTATTTGAGGACTCTGCAGTTGACCTTCCTGACTTCATTTTCCAATTCACATGCAACCATTACAAATTGAAAGACTAGCATCTGGACTCTAGTTCACAGGAAAGAAATTTTTTTCCTTTAGTAACTCAAATAGAATTGGCTGTTTTTAATGAAATAAAGCCACTGAAAGAGAGATTTCCTCCCCAGAAGTGAGTCAAGTGGACTCAGAAAGTGACTTTTTTAAAAAAAACTGGGTAAGCAAAAATATCTTGCTGCTATTAAAATTTGCACTTTCACAAACTAAACACTACTGTCTCCAGAGATTGAGTGGTCTGCTAGTGATTTGCAATTCACTTAATAAAATCTATTAAATAGATAAAATCAGGAAATCAAGAAATCATTGAAGTGGTGCAATGGAAAATGGAAGTCTAATGCAAAGTAAATGTATTAGCTCAGGTATCAACCTGGATAAATCTTAAAAGGATAAGGTTGGCTGACAAAAACAAGTTGTAAAATGATACATATGATGTGATTATATTTATGAACATAATAAAAAATACAAAAAATATTTTAAAATATCACATATACATTTGTATATGTATATACAAATATACTGGTATATAGTATATTGGTATACAAATATATGAGTATATGCAAATATATATTAGTATAGGTGTATACAAATGTATAGTCATGTTTTAAAATATTTTTATGTATAATAAAGTATGTAGTATAATAATATATATGGAAATGATAACATAAGTGTTAGAGTAGTGATTACTTAGAGGGATAAAAGATTGAGGGTGAGTGGGATTTTATAACTTTTTTAGGTGAATATTGATATTTCATTGAGAATCAAAATATTCTAAAGTTACTAAGCTCAGAGGTAGTAATGACCTCTACCAATAAACTTTATAGTTTTAGACAACTTGTACATTTTAATAAGTTATTAATTATGGCATAACTATTCACCAAGAAAACTTACAAAATCCAGTATAAAACATCTATAAAAGGCAAAAGTATGATAAAATGCTTTATGACCAATACAACACAATATCTGCTTATTAGTGATACAATGTAAATTCTCCTCTAGTGAATCTGGACTTTTTTCCTCAAACATATTTTGTATTATAAACTCTTGTTGCCCTTTAACCAGCTTGACCATCATCATTTCTACCCTTATTTCCACTCTAAAGTTATGAGGAAGATATAAGGGATCTGTCAAATAAATTAAATTTGCCATCGAGCAGAATAAGAATTTAACCTCTCAATAAGCAACTTATCCTGTTGGAATAAGACAATATGCTGTGCTCATTATTCTAGATGTCTTAGGAAAAGATGTCTCAATCAAGCACCAGATATTTTGACTTTCCAAAGGCAGAGCTCTCTTCTGATTCCATTTTTTAGAAATAAATAAGATTCAAATGTAAATTTCCTTTTGGAAAAGAGCACAACATTGATTTTAAACCCAGTTAAGGAGAATAAACATTAGAGAGGAAACTTTTAACATTTCAGTTACATTCTGAATGTGATAATCTAAGCACCTAAATCAATACTGACACTTATCTGCAGACACGTAAACTTTGTCTAAAATATTTCCCCACCGTTAGATTCATTATTATTTATTTAAAAAAAGAGATATCTAAAGCAATATGGTAACACATTATCATACATTAAATCTAGATGGTAGATTCATAGGTGTCATTTTCATTGTTTTCTGAATGTTTGGAATATTTTAAAGTTAAAACTACAATCTCTCTGTAACTTGTGGGTTTTACGGTACAGTTTGCATTATATATTCATTAATACATAGGTTTGTTTCCAAAAAGGCAAGAGAAACACCCAAATACAGTCTCTTCTATACATTTGGGTAGGGTATTTTCAAAGGATGTGTGTTGGAAATGACAAAGTATAACAGAAATGGCAAGAACCTGAGCCTTGGAATCTGACAGACCTAGGATTGAGTTCCAACTCCAACATCAAATAGCTTGGGAAAATGGTTAAACTTCTTTAAGCCTCAGTAAAATGGGAATACAGCAACCTACCACATGGGGTTATCGAGAGAACTATGTATGATAATACAGATAAAATGTTCAAAAAAGTGATTGCTACAGAGTAACTGCTTAATAACTGGTAGCTATCAGTGAGTCTATCATTGCCATTATGGAATTTTTGCTTGTATTTATATATTTTTTGAAGGACATTCAGTTTTTATAATTGATCTTTTGGTTTTTGGTATAATGCCAACTTGGGAAATTGATAGGTGGTCAGGTCTCAATAAGCTTTATACCAGAGGTTACTGAACTACGTATTTCTGTGATGACCCTTCTTGCTTCATACCTATCTGTGCACTGTCAGAATAATTGCTCCTTCCAGATTTTTCAGGGAAGATATAGCATTCTCCAGAGTGTGTAGAAGGATTGCCTTATAATAAGAGTTCCTCAATGATTGTTAACAGCCATTATGCAATGTTTCCATTACAGAGTATCACTAAAGTGATTAGAATTTTATGAATATAAATTTTGATAACAGTGGTCATCAAGCTTGATGTTTGAGGAAATGTTTAACATCTTTATTTTAAAATAATTCCAAAGAGATCAATTATTTTGATCATCACAATATGAGCTGCAGGTGAATCTAGCTCTAGAACTTAGGTTGACTCTTTATTTGTTCTTTATTTTTGGTATTAGACAAGTATACATAAAATAAGACTGGACATGAAAAGAATGAATTATGGGCTATCCTAACAGCCCTTATGAGAAATGTGTCACTCAAGGAAATGAAAGAATGATGAGGTGATAGCATTGATTCAGAATTTTGTGTTATTTTGTACTTAAAGAAATGGGATACAATTAATATGGGTGGGAACCTAAAAAAAGACATGAAGATATTATAGAACAAATTTTCTGCATGGGTTGATTTTAATTCTTAGTTATGTTTCCTTATAAAGATTTTCCCCAAAACCTAATATACTTCAGGTAATCATTTAAAATATTTATAACATAGGTCATGTATCACATAAATGTTATAGGTAAATATATTTTAGTATTGCGTATTATACAATTATATACACATAAACATATTTAAAACATATTTAAAATGGTTTAATATTGCATTTGTTCAATTATGTCTTATGTTACAGGCACAAGAGGTTGAAAGAATAGATGAATAAGTAAAAAGAAGCAAAGTGTATTACTTATTTGAGTGAATCAAATGAATTGTTCTCTGAAACTAAAATTGACTCACAACAGAGTTCACCTATTAAAATTTCATGCTCATCTATATTTTATTAAAACAACTTTAACTACCAAATGAATATTGCACTCTATAGTTTCAATGCCATCTTTTTTTTAATGAATCTGTATGAATTCAGAATATACCAGTTTCTGATTGGATAAAATATATAATCTAGTAGTCAATTCAACAGAGAGAACAATGAAATTATAAAAAAGAACTTTAGGGAATAGCTTCACCCTGAACAAAACCTAGAGGGGGAGAAAGACTGGCCTTGGCAGTGAAGATTTTGGAGCTCATCTTGGTGTGTTTAGATTGTCAAATAGTTGATATAATTAGTTAGATTACATACCAACTCATTAAAATAGCCAGAACTTTGAATCAGGCTTTGGATTTTCTTGTTTTAGAAGTTATAACTATTTATCCAGTATCAAAGATTAAACCATAAACAAAAAGATCAGAGGACTCTAGGGGACTGTCTGCCAATCACCCCTTCCTCTCCCCACCTCCCTCGCTGTACTTCTGTCCAAGTTGTGCTCTTCTGCATATTCTAACTTGTTTCCTGGCCACAGCTGATCAGTCCAGGGTTAGGTAACTGAAATAAGCTATGTTCCTGAAGAAGGTAGAGAGATATTTCTCCAGAGACTGAAGCTGTAATTTTTGTTTCATCAAATCTAAGGTGCCATTGTCTGTAATATGCACCATTATTTAATTTACCACTAAGAAAGAAACATGCTGTTAATTAAACTCTGATACATGTTGTTTTATACTTACTGAAAGAGCTCTTTCAGTCTTATTCTACATAGATTTAAAAAATCATATATCACTCTTGTGCATACACAAAAGGAAATATATAATTGAAAGAAATTGGTCAAGGTAGTCCTAATACTAATTCTTTCCATTCAGGAATCTGACTTTGTTGAATTGCTTTTTGACAGAGTTGTTGATATCTGTTTTGTTTTCCATCCAACATCATCCTGTGTCATCACGAGCAATGGTAATACAGCATTTCTTGACAGTTTTCTGTGATTATCTCCAGCATTTGCTTTCAAACGGCTGTGGGCTCTCATTCTGCAGATTTTGATACCTATGCATGGTCAATAATTACTATATCACAATTACTGCCTGGCAGTGATGGACTTGAGTAGGCCCGTCACTACATCAGAACTGCTGCCCTCAATTACGAGACACATCCTGGTTTTGGAAATATTAAAAAGTGAAAATATATTATAAAATCAACAAAATATACTTTTTCACATTTCATTCTCAATACTCATAATAAAAAAAATATTTTAGATGAAGTTCATGCGGTGTTGGTGGCTATTTCTCCACTATGTGGAGAAAGCTTGTCTACTGCAGGGGAGAAGAACGAAGCCACAATGGAGGAAGAGCTGAGAGAAACAGAATGAGTCCTAAGGATACTTAAGCCCCGGTTCCAGCAGTTCCTGGGGTCCAACTTCAACTCTGCTCTTTCATGACTTAGTTGTTCTGTGAAATACTCTAGTGCTCTTCTAAAAAGTTCCCTTCATGGCTTCAGATAGTTTGTGTTGGCTTCAGTAACTTGTACCCAAAAGAATTTTCATAAATACAGCTTGTATAGTGTTATATTTGTAGCAACACACTTTGTCTTTTTTAATCTACTCATCTGTTGCAGATGGAAGAGACAAGTGAGTTCTCTTACTCGTATGATTCTCCTAGACAAATCAAACTGTAGGCAATAGGAAAGGATTTCAGTGTCAGGAAGGGCATCTGTTGGTGCCATGACAGTAAGCGTCTTAGTCAGGCTGGCCGGACCACGTGCCTATGAAGCCAACTGCCATATTGCGGTTCCCAAACTTTCAAAACTTATTTGCTGGGCTACACTAATCTCTGTGTTAGAATAAGCAAAAGAGTTAGAATTCTAACCCCGCTACTCTGTTGACCTGAAAATAAGGTGTGATGTGACAAATTTAGTATAAACTATTTCCCACAGGATTGACTCAGAGGAGCAGATGGCTTTGAGAAAGAACTGTTTGTCATCCAACCAGTGTCTTCACTGTTTAGCAAAATTGGCAAAGGGCTGTTAAACAAAGAGATACATTCTGTTAACAAAGCATTCTTTGTGGCCTCTTTCTGTCTTTCAGACACTCAAAATTGATGCATGTATTATCTGATATTTCTAATAACTACCTGCCCTTTGTTTGTGGTTTGGAATATAACTGAAAATACTCTTTTCATGGAAAAATTTGCTGAATTTGTTTCCTTGGGAGTGAGAGAGGAATTTGCATGCCACTTCAAGAAATGGAGAATAGCAATGTAAAGGTTAGGTGAATAGGATATTTGCTTGATCTAAGGACTGATGTTTTCATTTATGTATTTGGAGTCACATCCCAAAATGAACCACACTGGTGATGAGGTGTAGTGATATACATAGACTAAGGTGGAACATGTATGACCTAAAAAGATTTTTCCTTTGTTGCACTTTATCTTAAAACTTCATCTTCTTTAGCCTTTGATTCTACTTCTGTCAGATAGGGAACAAAGTCACACTCCCTTAAAGACAATTCCCTGGGCTAGCAAACTTGTTGGTAAAATATCTTTGCATCTTTGGGATAAAGGTACTAAATAGTGACAAGATGTTATTAATTCTTGGCTAGCATGAATTCATTAATGCACTTGTTTGTAAGTCTAAAAAGATTAGTTCAGAGGAAAATATGTCAATGCATACTCCTCTTTCTCAGAAAAAAAGTTTTTTTATTGCTAGCATAATTAATTTGCAGTGAGGGGTATAATCTATAATTTAGATGAAGTATCTGGGAAGGAAATGCTTTGTATCTGTGGTAATCAATGTATCTGCCAGACATATGATTGTTGCCATTAAGATTTTAAAAATATAATGCCAAACAAAATAGCAATGGAGATCAAATATTTATAATGTATTTCTTTTCTCTTCTGTATTTCTCCAATCAAAATATTTGCTCATTACAACAGTCATCAAGAGATACATCAAATTAATCTAATGGTAATAGAGTTCAAAACATGTTAATGTATTCCTGGAGGTGTGGAGAGAATAAAGTAAATAGGACAGTTTCTTTTTTTTATTGTCTCATTTGAATTTTCCTTCTAAGGATTCTAACCTTGAAATTCCTTTGATGAGACATTTTGAAGGGACTTTATAGAATGGTAGAGATGTACTTAGACTATGGGTCGGAACAGAACTGTGAACTCTAGGCATATTACTTAGCCTCCTTGCCTCAGGTTCCAAATCTGTAAAATGTGTATTAAAATACCTTGCAGTGGTTTTGTAAAGACAGAATGATCACAGTGTTTGTGAAGCATTTAACACAGTGATGACATTTAGAAAGTGCCAAGTAAAGGGTATCCCTGATGATTATGATGCAAATAATAATCAATGTGCTTATGGAAGAGAGTAGTCTCATTAGTTTCTTGAAAAAACAAAGAAGGCAACTTAAAATACTTCCATACTTACTTGTTTGCAAGAATAACTCTAACCACTTGGTCTTAATTTTTACTAATCCATCTCATGTGAGATTGTTATAAGACTTTTTGTGAGGTTCAACTCATGTAGTCCTAAAATATATTGTGTAAAAAAAGACCTTGATTATATGAATTTGATATGAATGTGTCTGGATTATAGATAACAGAATTTGTAGGATATGAGACAGTGAGGGCATCTGCTCTTCTTTACTTTCTCTGTGTCTTGTCTCCCTTGGGGCAGAAACCTTCGCTCCACTGTGTGGCCCCTGGCTCAGCTGAATGGATGCTCTCATCTGAGACCACAATCAGGAGTAAGAGACACAGCAAGGAACTCATTAGTGTTCAGTCACACTATCAGAGGTGTCCAGTGGCTGAAATGTCCAGCAGGAACAGTACTGAGTGGTGGTAGCGTCCATGGCACTGGACACAATGACCAGAAGGGAGGCAGGAGCTGACTCCTCCTGCTCCGTGCCCATGGCTTTTACCGGCTGTCTCTCCAGCTCTGGTTCCTGTCCAATTTTGGGGCCTGGTTCTCCAGGCCCCCTATTGATTCTGAGAGCTACTTGATATCCTTCAAGTAAATCTTTTTTTTTTTTTAATTAAAAGCTAAGTAAGTCCGAATCAGGTTCTTTTATTTGTATGTAACAGATTTTTAAATAAACTCAGTATCATTCATGTATTTAAATAAGTGCTATCTTCTGAGATAGCTCATTTAGGAAAGACAACTTTGGAGTTATCTTTTTGACTTCCACAAGGATACCTGCTCTGTTACTTTATGAGCAGAATTGGGTCTGAATTATTTTGGCTACTTAAAAAATTAAATCAAAATTTAATTTGGAAAAAAGCTAACTAAAGATGTTGAACAGAACATGCCATTGCCTCAGATAGAAATTCCAAATAAGGAATTTCAAAACTGTTTTGGTACTGGCCACACCGTCAAAATAAGTATAGAGTTTCTTCAAGTTCCTACCTTTGAAGGTAACATTGTTTGGGTGCTTTAATTCTGATACATACAAACATATTGTGTTTTCCTCCCAAACCCAAAAATGCATACAAATTTTCTTACTTGGATTTTTAGAAAAGTTTATTGTTTATAACATTTAAAAAGTGATAGAAAGAATCAAACTTAATGTGTTCCCTTAAAAATAACTCAAATGTTTTGGGAAAAATTAATGGTTGTGCTCATATCCAGTTTGTATCCAATTACTTCTGTTACTACAAGGTTTTATTTGTTTTTAATGAAAATTTGAGGTTATTTTTTAACTTTGCAATGTCTGGCCCATATTGAACACTCAGTGCTGCAGTTCTCTTTTCAAAACCATCATGTAGCCACTTTGGCTTACAACAATAAAATCTGTAGCTATGAGGACCAGTTTCTTTTGAAAAGTATAAATTGTCATTACTATGTAAAAACATATTCTAATTTATGATAAATTCACAGTAATGACTATACTTCCTCTCTTACCCAGTCATCCTCATCCCAGATATTTTTGAGATTGTTGGGGCTGTCTTGATATGGAATATATGAAACTTGTGACACTAGCACAGATGGAGTCTGTGCTCATTTCATTACATGCATGCTATATTCTAGATGTAATCTTGGTAGATTAAATTATTGAGTCCGGTTCTTCACTGCATTCTATATCTACATTTGCCACGCAACTTTACTGTTGTCCCTCCCTACCTCAAAGTGGCCAGACTGCACTTTCTTACCGCTAGCTCTATCCAGTGGGATGTAGCAGCCAGGCCCTGACATGTGTCTACTCGCTCTTTTGAGTTTGTGTCCCCACCAAGAAAGAACGTCACTGGCTCACCCACTAGTCCACAATGAGGGTGAGAAACCCATGAAACAGAGCTCCTCCAGTCGACCTGCAAATTCAGCAGTGATAAATACATGTTTATTGTTTTATACCATTGAGATTTTGAGGTTGGTTGTTACATAGCATCATGTAGCAATAGCTAATGGTTTCCCATGGGTTTGAGCAGCTTACGGGAAAAGGTTAAATTAAAAACTAATGAAAAAGAAACCTCTAAAGAATTAGTCTTAAAATCTATGAATTTTACATCTAAGTAAAGTTCATTTTATACATCTGATATACCAGATGGTTATAATACTGAACATATGGATACATCATTGATTCCTATTGTTCTATATATTTCAGTGATAAAATAAAAATGTGGAAATAATTAGAATATAGGTGATAGAGTTGCATGTGATAAAATAATCTAAGAACTTGTTGACTTGATTGTTCAAACTTTTCTAAAATTATGCCAAATAGCCAAAAATTGGAGAAATTCAGTTACTACTATATAATTACCTACCTGAGAAAACAAGCAGAGAATTATCTCATTCCCTCAATTTATGATTCAAGAGAAAATAAAACTTGTAACTTTTAAGCTTTATTATTTTTTATTGTTTGTTGTTATTAAATGAAGGTCAAGTTATTCTAATTTTCCTTAATATTTTCTACTTTTGGAGAAAGTAGTCTATGAGATTTTTAAGTAAGGTATCAGCTCTTAAATAACAGAAGCATATGAAAAAATATTCTGATTATGTTCACATTTTTCTCTTTTATCATTAGTAAAAACAGCTTTAAACATATTTATTATTTTAAACCTATAACTATTCTTAAATCTCTTGGTTGCTTTTACTTTGTAAATAGGCTAATTATTCTTTGGTGATTATAACTTCATTAAAAAGTAGAACTATAATACATAGAATTGCTAGAAGGCAGCAGTTCTGGTGAGCTGAACAAAACACCACCAAGAAGTGTGTTGGTCTCACATACCTAGAACACTAACATGCAGATAGTAGGCACTCAATGGAATATTGCTGAATATATATAATGGGCCTTTCTTGGACTCACCTAAAGACAGTTTAATTTCTGAATTTATCCTTTGGAGGGCATTATGCAATGAGGACTAGCACCAAATTTTACTGATTAGAAGACTTAAGAGTAGCTGAAAGAAGTCTATTTCCTGCCAGGTTTCTGGATACTGCACACATACTACAGTCACTGCTATCTTTTTTCTGAACTTCTAATCCTCCAAAACTCAACAAGTAGTTCTCTTTTGGTGAATAGAGATACCAACTATTCAGTATGTTGGTGACATGCTCTCCATCATGTAATCCACTTATTTTCTTTTCTGTTGTCATCTCCAAAATCACAGATAATCTGTTAGGGAGAAGTTTAACTTTTTCCTCAGTGTCTGACTCTATTTCAGAAGAAAAGTAAATCACTTCATGGGAGGAATAAGATAGTTGGTAACTGCTTACTGTGGTCCATTTAGGGCTCTTTTTGCTCTAGTGTGACCTCTCTTCTAACATGTTGTTTGTTGCATTTTAAAGCTGCCTAACTAAATTTTGCACAGAATTCAAAGCATAGCTCAAGTCTCATTTATACCATAAATATTTCCCTGGCTATTTTAGCTGTCAATAATAACAATAATAATAGTAAGTATTGATTATTATGTACCAGACATTATTCCAATCACTTTAAATAAACAGTATCACATAATTCTTATAACACCTTAGGAACCTGAGTCTCAATGAGGTCATGTAACCTGTCTGAAGTCTGACATAACAACAGGTTGGAGATTGGCGTGGAAACCCAATTGGTCACCATATTCTTCAGCCCAGTCCCGTCCAATAGAACTTTCTGTGAGGACAGAAATTTTCTATACCTGTGCTGTCTAACACAGTAGCCACTAGTCACATAGGGCTTTTGTGAACTTGAAGTATTACTAGTAAAACTGATGGGATAAATTTTAAATTTTATTTATTTTAGTTAACTTAAATTTAAATAGTCACAAGTGGCTAGTGGCTACTATAGTAGATAAGCATAGCTCTAAACAATTTTACTCTGTCTTTTATATAAAAATTTGAGTTCATACTTTTTCTAGATCTTGTGTAGAGTTGAGGATACAAAGATAAAATCAATGCCTCCTTTTTCCTCCCCAAATAAAATACATCTTTTTGTATTTTCTTTTCTTTTTTTTATTCCTTCAGAGTTTCTTCTTTGTCTTCAGCATACAGTGTAGCCTTTTGGTTTAAAGGGCTTACTGAATCAGAATTTCCATGAAAGGGAGAGGTCACAGACGATTTGGGACACACTGGGATCAGTGAACATCACAGACACAGTGACTAGGTCAGGGCGGAGAATGATCACATTCAACAAGCTTCATTGGTTTAGTTATAAAATATTGACGCCCCTTGCCCAAACTGGGAAAACTGGCAGCCTTGTGCACATGGCAGAATTAATAGAGGAAAAAAAAAGTGAGTCAAATAAGTATGCTACATATCTTTCAAATATATATGAATATATATTAATATTTATTCATCTATTTACTCACTCAACAAATATGGGACACCTACAATATGCTAGGCATTCTTCGTATGGAATATGCTGGGCATATTCCGGTGACAGAAGTTCTTATCCTCATTGAGCTTACATCAGTAAACAGTAAATATATATATGTCTGATGATTATAACTGCTGTAGAATAAAATATGGTATGGTAAAAGGGATAAGGAGTTCTGGGTATGGGGGTTTGAGCAGGTTGGTTCTATTTTACATGGAGTGGCCAGAGAAGGTTGCCACCTCTAGTGAAGAGCTGAAAAGGGTGAAAGAATTCCCCATGCAGGTATGGGGATGTGGGCCAGGGTGTTCTAGGTGGGAAAAAGGCAAAAGCAAGAGTCCCAAGGGGGGGCTGGGATTGACAGGCTGACGCCACAGAAGGAGCCTGATGCGGTTGGGCAGTGTGAGTGGGATGGGTGGCGTGGGAGTGGCAGCAAGGGAGAGAGGAGCCTGTTTGGAAAGATCAGAAGGGTGTTAAGGGGCCATAGTTTGTTGGGTCTTGTAAGGACTTTGGCTTTTGCTCTGAGTGAATTTGAATAGGGAAGTGATATGATCTGAGTTTGGACTGATCAGCAGTGAAAAATATATTCAAAATTAACTAATGTAGCTTTCTCAGTTCTTCTGAGACTACATCAACTACTTATACTCCTTGTAGATATTATCATGTGCACTTGCCCGAGAGTTTAATTGTGGTCTTAAGGAAACAGAAATAGCTACTGCTGCAGGGGTTGATGCATAGAGCATCAAAGGGGCAGAAGACCCGGGCTGCTGATAAGGAAAAGGGAGAACCAAATGCAGGGCCTCAGAAGAGGGAGTTCTGGTAGGAAGAGCTCCCTAAATGGCACAGGGACTCCACTTTTAAGGGCCATTCCTTTGGGTCTACAGTTCTTTCTCTTGAACGGTTTGTTTTGATTTAGTAAACATCTATTTAGTATGTAATATTTTCTAACGATTTTATAAATATTACCTAAGGAATCCTCTTAATAACCTGTGAGGTCGTTTCTACCATTCCAATTTTACAGATGACAAGCTGAGGCAGCATTTGTTGGGGGCTCAACGAGGTACATAGAGGTCACCAGAGGTAAATTCCTTCTTGAATGGGAGGCTGAACAAGACAGTCTTTAAGGTTCTACAATATCACCTGTTTTGTGGTAAGAAATGTGGCAGAATTATATAAGACATTTTCTGGGTGAATTAAAAATTAAAAGATTTGATACAACATTGCAGCTAGTGTATTCAAACGTGCCTGAAATTCTGATTAGAAACATTATTTTGAGCCAGAATTGAAGCTTTAGTCCTTCTAAAGACCCGTTGTTATTACTGTTAATGATTAGCTTTTGACCAGTGAATTAAGTGAAAATTCAACTGTTTTGCCAACTCTCTCATTACTTGGTCCTGCTTGCACACCTGTCATAATCCATGCTCCAAAACACAGTATAATTATAGGATTCAAGTGCTGCTCTCTGTCCAAACTCTTTAAGGTGCTAAGCTTAGAGCTTTGAAAATGCCACCACCTTCTCTGAAGCAAGGAAAATGTTTCCTAATTGGGGCCTGACTTTTTCAAAAAGAATAATTTGAAAAGGGAGGCCACACACAAAAAATAATAAAGGTTATGAGTAAGGGTCATAATAAAAATCTCTTAAGAAAATAAAATATCTGAATATATATGATAGTGAATTTTCTGCCCCCCCCAAAAAACCTCAGTGAATTAGTGTCCTGGGAACATAAGGGGGGCTGGTCTCAAACAAGCTGAATGTATTACTAAATGCCACCTGAATGTGTATGAGGAAGTGAGGAAGGCTGTAGTAGATCTCAATGGACCAGAATGGGAGGAAAGGAATTCAATAATTAAGTCAGTTTTATTGACAGAATTAAATTTATGACAAAATGACCTTTTCTTGTTTCTGGCCTGTGGTTGACTACTACTGAAATGGTCACACTTAACATTATCTGGTTTGGGCTCTAACCCTTATTACTTTCTTTTCAATACTGTCCTTTCCTTAATTAACAACCATGATTGCTTTGTTGCTGAAAGTGGGTTATGTATTGAGGGGATCTGTGATAGACTGCTAATTGTCCCCCAATATCCAATTCATCTTCTTTTTAGCATTTAAATTCCCTGAGTTTTAGCTGATCATGTGTTTGCCCTGCTGGTGTCTACACTTCTGTCCTCCTCTGCAGTTTGGTGTGACTGTGGGACTATGTTCAGTGGAGTATTCGGGGAAGCCATGTGTGCTACTTTCAGGTCATGCCCTTGAGAGGAAACTGCCTGCTTTCTACTACCCTTCTCTCCTTTCTGCAAATGGAAAGACAGATGTGGGAGTGGTGTCGGCTTCAGCTTCAAACATGTGGGTGAAGATAACATGACAGGTGTATTAGCCAGGGTTCTCGCTGGGAAATGGAGACCACTCCAGGTATCTAGAGCAGAAAGGATTCAATACAATGAATTAAGCACTTACAAAATAATCAGAAGGGCTGGCAGAGTGGAATTCAGAGAACTGCCACAGGACAATTGGTTTTAAGGTGGTACCTGTGAGGCAGAAGTCAGGAAGCTGCTGCTGCTGTTGCTGTTGTTCCCTCTGTTGTCACCTTGGCTGCCTCATACCACAAGAGAGTAAGACTTGGAATATGGCTTCTGAAAACACTCACATCTGTTAAAAATTGCTTGAAAGCCACCATTGTATCCACTGTTGTAAGAAGATGACCTCTGACTCCCCTCCACCTTCCAAATCTCTCATGAAAGCCTCTCATTGTAACAACCAATATTACATCTGGAGCCCTTGCTGCAGTGAATCTGGATAATGTAGTCATCTACTTTCTGGCCACTGTGACAAGGAGGTAGGGACATACTCCAGGGGTCAATAAACAAAACCCAGAGCACTAAGAGTCTATGGCAACAAAATAGAAGGAGTATGGTTCCCAGACCCTCAGGAGTACCTAACCAGTCTGGGACCATACTCTGGGAGTTTAAATGAGAAAAAAAACCAAACTATTACCTTCTTTAATCCACTATTATTTTGGGTTTTCTGTCACTTATAGCTGAATTTAATCTTAGTTTAAATTTTCTTAGAAATGTGATGCTACAATTAACATGTGGTGTTGGGTTAGTATACGTGGCCAGATGTCAGAACTCATTGCAGGTTGGAAAGCTGATGACCCCTACTATGTCACTGAAAACATTTAGGAGCACCATCCCCAAAGGCCTCTTGGAAGATACATCCATGTGTCTGCTGAGGATAAGCTTTAAAAAGGGAAAATGGCAAGAATAATTAAAAATGTTCGGTTTTAGTTTTGTTGTTGTTGCTTCTTTCAATAAGGCTGTAGAAGTGAGATATTCACTTAGAATAGAGTTGGCTAGGCTGCAAGCAGAGATAAAGGTAATATTGCTATGCTAAACTCAACCATCTCTCCCTCCAGGTAGAATGCAAACTGGCTGAGAGTTTGTTAATTTAAAGGGTTAAATTATCCAGCTGATTCTGTAACTCCAAAGAAGGCAGCAACTTTAGCAGAAATTAAAGCAATTTCCAAGCCAACTGTGACAGCAAAGCTAGTGGCAAACATCAGATCACAAGTCCTGCCTTTTGTCCCAACCTTATGGTTATAAACTGAATTGTATCTCCTTTCCCCAAATTCATATATTGAAGCCGTAACCTCCAATGTGACTGTATATGGACATTGGACCTTTATGGAGTTAATCAAGGTTAAAAGAGATCATAAGGTAGGACTCTAATCCTACAGGACTGGTGTCCTTATAAGAAGAGGCAGAGGTAGCAGAGCTTGCTCTCTCTTCATGTGTGTGAACAGACACGTGGACACAGTGAGGTGGTGGCCATCTTCAAGCCAGAGGAGAGAACTCACCAGAAACCAACCCCACTGGCACCTGATCTTGGACTTCCAGCCTCCAGAACTGTGAGAAAATGGATTTCTCTTGTTTAAGCCACAAAGTCTGTGGCATTTTGTTGTGACAGCTGAGCAGACTAATACATTGACTTTCTCGAATGTCCCCAAGGTAGTAACCTCATGGACTGGCAAAGGGTAGGACTAGAGCCTAATAATTAAAAACTACATTATTTGGGCCTAAAAACTATGCCTATATAAGATTTTTAGTTCTAATTGTTTGCGATTGGAATTGAATGGAAATGAATACTCTTTGAGGGAATTGTAAATGCTGACCTTTCCACCCCAGCCAACAAGACTAGACTGCAAAAGCCTCTGATTGTTCAATCTGTAATACAACCCTCAGGCACACTAAGCTGTATCAGCAGGAAGCAGGTTATGAAATCTAAACAGCCACCCCAAAGGGCAAAGTGTAATGCCTGCCTTACATGTGAACATAGGGTATACTACAGTGGGGAAAAACTCCCAATGGGCAGAACTGAGGGCCAAAACAATTGACAAGTTGTCCTCAGAAAGCAAAACCAAAATTTGCTAGATTATCTACTCAAGGAATTTACTCTGGTTCAAAGAAGGAGACTTCATAATTCCTGGCCAGCAGGCTTTTGGTAATTGTAAAGGACCAGTGATGGCTATGAACTTCCAATTTTCTCCTTTATTTAATGAGATTAAAATATACCATTGGATATCATGAGGGGGCAAATAATTTGTGTTATTTTATATATATATATATATATATGTATTTTTTTTTTTGAGATGGGGTCTTGCGATATTGCCCAGGCTGGTCTCCAACTCCTGGGCTCAAGCAATTCCTCCCAACTTAGCCTCCCGAGTAGCTGGGATAACAGGTGTGCGTTACCGTGCCTAACTTTGTATTTTATTTTGTAAGTTGCCAGACCATGAGTTATCATATCCAGACTTGATGCATCATATCACCCAGACAGTCTAGACTTTGAGCTGGATGCAGAAACTGGATTGGATTTTGGCACTGGGTCCTTTGGAGAGTGAGTTCCACATGAATCCATCAGTGGTTAAAGAAGCAGAGTGTGTCAGAGCCTGCTGGTTGCCCGTTAGTATCTGTTTCTTCTGAACAGAGCCCTCAGTTTTTGGCTCAGGATAAACCAACATTGACTGCTTTTCCCAGCATACCTTGCTCTTAGATGGTTTTCTAACTCTGTTCTGGACAATGGTATTTAAACAGAAGTGTTGTGATGAATCTTCCTTAAAGATAATAAATATACACTCTTTACCTCTTCTCCTCTCTTACCACTTCCTTTATTCTGTTGCCTGATATGTTGATAACTACCAAGTAGGCCTCTGAGATCTCTTTTTTCCTCATTGATTATCCTTTTTTATTGTTTTCTAAAGAATTTTAGAATTGAACAAAAACACATGTAAAGCTGCAGTGATTAGCCTGTAGGCAGCATTATAAAAGCCAAATTTTGCTAAAATTGCAGAGACAGGCATAATTTAGGATTTTCTCCTGACTTCAGAAAAGGTAAAAAAAAACTTCTTCATGATATTCTTTTATTATCTTTCATTTTGGTTGAAACAAGAATCTTAATTTTATGTATTCTGGAAATGATCATAAATTTTCGCTCTGTCATACAACTAGTATTTTATACCTGCCTTGTAATACATGACTTTCATTCCACAAGAAGGAGGTAAAATAAATGTAGAGGAAGGATTTACTTATAATACAAAATACCTCATTCAATTGTTTCAATTAAGAAAGAAAGAATTCAATGTAACTATCTCACCCCCAGTTTATAGTCTTTGTTTTTCTCTGGTTTCTCTTTTGCCTTAAGCAATGAAAAGGATTAGTTCTGTGTAGTAATTTAAATAGAATTACTTGCTAAAAATCCTCTGCCAACATCAGTGAAAGGGGATTAGTTTTAAGCTGCCCTAATCAGGATATTTTTAAGAGAAAGACTATCGAGCAATAACTATTAACACCATAGGTACATTCATTTTCATATCATTTGTAATACATATTTTCTCTTAAAAATTACTTACAAACAACTATCTAGAGTTCTTGATCATAGGTTTGAATGGCAAAATGCACCACTGAAGATATTAAGTTCTTCAATTTGTTTGCTAGTATTGCGTATCATTGTATAGAATATTGTCTTTGGGTAAAACCAACACATGAAGATTATTGCTAATTTCCTTTCATATTTTCATGTTTCTTCACTGGGCTGTTTTGGGGGAGATATCAGATCTATGCCTAATAGTCATGATGTCCTTCCTTTCATTCCAGTGCTGGCAAGAGTAGTCTAAATGTTCAAGCTCATATTTGGAAGTGCACTGTGGGTATATAAAGCTTATTTTTGAGAATTAAGTATATTCTACCCAAAGAAGAAACCAGAGTGGGTAGGAAATAGACAGTTGAACCAAGGAATCAGCACAGAGATATCTTCAGTATATTTTTGGTTTTATCCAGAATTTCCAAAAGAAACTTCAAAATATTAGGATATGTGTTAAAAAGAAACTACTGCTTCTTCTCTTATTCTTTAAAGTTTATATTTTGACAGTACTATCTTTGATCTAACCTGTCTTGTCCCAATCTACTACCTCTCATATTACAATTGACCCAGGCCTGTCATTTTTTATCATTTACACTGAAGCTGAAGCAGTTCTCATGAATCCATGCCTCTCAATGGAATCAGATAAATTATTAAGCTCAGTGTGTATATTGGGTGGCAGGGATGAGACAGAGAGTAGGGCTGTTCAGAAGATGCCTGGAGGTATATTCTCGGGAAGGCAAGTGTCTAGTCTTGAGAGTTGAAGGAAAAGAAATGAATATAGAATTCAGAGTCTGAGAAGTCATAAGGAGTCATCAGGTTCAGCACTGCAAATACAAAGCAAACTTAAGATTCTGTGGCAGGTGCTGCATGCTTTTACCCTATTTTTTATTATTTTCTTGGTGTTCTCTAAAAGCACTTTAGAGACTGCAGACAAATCCTCTCTCCGGCTAAGATAAGAGTAGACTATTCAGGTACATGGGGATCTTCAGGGTATGCTCTAGCAGGTAATAAAACCAAAAGGGCATATTCTATCTAGGGTGGAGAAATTTATTTTTGAGATTCCTAACTTTTTGCGAATAACATATACTAAGCAATTTACCTTATTAATTCCAGAATGAATAATATTCTTTCATACCTTTAGAATTTCCATTTCTCTATTACACATTTTAATAATTTCCTTTTCACAGGCATGAACATATGAGTCTGAGAGTATGAAAGAAATTTTGTTTCTATAGTATGGATGGGATATATCTTTCTTAGATGGAGTCTTTTCACCAACTGAATATTTCTTATAATAATTAAATGGCATTCTACCTCTTAGAGAGCCTGTGTCATACATTTGCTTTGTGGTTTTCATCAGCAGGAAGAGAGGGACTATGCCTTTTAAAACACTTTTCAGGAGATAAAAGTAAACTACTATTTATCCAAGGTCATTTTACTGATGATGGAGAAGTCAGTTAAGCTGATTTTAGCCCCGTACTTTGCACTATAAGCAGAGCTCATGGCTATGATTTGGTAACCTTTCAAGGCCTTAAGTTCCTCATAGATAAAATGGAGATAATAGTAGTACCTACCTCTTAGGATAATTGGGAGGATTGAGTCAATACATTTAAAGTGCATAAAAGGGCTAATAGTACATTATAAGCACTCAATACATGTTTTCTATTATTAGAATCTTACAGGTATCCTGTTTGGAATTATCGTCAGCCTCATTTTATAGACAACGGGACTGACACACGAGAAGATTTGAGTAACTTACTCAAGTGTTACCACTATTAGGTGGTGGAACAAAGTTTGGAATCAAGACTTTAGGTCTTTTGACTCCAATTTTTCAAATGCTCTAATATCTTATTGTGATCCTTATTAATTTTAAAAATCAGCTGGAATTACTTTATAAATGCCAATCAAGAATTTGTTTTTATTTGTTCTAGTTACTTATGACTATTTACCAAAAGCCCCATTTTTTTTCTTTTTTTTGGTAAACTGACTCCTATTTCTTACATTGGTAGTAGTTAAAATGGAATAACTACTTTAGAGGCAGTATTTAATATTAAAATAAAATACTGTGGCTTGTCATAATGATCTCATAAATACTTCAAGGTTAACCAGTCAAATTTTTAAAATACAATTGAATTTTGATGTGTGTACAAATAAAAATAACACCATGCCTTACTCAAACTTCTGCTTTTATAGATAAAAGGGAAATTCTGAAGTTCAGGATGATTTTGTTCCAAACATTGTGATTTATTTATATCACCTGAGCAATAACAACCAAAAAAAGACCTAGGTTCTGAGCCTTCACATTTTTGAAAGAAGTAAATATACTTACACAATATTGGCACCCAAATAAACAGATTTCCAATTAGGATTCTTCCTCTTAGCTATGCTAATAATGATTTAGGATAAAAAAACCCTCTTTCTTACATATAAATAAGAAACCAGTTGGTGAATGTTGCCACAATTGGTACAATGGGACCATCCAGCAGAATCACTGGGCAGTTGACATTTACCAAGGTCTTACTGTGCTTTGAATACAGAAAGTCATGAACAGCACGATCTTCTTCTTAAATCAATTGAGGGGCAGAATATAAAGGAAAAATCTTCCATTTATGAATTTTATTTTTGTTAATAGATGGGAGGTCTTTCTTGAAAGATCTTTTAAAATTGTGATTTATAGATATCAGCATTTCATGATCTACTGTAAATTTTATTAGATATTATATCTAATAATATTTCTATTTTGTCTTTCCCTTTAGACTGTGACCTACTTGAAGGCAGAGATCATGTCTGAAGCTCCAGCATCCAGCACAGCACCAAGTACAAACTGAAAACTCAACACATATTTGTGGAATTCCCTGTTGAGGCTTAAGCAACTGCGTGTGTGTGTGTGTGTGTGTGTGTGTGTGTGTGTGTGTGTTTGGAGGCACCTTTATAACAAGTGGGATACTGCAAGTGGTTGTAAGGTCAGAGATTAAAACCCTAGCCATATAAATGGCATTGGGGGAGCTAACTTGACTCAATACCTAATAATTTGATTCCCTTCACCCCATTCCAAAGTTCTCACTCAGCACGGATGGTACAGAGAGGCAGGATGCACTGAGAAATGTCAGTACCTAAATTATGACTGAAGAAAGACTTGACCTGTATCTTACAGGACTCTTGGGAGTGGAAGAGTGGCCAGTGCAGACTGTGAGGCACAGGTGTTCCCTGCTCCGCGCTGGCAGTAGCCCGTTTCCGACAGGCTGCCACGTTGGGCACAATCTGAGGCTCCCAGGTGGTCTTCAAGGACAGCCTGCACTGCAGCCAGCTTGTTCTGCTGAGGTCAAGGAGAGCGCGTGGGCACACAACCAGGGATCCACAGCAGGTAGAAGTGAATTATTAGAGGGCAAGAGTTGGCATTTGGGAAAATGATTCCTGACTAGTGATAAAGAAATGATTAATTCTCTCAGGACAGTTGTGCTGTATTTAATTCTACTTTAAGGTCAGTGGGAACTTTGAATGAATATTAAAGAGAAAAGATTTTATTGCTAACACTTTAATATAATGTTTACTTAAAAGTTTTCACATATAAATGAATCTCTGCACCTAGGGATATACAATTTCTATGGCATCTCACTACCTACGTTTTCTTTGAAATTTTAACAAAGACTATGGACAGCTGCCCAGACACAAATTAAGACAGTCATCAGGATGGTGACCTCCTGCATCTTAGTTTGTGCTGGGGTCTGCAACTTCAGACTCTTGAAAGACTGGGAATTATTAAACCTAGGCCAGACATTCTTGCCTGACCTGGTACAAAAAGACCTTTATCTCAGAGTCCCAATAAGAATGATGGGGTTCCATTATTACTTTCAAGCCTACTCTTCTCTCTATCCTATAATACCTCCCAGTATGCAAAATCATACAGATTACTTATTCTGCCCTTTAATTGCATCCTCAAACTTTCTGGGATTTGCCATCTCTCCTTTGTCTTAAAACAGGTACAGATACGCTTATCCCTTGGCAACCCCTCATGCTTTGTTGTTTGTATTTCTGCTCTTTGACATGCAAAATTCTTTACATCTTTAAGCTCTTCAGACAATTGTCCCTCTTCTATGCTTCAACACAAATGATTCTGAGATTCATATTTTTCACATTTTGCTGTAAATAGGAATACATATTAAATTCATGCTGTTTTATAATTATGATTGGCAACTTTAAAAAGAGATTCTTAATAGTACATAAAATCACGATGTGTCTTACCCTGAGGGCATCATAGATTAGATGACATGGTAGTTCTCCCGAAGAGAATCCTCTTACCACCTTTGTTTGAGTGAAGTCTTTTCACTTTTTAACATGCCCCCCAGTGTGCCTTGCCTCCTTGCTGATGAGTTTAATTTCTTCTTTGTGGTCCATAGAAGCCTGTGTAGACTATAATCACCCTCTAATATCAGAGTACATTGTAAAAATTTACTTATAAGTTTGTTTGCTATTCTAAACCAAACGTTGATTTACACGAATGAGCCATTTCCTATTGATATGTTTATTCTCTTTTAAATAAAATGAGGTTTAGTAAAATTGAGAGAAACAAAAATATATATTGAAAAAGTTAATTATTTGAGAAATGAGATGGCACTAAGTGAAAAAGTATTCTTCCTAATAAATGTCACCAGCAGTGGTCCTTATTCCCCTACCATGGCTCTTAGGTCAGCAAAGTTGAGGAGAATCTGTTACATTTGTGGTTATGAATTAAAATAAAATTAATCTGTATAGTTATAATAGTATCCTTCATATACATTATTATTTAAATTCCAATGGAAGTTATATGAGCATTTATTTTGCTCATTTATGCTGGTGAGTCTAATGAATTTATTCTCTTATTTTCTGTTTGTTTTTGTTTAATAATTCTTACACAATCTTGGGCTTGCTAAATCACTCTCAGTATATGTTAAAAGGAAGCTTTAGAAGTCAATGCTGTAATCCTTTTAGAAGATCTGTTAAAAATTATTGTTATCACATTTTTAATTCTCAGACCCTCTTTTCATCTTTTTTAATGCCCTACCAAGCTGATTGAAACATGAATTATTTTAATGAGAATATTTGTGTATGGAATATGAAATAAAATTTTAAATGGATATTTGTATAAGCTATTATATTTATAAATAGAAATATTGCTATTGTTTGAATGTCCCCTCTAAAACTCATGTTGAAATTTAATTGCCATTCTAACAGTGTTGAGAGATGGGACCTTAAAGGGGTGAGTAGGCCTTGAGAGCAGAGCCCTCATGAATGGATTAAGGCTGTTATTGTAGAAGTGGGTTAGTTATCAAGGGAGTTCAGTCCCTTCTTTTCTGTCTGTTTCACTCACTTGCTTTCACCTTCTGCATTCCATCATGGGATGACCCTAGCCAGATGCTCGTGCCATGCTTTTGGACTTCCTGGTCTCTAGAACCATGAGTCAAATAAATCTCTTTTCTTGATAACTATTTAGTCTGTGGTATTCTGCTATAGCAGCAGAAAACAGACTAAGACAAATACTATTATTGTAAAACTCAATACTAACCTGTACAAAGAAATACTTAGAAAAATATGAACAATCAATAATAATTCTTCCTTACAAATCAATAAATATTGTATTTTGATTATGGAATATTTATTCATAGTTTTGGTTTTCTAAAAGAAGAAAGTAAATGACACTACTTGTTTTTCAACTACTTGCTTAACTCTTGCTGTATAAATATGTATACACATATGTGGAATATTTGTTAGTGTAGAAGCTGAAATGTCTATATACAATATTGGGATGCATAAAGCATTTCTCTGTGATTGGCAAACTTTCCATATATCATTAAAATGAAGGATTATATCAATTATAATCAATGATTAATATTTATATTTCTAAAGTATACCATGAACTTTAGTGTGTTTTTTTCCTATACTTTTTTTTTTTGCAAGTAATGAAGTTGATAGCTTTTTCCATCCTGGAATGCCTGATGTCAACCAGAATGTTGTTGAGTCTTTCAGTTTTTCTCACCCTCACCATGCTCTGTGGGCCATGTCTCTGGGTCCAATGACCTAGAATGTGAGATCTCTAGTACTGATGAGTGCGCAGTTTATAATCCCTTGGCAGCCACTATGCCTTGAGCTAAATGGAAACTTGTGACATCGTCATATGCTCAGATAAATTTTCACAGAAGTTGGCACGTCCTTATGACTCTATCCCAGTTAAAAGTTGAATTGTACAAGTTAGGAAAAATTTGTTAACATAAGAAAGATGAAAGAGAGTGCTATATTAGTTTCCTTGGGGCTACTGCTGTTATAATTCAAGATCCCTTTAAAGTGTAGGATCCAGAAGCTTACTATCTTTGAGTGCAGAACATTTTTCTGAATTAATGTTATGTTTTCAACATTTCATATTTTTAAAAAAGGACTTGAATATTTGCAATATTTCTTTATTATAATTATACTTCTACTTTTTGGTTGTTCTTTTTTCTCTTAAAATTAAACATATTCTTTATTTACTATGATTTTTCAGTGATTCCTTTATCTTACAAAAAAACCAAATATCAGATTCTTTTCTGCCTGGCTCATAGGAATGAATATATAGAGATACAGCATTTAACTTGGTAAGTTACACAGCTAGTTCAAATCCACCCCAGGCTTACAATGATCAAAGGCTGTTACTGACTAATGGTTGTTTCAGTGTCTTACAAAAAAGATTTGTAAAGTAAGACTATCTCTTTAACAGTATGTATGGTGACAAAACAAAAATATTAAAATGTTGACTTCAGTTTGGTGTCTTGAAAGGAAAAACATTGTATAATGACTTTTGGTTGTACTTTTTATATGGAGGCATGATCTACTCAGGTCAGGGCTTATAGCTGGTTCACAGGGAACTCCAAGGCCACCTAATGACTTGGGTTGGTGAAAATATGAATTAACTCTGTATTACAGTCATTAAACTGGAGAGAAAAGAAAAATATTTAATTGCAGGAGAGTTGAAAATAATCAATACATTTCTCAGTCTCAACAATATTTATTCTCAGAAAGAAATAATGACGCTTTTATGGCCACATCTAGCTAGACACCCTCGGAAACTCAGATTTCTATTTTTATTCATAGGATCACATTCACATTGCTTCCCTCATATGCAGAGCTTCTATAGAGCCTTCTACTGAACAGACATTATTTAAGGATTTCCATTAATACTTATATTGTTTATATTTGTTATGAACTGAATGTTTCTGTCCCCTCTAAATTCATATGTTGAAGATGTAGCCCCATGTGATGTTATTTGAAGGTGGAGATTTGGGAAATAATTGGGTTTTGATTAAGTCACAAGAGGGGGACCTTTGTGATGGGATTAGTGTCCTTGTAAGAAGAGAAAGAGAAAGAGAACTTCCTGCAAGCCAGGAAGGCCCTCTCCAGGAACCAAATCTTCCAGCACCTAGATTGTGGGACTTCTCAGCCTCCAGAACTGTGAGAAATAAATTTCTGTTTTTTAAGACAGTCAGTCTGTGGTATTTTGATGTAGCAGCCCAAGCAAATTAAGACAATGTTGACACCTGTAGTCCATTGAAAAGCATCTTTACCCTGTGTTCTTGATTGTGTCTTTTCTTCAATGCTTTTAAATAGCCAGATTAGCACTAGTCTTACATTATTAACCCATTATAGACATTCGATACCCATAGATGACATAATATTTGGTTCTATTGTCTTATTCATTTTAAACTTACTCTATGCCTCTAAAGAAGATTTCTAAATGTAGGAAACATGCCAAATTTTACATTTTTTTAAATTCCCTAGGCAGTAAAATAGAAAATGGTGTGTATTATCTGCATCAGTTGACACTTTTTGTGAAGGAAATTTTAATTGTCTGGATAGGATTTTATCAGTTTAAGGATTAAAATCTCAATGCTATTTCAAATGATGTGAAAAATATGGACATGCTTATGTAAAAGCTATTCATTTCTTGGTACTGACTTAAAAATAAGGGTGAGATGTTTCAGTTCCATTAGCATATATTTCAAGGAGATGTGCAGATTTAGGTTTAAGTGTAGTGACACTGACTCTCTAGGAAGAAAAAATGGATCCTCTTCTCTCATCATACCTGTAGTGATATAGGCCCTGAAATCTCAAACTAAATTGACAACAAAATTCCCAGCCTTCAAGCACACTTGATTTTTGCTCTCACAGTTCTAAACTTTGCTGTTTTTTTTTTTTTTTTTTTATTTCAGCTTATTATGGGGGTACAAAAGTTCTGGTTAGATATATTGCCCATGTCCCTCCCAATCCCCTGAGTCCAAGCCTCAAGCGTGTCCATT
>CM052437.1:129666051-129677873 GCA_028533085.1 Varecia variegata
CCCCCCACCTCTGTCCGACACCCAATTGGTGTTATTCCCAAATGTGCACTTAGGTGATGATCAGGGAAACCAATTTTCTGATGAGTACATGTGGTGCTTATTTTTCCATTCTTGGGATGCTTC
This sequence comes from Varecia variegata, assembly GCA_028533085.1. Taxonomy (NCBI): domain Eukaryota; kingdom Metazoa; phylum Chordata; class Mammalia; order Primates; family Lemuridae; genus Varecia; species Varecia variegata. The sequence goes on from CM052437.1 coordinate 129,666,175, forward strand.
ACTTAATAGAATGGGTTCCAACTCTATCCAGGAGAACCAAAGAGGTGTCGTATGAGCATTATTTCTTATAACTGAGTAATACTCCATGGTATACAAATGCCACATTTTACTAATCCATTCATGAATTGATGGGCATTTGGGTTGTTTCCACATCTTAGCAATTGTGAATTGTGCTGCTATAAACATTGCCTCACACGAAGAAATGAGGAAAATAAAAGAAAGAGGGAAAGGTTAATACAAAAACTTAATTTATATTAAATCATTTGCCACTTTGCTGGTTTTTTGCAACCTGAAATTTACATCCTCCGTGCATTTTCTTTATCCATTAAAAAGGAAAAATAAAACTTGATTTGTAAAGCAAAGAAATAATGACAGCAAACGGGATTTTTTATTTGTTCTTTGGTGTGAATTGGCATAGGCATTATGATGAAGTTAAAATGCAGAGGTTAATTGAAAAATGAGATAAACAAAGCCCCTTGAAGGTCTCTGAATAATTTCGCCTGGCAGCATTGACAGTCTACAACCATCAGGCACTAAAACCTACTCCGAACTGTTGGAGATTAAAAAAAAAAAAAAAAAAAGCTAAAGTTAATTGTCTTTCTGTTCCTTCCACCTCATTTCAGCCCAATTATAACTGGGAAAAGTCATTCTGTCTAATTTGCATTAATGCACCTCTATGGAAAAATAGCTTAGACAGTAAATTTGATTTTTTTATATTATGGACATACTTAAAATACATACCATAATTCCCAAATGTAAAACTGCTGGTGAAATTCCTGGATGACAATTCTCAAATTCTCCTAGGATGCCTTTAAATTACATATGTTAATACAAACAGTTAACATATTGAGGGCACATAAATGCTAGCGCTTGCATTAAGGGCTACGTGTGGATTATTTCATTTGATCCTCACAACAACCCCATGGTGGGGACCTTTTTACTACCCCCACTTCACAGATGAGGAAGCAGAGGTTTAGAGAGATTAAGTAGCATGCTCCAGGTCCTGCAGCTAGGGAGTGTTAGAGCTGAGATTTAAACCTGCGCAGTCTGACTTCCAATTCTTTGACACTATTGTAGTTTGATGATACTTTATCATTATTATACTTATTTTGATTTTAATTTCATAGATAAGTATCAATTAAAGTGTCATTTCTTCAAGTCAAGATGAAAAGAGAAACTACTAGTGCCCTGTGATATCATTAGTTTATTTACTCAGGTTTCTTTCACGACAACTGTACTATGAAGCTAATATTCTCATTTCTGTTACTCAGTGGAAATGTATTTAGGCTACTCCTGTTCAATAGTAAAACAGATGCAAATCTGAATAAGGTTAGCCATTTTGTCTCTAGTGTATAACCAAGCTAAGAGGTATCAGTATTTTCAAAGGAATATTTTTGGTTTTATGTTCATGTAATAGATATGATCACAGTTAGTAGAAAATTTGGTGTCTCCAGATATGCCTGATGTCTTGTTTTTTCTTGGAGTGCTATGAAAATATTATTTTTATTGCTGTTAATTGACAGACTTGGAGCAGAAGCTGAATCTATTCAGAACCATTATATTAATAGGTGCACTTATCCACAGAGGCCTTTATTTTCAAAGTGCTGGGCTCATAGGCCCCTTTTGTGCCTCTTTCTGGTGCTAAAGTGTTCATAATGATGAGGAGCATCTGGCTGCAAACTATTGTTTCTCATTAAAAGGACATGTCTCTGAAGCTTTTGGGAATTGTTTGTGCTGAACAATGCAGACTGAGCATTTTGCCCTTTTCATAATTTGTAAATGTGTGTTGTTGCTCTTGCTTCTAGCCTAAGGTGCATGCTTGCTTGCAGCTCAGCTTCTGAGCTTCCAAATCTGAGGTGGGAACGCAATCGCTATCTGCATGTCCTTCTTTTGTTTGGCTGACATTTTGGTTTCTCTTTCCTGTTGTCTGCCATAAAAAAATATAGTACAATAATAAATGTGGTAATGACCTGATTCAACAATCGCTTGGGGTGATTTTAAATATTTTGCATATTTAAATTTATTCTTAGAATGGTGACTTCTTGACTCATGGCAGTTTAGTGCAAAAGATGGAAAACTGGACTGGGAGGGCAAAGTCCTGCTTGAGTTGTAAACCTTCCTGGGTATTAATTTCCTCATCACTGAAAAGAAGAGAATTATTTCCCTATTGCTTCCATGGGGCTTTCATGAGCTTCTATCCAGGCACTGGGGAGAATTTGGCTTACTAAATCAGTATTTCTGATCATTAGAAAAATTTCTATTTGGCCTACACGGTATGTATTACCTTTGGCCACATGTAACTATACCATCTTGTCCTCTTAAGATTTTGACCTTCATCCCCAGCTTCCTAGATTAAAGAAACAGCGAAATCTGCCTAAATGAAGCATATTGTGTTTTCTCACAAACAGAATCACATGAAAACTAAACTGAGGATGGAGGCGGGTGTGAGCAGGGTGGGAGGGAGAGAGAGAATGAGAGAGAGATGTAAGGGAGAGTATACCTGTTTCTCTTTGGATTTGGTTCCAGGTACTTGTATTTATTTTTGGCTCTAGGCACAATGGCTGGCACCCATTTTCACTTCTATAGCTCTTTAAGAAGGAAAAACCTTCAAATCAAAACAGTTAGTATGACTCCTTCATTAAAAAGAGAAAAACAAATTACTTAGAATTGAAAACAGTACATTGTTTGCAGTTAAAAACCGTGGGAGGGAATGGAAATGCACCTTTATTCATGATAAATGCAAATTAAATCTCAACCTGTGATAGCTGTATTTTATTTTTAGAGAAAGGAGTTTCCAATATGAAGAGCAGTGCTGGATATGAAAGGGCGGATAGTAGCAGTGGAAAAATGTTTTCCTGAATAAAACACATTCCTAGGATAAAGTTATTAGTGTTTTCATTTTGTTATTGATTTTTAGACACGTCTTGGGCTGCCATGGTGCTTTTCTGTACCCATAGTAGGACACAATTGCACACATAATTGTGACTTTTTTACACAGTAGTTCTATACATATAATTGTATATGTAATTGTATACATAATTATGGGTTTATTGGGATGAAATAGGGAAAGTGTTTTTCCTTTTGGGAGAATGTTCATACATGAAAGAGAGCTTTAAGGAATTCTCTAGGAGGTGACACAAACTGGAGGGGATGGGAAAAAAGCAGTGTGTACCACCTGGAGATTAGCTTGGCAGAAACAGAGCACGTGGGCCGCTGAATACTGGTGAATGAATTGGCTGAGGAGGGGATGTTTTGGAAGGGTCAGAAAAGGATTCATATTACTATATATGCAAAATGGTTGTCTCAATTACTCTGAACCCTGAGCCTGAACTTGCTCATGTGTTAAAAGTTCACTCTATTAATTCTACTTTTCTGGTGCTTGTTCTTCTCTTTTCTGCAAGCTATACTGGGCTCACTCATATTTGAAATAAAGAAATGCTAATTCTCTGAATTAACCAACCAGCCTCATCTCAAAATATGTTGCTTGTTTCCTGTCATAATTTCTTTTAAAACAATGCATCTATTAAAGTAGCTACTAGCTATTAAAATAGTTACTAAGTGGTAAGTCACTTAAAACATGGTATAAGTAAATTTCTGAAAGTGTGTTTATTCATTGTTCATCTTTCCATCTATGGGGATATACACCTCTCCTGAAAGGGTGCCTCCTAGAGTTTGAGATAACTCATGGCCATTATATATGTTGAAACTATGTTTACTAAACTTAAAATATATATATATATATATATATATATATATATATATATAATGCAGCATATTAGTATCATTCCAATGGTAATTTTAAAATTTATAAATATTCACATATGTTTGTACACTATATGTAGGTCAGGTTATTGGGGATTGGAGGCAAGTTTAAAGTTCTATGGTGAGTGTCTCTGTGATTGTCAGTATAGCCTCATTCAGAGGCATTGTCAAAGTCTAAACTTGAGTGCCTTTGTGTGAGGTCCAGGGCCAAATGGCAACTCTGGTTATCTATGCATGAGTTTTGCCTTTCCTGGGACAAATTGGAGGCTTCACTGGGAAACAAATCTTGAGCCATATTTTGAAATTTGGTTTAGGAAAGAGGGAAGGGTGGTATGAGGTCCAAGGTGTCAGCTATCGTAACAGGAAGGCTTGGGCTTTGGGGAACCTAAGTAGCCAGAACTCAGCAATGACACGTAGTCCCTACTGAGTATGGCTATGGGGGGCAAAAATGGGAAACACAAGCAAACCAAAGGCACATTTACTTACAAAGCAGTATTAAACCAGGGATCAAAATATCTGAATTCCAATCCATTGGTAGTACCTCAATTTCCTCATCTATATAGAGGGAATAGTAATTTCTTTCCTTTCTAACTCTTGGGGAGGCTTGTGTTCAGTAAAAAAAAAAAAAATCATGTATCAAATTGAGTTTTAAATGTGATGTCATATATATATATATATGCTCTCAAATGGACAAATAACAGTTCAAAAATCAGATAAAGTTCTTATCATCTTAAAGCAAAGAAGGGCAGTATATCCACGGTCTGTAATCTTTCACTATGAGCATTGACAGTAAATAACTGAAGATTAAACAAAAAGTTAAAACCTAGCTGTCTTCTCCCTCCTCTTTACTTCAATAAGAACTTTGTAGAATACAGCAAGTCCTAGTCTGAAAGAACATGCAAGGACACTTAAATAGGAATATAATGCCGTTAAAAATGAAACATGAAAACTAGCTTTCCTTTGCCAACTAAATTCTAAATTTATTGCCCTCTGCTTCTTCTATTAGCATTGATAATTAAAGCAGTATAAGGAAGGTCTTGTATTTGATGTTAATAGTGTCATGCTGGCTGCTGCGGGACCCTGGGCCTGATCTTTATCCCCTCTGCAGGTAAATCTTTGAGTTCACCTTTAAAAAAGCACATTAAACATTCTGGAAGAGAATTTTTAAATTTGTGGGTTCTCCAGTGATCTCTTAAGAATCAGAAGCTCAGATTAGAGGACAACATCTTATAATCGTCTCACTACTGCCTGACCTATGTTAGCAATGGAATGGTATAGAAAACCTTATGATATGGATATTATGCTTCTTATTTTTGCTTTGGATTGACCTTGGGGACCCACTGAGGCCATAAAGAAAGATCAGTACGCCAGAGCTATAATTTTTTTTTTGCGTGGTATACTTGCTTTTTCTTAAAAAAAAATCTGAAATACCACATTTATTAAAAATAGTGATAATAAAGTTTATTTTTATATCTTAACAAATTAGTTATAACCAAAATAATATCATTTAAGATATGTTAAATTAAATATATACTTAAAGTTCATTTTCTCATTATTTAATTCATTTGAGTTGCCATGATACTTTGCAGATACTGTTAGTTTATTTAGTTATTTTAAAGCTAAACTCTAGACTTTATTCAGTTTTTCCACTAATGTCCTTTTTCTGCTCCAAGATCCCATCCAGGATAGCATAATATAATTAGTCATATGGCTCCTTAGTCTCCTGTGCTCTGTGACAGGTTTGTTTGTTTGTTTGTTTGTTTATGACCTTGACAGTTTTGAGGAGTATTGGTCAGGTATGCTGTAGTGTATACCTCTATTTGGGTCTGTCTAATTTTCTCCTCATGACTACACTAGGGTTATGGTACCCTTTGACTTACCTTTTTAATATTAAGTCAATTATTACCTCCTTTCTGCCAGACCAATTTTAAGGGATAACTGTTGTCTCCTGTATAAGTTTTCTATTGCTGCATCACAATTACCACAAACTTGGTGGCTTAAAATAGCAAACACTTATTGGCTCTAGTTCTGTAGTTTGGAAGTCCAGGCAGGGTAACTGGGTCCTCTTCTACTCAGGGTCTCACAAGGTAAAACCAGGGTGTTGGCTAGGTGACATTTCTGGAGGCTCTGGGGAAGAACCCACTTCCATGCTTATTCAGGTGTTGGCAGAATTTGGTTCCCTGCAGCTGTGGCCACCAGGTGGCCCCCCCTCCTTCTTTAAGGCCAGCAGTGAACAATTTCCTTTGCCTTGGAATGCCTCCCACATTTCCATCTTTCTCACACATCTCTTTCACCAGGAAGATCCCAGTCACATTTAAGGGACCTGATTAGATCCTGTCCCTTTCTTAAAGCAGATTGTGCTATCTAATGCAATCTAATCTAATCTAATCAAGAGAAGGACTATCTCATCAGATTTACAGTCTGGCCCACATAGAAGGGAAGAGGATCATACAGGACTGGTACACCAGGGAGCAGAAACCTGAGGGCCATCTTTGAATTCTGTCTGCAATATCCACCACACAACAATCCTTGGCATTGGTGAACTGGATAGAGGGTGTTCGTGTATTTAAATGCTCCACGGGCCAGGAACTTGGTAATGCTATCCCAAACCCTTGTGCACTTACTACAAACATAGCCAGATCCTTGCTTCTGTCTCTATTGAACACATCTGAGAATTGGTACAATTTTTTCTACATCCTGTAATTAGAATAAAATTTATTTTTCTTCTTTTGCTATTTCAAAGTCTTTGTAGGCAGTATTTTACAGGGACTTTGGGATTATCTTATTGATTTTTCATTTCTAATATAAAACCTCAACAAACCAAATAGAAATTTTCAGCAGGGCTCTGTATTTTAAGTGTTGAACTTCACTTGACAACCCCCCTCAGAAGATCAGCAAATCTTACTTCATTAACCAGTGAAACTATGATTCTGAATTTATTTATACTATACAGTGCTTTGAGGTATATATTGGTAGTTCTGAATACATACCAAATAATAAAAACAATGAGGAGAAAAGAGTGACCAATCTTTCTCTAGGGGACATATGCTACCTAATATTGGTGCTACTTCTTGAAAAACACCTACCAAATTGAGAGCTAAGATATATTGTGAGTGTAAACAGGACTAAAATAAAAAGAACAATTTAAACAAGAAAGAGCTAAAGGTTAAAAGCAAGGAGTAACTTTTTGACATGAACACAAAAACTCGAGACTTCCGTGTGGCTTTTCCTCCTCTTATGCCCCATTTTTTGTTTTAAGGGCTTTAGGAAGTGCCTACGCATCTGTCAGAAGCAAACCTCAGGCCCGTGGGTAGTTGTCTTACTGTTACCTGTTACAAAGAGTGTCCGCCTGAGTAATATAAAGAGGTCTTTTCCCATTCACCAGTTTTGAAATGGCTTTCCCATGCTCTTTTTCATGACAGGCAATGACCTTGCATTTTAGAGACACAAAATTGGAGGGTAGAATTCCAAATCTAATTCCATGGGTAATCCATTTTGCTTCACCAGGGTATCTCCAAAACCCAAGAGTGGACCTGGTGGCAGAAGCCAGCTTCTCTCTCTTTATTATGAACCTTTCCCTGAGGCCTGACACTTCTGATATTCATTGCAGTGCAATTGAATTGATGTCCTCATATATCAGTTGGAATGTGCCCCCACTTTACTCACGTTGCCAGCCTACCCTTTCAGAGCCTAGTACTTCTGTTTAAGGGCCTCTTAGATTTAAACTCCCATTTGGAATCTGACTTGACAATACTACTTGTGTGGCCTTACTGAGTTCCAACTATGAGTCTGATTTAGTAGGGGCCCGAATATGAAACAATTTTATTTTTCTTTAGTTATCATTTCAAACATAAATAAGTTTGACCAAATGATCACATTTCCTCTTGTCTATCATTTCATGTTATTTTGGGTACATCCCAGGCTTTCTGGTTTCTTTCAGGTACAATAGTCCCCCCTTACCCTCAGGGCATACATTCTAAGACCCCAGTGGGTGTCTGAAACCATGGATAGTAACAAACCCTATCCAGACCATGTTTTTTTCCTATGTATCATCGGTACATGCATATCTATGATAAAGTTTAATTTATAAATTAGGCACAGTAAGCTATTAACAACTAATAATAAAATGGAACAATTGTAACAAAATACTCTATTAAAAGTTATTTTATATGTGATCTCTCTCTCTCAAAATATCTTCTCATATCATACTTAACCTATTTTCAGACCACAATTGACAGCAGGTACCTGACACTGCACAGATAAAGGAGAAGACCACTGTATTAGAAAATGTATCCCAGTCTAATTTAAAGTTCGTATCTCATATCTAATTTAGGCCTTGTCTTCATTCCCTCAGCACTTGTGAGGATTTAGCCCGAGGGACAGAGGTGTGATCTGCTCTTAGCTTTCCTCTTTATCCTTTGGGTCCCTCTGATGTGTTTAGTAGTAGGAATTAGAAGAGTTAAAGTCTTTTCACTAACCTGGGACTGACATAAGTCTCTCTTGTATGTTGAGGCTTCTCTGGTTAACACCAAGTGACCATCACTGGTCTCTGCATAATGGGCATCTAAATAGTCTCTTATGTGAGATTCACTTACGAATTCTTTAGAAAACTGTGGTCCCCAACCCCCAGGCCATGCCTGGTACTGGTCCGAGGCTTGTTAGGAACCAGGCCAGGCATCACCACCTGAGCGCCGCCACCCTCCACCCCCATCCCTGTCTTTTGGAAAACTGTCCTCCATGAAACTGGTGGCTGGTGCCAAAAAGGTTGGGAACTGCTGCTTTAGAAGGTTTGCTGGAGCCTCACCCTGCACTGAATGTGATGCAGCAAGCCCACTCTGGCCTGAACTTGCAAGACCCCTCCAAATCCCCTCACTGGGGGTCCCCCTACCTTCTGAAAGTGTTTATTTTACCCATAGGAAACTCAAGCATCTTTGTCATGACCAAAAGCTCTGCTGCTTCGTAGGCCCACAGGACTTTCCAGCAAGTTTGGTACGTAACTATCTCACCCAATCCCGGGAAAGATCTGCCCCCACTTGGTTTGGGGATGGTGGTGAAAACTACTCTCTCCCTAGGGTAGCAATTGTTTATTTCCACAAATCTCTCTCCAGCAGTTTCCACAACTCTCTGGTGGGTAGGGTGTGTGAGTGATCACTAGGAGTAGCAGAGCCAGTTCGTCACGGTTCCTCATGAGTCCTAGAGGGCACTTTTGGCCCTCAGTTGGTTGTAGGTCCTTTAAAAAGGTAGGATATGATGACTTATGCAACTCCAACTTTAGATGCAACTTGTAGAACTGCCATATAAAATAAATGTGCAGCTGAATTTGAATTTCAGATAAACAAGGGGCAATTTTTAAAATAATTATGTCCCAAATATTGCATGGAACATTCTTATACTAAAGAATTTATACCTAGTTTATCTGACATTCAAATTAAACTGAGCATCCAGTATTTTTATTTGTTAAATCTGGCAACTTTACATGCAAGTTTGCAATCTAGGGCAGCAGGAGAATCTCATTCTGTATCTGATTACACTCCTAGGTTCCAGGCCCTATGTATGCTAGGCATTTTACATAGATTATGTATTACTTTACCAGATGGATATTATTAGTTTCTTTATATAAGGACAATTATTGAAGCTCAGAGAATATTAGTGAAATGCCCCAAATCACTCACAAATACACAACAGGTTAGGGCCAGAGGGAGGATTGTAGCTGGCTATAGAACCTGATCTTTATCTACACGTTATCACACTTCACTACGATCTTTTCCTTTCTGCCTTCAGCTCCAGGAATCCCACCTATGGCCACTTTTCTCCTCCTTGGTTCCATTTTGCTCCTGCCAGTTGCTGCAGGGCTGGAATATATTTAAACTTCCTCCCAGGAGTTAACCCTGATTAAGTATAAGTGCATAATATTTATTGTTTAGCAGCCACGGTTCCTTTCTGATTTTTTGTCCTGGTGAGCTGATTGGCCTTGAAGGCCTCCTCTGCTTTTTTCTTTTTCCCTTGAGCATAACACAAGCCCTATGCAAGTTGCATCCTGTTTTCTCACCTCTGAGTCCCAGTCACTGTACTTCCCAAAGCAAAGGCGTTTCAAAGGAAAAGAGCTCTCAGAAAACTGAAGAAGATGCTTGGCTACCAGATCTAAAAATGCTTTGGAGTCTTCTTGGCTTTCTTTTTGTGCAATGTCCCTGCCCCCATAGTGCTGCCACCTAAACTTGGGAAGAAGGAGGAGGACTCCTGCACTCTGCCTTCATCTCTCCGTGGCTCATTGATTCACTGGGCTCAACCTCTATATTCCGGCCTGTGTAGCATTTCTGTAACGGTTCCCCTCCCTCACTTTCTTTCACTGCTCATCCTTACTGCTTACCAGAGGTGCTTCTTGAGAAATATTCATGAGTGCATGGGATGTGGAACCTGCAACGTGATTGATGAGAAAATAACAAGAGTAGAGTTTAAGACTTCAGCAGATGAACATAAAGAGAGTGATTGAAAGAGAAGTTAAAATAATCTAATAAGGAAACACATAAGAAGAATGTAACTAAACGAGCAAATGAGTGAGGAAGAAAGGAGATTTACAGCAAAATTTAGTAAAGTCAGATCTACTAAAGATTTACTTCTATTACCTCTTTTAAACCAGCGTCTGAACATAATTGAACATGCACTATGCAGTAATTTATTGGCATTCTCACCACTTTTTCTTAAGTTGTCTGCAAACAGTTTAGTGGAAAGACTTGTTTTCTTCTGGTATGGGATGGGTCACTGCTTCCAAGTGTACTACAGAGGTTGGCTATTGATTAACACATTATTTATGAGACCATTTTTAAAGGAGGCATGAAAATATATTGCAACACGGCCTATAATACATTATAATATGCTGGATATTATGATAATGGTGCTTAGTTGTAACCCACTATGAGGAAGACATGTGATATGTCTTGAATCTTTGGCATCTTTATGAAGCAATTTAAAGGAGCAATAAAAAAATCTTTTATTTTTAAATTTTGCAGTTAGACACACCAAGGAGGTGCTAGCATGTTATACCAGCTCTATGACATTGGATAAGTCACTCTTCTAAGAACTGATTTCCTCATTAATAAAACAAAAATAATAAGTTTCTATCTAAGTTGTGAAGATTAAATGAGATAATGATTAAATGCATATAAAGATAAAGATTAAATGCATATAAAACATTTAACACAGTGGACTGCACATTGAAATAGTTCAATGGTAGGGTATCATCATCATCACCATTGTGATTGTTGTAACTAATAGTGAATTTGGGTCATGGGTAATTTGGGCATGGCCTTCCTAATAAGAGAATACTGTGCAGTCAATCTCATTATTTATGTCATTGTTCAAGATAACACTAGCATGCTATGAGAACTACTTTAAATTCTGTTTCCAAGCTCATACACAATAAAAGTCACGGAAGTGAGAGTTTTCACTCACACAGAAGTTGATTGGTAGTGAAGGCATTTACATTTTTATTTTAGTTTGCTGCCCATTGCTTTCTGACTTGGCAAAGGCATTTCATCTTCCCAAACTAAAAATTTTATCTGTAAGATGGAACAATTGGAGGGAATAATTTCGGTCTACTCCACTCTAAAAGTTTTATTTTAGCTATGGCTATCTATATTTAGGACAAACTGCTAGAGTGCACTTCCTTCAGAGTTAGGAATAGTCAATGTGTAGATGAAAAGCTCCTCTGTTTATTTCTTTAACAGCTTCAAATTCAGTTTCTGAAGTCTTTAAAATGAAGTCAGGGTGAGAGAAAAAGTCTAAAAGAAGGATTTGTTTATTTATTTTTTTTAATTTCAGCATATTATAGGGGTACAAAAGTTTAGGTTACATATATTGCCCTTGCCCCCCCACCCCAAATCAGAGCTTCAAGCGTGTCCATCCCCCAGATGGTGCACATCGCACTCATTATGTATGTA
>CM052437.1:129677973-129697929 GCA_028533085.1 Varecia variegata
GACCATATTTTATTAATCCACTCATGTATTGATGGGCACTTGGGTTGTTTCCACATCTTTGCAATTGTGAATTGTGCTGCTATAAACATTCGAGTGCAGATTTGTTTATTTTTAAGGAAAAATAGTTTTCCTTGTATAAAAGGAATTTTTCTTGTTATAAAAATTATATATGCCTATTATATAAAACTCATAAAACAGAGAAAACTATCAATAAAAAGTGAAGATCACCAGTTATCCAATTTCCCTCTTCAAACTCCCTCCCCACTGCCCCTGGATAATGATTCTTGACATTAAAGCATAAATTTCTTAGAATTTTAAATATATGCAAAATACATATAAAACATAGTTACAGAAAATAAGACTTTGAAATAGTTGCCTTTTTCACTAAATAATTATATCTTGGACATTTAATGGAATCACACAGAATGATTATATCATTTTTCACAGCTGCATGGTATTCTCTTATAAAAAGAGATCAATTTAAATTTGAAACAATGAACATTTTAATATTGCTTGCAATACCTCATTATTATAGGTAATACGCTTTTGGATATTTGTTGCTTATTTATGCTATCATGATTGTCTGATAAACATGCAGAATTTTATTTCTGGTTAAAATAATATGCACATTTCAATTTTTTATATATATTACCAGATCCCCCCACACCAGAAAACTTGCATGTCTAGATATACTCCAATCTATATATTAAAGTACCTATTTCGGAATACTCAGCATTGGATATTATCATTCTTTTAAATCTGAGCCAAGGCAGTAGGTAAATGAAAAAAAGCATCCTATCTCATTGGTCTTTTAATTTTTATTTATTTATTCTTTATTACTAATAAATTTTGGTATACCTTAATGTGCTTATAAGCCATAATGGGGTGTTTGTCTCTTTCTTAAAAAATTTTAAGAGCTCATTTTTTCATAAGTGCATTAACTATTGTTCTGTTATATATGTTGCAAATATTTTTTCCTAGTTTTCTTTTAATGTAGTTTAAGTAATTTCATTTAGGTGAAGTTTAGGAATTTTATGTAGAAAATCTAGCAGCTTCTTTTATGGCTTATGACTTTGATGTCCTGTTTAGAAAGTCCTTCCCCAGTAAAAGATCACAAAATTGTCCATCAAAATTTCACTGTGTAATTTATAACATTTAAATCTTTAATCCATTTGAAATTTATTGTGGTTTCTATAAAATGCTTGCAGCTATTTTTAATCATTTTATCTAGTTCTAAAGTTACTCGTACCTGTTGGCAGGGACCTGAATCAATTAAAAACCAATAATAAGATACAGTGAGTAATACTTCAAATGCACACCTGACAGCCAGCGCAAGTCCCTGCTCCCTCCTGGCTGGTCGATTCACATCACAAGGGGGAGCCTTCGTGCTTTAGTAAATACATCTTAGGCTTCCCAGGCCACTCCTTTCATTTGTAGCTTTTTATCCAAACTTGATTTGTTTTTCTCTGGATCATGCAAAAGCAGTTTATTGAGGTGGTCAGAAAAAAAAAAAATCTGAAAAAATTGAGCTAACACAAAATAAAAATCCTAAATATTATTAAATCTATATTGAAAATATTTTCCCCTGTGCATAGGAAAGAGATTTAACATTTCTTTCTCATTCTGTCATTTCCCAATTATTGGAATAGTCTTCTCGAACAATGGAATTCAGATCCATATTTCTCTGCAGTTGTGATACAAGTCAGTAGGTGTCAAAGATAACATAATGGATAGTAGCAAGGATTTCTTCCCACTCCACATTTATTTATCAATTGGTCAAATTGTTCAGTTAGCTAAATATGTTTGAATTTATCCCACACCTCTTTGTATCACCCCCTTGCAGAACTTTGTTATCTATACGTTTTGGGATCTAAGGTGAATAGAGAGGGCAATCCTATTTGTGGCTAATCATCAGTAAATTGATATTTCTGTAATTTCTTTCTTCAGTACAATTCAGAATTCTATAGAATTGTATCTCGAGTGGAGGCCACTTACGTTGTGCCTGTCATTTGTACTTCACCCTGTAGAACATGCCACGAGAAATGGGTGTTGTCAAACAGTCTCTCTCCCTGCTGTAAAGCATATGCATTTATGAATTTTGGATGATAGACAGAGTGTAAATGTGAAGTCCTCTTAAGAGAGAGTAAAAAGGCTCCCAGTTACTCTTAGAGCACATATCCAAGGCTAAACATATGGCCTTGTCATCACAATTTCCCACATTCCCTTTCTTGTGGTTTTAACCTTCTATTTTATTTATTACCAGGAAGCCTTATCTCTCCAGCCTGCTGCTGCAGACTGCTAGGCCAGGATGTAGTGAAAGCACAAAGTAATGAAACAGGGACGATCATAAAATAGAAGGGAAATGGCCACAGCCTCTGTCTGTGGTACAGCTGTCCAGGTTTTGTAACCTGAGCCAAACCACACTAAAGAAACATGATGTTGCACAGTGCTGATCGTGCTTCTGCTCCTGTTACATTTAGTATCACCAGAAGACCTTAGACTTTGTGAATGTCAGGTCTTTTTACAAACTTCCAGGGAAAGTGTCAGCTAAAGCAAGAAGGGAAAGAAGACAGTTAGAGGACCTCAAATGCTAAGATGCCATTTAAAGGGCAAACAGCATATGAAGTGAAGAAATGTCATGCAGGTGAAATATTTGAGGGGCTCAAGGTGGAGGACAGTGAAGAGGAAAAGCAACGAGTACTACTTGACAATAAGGTGTTTTATGATTTTTAATTCCCTGTGCGGCCCTTAGCGAAGTTATCAAACCAGAGCCTCATGCTCCCTGATGGGTGACTGACAGGTGGTTGACTGCAGCAAGTTGGATGACAGTTGAGTCAGTACTTTCCAAAAGCTGGTCCAGGTCTGGCCAAACCCTGTGGGCTGTAGTTAGTGCCAGGGCTCCCCAGGGAGGTCTGCGTCCATCCGTTCCTTCTTCCCCCAGGCAGAGCAGACGGGGAAGAGAGAAAGAAGAATTTGACTCATAGGCGCAGATGCTATGTACAACTACCTCCAGAAAAATCACATCTTTGATAAGGCAGTTTTAGATTTCCATAACAATAATAAGGTATTTTTGATTCTCAGGTCGAAAAAGAATTTTTAAACTATTATATATGGTGTTCATAAAGGATAAATAACTGATAACTCTAACACACAATTGATACGAGTGTGTCAACTGATACTATCATGTTGGAGGACAATTTGCCAACATCTGCTATAATTGAAATGTATTAAAGCCTTTGACTTTGCATTCCACATTGAGGAATTTATTGTATAGAAATACTAATATGAGTGAATAAAGCAATATGTAGAGGATGTTGCAGCATTACTTTTAGTAGTAAAGAAACAAAATAATTCAAATGTCTATGAATATGAAAATTGTTAAATTTAAAATATAAGAATGCTAACTAGTCATGAAAAAGAATGAAGTAGAATCGTCTATTTCCGATTTCTGGGATCTGCCACTTAATAGCGGTGTGAAATTGGACAAAATATATCTGTGCCTTACTTTTTTCATTTTTATAATGCAGATAATAATAGTATCTACTTAATGGAGTTTTGTGAGAAGCAAATGAGTAATACATTGTAAACTTTTTAAAACATTGTCTGGAACATAGTGGACACTCAATAAATGTTACTTCTTTATAGTTCTTATCTTTCTACATTTGAATGGGAAAATGTGCAAAATAAATGAAAATGGAAAGTTTCAAATGAGTGTATATTATATAATACTATCCCACAAAGATAAAAATAGTGGAATGCTATTTATTATATTAATGATTTTTGTCTCTGGGGCATGGAGTTATGATGGGCTTTCACATCTACAATATATATTTCTAAAATGTTTGAATTTCTTTACTATTAATTTTTACAAGAAGCTTCTTGGCATACAGTGAAAATCACCCTCACTTCCTCATATTTCTTGGTTCTTACAAAGAGTTACTATGGTATTTCATCTGGTCAGAGGAGCTGGAAAAGTTTGAGGTAGGAGAATTATGAAAATAGAGAAGTGTCTCTTAAACCAACTGTGGTAAAGGACCAGCTTTTCTTTTACCACATTTTGTTTTTTAGCAATTTTAGGTTCACAGAAAAGTTGAGTGGAAGGTACAGAGATATCCCTTGTGTTCCTGTCCCCATATATACACAATCTCCCTGCACCACCAGCATCCCACAGTAGAGAGGTATATTTGCTATAGTTGATGAACCTGTATTGACACATCATTGCCACCCAAAATTCATAGTTTACTCTTGGTGTTGTACATTCTATGGGTTTTGTCAAATGTATACTGATATGTACCACCACTATAGTATCATACAGAATGGTTTCACTGCCCTAAATATCCTCTATGTACCATCTATTCATCTCTTCCTCCCCCCAACCCCTGATGACCAGTTACTCATTGTTTTTGCCTTTCCTAGGATGTTATATAGTTAAAATCATACAGTATGTAGCCTTTTCAGATTGGCTTCTTTCACTTAAAAATATGCATTTAAAGTTCCTCCATGTCTTTTCATGGCTTGTTAGCTCATTTCTTTTTAGCACTGAATAATATTCCATCCTCTGAATGTACCACTGTTTATCCACTCTCTTCTTGAAGGACATCTGGGTTGCTTCCAAGGTTTGGTAGTTATGAATAAAACGGCTATAAACAGCATGTGCAGGTTTTTGTGTGGACATGTTTTCAGCTCAGTTTTTTTTTTCCAGTTTCCAATCCATCACAGACTAGTACATTTTTTCAAAATAAAATGAATTATTAGCATAATGAAATAGAAAAATGGATATAAAATACAAACCCTAAATTTTATTACTAGATTTAGACTTATAATTATTTTGTCAAATTGATACAAAATTTTCTAAATACTTACTCTTAGTTTTTGTGCTTATTTCGTCTTGAACCAGAAATAGTTGTTGACTATCCCCAGTCTACAGACCATACTCTGGGCAGTATTTATGTCGGGAATTCAGGATGTATGAGGGAAGAAAGGTCAAGGTGCTCCATCCTTTCATCTTGACAACTCTATACATAGCCTTTAAGAATCAGCTCTAAGTCTTCTCTGACTTCTCCAGTCTGGTCAAGCAACGCCTTTTTTGACTCCAAAGAGATGCCTGTAGCATTTTTTGGTAGCCTGATTCCTGCTCCCTTCCAGTCTACAGAAGGCTGCTTGAATGCAGGTGAAAACTGCATAGCCCCGACACCTACCATAAGACCAGACCCAAAGAAGACTTTCAATTTATGTTGACTAAATGAGTAAATAGAAAAACAAGTTTAACTTAAAAGAAACAATTATCTTTCTGCCACTGTAGATTGAAGAAGCTGAGTAACTTTTAAGTATGGGGTAAACCTTTTTTAATTTTTTATGCCAAAATGTGGATTTAGCTTTACATTAGGTTGGCTTATGCCTCTTGAAATCTAACAACTACGAAATCTATTAAACTATATATATATATATCTCTGTATATACATATTACACTGCTATATTATCTTCATATCTTGATATAATGTTATGCTTTGCTTAATGAGAGGGATTCTCCTGCCTCAGCCTCCTGAATAGCTGGGATTACAGATGCAGGCCACAATGCTTGGCTAATTTTTCTATTTTTAATAGAGATGGGGGTCTCACTCTTGCTCAGGCTGGTCTCAAACTCCTGAGGTCAGCGATCCTCACACCTCAGCCTCCCAGAGTATTAGGATTATAGGTGTGAGCCACTGCTCCTGGCCTTGGTCAGTTTTCAACTTTCTCTTCAACTCCATTCATATTATTTGCCATCCATATTCTGAATTCCATTTCTGACATTTGAACAATTTCCTTTTGGTTGGGGTCCATTCCTATAGATCCATTGTGATACCTTGGGGGCATCAAACTGTTTTGTTTTTTCATGTTGCCAAAGTTCCTTTGCTGGTTTCTTCTCAGCTGAATTTTATTCTCTCAGCTCAGGGTTGATAGGTTTTCAGGGCACCTGTTCCCCATTGCTGGGAACTCTCCTACTTAGTAAGAAGAAGGAGAGGTCCCTAGATGGTACTTTTATTGTCCTAGTCTGGAAGACTGACCTGGTGGGGAGGGGTGGGCACACTGAGAGCTTGTAATGTAGCTGTTCTGTTTTGCCCATTCCCCTGTGATTACCACAGCTCAAGCTGGTGTTGGATAATCTTCATGTGGAGTGGTGGGTTGTTCCCTAGGCTGTTGTTGAAAGCTCTAGTTGGAGGCTGGCATTGTGGGGGATTCCTCTGCCTGTGTGTCCCCACGGAGGTGACAGTGGCAGCTGGGTGAGGCTATTAGGCAGTGATCATGGGTGTCCAGACTGTAGGCATTTGCTGAAACCTTGTCCAGGTGCCATGGTGGTTATAGCTGGCTGGTCCCTCTCAGAACATTGTATTGGGGCAAGATTCCTGCCAGGTGGCCAGTGAGCACTTGGTGGGGGGCAGAACCTCAGGGGCCTGCAGCAGCGGAGGAGTCATGGGGGAGAAGCCAGGGGCCTGGGGGCAGTGGTTGAGTCTTGGAGCCGGGGCCTACAGATCCCCTGGTAGCACTGGAGCCTCGAGGGCTAAACTGTGGGTAGCACTGGAGCCTCAGGGGGTGGAGCCTTGGGGCCTGGAATTAGCGCTGGAGTCTCAGAGGCAGAGCTTCAGGGCTAACTGGAACACTGGAACCTCAGGGGACAGAGCTGCAGGCTCAGTGGCAGCATGGAGCCTTGGAGGCAGAGTTTTGAGGCCCCAGGGGCAGTGCTGGAACTTTGGGGACAGAGTTGCAGGCCCAGCATCTGCAGTGATGCCTCAGGGATTAACCCTGGAGGCCTCAACCCCACTCCCATTCCACTTACTCTTCGTTCCCCAGTGCACCGTGCATGCACTTTCCCACCTCCATGCCCTGACTCATAGTGTTTTTTCAGCCTAAAAAGGAGATTTTACCCCTTACAACACAATTCAAAAACTCTCCCTTCCTTTTTCAATATTTCAGTCAGAATAACATTTTTCCTTCCTTGGAATTTCCTCCCCATTTGGCTTTAGCATTTATTCAAATTAATATATGCATGTATGCATATATATGTAAATATGTATATGTGTATATACATATACATACGTATGTTTATGTATTTTCTTGCGTGTGTATTATCCTTTCTTGGCTGGAACGTAATTTTTCAAACTTAGCTCAAGTTACAATACTCAGGAGCTTTATCCTGGGTAGCACATCAGAATGCTTAAGAGAGGGGCTCCAGGCAATTCTTATCAATTGAGAAATAGTCGTGTGGTGTTCAAACTCTCTGAGAGCAGGGCCCACAGTTTATACATTTTACTTGACAGACAACATATAGAATTAGGCCTGTGGCCAGAAGTAGCCTTCGATAGACAGAGTAGGTGGATGAATGGCAGCATAGTGTGGGTATGATTCCCAAATGTTTGCCACACAGTCATAAATGTATATTTGAAGTAACCATCACAAATTCATATCTTTACATTGAAATCATCAGATCTCCAGAAGGCCCTTATTCAAATGCAAATACATTTTTCATAGTAGAACCTCAGTTTATATTATTTAACAGTTTATCAGGTCAATTCTAAAGGAGTGGACTTGGGATGAATAAATTTTAGAGAGTATGGAGAGATCACTGGTCTCAGAGCGCAGACAAATGAGATATTGAAATATGGGGTCCCACATGCCAATGTAACTGCTTTAAGGTTACCAAACTTTGGAAGAAGGGACATTAGAAGGACAAATGCAGGACTCATAGCCTATTAACAATGTCGTGAAGGGCCAGCTCAAAGTCTAATATTTGAACCTAGATTATAATGCATAGCCTGTAAGTGTGATCTTAGCTTCTAATTTCCTTTTAGTGTACATTAGTTTTCTTACGCAGAGATCAGGGCCTTTCTGCCAAAGATAGGAATATAACAGAGTTAACTTACTGTTTCTTTCGTTATCCAGTTACTTTGGGAAGAGGCTAATTGTGAATGAAAATCAGTAAAAAGGAAAGATTAACTAAAGACATTACAGACATATTTTGGATATGATAGTTTGGATGTAATATTTTTAGCTGTTGTGATGATATTTCTTACTGAATTTTATTTACTGAGATTGGTCCACATGGTCAGAGAGTTAAATTTAGCTTGACAACCTATAAATTAACTTATGGAACTAAAGTGGAAATTGTAATTCAGTGATTGTAGACATTTGTGATTTTTTTTCCTTTAGCAAATTCCTTGCTACTTGAAGGTTATAACGGGGTGGAGATGCAAACAAGGAAGGTACAAGAAAAATTAACAGAAGCTTGACAAAATATTTTGGGATTAAGCAAGATTAAGTGGGATAATATACAAGAACAACACTTTGTAAACTATAAGGCATAAATATTTATCATAAGAAAGTATAAAAGAGAAATTCATCGTGTGAGCATTTATTATTTGCATGACTCCGAGGCAGTCAGGAATGATACTCTTCAGCTAGTGAAAGTGATACCTTTTTGATGTAGAGGCCATACATATGGTGAATAGAAATTGACATGATTGTTATTTATTTTATTGTCATGTAAATAGTAACAAATTTTTTGCCATATTGGTAAACCAGCTAGTCCATCAAACAAATTTAATGTACTTTATAGAACATCACAAGAGCACTGAACCAGGTGCTGAAAAGGAGTCAGTTATAACAGAAACAGAATGTGTATTTCTGCCTTTTACTAGTTTGCCATTTAAGAAGAGACAGCAGAAGCAAAGCCTCATAAATAAGTCTCAGAAGTATATACACCAACAGTCACATAGCCAGCTCTGGCTCTTCAAAATGATGCAAGTAATGCTGTGAAAATAATTGTTCAGAGTCTCCTTATTGCTAGTGTAGCCACCCCTGCACTCCATATTATCTGACTGTCCCTGTGACTGTGACTGTATTCCTGTATTCAGTTCACAATCCCTCTATTATGTCAGATTTCCTTATCAATCTCTTTTCTTGTCCATAGAGGTGATTATGTCTGCCCTGAGGGTGCTGTCACTCAATCTTAATGTTTTACTCCTGAGTACTTATAGTTGGATGTTGCAGTGATTTCAGAAAGAATTAGCTTATTAAGATTTGGGGGCAATAAAATGCCTTCTAGACTGGTTAAGTAGGGGTTTCGTTTGTGTGTTTTGCTTGTTTTGTTTTGTCTTTTACTTGCCGTTAATTCTGCCAACTTTGTTTAGAGTTGTAGCTTAAAAACTACAGCATTCCTTAAATAAATGATTGTCTCTTATATACTATTTATACATAATCACAAAAATTTAATGGCAGGTTGTTGATTTTAAGGATAAAATTTAAAAGCTAATATTACTTAATTTTGATCAGTTTGCTTTCCCCATGTGTGTGTTCATTTTTTAATATGCTCATAATTGCATTGATTTGCTGAGCTGATTTCCACTTTACATTCTGTTAAGGAGTGTGAAAAGGAGGTTTAAATCTTGCTAAAATTACATAATATTCTTTCTCTCTGGGCTTCTTACTTCAAAATAACCTGAGATTTTATATATACATATATGTATATATAAAAATTTGCTAACTCATTTATGGTTCCTAGATAATTATTATGCCAAATAAAAAGTGGCTTTTTTCAAGTGAAAGAGGAAAAATTTCCTCAGTAGTGTTATGGCTGTGAAGAACTGGGGTGTTTTTAACATTTTTGGAGAGGACAAGACAAGTCTGTGTTCTCAAACATTGAAAGCTGAGGGACTTGCCAATTGAAGTGAGTTTGATTGATCTACCTAAGACAAAAACCACATTTTCTGACAAAGTGTTAATAAACTCCAGCAGATGTAGGCTCCTTTCAAGATCTCACCGTATGTTTTTGAAGTAATGAAATTTATAGGGAACTATTATAAGGTTCTAATTGAATTTCACAGAAATAGCCCTGGAATGACCCAAAATGGAGAGAAAAAAATACAGCCCACAAAATCCCTCACCATGGAGCAACTCTCTGCAGAACCATTGATTAAGGACACGAAGTGGAAAAGAGAGGCCCAACTCTCAAATAATTAGCCCTGGTTAATGAAGACTTTTAAGTTACGTCAAGTTGATGTTGATAACTTCTGTGGGGCATAGGGAGATGATGAAAAAGATTGACAGCTATAAAAGAGAAGTGTTTATTAAAACACCTTTTAAATAGCCATGGGATATAATAAAAAGCCAGCTTTAAAAGAACTTACTAAAATAAAACCTAGATAGAGTTGATAATTTCACCACCTGCAGCTTTCACAGAACTTTCTTAGCTTTTGTGAGAGCTTTTACATACTTCATGGAAATCTTCACATATGTTATCTATATTTTGTGCTCTCCATGTTGGTGAGTCATGTTAAAAGAGATTTATAGCCAATACTAACAGAACGGTTTCCATATTTAAGCAAACAATGTTGCCTATAAACATTTTCCTTCTGAAGATGGCCAGTGCTAAAGAGTGGATACATAAACACCTTATCCTGCAGGTAATGAAGTAATCTTACCTGTGAGTTTATTAGTTCATAGAAAGCTTTGCATTCAGTGCCTCATGATCTTCACAATACTTCACTGGTGTATGGAGAGCAGGTAATGGGATTCTTAATTTTAATATGGACAAAGTGAGGCTAAGGGGTGAAGAAACTTACACAAGGTCACACCATATATAACAGAGAGAATAGGAATATAAACTTAATATTTTAACTATAAGGTCAATAGTATTTCTGTTACCTTAAAGGAGCATCACGAGAGTCAGATGAAATAATGTACACAGCTCTTAGGTCAGGTCTCATCACAAGCTAAGTGGACAGCAGTTGTTAGCTGTTATTATCACTCCTATTGTTATTTGACACTGACTCTTTGCATATGAAAAACAGTATTCAACTTGCTACACATTTGACTGGTAAGTTGCGGAATAATAAGGCCCTCTATAGGTAATATAACACTAACAGCATTTTGGGTTCCTCAGCAAAGAAATCTGATGGATAATCAGCTCTCTCTCCCTCTTTCTGTGACACTACACTGGCTCAGTTAGTCAACTGAAAACCAGACACTTGAAAAGAGGATATTCTGTATATCTATGCCAGTTCCACCTCAAAATCCTCACACATTTGATTTCCCTCAGACTCTTCTTTTATGGATCTAAGTCAAGAGTTAATGTGGGTTTGAGGGCTTGGAGAGGTACTTAACTTGGTCCTCACGGTATTACAGAATCAAGCAGCCATTGGGCTGTCATGGATCATGGTCTCCCAGATGGTGTCTGTGCCTGCTTATCCTCTGTGTGCTATTTGCTATATGCATGTATGATTGTTCAGAGTTTTGAGTCCTGGGGTGGAGGTTGGCATTTCTTTAGAATTTCTGGACTTGCAGATAGGAGCGTGAACTGAACAGAGCTATTCTGTGACAACAAATGGTATGAATTATAGGGCTAAACTGGCACTTGCCTTGGAAATTGACCTGTGCTGAGCTGTGGATGTATCTGACATGAGTCTAGCCTCAGTTCCTGAGGGACCAAAGGTGCAGAAGAGGCAGCCCTTGCTAGTTAATTAGCACAGATGATTACTATAAATAAAAGTTTGATTACTAAAATTCATTTATATATATTTTAGGTGTGATCAAGATATGACCAAAAACAAATCCCTCAATTTCCTATTTTATGTCATGTTAAAATAACAGGCAATGATTCCACTATTTTTGATGGTCATATCAAGGAAACAACAACAAACTAGCCACTAAATTTACTATTTTTTTTCCCCTAGTGTCTGACTTCAGTTTGAACATAAGAATTCTACTGATAGGGGATATAGGATGGAGAAACAGCTGTCACCAGGGCCCCAGGAATCCTTGGAGAGAACGGACGGGAGGAGGCAAGGAGGGGCCACTCTGGGATAGGCAAGCCGAGTGACACAGATCTTTATGGTAATAAAGAGGAGAAAAAAAGAGAGCAGGAATTCAGGTTTTTCCTCCTTTGACTTTATGAAATCATATTTCCTCCATTATCATGACCCCAAAATGAAATCCAAGCTTTCCTTAGGGAGCAGAGACAGGCCAGAAAAAATCATCTGAGCTCTTCAGACGTATCAACTCAGGACAGGATGAAGAAAGGAAAGTGCTTGGTATTATTCTTTATAATAACAAGCAGTATCTGGCTAGGAAGGACAATTGTTTAAAGTTACTTCATGGTGCTAAGCCTTTGAGGCATTATTTTCTTGTTTTAAAATATTGGAAGTATATTTCATTGAAAATAACAAATGTATATGTCGAGGCAAAAGTAGAATTTAATGTGTAAGCTGAGGAACTTGCATTGGTGGGTGATCTTTGACCGAAATTGGTATTTCTGTTTATCTACTAGAGGATAAGTCATTTTTAGCCATTAAGTTTTAAAATATATTTTCTGGCTCTATCAATGGATTCAGGTTTCAGAGTTATTCTATAATTTGTGGAGTTGGTGTGAATAGTAGGGATTTCCATATCTAGTAGTTGTTGAGGTAGTTCAATCATGATCTGGGAAAGTCACCCTGGCTCAGGAGTGTTTTCATAAAGATTTGATCCCCATCAAATGCCTTTAATGAAATATTTCCTAAATCATCACATACCATCAGTGAGTATTTACTTAGTGTTTATTTGAGAATGAATCTGCACTGGATAGTTTTCAAACAGGTTGAACAGCTGTGGTGTGTACTGCCTACTGGAAATTTACAGTAAATAAGAGCCTGGGATAAAAGAAAAACAACCCCAAAACGATTTTTTTTGCAAAACAAATGATACCTTAATTGGAAGCCTTATGATTGGATCTGAAATGCTATGGCCTTTAAATTTTAAATGGCACATGCAGACTCAGGTGCTGCAGACACGCTAATAAACAGATGACCCTGTATCCTTGGATAAATGCTTGACAGCCCCTTGCTTGGCTGTCATTTAAGGATGTGTGGTAAGCAGGGCAGGAAAACCAAAAATGACATGAAGCCTGTACATTCCGGTGCCTTGCAAAGTGCTATTTCTGTAAGATGTGGCAGCATACTCATGATAAGCATTTCTAAATAAGGATTTTAGCCATTGGTGATGAATTGATGAGAGCAGGCTCTGAATCTTCTGCCTTGTCCCAAGATGTATGAGTCTATGGTGGCTAAAGAATCAGTTCCAGTCATCACTTCCCAACTTGGCTAATTAGCAAGAAAAATGTACTTTTGGTAATGGGGTAAGCATGGCAGAATTCAAGTTTTATAGGGCATTAAGTTTATAATTTGGGGGGTCTTCTTTAAGGAAAGAGCCTGACATATGCTGCTTTTGCAAAATTAAAAAAAAATTTGACTGTGTGCAAATGTTGTAGGGCCTCTCCCAGGCTTTGGTCAGTACAGAAGTGAAGGAAGGACATTGGCACTTAATCTTTATATTATCTTTGTGGTAAAGCTGTCTTTGCTTCTGGAGTATTTGGGAACGGGAAGGTATAAAGGCAATTTCTCTACTAGTCAAAAGTTTAGGGTCCCAGGTTAAGCTGTTGATTCATTCACTTATGCGCAGTCTGCTCTTAGGATATGTTTGCAATAGTGCTCTCGTGATGTAGTATCAAGAGTGGCTGCAAAGAGCTCACCCAGTTTGAATTTTTTAAATTTGCCCAATTAGTGCCCCTGTGTCCTCTGAATATTCTGCAGAATAAAACAAAACATTAGTTGAGGAGTGAAAGCCAAAATAGCTATTTATTTTAGCCTTGAAGGAATCTAGTAAAAAAGAGGAAAAAATGCTTCTGAGTATTTGGATATAAGAACATTAGAAATAGTCATTATTTGGTGTTTGAAAGGTTTAAAACAACAACAATGACAACAAAAACCCAAGGCTAAAAGTGTCTGAATCACTAGACTTCAATGATAAAATTATTTTTCAGTAAAATGCCATGCAATACACACTAGTTTGCATGCAGGATTACAATTCTGTACCAGCTTCTGTGAAATAAAGATGAGCTTTACTAAATTCTAACTGGTCAGATAAATTGTTATTTTGTCATAGATCATAAGTCTTGAAGAACAGGTTATCTTTTAATTTGTTTTCTAAGAATAGCCCTTTGCAATAATAATGGTGGAATGGATATAAAATAGTTGAGAAAAAGCCAGCTGTGACATATCCCTCGTTTTATAAGAATTTCCTATAGACCACAAACAGCTATCTGTAATTTGCTAGAATAAACGTTAATTATATTTTTTTCCAAATTCTCAGTTTCTTGCTATTTTTATGAGGTTGGAATAGGTATGGCCCACTTTAGAGCTCAAAGATAGATCTTACTTTTATGCAGGCTTCCTTATTCAAAAGAATGTTCGTGACAATATCATCATAATTATGATAGCAAGAATTAATGAGATAAGTATAAGGAGCCTGTGAAGCGTGTACAACCTTCGGCGTCCTGTACAGACCCTCTTTACTAGGGTGATGCTTCCACCCCCAGCATCCGTGGCTGCTGAGATCTCATAGCCATACCCTTTTCTGGAGGTTGCTCTTGGCAGACAGGTGCCAACCTGCTTGGAGATGCCTGGGAGGCCCACAGCCAATGACTGACCATCTTGGAGGGGTGGCAGCTCCGCCCCTACTTCTGATTGGCATCACCTGTGAGATTCAATTCATGTTCCCAGACTCCCTCGGGGACTAATCTGAGGCCAGACTTCTGAAGCTACGTCACTGTCCAGCCTCTTCCCCTGCCCTGCCTGCTTCCTTCAGTTTCTCAAAACCACTCCTTCAATAGGTCACTAGCTCAATTTTAGGCTTTGCTTCTAGGGAACTTGACCTAAGACAAACTCATAGCTGAGTCAGACCACCTTGAGTGTTTTGTATTTTCACTCAAGCTTTTGATGAATGGTAGTGACAAAAGATAAGCAAAAGGATAGAAGTCGGGGGTATGATTCTATGATTTTAGTATGTAATGCTTGGTTAGCAATCAACTAAGTGAATGTTTAAATTAAGTATAGAATAATTTTAGAAGTAGTTGGCATCAAACTACCACAATGCCCTTCTCCTAAGAAATGAATTTTGCTATTCATTTTGAAACCAAATGTTCATTCTGGCATGGTTTGACATTTGCCCCCTGGAAAGGGTCAGGCGTTCTGTGATACCAGACAGCCAATTTCAAGCATTGCTGGAGCCACAAAATAAGCCATTCATATGACAACAGAAGAGGCAGGTGATGCAGGATGCTTGGGCTTCTCTTGGCAATTATGCAACAGGGCCAAAGCCAGATGCCAAGCTGTTTTTCCGTCTGCTGTTGACTCCACTCTGAATTGGCTAAACAGGGCTCCACACCTGTTGATGCGGAAACAGTTACAGCTTTGAAATGAGCAAATGATCTTTTATGAATACAAGATATGAACTCATAATAACAAGATAACTGACATTAATATTATGTTTCTGGTGTTCAAAGGATCTTCCTTAGTATCTACAGAACAGCACGAATAGGTTTGGCAGTTGTGATTTATACTCTAAAAGTCCATTTGGAGGCAAGATTTGGAAGACCTTGCCTTGAGGTAGCAGATGTTTTGAAAAGATAGTTCAATTGACCTTTTATCCTCATTTTATATTTGAAAATGAAGCAACTCAGTGAAGTGGACTAGTGTGCCCGGAATGTTGAGTGTGAGGAGGGAAATGAGATGGATAAAAACGGAGCAGGATAATGAGGGACTTTGAAGGTATTTTGGACCGTATTCTAAACTGAGAGAGGAAACATTCAAGGGTTTAAGCAAGGACGCTATGATTGCATTTGCACTGGAGTGAGTAAACTTTCAAGTAAACATTACCTCATTGGAACCTCAGAATAGCTCTAACATAAGAAGGTTTGACATTAGTTCCATTTTCACATGAGGCAATGAGATATTCAGTCACTTGACTGCAGTCACGCAGCTATGGAGTGGTAGAATGGAGACTGGCCTCCAGTTCTGATTCCAAATCCTGCCATACTGCTTTCATGAGTGGTCACAGTAAAAACTTAGCAAAGGAGATGTTCTAGGCACCCATACCCAACTGAAACTGGTGAAACAGAAGGATAGAAATACAAAAAATAGGTCAAGGGAGAGACAAAAGTTGAAGACACTGATGTTTCCAACTGCATCGCATTTACACACAGAAGCTTCCACACTGCTGTCGCTGAATGGGAAGAAAAGCCATGTATATTTCTTTGCACTGGCAGTTACACTCAGACCACATAGACCATAGGATATTTTCCTGACTTGTACAGAACCCAAATCTACTCTAAAGGATAAAGTTTATTGATTTAAAAAAAAATGAGGTCATTGTTCCCATCAGACAAAGATGATCGCATGACTGCCTGTCCCTCCACCTGAGTACCACTTTTAGACAATAAACTCTAGATCCAGATAAAGGAAAGAAGTATTCCATGATATGATACAGATAAGGACATGGTGTCTTTTTTTTTATTTTCTATGTTGCCTTTTCAGGATCAACCCTCTACATAAAATGTAAAGGTGCTGCAACTGAAAAGCTTTATTTTCAAAACAATAGATTTCTGGCTCTCTGCCAGGGCAATGCAGCCCTAGTGGGGCCATGAGCCCATCCCTGATGACCCACTGTGTGCCCTGCATTTTTACTGTTTCTGGAGGAAGAGAGCAGCAACCTCTGTAGCTGCTGCCTCGTGAGAGGCATTTCATTAGAGGAATTTGCTTTGCCTACTTTATAAAGAAATATTTGATGCAGGTATCTTGAAGATCATTCTTTGATTTGTTGCCCTGATATAATGTGCAGTCTGTCACAATGTGTCACTCAAGCTTAAATTGATGTGCTATTGCCTGAAATTTACCCTCACAATGTGAAGTGCAAAGGGAGTTTACAGAATTATATCTAATTTTATACCATTAAAAATACAAATTGTAGAAACAACATCAAAGAAAATCTTAAAAGTTATCTCTAGAGCTTGGCAGGGTTGTGCATGCCTGTAGTCCCAGTTAGTCAGGAGGCTGAGGTGGGAGGATTGCTTGAGCCCGGGAGTTTGAGGCCAACCTGGGCAACATGGTGAGACCCAGTCTCTTAAAAAAAAGTTATCCCTGAATAGTAGAATTACAGGTAGCTCATATTTACCTTTTTATATTTTTCCTGAATTAAAAAAAACTTCTACAATGACCATATTTTACTTTTATAACTGAAAAAAAAATTATTTCAAGAACTACAAAGTACTATCAAACTTTATCCCCTTACCTCTTGGCTTCAGGGAGGGGCAGTGATTATTTGTCCCATTTTATACTCGGACAACATACATATGGATGGGCTAAATTTAAAAAGGTTAATGACCCAGTTTTATGGCTCACACCTGTAATCCTAACAATCTGAGAGGCTGAGGTGGGAGGATCACTTGAGGCCAGGAGTTCAAGACCAGCCTGAGCAACCCCATTGCTACAAAAAATAGAAAAAGTGGCCAGGCATGGTGGTGCACACCTGTAGTCCCAGCTAGTCAGGAGGCTGAGGCAGGACAATCACTTGAGCTCAAGAGTTTGAATTTGGAATGAGCTATGATGACACCACTGTACTCTAGCCTAGGCAACAGAGTTAGATCCTGTTCCCCTCCATAAACAAACAAACAAACAAAGTTAAGAGGCTTCTATAAGACTGCCCAAGTATTGTACTGACTTATATCTTCTGATTCATAGTCTATTACACTTTTCTTTTGAATGATGTTCTTAATTTTTTTGGCATTTAACAGCAGCATGTTCCTTACCTATGTCATGTCATGAAATGCTTCTTTCCTTTACCTGCATCTAGAGTTTAATGTCTAAAAATGACAGTCAAGTAGAGAGATGGGCAATCATGCTGCCATTTTTGTCTTACGGGAGCAATGACCTTGTTATTTTTATTTAAATTAATAAACTTTATTTTTTAGAACTGTTTTAGGTTCATGCAAAATTGAGTGGAAAGTACAGAGAGAGTTTCCATATGCACCCTTTCCCCACACATGCACAACCTCTCCCACTCTCAACATCCTGCACCACACTTATAGCATTTGGTACAACTGATGAACCTACCTTGGTACATCATTATTATGCAGAGTCCATAGTTTATATTAGGGTTCACTGTTGGTGGTTTACATTCTATGGCTTTTGACAAGTATATAATGACATGTATCTGCCATTATAGTACTTGACCTAAAGTTTTACTGCCCTAAACATTCTCTGTGCTCCCCCTATTCCTTCCCTGCTAGCCCCTGGCAACCACTGATCTTTTTCCTGACTCTATAGTTTTGCCCTTTCCAGAATGCCATATAGTTGGAACCATACGGTATGTAGTCTTTTCAGATTTGCTTCTCTCACTTAGTAATAGGCAGTTAAGTTTTCTATGTGTCTTTTCATGACTTAATAGGCCATTTCTTTCTAGTGCTGAATAATATTCCTATATATGGATGTACTTATTTATCTATTTACCTACTAAAGGGTATCTCAGTTGTTTAAAAGCAAACTTAGAGTTTTGGCAATTATGAATAAAACTTCTATAAACATTCATGTGTAGGTTTTTGTGTAGACTTATTTTTCAATTTTTTTGGGTAAATACCAAGAACCACAATTGGTGGATCTTAGGGTGATAGTATGTTTAGTTTTGTAAGAAACTACCAAACTGTCTTCCAAAGTGGCTGTAGAATTTTGCATTCCCCATTCCCACCAAGCAATGAATGAGAGTTCCTGTTGAATGATAGTCTTGCCAGGATTTAGTGTCAGCATTCTAAACTTTGGCCATCCTGATAAGTGTTTCATGGTATCTCATAATTTTAATTTGCAGTTCTGTAATGACATACGAGGTTGAACATCTTTTTATATACTTACTCGCCATCTGTATACCTTCTTTGGTAAGACATCTGTTCAGGTCTTTGGTTTATTTTTTAATTGGGTTGTTCATTTTATTACTGTTGCATTTTAAGAGTTATTTATATATTTTGGATAGCAGTCCTTGATCAGATGTGTCTTTTGCAAATACTATCTCCCAGTCCGTGGCTTGTCTTCTCATTCTCTTGATATTGTCTTTCACAGAGCAGAAATTGTTAATTTTAATGAACTCCACGTTATCAATTGTTTCTTTTATGGATCATATTTTTGGTTTGTATTTAAAATTTATCACCATACCCAAAGTCATCCAGGTTTTCGTTTATAGTATCTTCTAGGAGCTTTATAGTTTTGCATTTTACATTTAGGTCTAGAATTCATTTTGACTTAATTTTTGTGAAGACTGTAACATACTATGTCTAGATTTTTTGTTTTTTGGCATGTGTACATCCAGTTTTTTCAGCACCATTTGTTGACAAGACTATCTTTTCTTCATTTTGTTTCTCTGTCAAAGATCAGTTGACTATATTTATATGGGTCTGTTTCTGAGCTCTCTATTCTGTTTCATTTATTTATTTGTCTATACTTTCACCAATAGCACCCTGTCTTGGTTATTGTAGCTTTTTAGTAAGTGTAAACAATAGAATCAGTTTCCTGATATCTATAAAGTAACTTGCTGGGATTTTAATTGGGATTGCAGTGAATCTATGTAATAAGTTGGGAAGAACTGGCATCTTGACAATGCTGAGTCTTCTTGTCCATGAACATGGAATATCTCTCCACTTGTTTAGTTCCTCTTTTATTTTTTAATCAGAATTTATAGTGTTTCTCAAATAGATTTTAAACTTTTTTTAGATACATACCTAAGTATTTCATTATTGATATTATTTTTAGGATGGGTTGGAAAAAAGAAATTATCCCCCTCAAATCACAAAAGCAATGAAAAATGTAGGAAATAGCCAAATATTTTAGAGTTATTTTCTGCAATTATATATTGCCAGTTATATTACATTATATATATAAGCTTGTCAGAATTTTTTGCAGGTATTAAGAATAAGAGGCATCAAAACTACATAATATTATGTAGAGATCTTTGTAATGTACTTGGTGAAAAAAATAAGGTCATAATTTTAAGAAAGATCAAGTTAGAAGGGTGGGATTACTGGTAATTTTAAAATCCGATTTTTGATAGTTTTAAGTATTACTTTTA
>CM052437.1:129698429-129715568 GCA_028533085.1 Varecia variegata
TTATATATATAAGCTTGTCAGAATTTTTTGCAGGTATTAAGAATAAGAGGCATCAAAACTACATAATATTATGTAGAGATCTTTGTAATGTACTTGGTGAAAAAAATAAGGTCATAATTTTAAGAAAGATCAAGTTAGAAGGGTGGGATTACTGGTAATTTTAAAATCCGATTTTTGATAGTTTTAAGTATTACTTTTACAGTGAAAAAATCTTCTCCACAATTCAAAATAGTTAGATGTATGATCATTTTTTTAAAATACCCATGACTTTGAGCAAAATTGGCCAAATTAAGAATATTTTGTGTAGCTGAACCAAAGATAACAATGAGAAGGAGGTGATGGCTGACCTTATTCTATCTTTATTGGTACACCACCCAAATACAAGGTTCATGGTAGGTGCCCTAGATTCATGCTAGAGACTAAGGATGATGTCTATAGCAAATTCCCACGGTGAGTTAGGACAACATAGCATTCAGGGTGTTAGGAAATATATGGGTGTTCCAAAATATGGGACATCTCTCTAAACTATGTAATTTTATTCATGTTTTCTAGCAAAATATATCTTGAATTTCATTGTACAGCAGTAGTTGGTTGCTTACCCAACAGCCATTGTTCCCTTCTTTCTTCCTATAATAATTCTAATTTAATGCAGCTTATTACTCTAAGAAGTTGACTTCCCAACACACTCACTGTAGGGGTGAAAATGATTTGTTCTTTTTGTTTATCAGTGATTAGTATGGACTTGGGCATTTTGTGCAATTTGAGCTAAAGAATTGTGAGGAAAATTTACCAAAGTCTTTTGGAAAAGCTGATCTTTCTCTCTAAGGAAGCCTGGAAATGATTTCTCCTCTTTCTACATGTTGTTCTGCATAAATGTGAGGCTCAGACTGCTGCAGACTGAATATGATGCTGATGCATAAAAGATTGTAGAGAAGTCTCTTAATTAAGTCAAACTAAAGCCTACCCTGCTTTGGTCTTCAGGGTTGGTGAGCCAGAAAATTTTTTAATATTTAAGCTATTTTAAGTTAGATGCTCTTTTATGTGCTATGGAAGCCATCCTAACAGATAGATACATGATAAAATATATGACATTTTTAATTGTCTGAAGTGTAAACTATAATCCCAAAAGCTGAATCAACATGAAAATATAACAAATTACTATATTTCTATATCAAAGCTAAGTAATATATTTCATCAAGCAGTTACCTAAATTGGATTTGAACTTCAAAATGAAGTAGTCCATTAAAAATAATTAATCTTATTTAGAAACTATGTTAATTTTCAGTGTTTTCTTATTTATATTTCATTATTTACCAGTGATAGTTTTAAATAGCTTTTGTTAAATAATATTTAATATAACTGCTTAGGCAAGCTTTTGCAAAAGAAAAAGAAGTGACATGTCTCTATGAATCTCAGATTTTTGGTATATCAAGTAATTCTCAATATACCATAAATATCTTTTTAACTAAAGCAAAAATTAAAAATACCCTCAGCATCCTATATAAAGGGTGATCTAAGTTTTTTTTTTGAAATAAACACCTTCGAAACTAAAAATAGAGTGCATAATATAGATCTGCATCAAACATCTAAGGCATACGAGATAGGTATTACTTCATTTATTATTTAACAATAATTAGTCAATGGTAGTGAATACATTGCTATATTTCAGGGATCAGGAGTCAATAAGCATTTAGAAATATTAAGCGAACCTTGTGGCTGAGATAAGGTGGAGGTTGCTGATCTCTGAATGTTTGGGTGGTTATGATAGACCACCGATCTCAGGAGACGTGGGGGGTCACGCTGCCTGTAATAACATTGAAAGGGGAATTATCTTATTGTCTCTTGTTGGAGAGTATAATAAGTAAAAGATACTCCAAAGACAAACAGGGGATTTAGGACTGATGACAGGTCCATATCATCAGAGAATCTCTCTGAGGGCAATCTTTATTGTTTATGTCTCTCCAGCCCCCTTTCTAGTATCAGCTCTCCCCTTTTGTTGAGAAACCCATTTCATGCAGTTCAGTTGGTGCCACAGGGGTGTGAAAGCAGAGTATCTCTGCCCTCACCCTCCACAGTGACTCATATAGAAATGGGCCCCAAGCCCCAGAGTCCTCTCAGGACCATTTCTGGTCACTGCACGTTGAAGCAGGTTGTGGCTGGTCTTATCTGTAAACCAAAGGAGAATTTTAGAAAATTGAAATAAATTTTTACTTCTATGCTTCGTAATTTTTTCTCCATTTATGATAAAGTATAGGATGTTTCCCCACAATTTGAAAAATCAGCAGAATTGTTTATGTTATTAGACCATAAGAGACTACTTTCCACTTCATCCAGGGAGTGAAAGAAATAATAGGTTTCTCCTCAAAAGAGCTAAAAATAATACAGCGTAGGCACATATCCCTAATGATTATTTTTCTTGATGTGAGAATTGAACTGAAAGAATTCAGACACAGCATCCATTCATTGTGAGACATTATTTTCCTCTCACCAGCCACTTTACAGATGTCTCTGGGTAGGTGCTAGAATTGAACTTTCTCTTTTTAACAAAGGGCCACTATAATATCAATACGTTCTACCTAAGGAATCAAAACTCCAACAGCTAGTGCACTCTGCCCTGTGAACTCTGTAGATTATTCCACTTGTAAGTAGACTTAAAATGGTTAGGCATAGAAATGTTAATGCCCTGTGCTGCTGTAGACAGGACAATGTCTGCATGTGGTATTTTGAATGTAACAAAGTCCCTGATGCCTGTTCGGTAAGAGAGACTTAAAATAACAGTCAACATAAAAGGTGTTCTTTCCCTAAAAAAACCAAAATAAGACAAAAACAAAGCAAAACAAAACAAATGAAACAAACAAACAAAAACAAACAAACAAACAAACAAAAAGCACCCCCCCCCTGAAAACCCAAACAAAATGGGAAATAATGTGTACACAGTGATAAAGAGGCTATTTCTAGCTCAAAATATTGTCCTGTCTAGGAGGTTTATGTCGGAGAAATTGACATTTGTTTCACTTGGTCTTGCAGCAATTAGGAATGTGCTGGAGTTGCACTGTTTATTGTACATTTTGGTCAAGCAGGTGCCATATATCCAGGGTCTTTAGCATAGTTAGGAGGATAGGAAGATACTGAATATCTCAAAAAAAAAAAAAAAAATCTTTGCTCCAAGCAGGTGATACCATCGTCAGCAGGGAGCCGTGTAGAGAACTGAGGTCCTGGAATACTTATATTTCCTGCTCTGCTTCCCCTTACTTCATGCACCAGGTTCTTCTAGCGTTTATTTCCAGTGAAGTAACTTGTTTATTTGTCTTTCCGTTAATCACGGCAGCATTACCTTTGACAACAGTCCAGTAAGTGGGTACTACTGTTGGCAAGAAGTACTTTAGAAAACCAAGAGCTTCCTTGGTCTCAGGAATTGTATTGGTCTGTGCTATAGACATAGAGGAAAAGGCACAGAGATATGATTAAGGACACTCTCTGAAGTAGCTCTGTTGATCTATCACAAAAAAAGGAACAAACTATTCAGAACTTAGTAAAGAAGTCTTGCTGCATCACTACCAGTGTCCCCATTCTGACACTGGTAATGGGACATAAGTCAACTTAGGACACTGGGGAAAGATTAATGATGAAAAGTCTAGACCAAGGGGAGATTTGGGTGAGTTTTTCTTTATTAGATTTCACAGATTCCAAGATGTATATTTTTTCATACTATGAGATGTATCTTATAAATAAGGCTGTCCCACCTTTAATTGCCAGTGTTTTTTCATTCTTACTAAAACACAAAATAATACATCTTATAATCAGTGGCATCTTAGAAATATGGTAACTACCTAATGAAACAGGTTTGGAATAATACCAGCTCCACACTAACTTAAGACATAGCACCAAAGTGACATCTTATGTGAAATGTTTCATAAACTGCATATGGCATATTATACTCTGGAGGTTGAGTCGTTCTTAAATAATCATATCTTTTCTTCCTACAACGTCTGAAACATAGAGATCCACTCTTGATGTTGCTATTGCTCTCATTGGGCTGTATTATCTAACATGCCAGGGATTATGTTTGTTTCATTCACCATTGAATTTCCAGCACTGAATTTACCTAAGAAGTTATCCATTGCTAGGGGATACTATTTAAATCATATTTGGTACCACAACAGAGATACTGAGGCTATGCTATAGCTACTTTCCTTGTATAGAAAGCATTGCCTTGGTCAGTTTCCATAATTATTGTTAAAGCAAATCATGTAAAAAATTTTTGGCTGACACAGAGATTTAA
This sequence comes from Varecia variegata, assembly GCA_028533085.1. Classification (NCBI taxonomy): domain Eukaryota; kingdom Metazoa; phylum Chordata; class Mammalia; order Primates; family Lemuridae; genus Varecia; species Varecia variegata. Next base: position 129,702,712 of record CM052437.1, read on the forward strand.
GTTCATTTTCATAAATATTAAAGTAAATAATAGAAATAAAATTTATCTCTATAATTAAGGATTAAAGGCAGGGTTATAAAGGAATGCAGTGAATATTATGCATGCTATAATGCAATTTTATTAAAATAAAGATGTTTGAAAATTCCAATGAATTAAATGACACAGTCATCTAGTGACTGAAAAAATATTTTTTTTGTAAATAATAATGGCTTTTTGCTGTTAAATATGCATGATATGTAATACAGAGTTAGGTACTATGCATACTACATACATATTTAATATGAAAAAACTATCCATATTATAAATAAATTATTTTTATAATTGCATAGGAGTTAATTTTGTTTATTCTTGCTTATAGTAATTTTCTAAAATACAATTCAAATGATAAAACATTAATTAAAATATTTGTAAATTGTATATATTGTATCTACACACATTGTTGGCACAGTATCATTCATTAAGCTGTTATGGCCACATAAGGGGCTGACATTTACAGTTTTTCACTTTATCATCTCATTGTTAGATCTTGATCTCTGTAGCATGTTAGTTTTAATGAAAAAGAAAGATAAAATAATAAAATATGGGAATGTACTATTTGCTTTAGGAATTATAAATATTAATCTAAGAATATAAAGTTAGGCTCCTCATAAAGACTGCTCTAATAATGGAAATGTTTTGGTATTATGAAAAAATTATAAGAAAAGTACTCTTAGATCAATGATAGGACAGTGCTGTGCATTTCTGAGTTTTGGGGGGCATTTTTCCCTTTCTCATTCTTAAACGTATTCCATGATCTCACTCTTTCCTGCCCATATTTTTCTATTTTTTCTCCCATGTCACCTCTTCTTCTTACCCGTGTCTGTCTTTCCTTGGGCTCCATATAGAATCCAATCTCTGCCAGAGTGAATAGATGCAGACCCTAAGCTCCATAAGGTCAGAGACTGCCTGTTTGCTAACTTTCCACTTTATCCTGATTCCTGTCATATCACTGGCACGTGACAAGTACCCAAAATTTCTTGATGGCTGAAAGAATTTTGAATCTGACACAGATCTGAAGTAGACACTGTGAATTTTAGGCCAAGTCCACATAGTGTTTATTACCTTAAGTAATACTCATTTGGTTGTTGCTTTTATCATTGCCCTTGTTATATGGAGTTGAACTGGTTCCTTGAAACAAGATTATGTTGTTTACATTCTCTTTTTATCCCTCTAGATAAAACTAATCAACCTTTGTCACTCCCTTTCTACAAAAGGGTGACTGTAATATGATAGCTTGAGACCCATAAATGGTGTTACAAGTTAGAGAGAGCTCCCAGGCACTAGCATAACATTTTGACAGTCATTCAAGATGAATTTCCAAAGTGTCACTGAACATCTGATGATCTTGTGGATTGCCTTGCCCATGGCCAATGTCCAATAGGATTTGCTTTCTTAAGCAGAATGAAGTTCCTGAGAAAAGTTCCACAAGGTCTGAAATGAAAATAATAGTAGTAGTAATAATAATGATGATAATAATAAAAACACAAAAGCTAGGACTTTACTAATGACGTATCTACTTTTTCATATCTTGAGTATTATAGAAAATTGTTGCTGTTTTTGGTATTGACTTAGTAAATGGGAACCCACTACTATAGAATGTATTTTATAATATGCTAAAGGGTTTATTTAATATAATAAAATAAAAATAGCTGTACATTTTTAAATTTCTCAATTATATTGGAATTTCATTAACATTGTCTTTCTTACCAGTAAAAACAAAAATAATGAACATCTTCCCAGTATTTTTTTATGTTAATAAGTATCTCAAGTCATACTACTAAAATGGTAACTAAATTTGCTCTAATAAAAGTGATTTTCGACAGAATATGCTCCTTTGCTTGGCTCTAACAGAAGATCTGTATTTATATCTGCTCCGTGAGGACATGAAGCGAGAAGAGAATCAGAAAGAACAATTATTTTGATAGGTTACTTTTTATTTCTTATTTCCTCAGGTCTCACAGACTGTTTTCAGCAATATGGCTGGCTAGTGGTTAAGCATGCAGAGTCTCGAGTTGCTTCCTAGTTCTTCACTGTTCTAGCTCGGGGTACTTTCTGTGCCTTAAACTCTTCGTCCTTACAGTGGAAATAATAATAATAATAATGACAATACTTATTTTGTAGGATGTTATGAGGCTGAAAGGAGTTACTATATGTAAAACCTCTCCACCAATGCCTGTAACATATTAAGCACTCAGTACCTGGAACATAATAAGTATCAGTAAATCTCAGCTAATTATCACCAGAGCATTATCATCATCATTATTTTTACCCAAAATATTTTTCCTGGCATTTCTATAGTCTTTAGTTGCTTTTGTAAAAAAATAAAACTACTTCCTTAAAACCAAATCATCATCTTGGTGTTTTTTCATTTAAAAAATTAATATTTGTGTGTGGACTCATTATATGACTCATTTATTTATGTTGGGAGATCATTTTAGGCTAAATTAGATGTATTTAGTTTAATATTCATGAATGAAAGTAATTTAAGTTTCTAACTGCTCACTGCAACTGGAAAAAGCTCCTGAACAATTAACCCAGATTCATATAATTTGCAGGTTTTTGCTTTTCTAATGTTGATCTTTTTGCTGAACCCACAAAAATGTCCTTATTGTTGTATGTTTCTATTTCATTTCATTGTTTTTTGCTGTCAGGTGGAGACCAATTCAAAGCCAAACATTTTATGCTGTGATCATACCTTTCAAGTGTCAAAAAGAAAGGAAGAAAATTAACATTGACTTTAATTTTACCTATATTCTTATTTAATAACCTCTTAGGCAGATACTATCTTCACTTTAGGAGGAAGCATAAGAGGTGCTAAGGTCACACAAATAATAAATGGTATAGAGCTGGGTTAGAATGGAGGTCATCTGATTCTAAGGAGTGTTCATTTCTTCAAGCCATAGCTCACAGTTCCCGGGTATGGACAAAGATTTATCCAAGGGAACTCCAGAGGACTTTCTTTCATCAGAAATAGATTGCTAAAACATACTTTCTGGGCTATTATCTGTGGAGAAATAGTCATTAACCATCTAAAGTGAATTTGCATCTTGGTAAGTATCTGCAAATGTGTGTATCTGTGTGTGGGCAAGAGTAAACAGCATTGTTGCCGACGTATTTTGGTGATACTAAACACTTGGATCACACCTCCCGTTGTTCCTCCCCATGATGGCCCTTGGCAGGACTGGAACTGCCATCCAGTGGTCTGAAAATAGCCCTGAAAATGTCATGATCTGGTGTTTTCCCCTCAGGTGGAGGCAGCCTGATCTACATAGGTAAATGAAGTGGAAGATTAAGTAATTATCTTCGGAATTTGATTAATGTGGAAAATCAACATGAAAAATTCTAGCATCTCAGGCTATTTTTTCCCTCTATTGTGCATGTTTAAACCTTGATTAAGCAAATTTTTTTAGCCTTCTGTGTGATTTTGACACCAACATTGAAGAGGCCAGAATGAAAGCAATTCTAAGAGGAGTGTTCAAATCTCCTGGAACAAAAGAAGTAAGTGTGGCCCCTACACCCGTAAAGGTCTTCAGCCTGAGACAGTGAGGGACAAGGAAACAGGTATTGGCCCCAGGGCTATACTATGATGTCCTCTGGCTCTCAACTCTCCAACCCTGAACCCAAGTCTTCTCCTCCGGACAAGGCCCCTGAAGGCTTACAAGTGTTCCACTGCAACTGTCTACACAGCTGACTGCTCCGTTTTTAGGCTGTGTGTGGAGCTACTCAGTATCTCCAGTCACCAATTTGGCTGTAGGCTTGCTGCCATCTTTGCTCAAAAAGCCTTCACACTCTCAAACCAGCTGCACTCCTTCCTGGGCCTCCCTCTCCTGGTCAAGGCCCTGGCTTCCATTCTCTGCTGCATCCTGTAGGTACCTGGTGTAGCTTGGCCTGGGTGGGAACAGGTGACACCCATAGGTCATTGCTCTGATCTTAGATTCTTGCCAGAGAATGAAACTCTTGGATCTAACCACCAGGTGAGCCAGAGGTGGAGCTGATGGAGGAGATAAGCAAAAGAGGGTAGTTACATGCAATAAAGACAAGGAGAATGTGTATATATATGTGTACCCACAGCAATAGCTGCTTCTTTTCTTCATTTTTTTGCAATCTAGAGGTAGGGTGGTAGCCAGTAGCCTCAGGCCTCTCACTTTTGGCCTTAAGCCTGTGGTCTCTTTTTTGCTCACATATCTCTAAAAATAATTTTTTAAAAAAGTACACCGTCACACATTTTAAAGTAGGTATTCATCATCTTTTACAATTGATTGAAAAACTTTTGAAATAGTTAGAAATTATGTAATTTCCAGGTACAGTTGTCCTTCAGTATCCAAGGAGGATTCGTTTCAGGCCCCCTGCAGATACCAAAATCCACAGATACTCAATTCCCTACATAAAATGGTATAGTATTCATATTTGCATATAACCTATATACATCCCCTGGTATTCTTTAAATCATCTCTAGATCACTTATAATACTATGTAAATACCATGTAAATAGTTGTATTGAGTTTTATTTGTATTTTTTATTGTCGTATTGTTAATTTTTATAGTTTTTGTTTTTTCAAATATTTCAATCTGCAGTTGGTTGAAACTGAAGATGTGAACTCACAGATACAGAGAGGGATGATAATATACTATAAATATTGACATCAAGAAATAAAATTCCCACACTCTTAGATGTATTCAAGGCAATACCAAAAATATCCATGAAGAGTTTGATAACCATCATCTAGTTATCAAAAATATTTATATATAAGTCTGTATATATGTGTGTATGTGTGTGTATATATGTATGTATGTATACTATATATATGAGCTAATGTAATAATTGGAAATTTTACATTATTCTTTTTTTCCTTGACCTTGTACTATACTTCCATTCCACTTTCTGCAAATAATTTTATCCTAATGCAATATAATTTTATGCTTGAAAGACTTTTATTGATCACCCTATCATACTTCTTTACAACAAAAATAATTTATAAATTGAATTTTTTTCATATAACCAAGGGCTTTAAGCTTTTTTCTTGTCTTGAGTTATTGTTATAAATATTAACATACAATTGATCAAAATACTATACCTATATTACACAGTTTTACATATATTATGAAATTATTATTATTTTATTACTTTAACAAGTAAAAGTTACTATATATAATTAGTATATAATTATACTTTAATAAAATATAAATTACTCTTAATTTATGATAGTAAAGTTGCTCCTTTGCTGCTCTGGTAGATTTATACTTTGGGAAACAATGACCATGAGAGAGCTGTGATTCCTTTGTTATGTGGAAGGCTGGTGAGTGTAAGAAAAAAGGGGGAAAGGAGAATCTGCAATGTAATGGAGAGCCTGCCATAAGCTATAGCTCTTTTGTTAGTTTTTCTCCTTTCTCTATGCTGCAAACAAAAAAGCTCTATTTGAGTCTCATCCCAACCACCAGTGACACAAGTATATTCTTCTCCTGATTACATAATGGCTGAGAGAGCTTCTGTCTCCCCACAATGTTCACTGTCCATTCCTCATAACTTTCCCAGAGTCCCTTAAATCTCCTTTCCTTCCTGAGGGCCTTTGCCAGGTAAGCTATGACCGTGAATTCTCTAAGGTTACAAATATTAAATTTTTTGCTATAATACATTCTGAAAGATTTTATAAAATTAAGTTGATGTAATCAGCCCCTCAAAAGCTTACAGCATGGCAGGAGAACCAAGGTATATGCAGAAATCACTAGGGAGGGAAGGGAAGCTAAGGTGTTATAGATGGCGGGGAGGGGGCAACATGGAGATGGCTCAGAGTGTAGAAGCACAGGGTGTCATCAGAGAATGGACAGTTGTTCAATCTGCCTAGAGCACAAGGCAAGCTTAAGAACAGAATTTCCCAAAGGAGATCTGTGGAACAAATGTTAACAAATGTCTTTGAAAAAGAGATAGTAATTGTGTTACTTTCATTTGTGTGTTACTTTTGAATTCAAGTATGTAAAGAAAATGCTAATATGCTAGATTGAAAGAATATAGTAGTTTCTTTATCATAGGACTTATTAATATTAATTCCCTCCAAAGGTTAGTACATTAGGGAAAGCCAGGACAGGTGCTAGCAATAAAGTCTTCCCAACTCATTTTCTTTCTTTTTTGAAGGATATCAAGCAGACAAGAGGCTGAGGAAGAGGCTTTGTAAAACCTCTGTTAGGAAGCAGTAAGAGGTAAGGAAGGAGGGATATTCTGGGGTTAGATTGCTAAACCTATAACATCTGGGGTTCCATTGGTAGGCAGTGGAAGCCACTGATGGCTTTGGCAAGATTGCTCATGAGCAGAGCTGGGCTTCAAGGTGCCCAGCTTGACCTTGTGGCCTGAGTGAGGTAAGGTCTGGACTGGCAGTGGGAGAGGAAAATCGCTCCAAGGCAGGAAGACTTAGGAAATTGTGCAAGAGGAAATACATATCTACACTTGGGTGGTTTAAATATGGTTGAAGTGAGAACAGAAATACATGACCATTTGCAAAAGTTGAAACTTTTAGTTAATGTGATGTTGAGGCTGTTTTTTTTCTCATTTACTTTTACTTTTGTGATGTTAAATAAGAAGTTTAACTTTCTTCTCCTTCTGAGTTTATAGGTTTATATGTAAATAAAACAGAACTTCTCATCTAACAAATACAAAACAGCTGGATAAAAGAAGAAATATCTGCTTAATTTCTTTGATGTTCTCAATATTGATATTTTTTTTTCCCCAAAGAGCACAGAAAATATCTCTGGGTATTTATCTAAAATTTATAATTTTCATACAGATATAGTGTATGGGTTAGTGTCATGGTTTTAATGTTGAAATAATAATTCTTTTAAATTATAGTAAATTATAAAGTATTTACATAAATAATATTACTTCAATAATTCAGAGTTTTACAAACTAAAATAAGAGGAAAAGATTAGTCAATTTAAATCAAATCTTGGTTTGTTAGGTGGTTTACCCCATCACCAATTTATTTAGTCTGGTTGCTTTGGTATATCTTTAGATTGGACAAGATATAACCCTCTTCTTATTATAGGATATCTATTCTAGCACTTTAGGTACACATTCTTTAGCATATTGTTTATGTAATTGCTTAGTACAAATTATGGCTTTATCCCTATTAATATGGGTCACAACGATTAATCTAATCAGGCCAATCAAATATAAAAAAGCAATCCTTAATTGGTTCTCATTGTAAATGACCAGCAAACAAAAGTTGCAACCACCTTCAGATTACAAAATAAAACACTTAAGCAAGTATAGCAACTTGATGGAACACAGTAATTTGACAGCTAATGATCTGACTGATGTTGAGACTTGATATGACATTTTGAAAGAAAATACCCTAGGCTACTTAATTATTGAGTAATGCATACCAAGGACTACTGACAATGAACATTTATTTTCCTGTGATAAACTGACACTAGGTAAGAAATAGCGCAATGATTAAATTATCTTAAAATTCAGACCAATGATAATCATAACAATAATAAATAATAATGGCCCCCATTTATGTGTATTTATTATGTGACAGTAGCTTCACATACAATAGCTTAATCCTCAAATAGTTTTGCCTGGTAGAAATCAGAAGTGTCAAAATAGAATCAAATATTACTAATGAAGCGACTTGCTAAAAGTTCCACAGTAGGTAGCTTTTCTAGTATTCTGTGGTGCTTTCCACACACTGCAAGTCATCATTGGTCTTTATCTTAGAGAATATGTAAACTCTGACATAAGGTTAATAGATTGTACTTTCATTTCAGTTTAAAATTTTTATAAGAGGGCATAAAAAATTTCCTTACATTACACTGTGTCCTTATGTTTTTCAGTGTTTTGTGTTTCATAAAATTTAATTGATTGAGTTGTTTGTGGACTCAGTGGAAATCTGCATTTCTTAGACTGGAAAAAAGGAATGATCTCCTTGATGTGGCTATTGACATAAAATTTAAAGATGTTACACATGGAGTAAGTATGCATGTATGTACGTATCTGTCATCTATCTATCTGTTTATTATCTGTGCAAAAAACTAATTCTAGTTTTTGATTTCAAGGGTTTTTTCAATACCATAATTTTGTAACTTCTGAGCAGAGCCAAAGCACTTTGGTGAAAAAAAGCTCAATATAAGGTAAGAAAAATAAATGCATCAACTAATTGTGCTTAGAACAGTATGTAGGCAGTTACTGGCTGATTGACAAGAATTATATTCTGCAGATTCTTTTTAAAACTGAAATGCACAAAGTTTGGACATATGTCACAAATTCTGAACAGGGATTATATACACTCACCTACTCAATTTCTTGAGATTAATTATAACCTGCTCTAGGGGAAAAAAGACAAAGATCTTTTCTTTATCTGGTGCTTGGATAGGGGAAACATGTTTATTTTTTCTGACCACGCTTTCCCTCAGCCAAAGTCCATACATTTTTTGCTTGGGACTAGCCTTGTACCTAGAGTTCTGGTTAAGTAGTATCTTGTTATCGGGACTGATTTTCCCCAAATGATGTGTTTTCTGAAAGTGTTGTGTTTGAACTATAGTTACAATGTAAGAAACCCATGAATGACTGGGGGTCCACAATAGTTGATGAGGGAGCTCATAGGCTGAGAATATACCTATTTCTTAGGGCAACAGGTCCTTTTGAGAAATGTTGCTTGGAGATTTGGAATTTGAACATTGTGGAGTCGGTGTATGCTTTATCATACAAGCTCTCTCTACCATTTACATCTTTCTCTACGTGAATCTTGGGGCTTTTATTTGCCTCCTCTCTCCTGCCAAATGGCTGGATAGGACTCTAATGCACAACTTCCTCTACTTTCATAATCTGTGGGATGGCCCTAGAAGCCTTAAATGTCATCTGAAAGAACCCAAATACTATTACTTCTCATTTATTGATCTTAGGAGTCAGGACTGCTTATCCTCACTCACCAAAGAAATTCACCAAGTAGAAGAGGAGGTTACTTAGGGTGAGTACCTGCTATGTTCCAGGTATTGCTAGGTACTTTTTATACTGAATTTTCCTAACCGATATATGAGGTGACATTATCTACATTAATATCTATAGCTCTGACTTCTCCCTCGAGCTCTGTATCCATATGCCAAGCTGCTTAATGGGCATTTCTATTTGAATATCTCACAGGGACTCTAAACTCAGGGTGTCCAAAACTGACCCCACCCACCTCAACTCCCTCATGAACAACACAATCTATTTCTGAGTCTTGCCAATTTTAACTTCTAATTGTTGCTCGAATCTCTTGATTTCTCTTCATTTCCACTGCCATCACACTGCTACTAATGGCTGTTGAACTGCTGCAATGGTTTTCCAGCTGGTTCCCTTGCATTTCCACCCACACTTCTCTCTTTCTAATCCATTCTCCCCATTATAGCCAGAGTGATGGTCTCAAAAGGTGTGAAAGCTCCCAAGACATTTTATTGCCTAGATCCCTTTAGTAGCTCCCCATCCCCTTTGCGATAGAAACTAAAACACTCAGCAGTGTGCTGGGGCTGAGCCTCCTTCACCAGCCTCCTGTCCTACCATCCCTCCCTCTCTGCACCTCCATCCCACCCACTCCTTCCAGTTCTTTGAAGAAGCACATACCCTTCTGCTGTAGGACCATTATCCCATTGCTTTCTTCTCCTCTTCAGGCCTCTCCTCCCCAGTATACATAGTTAATTACTCCCTGTTCTTTCAAATTGATTTCAGATCTCACTTCCTCCAGGAGCTTTCCCTGAGTAGATTAGAGAGATCAAGACTCCCTGTGAAATGCTGTTTTTTCAGAGTAGCCAGAGTGGTATTTAAACATGGTATTAATACAAATTAACATTTGTATTGTTAGCTCTCTAAACTTTGTTTCCCTAGCTACAAAGTAAGCCCCAGGAGAGCAGGGGACAGAAGTTTTACACATACTGTATCTCCAGAGCTTTGCATAGTACTTCACCCAAGAAGTTGCTAGGTGAATATTTGTTGAATGAATAAGTGAATGAGTAGTTATCTGCCAGTGAAGAAATTTAAACTTAAATGGGTAAGTGATGCAGTGAGGATGTGAGCCCAGGTTGAATTCACCCTGAAATCCATGCTCTTTCCACTTAAAATTTTCCAGTCAAAATTTTACAACTCCTGTTTATTTTCTCTTTACCAACACTATTTCCACAGGGAGTTTTTAAGTAGTATTATAAATTTTATATTAGTGTCATGGGGCCAAAATACTAGAGATGAACATCACAATAGAAATTTTTTGTAATGTTGATAGTTTTCCACAATATTAAGTGATTCTGTTGTCACTGGGGTAATTGTACAAAGTTTTTTGTGTGACTGTAATGTGTTCATTTCTAATGTACTAGAGCTGTCCCTTTAATTTGTCGCTAGTATTTCTATCCATTATTATAAAAGAAAGAAGTTTGTCAAAAAAGTAATATGTAGCAAAAATAAAATTAGGCTAATTATTAATTCATATGTTTACAAGGACTAGCCAGAGAGCACAAACGTGTGAAGCAGCTTCATGGGACTTTGGTGACCTGAGTGGGCCGTTGTCTTGTCTGAAAGTGAGAGCATCTGCTTGCCTTTCACTGATGGTCACAATGTGGGAATGCAGATCCGCCATTATCAGATTATCTGGTTTTTTTTTCCCTCCAGAGAAGACCTCAACTGAATTTTAATGAGAAATATTCTGTTTCTAAAGGTTGAAAATTCATTAGATTAAAACAACAGCGACAACAACTAAAAACTGGGCCAAATAAAATGTATCTGTAGGCCTGTTCCACCATATGGGTTGCATGTTTTCAGCATTTCATGAAGACCATGTTTGACTGATGTTTTACCTTAGATGCTATAAAAGTTATTCTTACGGGAATGATACTCTTGCCTTCTTCTTAGGACCATTCCTTGGATAGACACATGTGAAATGTGTTCACATGGTTTGGAATGAGGTGCTTGATGTCGTTGACTTTCCTCTGTTGTCCTCTCACTTGGAGCTCTAACCCAGATGCCTTTGTGGCGTTTTCCTCCTGACTCCTTCAATAAAAAATCATTCATTCACTGACTTATGACCCAACAAACACCCTGCAAATTGAGCAAATGAGATGATGAATTTACATTGTTATTGAGAAAGGCAAGTGAACATTTTTTTGTGTGTTGTTAGGTTGATTCTAAAAAGATTTAATTTAGTCTGGTATTCTCAATCAGTAGTTGAAAACAGCAGCTAGAAGTACACGGGTAGGGGAAGCAGTTTAGACTATTTATTTCTATATTTCACAAGTAAATGACTATTTTTGGTCTTTTAATGGTGCATCCTTCATAATGGATCCAAGGCAAAATTAATTTTTTAAATGTTTGTTAATTTTCTTCAGGAAAGAAAAAACCTCAGGTATTTTTGGAATCCTGTCCTAGATTTTTATTTAGAAGCTTACTGCATCTTGAATGTATATATCATATTAAATATCATTAAATTGTATACATAAATTAATTCAGCAGTTGGGAAATTGAATTTCACAATGGATCACTGACTGAACTACAGAATTCTACCTTGGGCTAAATTAAAGAGTAACCACTTGGTGTTCTGATGTCTTGCAAGCAGTAATTCCTGCAAAGTCTTGCTTAGAAGAATGAAAAGCATAGAATTTATTTTGTGAAAATAATGTTTTGGGAATTAGTATTTTTAGATAATGAATGTATAAAATTTGTTAATAGCAATTAGTTGACTTTAAGAGCCTTCTTCTTCATCATAGTTTGCTCATGCTTTTCTTCCTTTAAAAGCCATTGTAGAGGATGTTTTTGATCATGTCTGTGATTAAATCTGCAAACATTAAAAATTAAGAAAAGAAAAACAAAGAAGTGTGAAGTAGTACCATTAAGTTGATTTTTCTCTTAATCAGCCTGATTATGACCAAACATAAGTTTGCTAGTGGGAACATGAGGAACAGAACAAGACTGTGAAAAGTTTCAGAAGTGATTCAGCTATTTCCACTTCAATGATCCAATTTTCTATGACCTCCTACAGCCCACAGTTCTATATGCTGAATATCGGCATAAAGAATTCTCAACAGCTCTACTGCAGCCAGAGTTGTTCAGCGGCCGCTGAATAACTCTCCTCCCTGTCTGTAAAGGTACATGGCTTCACCTTCAAAGTGTAGAAAGGGGAATTTGCTTCATTACAATTTTATAGAAGTAATAAAACAAAAAATAATTGAAGACATTGTTCTTAACTTGCTTTCCTAAATTACCAGGATCAGAAAAGACTTGTTCAATTGTTTCAATTCTCTTTAGAGAAATTTCAACTGTTTAAATTCCCTGAAATATTAAAATACAAGTTTTTGAATCTGAAAAGTGCAATACTCAAAGTTTTTCTTGATGAGATGATTTACAGTTTATCCAAATATATTTATATATTTTAATGTAAGCCAAAGTCAAGATTGAGTGGTGATAGAAGGATATAGCTATTGTGGGCAGCTACATGGCCAGAGCACATTCTAAGGCCCCTGTGTAAGAGACGGTGGGGTAAGCCAAGCTGCCATTAGGAAAACTTCAAGGCTTCGGAAACACAGTCAAAACTCATAGTAAATAATTGATTCAGAAGTGACCCATGATGATTCTTTAATACCCCAAGACAAAATCTTTTTTTTTTTTTTTTTTTTTTTTGAGACAGAGTCTTGCTCTGTTGCCCAGGTTTGAGTGAGTGTCGTGGCATCAGCCTAGCTCACAGCAACCTCAAACTCCTGGGCTTAAGCGATCCTCCTGCCTCAGCCTCCCGAGTAGCTGGGACTACAGGAATGTGCCACCATGCCTGGCTAATTTTTCTCTATATATTTTTAGCTGTCCATATAATTTC
>CM052437.1:129716068-129753732 GCA_028533085.1 Varecia variegata
ATTTATTGAAATTCTGAAGAGGTATTGTTCACCAAGTGCCATAAGAAATGATCTAATGTGTGTTTTGTGAAAATAAGTCATTTTAGATCATGAGTGAAGGACTGATTATTTTGAGGTCTTTTCTATTTTCTTCTCACTAATCATGATAACATTCTATCAGACCTAAAACAAAACCTTTCCAGTTGTCCAGTTGTTCTCTGATAAGAATTAAGCTACATTCCATGAGAGCTCAATGGAAATTTATGAACTTGAATCAGGGCTCACTATCCCATGGCTCCAGAGACAATGACTTTGTTGTAGCAAATTAAACAATGTCTTTTGAATGGCAGTTTATTAATAATAACAACTCTTCTAATTCAATATAACATTTTAATGACTTCCCCATAGGGTTCTATAAAATTGCAGAGCTAGTCTAAGGCTTAAATTCATGAATTCACTTATTTTCACCTTTTATCTCCAGTATATTTTATGTAAAGAGTATTCTTTTGGTAGATGTGTTTTTATCTCAGATGTCTATGGACTTTTTGCAAGACTTAATTAACATTAAACTGAAAGGACCACACTTTTCATTTCATGCTGATCTCCTCAAATAACAAACACCAGTGGGTGCTTTTTTTGTGTGTGAAACTTTTTTAAAAAATTGTTTAGTAATCTACAGCTATCTTTTAAAACCGGTATAGTCTGTTAAAGTTTTATCTTGAGAGATTAATAAGGTATAAACTCAAATAAAATAAATCAAGCTAAAAGAAAACTGTAGTTGGCCATGTGAAACTGTAAAAGGAAAATTGCTCCCATGTAGAGGTGATGAATAAAATCATGTGTGCCAATGATATAAATCAAACGCAAGCAGAAGCTGATAATCAGCAATCTCTGATCTACTTAAGTTGCACATCCTGGATCATGACTGGGTAGGCAATAGATATTATGGTTGAGAATCTTCTGTTAGTTTTCATTATGAGGTTGCTTAGGGATTTGGTATGAGAAACTCATCACTGGGAGACTATATCCAGACTCGGAGCTTCCAATTGACTAAGTATGTTGAAACTGTCCAAATCATTTGAAAGAAAAAATTTGTTTTAATACATTCTATTTCTTTTAAGAACTGTCTGAAATCAGTGAAAAATTTTAATACTTTTTTTAGACAAGTAAATCAGTACCTCATTTTTCTTTATTAATCATTCTCTCTGGGGTAGGAAAAACACCCAACATATCAACACCACTTTAAGTCAGTAGATAGATGTTATGATTCTTAATCTATTTAGTTCCTGATTCCACAACCTCTGGCACTATGATCAGAAGAGACACTTCCCCCTTCATGTGAATCAAAATCCTCTGTAGACATATAGAAATGTTTAATAACTAAGTCTTGAAATGCATATGTGAATAATAGAAAAAATTATCTTATTACCTGTTGAGAGTTATTTGAAAAAATGTGGTCAGGAAGTAGATTTTGAAAGTGAGAGAGAAAGGGTCTTTAGGTGGATTAAGTATTCTAAGTGTTGAAGTTTAAAGGAGAAAAAAATTGATTGACCATGTTAGAAAGTGGCCAGTCAGGGCCACTAGCCATATGTCTTCATTGTGCAAATTAGAAAGAGACACCCCTTTTTTTGTAGGTTAGTTCTATGGGTTTAAGGCTTAAAAAGCAGATGGTTCCTTTGTGCACTTTTTTTTTTTGGAAGTATCTTTTCTTCTGGGCAGATCAGTCTCGTGCCAGGGTACATGGCTTGACAAAAACAGTGTAGGCTGAATTACAGTACCCACTCCCTTCTTGGCTAGGAGCCCTGGGCAGTGAATAGTTCGCTCAACCATTTGTGGTGATTCTGTGGGTGGGAGAGGAGAGTTTCCCTTTAGAGGGATGGAAGAATTATTGGCAAGATATTTTTCAAAAAGTTAACATTTTACTCAATCTTCAACACTGTAACTATTAAGGCTATTTGGTTGCAAGTAACAGAAACTGACTTTGGCTAATGTAGGCAATGTTTATTGGCATAATATAGTATTCACAGTATTAAAAATAAAAAGCTGAAGATGCCTACCAGGCAGGCAACTTCATAGATCACTGTAGGAAGAACTAACAGGATCTCTTTTGACCTAGAGCAGTGATTCTTCATTCTCATTGAACTTACAACCTGGACAACCTTGAAAAGCCCTGATGCTCAGGCTACACCTAGACCACTTAAATCAGGATCTCCTTAGGTGGACACAGCCAACAATAGCTTTTAAAACTCCCCAGGTGAAACATTCTTCATAATTTTATAATTGGGATGATGAAAGCCAGCTTATTTCATTCTTTATGCCATTATGCCTATGATTTAAATTCTGAGTTTGGGGTAGAGGAGACTTGGGCATTTTAATGACCACCCCTTAGCCAGAAGAAAGGGTGATGTATCCTAAGCAACAATCTACCACACTATGTGTAAAAGAGTAAAAATGGGTCCCTATATGTAGCAAAATCTGAGGGTTGTGGAGGCTGAGTATGCAAAACTAACTAATGTATTTCTATAACTACCTTTGCAATTAAGCAATATATTGAAAAATAAAGAAGAATAATTGGAAAATTCTTTCATTGATGACACTTTCATATTTTTTCCTAAATCTTTTCAATGATTATGATGGGAATACATTTGTTTCTTAATTAGGATGATCAATATTGTTACAGCAAACAGTGACTTTAATTTTTAGAAATAATGCATAGATGGGGGTGTGAGCCCCTGAATCTTACCTTTACCCTGTCCTCTCTTTTATGAATACGTCTCTAAGTTACTAAGAATAATTTTTATGCTGTGCAACTGAGACAACACAAGAACAGGCAATGACAACTCATGTCTGATTTGAAGAGGACAACTTCACAGATAACTTATATAGTAGATCATGTCTATATTATACTTGTTTCCCAAAATTCTTCCCAATTTAATCACTTTATCATAGAAACCTATGAAATATAATAGTCAAAAATCATTGAAAGAGAGGCCAAAAAGAGGAGGCTTTTGATGCTTCTCTTCAGGGTTCCATTTGAAGTCTTTCTCCTCATGATTTGTAAAGTTCTACAAACATTTGGAGATTCTAACTAGTGGGTTCCCAGCAGGACTCTTTGACCATTTTCTGCTCGCTCTGAGTGCACATCAGTTTTACATGAAAAAGCTAAATTAAATAAAGTCTACATAGCAGATAGGGGAAAGGAGGTCATCAACTTACTACATCCTTAACCACAAAATGAACTGCAAATATATTAATAAAACCCCTCCAGCTGAAAGTGAGTGTCTCCCAAAGCCCTGCTTTGAGAAGAAGAAAAGAAGTCAGAATGTTAGGGGTTCTCCAACATAAAGGCTTTTTAAGCAGGAGGACAAAGGAAGCACAGTAAGCATTAGGCCTCAGAGAACACGTTATTCATCAGGAAGAGTTCTGGCTGGGAGAATAAAGAAAAAAGACCCAAGCAGGCTTAAGGATCCCTTATGCCTCAAGTTGGCTTCCTAATTTTGTGTGCATTTTAGACTTGTCTGACAGAGAACACTTGTTTTAAGTGTTATCAGTCACCTGGTTAGAAATCATAGGTCTTTTCCACAATCTTGTAAGTGGTAAAAATCTTTAGGGCAGGAATTGCTATACAATTGAAATGACAGATTCACCTTTTCAGACTTATGAAGTGTTTTATGCTTCTGGGCTTTAACTTCTTAGAAAAATAATGGAAGCCAGGCGTGGTGGCTCACGCCTGTAATGCTAGCACTCTGGGAGGCCGAGGTGGGAGGATCACTTGAGCTCAGGAGTTTGAGACCAGCCTCAGCAAGAGCGAGACCCCCGTCTCTACTAAAAATAAAAAAAATTAGCTGGGCATGGTGGCGCATGCCAGTAGTCCCAGCTACTCGGGAGGCTGAGGCAGGAGGATTGCTTGAGCCCAGGAGTTTGAGGTTGCTGTGAGCTAGGCTGACGCCACGGCACTCTAGCCTGGGCAACAGAGTGAGACTCTGTCAAAAAAAAAAAAAAAAAAAAAATGAAACAAAAAAAGGAAAATAGTGGAGAAATGTGATGTTATTGTGTATAACTTTGTGTAATGTGATACATAAATGACTAACTTATGGATAAAATAAAATAAAATCCTTCTCACCCTTATACCTAAAGATAAATTAAAATTGGTAAGAAAAAATAACCTCCAAATTACAAGTAGCCCCAAATTAAGGAAAATAGGTGTAACATCAAACTGTAAACTTTTAAAAAAGTGGCAGATAAGGAAGGAAAAAGATTCTGAGAAGGCATAACCTAACCCCTAACCCCTGATATCTCCTTTTCATGTGATAGAAAATAGCATACATAATGACATTTTGAAAAATTTTACTAGTGACCAAATTGTAGAGAAGTAGCCTTTTATGGTGAGTAGGCAGATGGATGAAAAGGCAGGGGAAAACATTTGATAGTAAACAATAAGAACAAAAAACAAAACAAAAACACCTAGACATTTGAAAGTGGACATCCTTCTCTACCGCTGAAAGTCAGTGTTCCTCAGCAAGGCCGAAAGGTTAGTGTTAGAAGAACAAGCTGAAACCCATGAGAGTGAGATAAGACCCTAACCATGTGAGTGGGCTTGGATATGATTATTTATGGCATCTGAGATAAGAAACAAGTCCAGAAATCCAGCAAATGCTGAATGCCCTTCCAGCTGAATGCCACCTCATCTCCACACCCTCAGGCTTCAGAAAAATAGGGAAGAAGTAGTAAGCAGCTCTCCTACTCAAGTGTGGGGAGGTGGGAAGACAGGGTATATACAGGAGGAACTGATTGTCTTAAAGAAGAAAGGATACAAGAGAACTTACTCATATGATATTAAAGAAAGCAGGACTTCTGAATGCAGACGCCAATGTTAAGTCTTAGCTGGATGAAAAGTAAAGGCATGGAGAGTAGATATTTTCTTCCTTAACAAACTACCATAATTTAGTGGTTTAAAATAACGAGGATTTATTCAATTCACCGTCCTGTAGGCTTGCAAACTGGGGCCTGTGCTCAGCTAGGCAGTTCTTCTGGTTTCAGCTGGGTTCAATCACGAGTCTGTGGTCCTCTGGAGCTGACTGGACCCAGATGGCTCCACGGGACTGCCCACCTCAACTTCTTGTGGTTGCTTGTGCCCTAGCAGTCTAGCCCGGGATTGTTCACATTCTGGCTGGACAGAGTTCAAGAGAGGAGGCAGAAATGCATGAGTTTTCTTTTTCTTCCAGCTTTTTATTTTCTTAATGATTACTTTTATTTTTTTATATTTCATCCTAATGTTCATCTATATAGATTTTTAGATTTTCTAGTTGTAATCATAATGATGAATATAAGATTTTTATACATTTCCACTGAATACTGGTATGACTGACAAATAACAATTGTATATATTTAAGGTGTACAATGTGATGCTTTGATATACATACACATTTTGAAATGTTTACCACAATAAAACTAACATATCCATCACCTCATGTACTATAGTTACCATTTTTCTGTGTGTAATGAGAACACTTAAGATCTATTCTCTTAGCACATTTTAGTGTATGATATAGTTGTATATGTACAGCATATGTATCTGTACAGTTGCTATGCTATATGTTAGGTCTCCTGAACTTATTCATCTTATAACTGAAAGTTAATACTCTTTGGCCAGTATCTTCCCAAAATCCCCATTCTCCATCTCCTGGTAACCACTCTTCTACTTTCTGTTTCCCTGAGTTTGGATTTTTTAGATTCCACATATAAGTGAGATCATGCAGTATTTGCCTTTCTGTGACTGGCTTATTTCACTTAACGAATGTCCTCCGGGTTCATCCTTGTTGTTGCAAATGGCGAGATTTCCTTCTTTTAAGGGTGAATAATATTCCATTGTATATATACACCACATTTTCTTTAGCCATTCATTTATCAACAGACATTTAGGTTGTTTTCACATCTTGGCTATTGTGAATAATGCTGCAATGAACATGGGCATGCAGATATCTATTTAACATACTATAAATAATTTCATTTCCTTTGGATATATACCCAAGGAAACTTTGCTGGATCATATGATAGTTCTATTTTTGATTTTTTTGAGGAGCATCCATACTGTTTTCCAAAATGGCTGTACTAATTTACTTTTCTACCAACATGGTACAAGAGTTCCTTTTCTCCACATCCTCACCAGCATTTGTTACTTCTTATCTTTCTGATAAGTCATCTTAACAACTGTGAAGTGATATCTTATTGTAGTTTTGATTTGCTTTTCTCTGAAGATTAGTGATGTTGAGTACTTTTTCATATATCTACTGGCCATTTGTATGTCTTCTTTTGATAAACATCTATTCAAGTCCTTTGCCCATTTTTTAACTTGGGCTATTTTTTTTTTCTTTTTTTGCTATTGAGTTCTATGAGTTCCTTATATATTTCAGTATTAATCCCCTTATCAGATATGTGGGTTGAAATACTTTCTCCCATTCCATAGGTTGCCTCTTCATTTTGTTGGTTGTTTCCTTTGATGTGAAGAAACTTTTTAGTTTGATATACAGTCAATGTGCGTAAAAACATTTTGATCAATGATAGGCTGCATATATTGTTGTGGTCCCATAAGATTAGAATGGAGCTGCCCTATACAGGTGTATCTTTTTCTAAAATGTTTTATACCATATTTTTACTGTACATTTCCTATGTTTAGATATATAAATACTTATTATCGTATTACAATTGCCTATAATAATCAGAACAGTAACATACTATACAGATTTGTAGCCTGGGAGCAATAGGCTATACCATACATCCCAGATGTGTAATAGACTATACCATATATTGATAGGTTTGCATAAGTACACTCTATGATCTTTGTACTATGAAGAAATTGCCTAAAACACATTTCTCAAAACCTATCCCTGTCTTTAAGCAACACATAATTGTAGTCTCACTAATTTATTTTTGCTTTTGTTGCCTGTGCTTTTGGTCTCCTGTCTAAAAAATCATTGCCAAAACCAATGTCAAGGACCTTTTCCCCTATGTTTTCTTCCAGGTGTTTTGTGGTTTTAGGTCTTACATTTAAGTATTTAATCTATTTTGAATTGATTTTTGTGTATGGTGTAAGATAAGGATCCAATTTCCTTCTTTTGCATGTGGAAATCTAGTTTTCTCAGCACCGCTTATTAAAAAGACTATCCTTTCCCCATTGTGCATTCTTGGTGCCTTTGTTGAAGATTAGTTGACTGTATATTCATGAGTGTATTGCATTGATATCTGTGCATTTGAGGAAACAAACACCTCTTTCTGTTTTTATAAACTGGTTTCAGCAGGAGCTTTTCTCCTGCTAGGTCTCTGGACTCAAGGGACTGCGTCTATGATCCCGGTCAATTGGAGCTGGAGCCAGATCATGTGCCTGTTGCCAGATCTGCAAGTGGGTCTGAAATTGGCAGAACTGTTACTGGGTGTGGTTCCTACTGGGTCCTCAGGTGGATAGGACTTCCTCTGGGACCGTGGAATAGTGGGGCTGGAGCCAGATTACACAGGGCTGCTTTAGGGTCCACAGTTAGGACCAAAGTCAGCAGGGCTGGCACCAAGGGGCTGGGACAGGCCTGTGTCCCGCAGGTTCCGTGGGCAGGCAGAACTGCTCCTGGACTGCTGCAGAGTTGGGTGTGGAGTTGGAATTAAGCCTGACGGACACTTCGGGGTCCATAGCCAGTCCATAGACTGATTTCAGTGTCTACAACCAGGAGGGAGGTAGATGGGTCTGTTATCAGGGACACAGATGGGCATTGCTGGGTCCCTAGGTGAACAGGACTGAGAGTAGGGTGAGCCAGGTCATAGGGCTACTTCAGGATCCACATTTGGGCCTGAGGTTGGTGGGCCTGTACACTGGGCCACCCATCCGGTGCCTGTTCAGGCAGGACTGACTCTGGGCTGGTGGTGATAGAGCAGAGCTGGAGCTGGGTCACAAAGCTGCTTCAGGATCTGCAGTTGGGTCCACTAGCTGACAGATCTGTACAAGTTTTCTTGAGGACTAGTCTTTGAACAAATATACCATATTTATTTGGCTAAAAAGGCCACAAGGCTTGACTGAAGTTAAGGGCATGGGAAATAGATTTCATCTCTTCTTGGGAGGAACTACAAAGTCACATTGATTGAAGTATTGATATAGGGACAATCTTGTAAACACACTATCACAAAAATTGAAAAAATAAAAGAGACATCACAATTAAAGGGCAAATAAACCAATCTATAAGAAAACCCAAGAAACAAAACTCCCCAAGATACAAATATAAATTCTATAGAACAAGAACTGGATATTAAGCAATATAATGGAAAGCAAAGTGAGATTGAAGAACAGAGAAATAAAATGAGCATAACAACATCACACTCCATTACAGATCTGACAAATAAGCTAGAAACAGAAAAATAGAGTAAATAGCTTAAATGCAATTATTGACATACAGGAAAGATGATCATAAGGAGAGGAAATAAAAAGCAAACATAGCATACCAAGGATAGAAGATAGTTACAACGGACAGACAAGAAGATAAAATATAAGGATAATTATTATCCTGAAGTAGACACCAACAAATGAACCAGAAAAAGTAGGTACAGCTATAAAGGAAAATTTCTCTGATAATAGCTATTTTCAGTTTTCTCCCTAGCAGTCAGTGTCAGAAGACAATGGAAGAACATCTGAAGATTCTAAAGGCGATCAGAGAATGTTATATATATTCAGCTAAGTATTTATTTTAGAATTAAGGCAATAGGAAGGCATTCTTAACTGTGGAAGAACTCAGGGATTATGGAATCCCAAAATTATGCTAGAATAGGTAAATGAACTGAAATTCAACTTATCAAGAGATGAATCTAAATAAAGAACTCAGAAATGGAGAAGTAGCAGTAGAATGACTGGTTCATTCTTCTGTTGAATCTACTTACATATAAACCACATATAACTGAAGGAATTATTAATACAAAAAAGAAAAAATCATAAATCTTGACAAAATAAGAAAAATAATATAACTAATAAACATAAGTGTTTTTCTTTACTCCCTTTTTTTCTTATTAACAAGCTGTTAGTAATACTATCTAAAAAGAAACATATCCAAAAAGAACTCTAAGATATTGATATCTTTTAACAATTTTCTTCATGGTTATAGAGATCGTTAGGGAGTAGTATTAAAGAAACATTGATCAGCTATTTCTTCAGTTTCTTTTTCCTCTATAAAATCCTTATAGAATAAAATACCTTTATATACAAAATAATAATTAACATTTATTGGGTATATATATTTTGCATCTAATAATTATTTCATCTTTGCAACAACCCTGTAAGAAAGATTCTACTTTTATCTTAATTTTACTTATGAGAAAACTGAGACACAGAAAGATTATTTAATTTTCTCAGTTTACTTGAGAATGTGGGGATTTGAACTGAAGCAAAGCCAGTGCTCTTTATGTAGCTGTGGTAAGATCTCAGTTACTGTTTTATTTATCTCATTACCAAGTTACTTAGCTAGCTATTTTTCTGTTGGTATGCATGCTTGTTGCAAAGCCCTTGAGAGATATCTAGAATGAAGTTTCCCAAATGTTGATTATTTCTGGGTGGTGGCATTTCCTCCTTTTAAGCAATTTCTTAGATTGTTTGAATTTATTCTTTTTATAATGAGCACATATTGATTTTTTTAAGAAGCCAATGATGTCCTGATTTTTGGAAAAAATAATGATATGATTATTTTTCTTTGTATCATGTATAATGAGCAAATGTACTGATAGACCTAATTTATGCAAAACTGTGATCTGGGCTCTTTTGTTCTGACCATGTTTCAGGGTACTCTGTTAAAGTATGTGCTGTGGCCATTACGGGAACATAAAACATGGATTTCCTTTTTTTTTTTTTAAATTGAGATGTAACTTAGATACAGTACAGTAGAAAAATCTTAAGTATTATAACTTGATGAATATTTATATATGTATTTATTCCCAAAGGTGAAGTTTCTTATTGTGCAGATAATTTCCCTTCTTTACCTGGAAGAACAATGGAGCTATCCTGGTGAGATCTCTGTGGGGCCAAGACAGGAGTAAAGAGAAGCCAAAATTGAGGGAGTGTTTACAGTCCAAAGTTAAACAGGGAGTGGATGGGAGTTTTAATGGTCACCAAACCATCAGGATTGGGATACTGTATAAGAGTTAAAAGGAGAAAATGAGGCACTTAAATATTTCAGAACCAAAATCATTAGGATTGGGACACTGTTTAAGTGTTTAAAGGAGAAAATGAGGCACTTAAATATTTCAGAACCACAAAGTAATTGCCTTTGTGCTTTGCCTCTAAAAATAAATGAGGTTATTCCCCTCTCTCCAGGCTAGCTGACCCATATATAGTGCCCTATGAGATTACAGAGAGCTGTTAATTTTAGTGACATGTATATAGGTGAAGATATATGGTGGAAATTCTGGTATATCAGCCAGGGTCAATTAGAGAAGCAAAACTCCTAGAAGATGTATATATACATATATATATATATATATATATATATATATATATATGTACATATTAAGGAATTTGGATTTGTTATAGAGATTTGACCCTACATAATTGTTAGAGCTGACTAAACAATTTCTATCAGGTCTTTGTTTTCCTGTCTTGACCCTGGAGCTTGAAGTCTACAATGCAAGCAGCTGTGAAAGAAGATGGAGGTAAAATAGGGGTGATTGAGAGCAAGTACGAGCTAGAGTCCATGAAGATGGATTGAAATATGTGTCAGTTCTTGTTGTTTCTGACTTTGGTAGTACGGGGGTCCTCCAGAAGCTGGGGCCCTTTGTCCAGGGACTAAAGACACACACCTGGCCCAGGAGCTGAGGAAGCTAGTGGATGATACAGAGGAGGAAGGCACAGTCCTTGCAGGCTCACCTGCTGCCTCACATCAACAAGGTGAGTGAGCCAATGAACAACATTGGGGATGAGCTACACAATGGCTGCTCTTCACTTGGACCATCTAAATCTCCCACAAGAGTCTCTCTGTGGCCTTCCTTCATGGGAAATATATAGATCTGGGAATTCTGGGAAATGTAGTTTAGCTTAGCTAAATTAACATAATATAAACCACCACATGGTATAAATTATTGTTTATGACAGGCAGAGAGATTTCACTTAAAGAGTTAATCTTTTTAAATCAACTACCTAAGACATTAAATTCATTTGGAGATCCTGCTTTTTGAAATAAATGATGTACCTACAGCTGCATTGTCACTGAATAATTATTTTGAGTTACTGGATTTTGAGCTGCCCTGGGAAGTGTCTGTATGGTGTAAAAAATACCATATGAATGAGGTCGTGATTGTACTGCTGCTCTTCCATATCAGTTAGCAGAGTGTGTACAAAATGTAGACCCCATGCTTGACTTTCTAATAACCAAAAGGTGTAAAAATACTAATATATAATCTTTGAAATGTGTGAAAATTGTGACTAGATGTTATGATATAAAGATAAAAGGAAAAGAATAATGGATGACAGTTCTGTTTTTTTCGTTTCTCTTTGATAACATCAGGTTTCAGGGAAAAGGAGACACAGGTAGTCCTTTCAGTTGCTCACATTTCTTTTCATTCACATAGTGCTTAAGAATCACTCTTGAAGATGTCAAATGTCCACTCTCACTAATAAGTCGGCATGTAAGAGAAATAGAATGCTAACATTTGTTGCTTAGTTTCTTTTCAATAATTTCTATGCTTTATCCAACAAATAACAGGACAGTATCACCTGATATCCTTCTAGCTGATTCTCCACATTGCCTTCCCGATTCTCTGTTTACACCAATTTTATTCCATCTGAACCTCATCTGTTCTGAATAATTTCAACCTTTCCTTATGAAAGACTTTGGTAGGGCATGTTTGCTTTTCTATATGAGAACATGACTGTTGATGGCCTGAAAAGTCCAGAAGTGATTGGTTTATGAAGTGCCTATTCCAGATAGCAGGTCTCTGTCACAATGGTGAAATCAGTCAGCTGTCTTAAAACACATTTAAAAAGCAGAGATTAATATAAAAGAATAACAGTGCATAATCAATTAAAATTTAAACAAAGGATTTGAGATTCCTGAAACTAGAATCTTACTCTTGTGGTAAAGAAGTGCCAAGTTGTCACCTAAAATTAGACAATCTGTCCTGAATCTGCGGCCCCGCTTCTTGCCGAGTACTTCGGAAGTCCTATTAACTCATTCCAGACACCAGATCTTTATTTTATCTGTATAATCATCCCAGCCCTATCCCACAAAGAATTTTAGGTGGTCCACAAATAAAACAGTCATACAAAAAGATATAATAAGTAATCAAGGGAATGAGCAATATAAAAACAGCATAGCAAAATAATGACAGGAAGGATAAAGTTAGCATATAGAAATGCTCATACAGAATTCTATACTATTACTAAAATTACTA
Organism: Varecia variegata; assembly: GCA_028533085.1. Taxonomy (NCBI): domain Eukaryota; kingdom Metazoa; phylum Chordata; class Mammalia; order Primates; family Lemuridae; genus Varecia; species Varecia variegata. The sequence goes on from CM052437.1 coordinate 129,728,456, forward strand.
CCAGAAAAAGCCAACATGACTGGTTATGCCTTCAAATGGATCTGTAAAGAAAGATTTCCAGAGATGTAGAAGAGTTACTGTGGAATGTTCAATTTATAGACACGTGAGAATAATATGCATGACAGCTTGTTTGAGCATCCAGGAATTGTTTAGTCTCATTGGGGCTCAAAAAAACAATACCCCAAAATGAAAGCTTCAGAAGCAGCCTCTGAAACAAAAGTTTTTCTCGGACCCTCTCTTGCCTTCCTGCCTCTCACTCCTTTTCTCCTCCAAGGCTGGCCATAGAAATCAGAATCCCTCTTCCCCAAGGTGGATCATAGGAACCAGAACCCTTCTCCCCAGAGCCAACCATAAAACCTAACAGTACTCTAACTTTCCTCTTCACTTTTCTGGGTAAAAACTGGTCATAAAGAAATTATCTGACCTACCTTGCTTGATGGTAGGTCATAAAACTCCCATTCCAGAGAGGGTCCTGCCCCGTACACAGAAAGAAGGAATGCATACTCAGAGACGCCAAGAAGAATCTAAAGAACCTAAACAGAAAGGCCTTGCTGGGTTTCCCCACTCAGTCTATTAGCATTAGACCATACCTTTTTTGTCCCATCATATTTGTACATGGCTATCCATAAAATGGACAATTCCCCTGTATCTTTGGGTCTTCATTCTGAGGGTTCCCGTGTATACTAGTAAAATAAAATTGTCTGCCTTTTCTTCAATTAATCTGCCTTTGTGAGTTTATTTTTCAGCGAAACCTCAGAGGACAGAGGAGAAATTTCCCTTCACCCCTACAGCCTCTTACCTCACAACTATGTCCACAGATGGATGGGGCACATATATGCTCTTAGAACTCTCAGGTTTGATGGGTTTCATTCCTTGCTTAGCCACCTCAGGATACTCACTGAGGTAAAGGACTGCTGGGTCCAAACCAGCATTTTACACGTGGTGAACTCTCTGAGGTGTTTATGGAATGATAGGCTGACAGGAAATGGGTGGGACCCTGAACGAAAAGCAGGAATATGGTTATATTTTTGCTTGAAATTCTCATTTTAGATTTTTTTTTTTTGCCAGAATGAGTTTTATATTTGATCCATGTTAATGGGTTATTGCTGATTGAAGGGCAGTAAGGGGTACAATTGAATGAAAAATTTGTCAACTTTCTCACCATGTAAAGAAAGTTTTTTTAAAAAAATTTTTATTGATACATAATAATTGTACATATTCATGGAGTACATGTTATATTTTGATACAAGCATATAACATATAATGATCAAATCAGGGTAATTGGGACATGATTCACCTGAAACATTTATCATTGCTTTATGCTGGGAACATTTGAAAACTTCTAGCTATTTTGAAATATAATAAATTATTGTTGACTATAGTTACCCTATTGTGCTATTGAACACTAGAACTTTTTCCTTCTGTTTAACAGTATTACCCATTCACCAACACCTCTTCTTTACCCCTTCCCACCATGCTTACCAACCTCTAGTAGCCACCATTCTGTTCACTACCTCCATGCTTCTAAACCTCTCTTGGGTGAGGCAAAGACTTAAAATGTAACCAGAAGATATTTTCACTTCTGTGTTTATTGCAGCGTTATTCACAATGGCTAAAATGTGGAATCAGCTTAAGTGTTTACCAAAGGATGAATGGATAAAGAAGATGTGGTATATGTACACAATGGAATATTATTTAGCCATGAAAAAGAAGGAAATTTTGTCATTTGCAGAAACATGGATGGAACTGGAGGACATTATTTTAAGTGAAATAAATCAGGCACAGAAAGACAAATATTGCTTTTTCATATATGGGACCTAAGGAAAGTTTGACTGTTATTTCAAGAGACTATGTTCAAGCGTAATTTCCCCTCCAGGTGGCAGTATAATCCAGTCATAAAGCTCCCATCTGAGGAGAAATGTGCTATCTTTTGAGGGTTGGCATGGCCAGGGGCAATGAAGTTTCCTCCTTTTCTCTGAGGACACATTCCAGATGTTGTGCATGGCACTTTCCATAAGTTTTACGTGATATTTCTGCTTACATCCCATTGGCCCAACCGTAGTTACGTGGTCACATCTAACTGCAAGGAAGGCTAAAAAATGTAGTCTTCATTCCAAGTAGGCATATGCCCTGTTGAAAATTGGAGACTTTTTTATTAAAGGAAAAGAGATAATGGGTATTTGGGAACTACTCGTGACCTCTGACACAAGGGATAAAGTCAAGAGTTTGGTTTTGGTTTTGTTAAGTTTGAAATGTCAATTAGATCTCAGTAGAGAAGGCAAGAGATGATTGGATGTTCAATTAGGAAAGATATGAGGCTGGAGACTTGGGAGTCATCACATGTGGATGTTATTTTAAATCATGAGATTGAATGAGATCAATTAGAGACTTAGTTTATAGAGAAGAAGAGCCAGGATTGCTGAGATGTGGGACACTCTAATATTTAGAAGTTCAGAAGAAGAGAAGAAGCCACAACATGAGAATAAAGAAGATTAATAAGTGTGGTATACAAGGAAAACTGTGGGAAATAGTGTCCTAGAGGTCGAATGAACAAAGTATTTCAAGAAACAGAAAGTGTCAGCTGCTGCCAAGAAGTAGAGGGTGGTAAAAACAGAGAATTTGCCATTGAATTTATCAATTGAGGTTACCAGTGATCAAGAAAACAATGATTTCAGTGAAAGAAAAGGGACAACAGCATGATTATAGTGAATTCAGGGGGGATGAGGAAGAAGATACATAATAGCAAGTATAGAAAGCTCTTTTGAGAATCTTTTCTACAAATGGGAACAAAAATGGGGTTATTAAAGGAAGATATCATTAAGATGGGAGATAATGCACCAGGCTTGTATTATGACTGGGATGATATAGCTACATGGAGAAACGTGAGGATGGGGGGAAAGGACTGATAATTTTGGAAGCTATTTCCTTGAAAAAGTAACTGAGTATTTGATTCAGTACATTAGTGTAAGGGTCATTTTTAGAGAAGAGAAGGGAAGGAGAAGAGAAAATTCATCAACTGTAGTGGAAGTAAATCTACATGCAGGCTGTAGATTAAATGCAATGATGAAAATATGGAAATAGCTTCCTTTGACTGCTTTTATTTGGTCAGTGAAATTAGAAACAAGACCATCTCTGATAAGGAATTGAGGAGGAGAGTGTTGGAGGTTTGAGGGGAGTGGAGAATATGTGAAATAGTTGATTTGCAGAGAAGAAAACCAAATTTACAACAAATACATAGAGGGTTGCTGACAGACATCAACTAAAATGGAATTTATGCTATGGATCCTGGTATGTTTTTCTCCAACAATGCTCAGTTTGTTGGATATGGGTGTGGAATTGGGTAAAGTTGTTTTTAGCCAGGATTAGGATTTTTCTAGGCAAAAATGATAGAAGAAAAGGGATAAAATGATGAAGGAATTTTACAAACAGGGATATATAGTGATGTTTTATGAAATCTAAACTGGGTAACAAAGGGAGGGAGGGGAGATGAGGGTGATTATGGGCAGTGAAAAGTAAGATGGAGAACATAAGAAAGACCTCCCAAAGATAGGTCCTAATTCCCAGAACCATGGACATTTTGTGTTATGTAGCAAAACAGACTCTGTAGGTATGATAACAGTTATAGACCTTGAGATGGGGAAATTTTCCTGGATTATCTGGGTGTATATGATCTAATCACATGAGCCTTTAAAAGTGGAGAATCTTCTCTGGCTGGAAGCAGAGGAGAGATGAGCTAGAAGGGAGGTCAAGGAGATTGACACATAAAAGGGAAATTGACCTGTGGTTGCTGGCTTTGGAGATGGAGAAAGTAGGCCACAAGCTAATGAATGTGGTTTCCAGAAACTGAGAGCAACTCCTGCTGACAGCTAGCAAGGAAATAGGGAACTAAGTCTTAGAATTGCATGGAATTGAATTCTGCCAGCAACTTGAATAAACTTGGAAGTGGAATCATCCCCACAACCTTCAGGAAGGAAAGCACCTTGATTTGGGTGTTGTGAAACTCTAAGCAGAGAACTAATTGAGCCACACTGTGCCTGGATTTCTGACCTAGAGACATTCTGAGATAATAAATGAATATTATTTTAAGCTACGAGGTTGGGTTAATTTGTTATAGCAGCAGTAGAAAGCTAAATCAAGAAAGAATCGTCAAGAAATTGGAGGTACCATTGGAGACAAAGATGGATATTAGGGAACTAAAATAAGTAAACTGGAAAGATGGGAGGTTTCAGTCATAAAGTGAGTACTGAAATTGAAATTTTGCTGCTAGTGCATTTATTGATGGAAAATATTGGCTGAGATGGGGTAGAATATTTTGAGTGCTAGAGGTGAGGAGCTGGGTGGGTAATCTTATAGGGATGATAACAAGCAGAGTAAGATAGTAGTCTAGGTATCAAATTTTTAAAAAATGAAGGTTGGTGACGAGGGATCATTATAGGAGCACAACAAGGAAGACTACTAGTACGGTTAGTAGTAGGGGGTGTGTGTGTGTGTGTGTGTGTGTGTGTGCGTGCGTGTGTTTGTGTGTGTTTGGGGGTGCAGGGTTGATGGAATGCCCTGCAAGGAAGTTGAAGCTTTTAAGGAAAAATAAAATGCCAGTTATTGGGAAGAAAAAGAAGAACAAGGAAGAAACTTCTGGGTGGCATAATTTGGGAATGTGGGAGAAAAAAAGAGTCTTGATTTGGGGGCTGAGGGTAAATAAATTTTTCATGGACAGCAGGGTTTCAGTTATGAAGGTGAAAGAAAGTTTAGAGAAGAGGTTAAGAATACAATGTAGCCCAGTGGTAGAGTTTGAAAGATGTGAAAGAGCAGGAATTGGGTCAGAGACTACACAGACCTGTTTGTGAATGAGGGATGAGCTGGAAGGTTTGCACTTCTTACAGTGACTGAAACAAATAAGGAAGTAAGGCTTGGTGAGATGCAAGCCTTGATGGTCCTTTTGAAAAAGCTGAGCCATCATTCTCATTATATTCTTTCTCTTAAAATTAGTCTTTTAGGCAGGGAACTCTTGTATACTGTTGGTGGGAATGTATAATAAATTAGTATAGCTGTTACAGAAAAACAGCATGGTGGTTCCTCAAAAAAATTAAAACTTGAACTTCCATATGATCTAGCAATTCCAGTTTGGGATATATAACCGAAGGAAATGAAATCAGTATTTTGAAGAGATAGCTGCACTCTCTTGTTCCTTGCAGCTGTATTCACAATAGCTAAGATATGGAATCAACCTAAGTGTCTATTGATGGATGAATGGAAAGAGAAGTGTTTAATACACACACACACACACACACACACACACACACACACACACACATAGAGGAATATTATTTAGCCTTAAAAAAAAAAGGAAATTCTGTCATTTGTGACAACATAGGTAAACCTGAAAAATGTTACCCTAAGTGAAATAAGCCAGACACATAAGGACAAATGCTGCATGACTTCACTTATGTGTGTCTAAAAAAGTTGAACTTACAGAAGCATGGTGGTTACCAGGGGCTGAGCAGAGGAGTGGTTGGGGAAATGTTGGTCAAAGGACACAAAGTTTCAGATAGAAACTATGAATAAGTTCTGGAGCTATATTGTACAGCATGGTGGCCACAGTTAATAATAATGTATTTGGTTACAGTGAGCTATGATCACGCCATTGCACTCCAGCCTGGGCAACAGAGCAAGACCCTGTCTCTAAAAAATAAAAAAAAATGTATTCTATACTTGAAATTTACTTAAAAACTAGATATTAAATGTTCTCACCCCCCAAAATTATAAGTATGTGAGATGAGATGTTAATTAGCTTGATTTGATCATTTCACATTTGGATATATATACGTATATTAAAACATCACATTGTATACCATAAATATATACAATTTTTGTCAATTATACCTTAATAAAGCTGGAAAAAAAAAAGAATTGGTCTTTTAGGCACTCTGGTGCTGAGCTAGGCAGCCTAGCATGACTCTGCTCCATCATAGCAGGTGTGACTTTGGAGGCCTTATTTGGAGATGGCAGTCGGCAGTTATACCGCTGTTGTAGAAACCTCGGGAAGTCAACATTCAGGCACACCAACTGACCTGATGTAGGCATGGGAAATTAGACTGACTTACACTCCCTTGACTTTTTGACTAATCAAGAATGAAAACATGACCTTGTAATTCCGTACACAATGATAGAATACTATTGTAAAATTTACATATCTATTTTTAGAAACTGCTATCTATGTGTTTTAAATGCAAAAGGTCTGTGCTATCATGTACGCCCAGTTTTCTCTCCATCAATACTTTCATTTTTTATTGACTTTCTGAAGAAGCAAGTTAAAATAGATTAATCACTCATGCTCTTTGCCCTAAGGAAGAAAGTCTTATTTTTAATTTAAAAGAAGCTATTTTCAAAATATGATTTCCCCTTAGTAGTAAAGAAGCTCCGTGGGGAAGAATATAACTTAATGTTAGTAGATGTTAATTCTCTAAATAGAGGGTGCTTAAAAGTTTGTGAGATGTTTATTATTTGATTTGTAACTTCTAGGGACAATTTCTCTCCTGGAATGTTATAGCCTCTGTTACAATGATGATGAATAACTCTACAAAGTGTAGTTGGGGAGGAAAGAAGAGATAAAATTCATATTCATCAGCAAATCCTTAGTCTGAAATCATCATATTGATTACTTTAAAAAAAAGTGGTGAATAGCAATATAACAGGTATATAATTTAAATAGTACAGAATCTTATATCACATATGATGACACTAGGATGATGTGGTTTTAAAGGTACATGATTTGGACAGGAATGAAGTAATAAAAGATTAGATCTCAGCAGAATGTACTCTTTCTATTCTATAAATCCATATTAACCTTAAAGAGTATTCAGAAAAATTTACTTTTTTGAGAAAAATTAAGCTAATTTGTTTGGAATAAGACCAGACTGTGAAATGTGACCCATCATCTGGCCATGGCACATGCAAGTGGTCACACCATGAGAGTCTTAGATGCTGGTCTATTGCTCTCCACAAGTATAGAGGCCCACTGATAAGGTAGAAGAACTAAATGCTTCATGCTATCGTTGAGAAATTATGGTTTGACTGTCTTACATCTGGTGAGGAAAGTATTTCTCACTTTTGAGTTGCACTAGGATGAGGTAATTGTCATTTGCTGCCCCAGGAATAACCTCATGCCATTACTTTACTTCTTAAGTGATACACCTGGCTTACTACTATTACTCACATTTCATTTGGAACCGTAAGTTCAAGCCCATTAATAATAAATTCTTATTAACCTTTTCTAAAGGACAAGGGTGAAACTCTCCTGACAGATGGATTGATTTCCATACTTGAATATCTTTCCATTGATCAAGCTCTTCAGAGAGACTTTCAAGTAAAGACCAAGTGTTTTGATCCTACTTCCTTTTGTTTCAACATTTAACCTCCAACATTCTTTCAGTCCTGTTAGGATTAACAATGTTATCCAGCACATATGTATAATGTCTTGAAACTCATAAAATCATACACAGATATTTTTAAAGAACTACAGCCAAAGGTGTGTGCCATAGATACTTCAATGTGTTAAATTTTCAGAGAAAAGATATTTTATTTATTTGTCTTTTAGGAGAAAAGAGATTTTGAGAGAGTGAGATATATACAGAGAGCATCTTTTATTTAATTAGGATTTTTCATGCCTTGGGCCCTCTCTCTTCTGAAGTATAAACTAAGTTTCTGGTCTATATAGCTTATTTCTTATCTTTTTACTCCTTTAGAGGTTGAACAGCTCAACCATGATAGGCTGGAGCTAAATCAGTACAAGCATCTTCCTTGCCTACATTGTGCTTGTTGGCCTATCTTTGGATAACTGGTTATCTGACCATGAATGATTTCTAAGCCTCTTGGAGGAGACAGTCAAATGTATAGTAAGTAGACTTTGGATGAGCTGGAACATCCTGTTTCAACTGGTGATGTGGTAAATTGTTTTTCTGCTTCAATTCAGCCAAGATTTTTCTGGAGCCGATAATGGGACTGTACGGATGCCAGATTTTCTGTGCCACCCTTATCATATTTTCTCAGGAAAAGTGCACACTGGCACTTCATTCTTATTAATTGCCCAATTACAAGCCTACAGTCAAGACAATCTGTACATCTATTTATGTGGTGCCCATTATGCTTTCAAGCAGCTCAGACAAGTAAAGAAGGCTAAAATTTGGAAGTTAGTTAATAAGACACAAATCCAACCTATTTCTGCTTCTAAGTAATAGTTTAGGAAGTAGAAGGACCCCTTAGAGTCATTCTTTTATAAAATAAAACTTGGATATCATCTGTTTATATTAAAAAAAAGCTGGAATAAATCTTTCTGAAGATGACAAAGTAGCACATTAGGGCTTCTATAGAAGTACTGGCTTTTACAGACAAGGGTCTTAAAATTATTTACCAATTTACTAGGAATCATGCAATAGAATGATCTTTCAGCCAGATCATAGATTAAAAATAATTTCTATGGCCTTCTAAATTTTAATAATTAAAGTTATTTTAATGTTTTACAGAATTCTAAGCTACAGGATTCTTAGTGTATAGTGCTGTAATAAATTGGACTACATATTAGAGGTGACTCAGCCTGTGGTTCTAGGAACAAGATCAACTTGGATGAGAAGAAAGTCTGACTTGCCATAGCAAGTGTTTGTGGTTGTTGTGTGGCCAAGCACAGAAGCACCTGCCTCACTAGGCTAAAACAGCCCCATGTGAGTTGGGGCTAATCTGATTTGGATGTGTTGAGTATGCCCTGGCATAGGTTATTTTCTACAATTTAAATCACTTAATAATTTCAGTATTTTTTCAGGATAGGTACTTAGGAATCTTAAAGAATTTTTACCTTATACTATATCAGTCATGCCTTTCATCACCACGTAAAAAAACTTACATTATCAAGTTTGATTTACTCATTCATCAGATATTTATTGGGTATTCACTGAGTGCCAGACGCTGTTCCAGGCAGAGGGGATAAAGTGAAGAGCAGGAATAAATCAGGTCTCTGTCCTCCAGGTCTCACAGTCCCTAAGGGAAGACAGGGCCAAAATATTCAACCCACTAAATAAATAACTAGAGTGACCATATATCCCAGTTTTCCCAGGACAATCTGATTTAAGCCTTTTGTCCCTGAATAATTAATCAACAGGGCCCCCTTTTACTTTCAACAATTTTCTGGTGTAGACAATAATGTTCATTCTAAAACATTATTTCATAAGTGTTATAAAGGTAAAACACAGAGTTAATGAGAAAGGGTCTGAGAGAGCCTAGGGTAATTCTGAAGAATTATTTGGTCAAGAGGAGAGGAGGCAGGCAGGGAAGGTTTCTCAGAGTTAGGGAACTGCATGTGTTTGGAAACGACAGGCTTTAACTGGGTACCTCTAACATCAACAATGAAGACCTCAGGTAGCAGAGACATTTATTTGTGTCTCCCCAAAGTTGTGTTTGTGTGATATCAGTGTGTATGTTTAGATAAATTTTCATACAAGCTAAAATATCATTTTAATATCTTAATTGATAAAAGGGAAGAGGATATTTAGATAGAAGGAGTCAATCACAAAAGCATCTAACTACTCCCTCAGCTGCGAACTGGAATGAGAAGCAGTATAATGCCTTTTAGCCACTAAGAGCTTGGGTTTCAAATTCAGAAGAACTTGGTTTTAATTTCAGCTCTGTCATTGACCGTTTGCTTTGTGATCTTTGGTAAGTGACTCAAACTTCCTAAGCCTCAGTTACTTCTTTTGTGAGGAAGAGAATGTACGTATGTACAGTATCCAGAAAAGTGCCTGCATGTAGGAAACACTCAGTTAATGTTAGCTGTGATCCTGGACCCTGACTCAATCACTTTACACGGCTCCATTCCTAAACAGTATTTAAAGAAATACAGTTTGGTAGCTAAAGTATAATTATAAATACTTCAAATTCTTACCTCATCCCTTGAGAATTATCAAAGGTGGGAATGCATTACTGTATTAGTTTTTGGGGTCTGCTTTATCAAATTACCACAAACTGGGTAGCTTAAAGCAACAGAAATTAATTCTCTCACAGCCAGAAGTCTGGAATCAAGGGGTTAGCAGGGCAGCACTCCCTCTGGGGGCTTTAGAAGAGAACCTGTTCCTTGATTCTTCCAGCTTCTGGTGGCTGCAGGTGTTCTTGGCTTGAGGCCGAATTACTCCTGTCTCTGCCTCCATCTTTACATCGTCTTCTCCTCAGTGTGTTGTCTTATCTCTCTCTGACTTTCTCTTATACAGACACTGGTAGGGACAGCGTTTAGGGCCCACCAGGATAATGTGGGATGGTCTTCTCATCTCAAAATCCTTTATTTAATCACATCTACAAAGACCCTTTTTCTAAATCAGGTAACCCTGACAGAGATTAGGACATGGACATGTCTTTTGGGGGACCTCATTCAGCCCATCACAGCCATTAAAGTAAAATCCTTCCTCCCTGTAACTGACACACTTTATGTCCTCCCCAAGGAAGCCAGTCATCCCTTAAAACTCTCTTTTATGCTCTCAAATCCCAATCCTGGAAGCTTCTCTGACACCCAAGTCATGTGGCTCTTTTTGTGACTCTCTAACTAATCTCTTTTCTTTTAGAGAAATAAATCAATCTTGTCATTTTTGTTTTTCTTTCCTTTTTTTCTTCACTTCACCCCTTTAACTCAGATTTTGCATGACAAAGTTAATCCAGGAGCTGACCCCAAATGTAAGAATCTTTGCCTCTGAGAAGCCAGAGAAGGGCTGGGGGAATATTTTTAGTTGTTGTGTCTTAATAATTTTTTTACTCTGTAATTAATGGCGATTTTTGGAACCCTGTGTACCATTAAATAAATGACTTTTATTAGAAAGGACTGAGATCTTCTCTAATCAAAGGAAATGGCTATGGACTAAATGTTTGTGTTCCTCCAAAGTTCATATATCGAAATCCTGTTTCCCAATGTGATGGTATTTGGAAATGGTGCATTTGGGAGTCAGTTGGGTGATGAATGTGGAGCCCTCATGATGGGATTAGTGCCCTTTAAGAGGAGACAGAAGAGGACGACAACCCCTCTCTTCCCTAATGAGAGGATACAGTGAGAAGGTGGCTATTGATCAGTCAGAAAACAGGCCCTCACCAGACACAGGGCCTTCATCTTGGACTTTCCAGCTTTCACAACTGTAAGAATTAAACGTGTGTTGTTTAAACCACCCCGTCTCTGGTATTTTTGTTATAGCAGCCCAAGATGACTAAAACAGACGTCTATCAGAATTAATTAGCAGCTCTTCTTCACTATTTCTATTTTGAAAAAGATGCAAGAGTCAGGTATGACTCAACAAAAGTGAAGTCTGGAGGCAAATTTTGGGAATCATTTTCTCTGTCGATAAACAGCACGAAGGTGTTAGTAATAAGCCCCAAGTTTTTCACACCACAAGCAGAAAGCAGCAGATGGAGGTTTCTAACAGGGTGGACAACAGCATCAGAAAAAGTGCAGTCAGAAGCACAACCGATGCTGTATAAAGCATAGAAATTGAACCACACCAGAAGAAAACTTCCCTCCAATATGGTGGCTTCACTAGAGAAGAAATAGTGTGGAAATCGGTTTCCCGTGCCACGAATTCTCAGAGCCTGTGTTCTCCCTTCTTCCCACGGACTGCCAAATTGTTGAAATAATAATACAAACTTATATTGGTCAAACTTTTGGCTTAACATCTGTGGGGATAATTCTAAAACAACAAGCTGGAAAATGAGAGCAATCACGGAGAGCTTCCTCTGGTATAATTCTAGGCTTGGAGAGACTTCCATTCATGGCTCCTTAGTAAGCAGGAAGTGAAACAAATAAATAGCAACAAGATGCTTATGAAATATTTGTCAGCATTAAATAAAGTGAACATAGTTCTCAAGATGGAGATATTCTTTAAATAAAAATGTATTATGAAAAAGCAGAAAGAAATGTTAGCGTTTGTTTCAAATAACTAATAAAGGAGTGGATCTACCGACTCTCTAAAAGAGAATCTAGTGACTGCAGCACCGGTTTAGTATTTGTACTGCAATGAGCTGTGGAATTTATTTATTTTTTAATTTAATTTTTATTTAAAAAAATAAATTCATGTGTATACATCATTTAAAGAGTAAAATGGAGACATTTAGGGTAGAGCCACAAGCTCAGAGATGGGGGCTGGGGCTGGAGAGGGCACAGGGAGGTAGTACTTGGTCCTGGGCTCCTCTTCTAATTTCTTGAGGTTGAGCATACAGAAGCTTCTGCTTGCAAAATCACTAACTTGGGAAGGGGAAAGGGGCTGGAAAGAAAACCAAAATGGTGATAAGTAGATTCATAGACCATAAACTTAGAAATGAATAAACATTTACAAAAAAGAGATTATTTTTAAACAAAATGATGTATAGTTACCTTAAATTGGCAGTTCCCTTTTTTCCCTGCTTTTGTTAGGATTTGGGGAGTCTAGGACAATAAATAAAGCTACGTTTTTTAATATTTTTATATATTGAGTTTAGAGTGTTTTCAACCCCAGTATTTTTATACAAAAAAATAGGTTGTAATAAAAATCTATGCACCAATTCATGAAGTGAACAAAACATATTTATTGGCATAATTTTCTCTATAAAATTGACATTTTCTATCTTGTATTGTTTTCCACCACTATAAATTGATTTGAAAATACATTGGGAGTAATAAATTGGTGAAAATAGATACAGTCTGTTCTCGGAGGCATGGGATTATGAGTGAATTTTTTCATTCTACACAGATCCCGGGGCCAAGTTGTCTATGTTTGAATCCCACTTGTGGTGCTTATTGTATCAGTTTCTACATCTTAAAAATGGTAATAATAAAAGTGCCAACCATGAAAGGCTGATTTAAGTATTAAATGAGTTAACACACTTACTACACTGCCTGACACATAGTTAAGTGCTAAGTGTTAGCAAGCCACTGTTATTTTTTTCTGCTTTTTTTCTGAAACTTTCCACAATATTTATTTTTTATTTTCAGAAATGAAGATGAGCAGAAATCTTGATTTAACACAGATTTTAGGCATTTGTGCCTTGGCTATTTCTATAAAAGATAGTGATGACTTTCTATATTTTATTTTTTTTCTTGAAAGGAAATGGAAAGCTGTTGAGATTTGTGTTTCCTTTCCCTGATAAACTATGTCTGACAATTGTGCATACACTATTCTCAGAATCTCACTGGCACCCTTCTGTTTAATTTTTGATGGTCATTCAAAGGAAATTTATTTTAAAGGACTGTGTCCACAACTGGTTAATATGAATGAAAACACCCAGCAGAAAACAAGCTGAGCATTTCAGTGACTTTGAGGTGATTTGGTGGCTTACCTTCTCACTATCTTTCAATCATAATTAAAAATTAAAGTTTTATGTAATTAAAAGAACCTGGCTTTGACCACAGTTCCAATAATGTTTGAAGGTAAAAAAAAGTGTTGTTGGCAACTTGAGATAGTATGGACTTTGCATTTGCCATTCAGAACAGGTAATCTTATGGACCTCCGTCTTTTGTCAGGGACAGGAAATAGATTTTTGATGCTATCTAATATTGACTGAACTGCCACAGAACTGATGGGACAAGATTTGAAGGGTACTGTTTTAAACAAGCTTAAAGTGCTCTTTTTACATGGTCTAATCATGCAAGGATGAGAAATAAAAGAATTATGAAGGAGGGGGTTCATTGACTTTCTTAGAGGCAACTCTTGCCTACTAAAACCAAACTTATTGATTATTTGATGTTACTTGGAAGCATTTTCTTGGAGGTGTGGTGGAGGAGAGATAACATGTGAAGGTTGGGAGACCCATTTTTTTCCCTCTCCTTGAGTCAATTTGCATCTAATCTGTGCAGTTCGTGGAACATGATGGCTTTATGCTAGCTCTTATTTCCTTATTGATATTTTACTTATAACTGACCTAACAGAATTTTTAACCCAAGAAAAATAGACCATAGGAAAATAGCAATTATTTGCCTTAGGAAAAATTTCTTTAAATTATTCAGATATAAAAATATTTATTTTAACACTGAAAGAACAAGAAAAGCTAATACAAAGAACTCTAATTGAAGTAATATTTCTAGATAACTTCCTATACTGATAGAAGAATAAATAAACTCCAGAATTCAATTGTTTCTTGGCTTAGTGTTTAATGGAATCTTATAGTCTCTTTCCTTAAATAAGTGACCTGATTATATTTCACATATAATTAAGTGGCAGTTTTGAGGACAGTGCTTCACAAATACAGTTTTACTATAAGAAATGTTCATTGAAAATAGCACTTCATCTTATTACTAAATGGGACAATTTCAACATCTATAATTGTCCTTTTTTATATTCTTTAAGAACCATGAAATGAGGATCTGCTACTTTTGTTTATAGCAGAAATATTTTCATATTCATTTAAGCATTTGTACATGTGTACTGCTTCAAAAATTATTTCTTATTAGAAATAACCAAATTGCTTTGCACTAGAAGCCTACTAGTATGGAATATAGACATTTTATTTTAGAATTTTGAAAATATGATCTTGATCATTCAGTACATAAGCTCTATAATTAAAAAAAAATACTATACATAATGCCCCATGTTGCCCAATCTATTTCCTTGTCACCGTCAACCATCAAAAACTCGCCCACCAGAGGGTGCCACAGCTCCATGGGGCAGGCAGGGAAATCATGAGCAAATTGTTCCTACTGTATAATAATGCAGGGTCCGAAAACAAAAACAGACCGTCTTTATTTTAAAATTTGTATTTTGCTCATCATGGGTTTTTTGAATTAATTTTGATTTTTTTAAAAACATTGCATTTAAATATTATTTATCTTGATTACTGTCATTTTTGGTTCCCTCTAGAAGACCAATACCTGCTGAAGAAGCATCAGCATCTACTTCCAAAGTTAGTAGTTCCTCTTAGAAGACACCAAAAGTGATGATTTAACCCAAGCAGCTGCAAAAAGTGTATGCACACATCATTCTTTGAAGCATGAATTTTACTTAAACCAGATGAGTCTTCTAAATTAGCTTTGCTTATTTTCACATCCAAATTTTCTCATGCATGTTTGAGAATCGAAGTGAAAACTGTTACTGTTTTTGTTCTGTTAGCAGAACTTCAGACATAGTTAAATGATGCCAATTTTATATCAGTATCATTAGATGCTTCAATAGAAAATTAGTCAACTCCAATAATGATCCCTTTTTTCTCCCATTCAATTCATAGAGCCAAAGTAAAGGTTTTAGAAATGCTATTAAAAGTAAAATATCTGGTATTGTCGTGAATGCTCTTAAAAGTAAATTTAAAAGTTCTACATTAAAGATTAATATATACATATACATTTTTGCAGTAAAGTTACAAATACCAAATTCGGTAGACCACAGAATCATGGTAAATAGCAATATTTCTTACTAAATTAAGAAGCTCATGGTGTAGAATATAACCTGAATTGGTGTGGTGCATGCAGGATTCATAACTGCATCCAAATAGTTGACATACAGTAATATTCACCCATTTTAGTGTAGTTCTAAGAGTTTGGAGAAATCCATGTCATATAGCCATGAAGAATTTTTAATTCATTTTATAGCTGAAAATGAATAAATTAACCCTCTTTGCTTCTTATAAAAGTAACACATGACTAATGTATAAAAGAGAAAACCCCAAAGGAAAATGACAAAAATCACTCAATATCAATATCCCCAAGATATCTGTTGTCCATAATTTGGTGTCTATACTTCCAAAATTTTTTCTATGTGTATTTTATAGTTTGCTAAATAGGATTGTAATGTACATACTGTTGTGTGAGATTTTCACAAAAGATTCCAAAACTTTTCTTGCCATAAATATTATTCTTTAACATTTAAAAAAATTGCTGTACATTTCCCAATATGTCTGGATCATATTATGTTATTAAGTATGAAGTGTCCAATTTCCTTAAGTACTAAGTTTGACAGTTGATATCTCTGATATTTCCTTTGACGCTTCTTGTTTTATTCTTATTGTGAAGGTACATCCTCAGTCTTGCAAACGCATGTTTTGGCTTGTCATTCTGTGTCAAACTTTTTTTAGAGCAATTTTTGTCAGACCATGCATAAGTCAAACATTTGAGTTATTTTTGAATATGAGTTCTGTCATGGAAGCAATGCAGTAAGACAGCTCGAAATATCAACGAAGTGTTTGGGAAGGACGTGGCTAATGAACGCACAGTACGTCCATGGTTTGAGCAGTCTCATTCTGGTGATTTTAATCTTGAAAATAGTTTATCTAGCCCCTTCCATATTGTTGGGGCATTGTGTTGTTTCCAACTTATTTCCATCAAAATCTGTACTGGTTGCACACACATTTCAGTGCCTATTTATTTTTGTGGGATATATTTAAAGAATTAAAATTTCTTGGTTAAAATATATGAACACATTTAAGCGTTTCATACTTCTCTTAAGATTTTTCTCTAATTGAAAAAATTTATTACTCTAATTCTGAAAGAAGACAGTGAGTAGGATCTTTAATACAGAAGAAAAAATGTTTCCATAATGTAAGTAGAAAAAAAATCTCAAATTAAGGGATTTTTTTTCTTTTTTAGGGTAAAATTCGGTGGTTTGTGTGTGGAAATGAACTGATAGGGCTATAGTTAAAAAGAAGCTAAAGGTTTTATCACAGTGATCCTCAACCAGGATAAATTTTGCTCTGCTGATGCCCTTTCCCCCCACCCCTGGGACATGTAGAAATGTCTGGAGAGACTTTTGGTTGTCACAAAGGGGCGGGAGTGCTACTATAGTTTAAGGCCAGGGATGCTACTAAACATCTTATATAGCATATGACACTCCACTGTATCACCTTATCCCCCCAAATCAAAAACCAAAACACCAAAAAGAAACCCCATAGAATTATCTGGACCAAAATGTTAATATATAGTACTGAGGGTGAGAAACTTTACTTCCTCAGAAATGGAATGAAAGATGAGAAAGCACTCACAGTTAGGGAAAATATTATCACATCTTTCTTAGAAGGTAACTACCTCAGAGTTTTTAGATTTTGAAGCTTCAAGAGCTGATATTGGCAATTAGAAACTAAGTAGACATATAAGCAAGAAAGTTAAAGTTCTGATCGCCGATCAGGAACCATTATTTACTGAAAGAGACAGTTCACAAGTACATGCTAGAAAGAAATGGACAATAGGCTTTGCTTCCCTGGTCAGCTCCTCTACATTTCAGTGTTAATATGTATGTGTAGATCACTGGGTGTTTTATGTCTATATGATTACTTTATAGAAAGCTTAAAAAAAGAAATATCATTCAGATGTAATATCACAGAGTTCATACTATTGTAATCATTCATTTCTAAATGGCGGATTTATGTGTTCAAATCAGCTATTGGTAGCTATTGATATTTCAGACAGAGTGACTAAGTTCTCTTAGACAACTGGTGGGGAATGTGCCTTGAAAATTCAGTAGTGATTATTACATTATATAAGGGATGAGGCCATGGAAAAATGTTTCATGGAGATGTTATAAATCATACATTTGGTCTCAGCTGGGTTTCATCAGTAGCCTTGGGACTGGGATTTCTGACACTTTATAAAATAGAGAAATATTTTTTGATTCTCATGCCATGATGCTATCTATTATTCCATCAAGTAAACAAAAACACATATCATGTGCTCAGATGAATAAATATCACAAATAATAGGTGACTGATACTGTTCTTAAAGTGAATTAAGTTCTCAAAGTTTCCTATGAAAGGAGAAAGCATGATAATTACTATTTTAATCTTAAAGGTGGGAAATAGGGAGAGATGAAAGACTAAACAAGTAGACTGCTTTTTATCAATTGCTTAATTTATTTCACAATTTATTTTGTTTATTCTTGGTGATAGATAAGTCAGACCTCTGGTCTTTGGATGGGGATATTGAGGTACAAAGCTGAAAATGTTTAGAAAATATATTTATAATATTTGTTTCGTTTGACTTTGGCAGAAATCAGCTATGGAATGAGTTGAGTAAGTTCAGTGTAGGTTGGCAGATCCTCCTTATAAATTAAACACTGATAATCAGTGGGTGGGGATTGGTTTACTGACTCATCAGATATAACTCCCGGATGATTCAAAATTGTGTCTTTGACCATCTCTCTTTAATTTATATCCTGATACCTTGATGATGTACCACAGATGATACGGATGAATACTCTACCGAGATGGGAAATAGAGAAAGCAATCTACTTCTCATACTGATAACATTAATGAATTAGAATTGGCCAAGAGAAGCAAGCATTCCCTTTGTCTGACTATTGTGGGAATGAACAAGTCAGTATCCACCAAATATGTCAAACCAAAGTATTCTATCTAAGGTAGACATCTTCAAAGTTCAAATAGACAATATTAAATAATTCAATGATCAATTTGGATCAATATGTTTAATTATGTCGGGATGGATTTTTCAGGCAGGCAGTTTGGAAAGCAATTCTGGTTAAAATATTCAGAGCAACAAAAATAATACTGAATATTCTTCTGTTATCAAGGAGACAACAATTTACACTTGCTCTAAATTTTTACATGTGAAATATTCTCTTCCATACTCTGCAGTGCTAAAATGAGAGCTCAGTTAAGATCTAATTTGGGGACTTTTACTCAAACTGAATATTTTGCCTCTGTAGTATTAATGATTCTAATATCATAGTAATAATGATTCGATATTTTTAAATGGTGCTGAAGTTACTAACCAAAACTTAGTATGTTTTTAATGTGTTAATTTTTCAGATGAAATTAAAAGGTCTCTTTAAATAAACAAAACCAATAAAAAACTTGTTTAAATAATATATCAAGCTCTTTGCCTCATGACTTAAGAAATTTCAATGACATTTCCACAAATTTTAATAAAGGGGTAATAGAATGGATTTATAATGAAACAGACAACACATCTCTTTTCTGCCGTACCTTGAAATTTTGTTGTCCTTCAAAAGTTTTAGAAGTTCACAACTCTGGAGGCTGAGGCAGGAGGATCTCTTGAGGTCAGGGGTTCAAGAGCAGCCTGGGCACAGTAGCATGGCACCTGTAGTCCCAGCTATTCAGGAGGCTGAGATGGGAGGATCACTTGAGCCACAAGAGTTGGAGGCTGCAGTGAGCTCTGATTGTGCCACTGCACTCCAGCTTGGGCTATGGAGGGAGAGACACTGTCTCTCAAGGAAAAAAAGAGTTTTAGGAGAATGACATAGATCCTATATAAATAATGTAATTTCTTTAAAGGGGCATATTCATATTCTTATAATATTTATCCCAAATTGAATGCATATTGAAAAAACAATGAATATCTTTTCTTTTTTATTCAGTTAGCTAAGTGCTATTCAATACTTCTTAAAAAAAATCCAGTGAAAAATCTCCCTTTATATTCAATAACCACTCAAAGTGATAAATGAAGTTTTCTCTCTCTCATCTCACATAGTCCTGAAAAATTAGTATCTAGGATGGTGTAATATAGAAACCCACAATCTACATCTAATTAATAATTTAATATTTCTCCCAACTGGGGAGCTTTTGGTAAAAAGTAAACATCAATATCAACATTATGAGCCAGAAATTATTAAAGTTTCCTTTGTATAAAGAGCCTGCTCTATTTGGTGGCATGTTTAGTAACCCCAATTGTTGATGGTAATTTAATATTGAAAGCGTTTGTATAGGTTAACATTTGCTCCAGGTCATCTTGAAGTGTGGGCTCTGTTCACTTTAATATATAAAAGAGGCAATCCATTTTACCCTTGTCCACATAAAGAAGGTGTAGTTAAAAGACACATTAGGTGTTTCTCTGTTGTTCAACTGGTGCTTCATTCTGCCTGTGCAAACCTGCAGACAGGGCTTAGACTAGATGGCAAAAAACCCTGAGACCAAGCAATTTTTCTTTTTACATCTAGAGATTCACTTTGAAAAGGGTGACTGACAATGTAGAACTGTACCTAAAAAAGCCATATGATTATGCTAAAGTTTACAAACAATCAAAATGATCTTAGATATTTTGGAAGTAATAAAAAATGGAGAAAGAAAATGAAAGTCCTTTTAGGTGTTTTAACAGGACACTTAATGAAAGAGAAGATAATTTGTAAGAAAATTAGAAGCTTCTTCAATGTGATCTGATAACAGCATTGAAACTTTCTCAGTTTTACTTTACAGTGTGGAGGATACAACATAAGATAACTTTTCAGAACATAACTTTTTATTTTTTACTTCCTTTTAATGGTGAGGAAAAGAGCGGCAATCTTCGGGCAAAGCTGACCTTCTAAAGTGAATTCAAATTCTTAGCATGCTTTGTTTTAGTGTAATGCAGCATGGCTCAGTAGAGCAAGTCAGATGAAAAGTTCGAGGATCAGAAGTTCGATTCCAGACCCTGTAACTAAATTGCTATATAATCTTGGGGGTTGGGAGTAACATTTTGGAAGCCTGATTGCCTTCTCAAAATGGCTGTGAAAGATTAAACTCCTGATACCAATGAAGATGACCTACTAAAAGAATTTCAACTTTTGAAAATGTTAAGATGAAGATATGCAAAATAAGTACATTTGGTTTTGAAAACTTTTGCAATCAGCGTGCACAATTTCCACAAACTGGAAATGTGCTACAAACTGTCACAGTGTACAGATAAAGGATGATGGAGCCGGTATTCCTTATATTTAAAAGTTAGATTCTAAATGTTTGTCATGAGGTTTAATCCTAGCACTGCTTTTGTGCTTCTGATAACATGACTTTAATCTCTAGCCTCACATCAAGATGATGACTCTGGCAGTTCCCAGTCTCACAGAGGTAATGTAAGTTTTAATTAATGTTTGTAAAACCATCTAGGAGCCATGGATGAGAAGAGTTATGAACAGAGTAGGCAATGTTGTTATTATAAGAGGTGACTGGATATTGCCTTGCATTACACCAGCGTGCCAACAATAGGTATTATTCCATTATTAATAACAGGTATAACAGAGTTACTATCCAACATGATTAGCACATTTAAAATTTTCATGTTAATGAATTCACAGATAATAAATGCTGCCATTGACTATGTCTATGTGCAAAGGAACCAAGCTATTATTAATGCACAGTTTTTCTGTACTGTAACTTTCTCCTTAATGAATGCACTATAATCATTAATGGAGTAAAACGAACCATCAGAATGGTTCCTATTTGGAACTTTGTGGCCATCGTGGTTCCACATAGACACAATTGACTTTTCAGTTCAAACAAAATTTAGAATGCTCCTGTGTCAATACTAGTGTACTCTTTTGGATATAGGACTGTGGTTATGATTATATAGATACAGGTGTACCTTGAAGATATTGAAGGTTTGATTCCAGACCACTGCAATAAAGCAAATATTGCAATAAAGTGAGTCACACAAAGTTTTTGGTTTCCCCCAGTACATTTAAAGTTATATTTATACTATACTGTAGACTAAATAAGCAATAGCATTATGTCAAAAAAATATGCAAACCTTAATTAAAAAGTACTTCATTGCTTAAAAATGCTAAATACCATTTGAGCCTTCAGCAAGTCATAATCTTTTTGCTGGTGTAGGGTCTTGCCTCAGTGTTGATGGCTGCTGACTGATCAGGGTGGTGGTTGCTGAAGGTTGGGGTGGCTGTGGCAATTTTTTAAAAAAAGATAACAATGAAGTTTGCCACATAGATTTACTCTTCCTTTCAAGGAAGATTTCTCTGTAATATGCAATGCTGTTTTATAGCATTTTACCCACAGTAGAACTTCTTTCAAAATTGAAGTCAAGCCTCTCAGACCCTGGTGTGGCTGTATCAGTGAAGTTTATGTAATTTTCTAACTTCTTTGTTGTCATTTCAACAATGTTGATAGCTGGAAAAATGGCACCGATAGACTTGCTTGATGCAGGGTTGCCACAAACCTTCAATTTGTAAAAAGCACAATATCTGTGAGATGCAATAAAGGGAGACATGCTAACATCAGGTATGCCTGTATAGCCCCTTTTCCAAATAGTAATACTTCCTCTGGTGGCTACCAAAAGGATCAAAATTAGCCTTGAAAATTGTGGAGAGAAATGTCTATTAGGGGATTAGAAAACCTCATTTGGCATTTCCACAAACTTCAGTTTTGTTTACTATAAAGCATTTTTTATATTTTTAGGGATTTTACAAAATTCAGATCCAACAATGCATGTGAATTGTAACTCATGGCACAAAATAAACTATTCACTGTATTAGAAGGAAGTGTTACCAAGAGTTCAAACTATATTCAGAATCTGACCTCTTCTCACCAGCTCTACTGTTAGCTGGTCTACATCACCATAATCTTTCTTTTGGATTTATTTAATCAACTCCTAAGTGGTTAACTGGCCTCTTACCCTTACCTAATTACTGTCTTTTCTTAGCCATATAGCCAGAATGATTTTTTAAATTAGATATGCTACACCTTTTAAAATGGTTCCAAAATTGTTGAATATTGTATTATTTTTTTCATTCCTTTCTATCTTTATGTTTCACTTTTGGAAATTTCTATTGACGTATTTTCAAGCTCACTGATTCTTTCTTCAGCTCTGTCTAGTCTAGGCGTGACTCCATTAAAGGCATTCTGCTCCAGGTAATTCTTAGCTTAGAATTCCTCTCGATTCGCCTATCTTTGTATTCAGAGTTACAGTTTGTCCTGTAACCTTGGTTCTCTGATGGGTCCAAGAAGAGTTATTGACTTTTATTTTGCTTAGCTTTTTCTTGTTGTAAACAAGGGAACGACAATTTCTAAGTTCTTGATGTCAGAGCTCAAACCAGAGGTCCAGAGTGATTCTTTTAAAATTTATATAAAATTATGTTACCAGCAGTGACCCTCAATTCACTCAGAGAAAAAGCTAAGGTTCTACAATAGGCTACAAGGTCTTACATGATCGGGTCCTGCTGACACCCAATCCCAATACCTTTTAGATTGCCCAATTTTTCTTTTCTTTTCCATAATAACGACTTATCACCTTATAACCTATTAAAAACATTTATCATGTCAGTTGTTTATGCCTGTCTCCGTGGTTGGAATGCGTGAACATCACCAGGGCAGGGCTCTCTGGTTTCTTTCTGGACCACACTAAAGGAATAGAGCAGAGCATGGCACAGTGTGAAGTCAATCCTTGTTGAATCAATAAATTCCTTTATTACATCTTAAACATCCTCAGAAACTAAACTCATATACTAAGTGAATTAGATGATTGGTCTAAATTTGACTCAGAATGATTTTATTTCTTTTTTCACTTCCTTCTGCGGTACTTCATTAAGGACACACATCAGAATGAGCTAGGAGCATTTTTTGATAGATATATGCCCTGTTCTCAGAGATTCTAATTTGGTAGTTTCCCCCTAGGGCCCAGTAGGTGTCTAAAAAAATAAAAACCAACAATAAACAGAAATATTCCATATGAGTGGGGGATACATTTTTCCCCTTTATTATGGTTTTTATGAAGAGACATTTCCACGCCCCCAAATACTTCTAGAAGACTTCTTACCTATCCTTTACCTTTTCCAAGAGAAGTAGAGTTAGTTTCTTCATTGGTAGGCTGGGAAGAGTCTCAATCCCTTCTCCACCCCACTCCTCCTCTTTGGAGTTTGATTTTCAGTCCAGCAAGACTTCTATTCCACTCTGGTCCGCTCGGAGCCTGACAGATAGTAAGGGCTTAAGGCCCCAGTGAACTCATTCCTGGCTGGGTGGTCATAGAACCCATTGTTAATACACAATTAAACCACTTTCTTCAATCCAGACCTTATCTATGATAAAGGTATTTTCCTCTTTTCACTTTCAAGTTAGTTCACAACTTTGATGAGGGGAAGATGTCGATCTCTTGGGAAGCCAGCAATCACCAGGTGTTTCTAATGTGCTGTAACCACAATTTAATTTGAAGAACAGCATCTGAAGCCTAAAGGTTCATTGTATATTTGCTGCCAGTCTTTCTAAACAGAGTCAACATGGGGCAAGGAGGTAGCAAATTAAAATAAAAATGCTTATAATTTTCATTAATCATAAATATTTTAACTAAGCAAGCACATATTATTAATGAATTAAAATTTAGAAGTTTTAGAAAAACATACACATATATGTGTATCTGTGTACATAATATGCACTTTGACATATTTCTTACATTTTTCTCTATTTTTTTTTTTTGGAAAGAGTTGCCTCTTTTTCACACAATTGTATGAAGAGTAATTAAAACACAAGTAAGGTAGCCATTTACTAAATTCATTTTACATTGTATATAACCTGGATTTTTCTCCCCATTTTAAAGATGAGATCTGTGTTTAATTTTGGTTGGATAGCAGGTAGCCTGTATTATTTCTGCCTCTCCTTTAGCATCTTTCAGAATCTTGTTTTTATCGTTGGTGTTTTGAAATTTCTCAATAATGTGTTGGGGGAGAGTAAATAAATCCATCTTGCTTCACTGTCTTGTGGCCTTTCCATATGATGTCTCAAATCTCCCTCCACGTATGAAACTATCTAGCATTTTTTCTTTGATAAGCTTCTCCACTACATTTGCTCTTTCTGAAATTCATGTTAATTAAAATGAATCTGGGTTGATCCTTGGATCTACATTTTAGTATATGTCCTTGACTTTATATTCTGGATTTTCCATTGAAATGTTTTATTTCAGGGGTCGCATTTTTTTAGAGTAATGCCTTCTTTACACTAGAAAAACAAATGAGAGTCATAGTTGTGTAAACAGACAATGAAAAGTACAGGGACTAGGGGAAAGAAGGAAATAAAAATATCTATCCATCTTGCTAACGCTGTCTCAGCAAAGAAGACCATATGTTTTATCTCAAAGACAATCACTTACATGTGATAAACCACAAATGCAACCTTTCCTATAAGATCTACCACTCTGCTTTAAGATAGCAGAGAAATCAGACCAGAACTGAAGGCAGAAGAATTTTATTTTTTGGGGTGGAAGGGACAGATCCTTTCAGTCACTATTAGATACTGCTACTCTGTTAATAACACTATATCTATGTAAAACATTAAATATTTTTCCAGACATGAAATGAATGAAGCCTTACCTCATATATCTCCAGTTGCAGAGTCATCCATACCCTGTGTTTCTCCTTTTATTTTTTGCTTATTTTCTGGATCAGTGTGCCCTTCTGTTTGTGAGCCTCCGTTGGCATATGATTTTTTTTTTTTGTAGAGTTAAATTTCTTTAGAGCCAAACCTGGGGACCCACATGTTCCACTAGTGCTGTATGTACAGCTGGATAACATCCACTCCCAGCTTGTGAGATCTGCAGTTCTGAGTAAAGGACAGACTAGTGTCCCACCTGCCCATCAATC
>CM052437.1:129754232-129779196 GCA_028533085.1 Varecia variegata
CATTGCTTCTGCTTTCTAAATATAATCTTATAAGATTTGCTGGCTCTTGGAACAAGAACACATTATTTACAGATATTTGACATTGCTGGGTTGAAAGTGGGTTGATGGAAGGTTGGGTAGAGTCATATGTAAGCCCACAGGGTTGGGAGGATCGAGACTGAGGTTGAATCCAACTTTGTCACTGTTCAGATAACTCTGGGAAGGTTGTATAACCTCTCTTAGCCTAAAATTATTCATCTATAAATTGGGCACAATAATAATTTCTATCTTTTAGGTTTATTGTGAAAATTACATGAGCTAATGTAGGTAAAGAATTCAATACAGTGCCTAGCACTTACTAGAGGTTAGATGTTATTATTTCCGTAGTTTTTGGTATCAGTTAAAGGTAAACGATTCCTCTTCCTCCCTGATTTAATTGTTCCACATCTTGCTTCTTAACATTATTGTTCCAGGTGTCTATGATAATCAGCATTGCTCCTGTCTTAACCTACTTCTTTAATAGTGACTAGTTCATGGGGAGTAATAGGGGGAACAGTAATCAGAAAACCAATTCGCAGTATTTAGTAGTCCTAGGATTTTTCTTTCTAACTATGAAATTCAGGGAGGAAAAACTTTAAAAATATTAAAAACTAAAAATATTACAGACTTGTATTTTTCTGGGTTGTTACAAATTCGTTATGAATTACAAGATTCAAGATGTGAAATACATATCTTTATCATGGAAACATAAAATCCTATGGTATTGTAAATTATGGAACTTGAAGAAACTGAAATTTTTCTATGCACATCTTGTTGATGTGATCTCCTTAAGGCAAGATTCAAAGTTCAGTTATTTATTTTATGATCTAGTTTAGAAAATTTCCTGAGATATCAATACTCAAATTTGTAATTAATTATTGGAGTCCCTATCCCTTCCTCTGGCCTAATATGACCCATGGATATGGCCCTTGAACCTCTGCATTAAAAGTTGTAGGGGCAAGGCTATATTCCCCAATTCAGGGTTTCTCTTATTATACCACATTACCTGAGATAAGTTTAACAGAGACTTGAAGTCATGGAATATCCTGAATGAACTGGACTCGATGCTTGTTAGCTGGGATTAGTTTTTTGTTTTTGTTTTTTAAATTATGGCTTCCAATCTAAGTAGAAGTTTAGAAGAAACAAATTTGGACTCCCATAGGTTTGAAGGTTATAATAGTAGCTCAAACTGCTTTCATTTGTCAGTACTGAGATATGGAGCTAGATAGTATGAGAGGTAAGGTGTAAGACTGTTTAGAAAACTTCTAATTATTTAATTGTCAAGCCAATAATGTTTGAAAAGTTTTAGTTAAATATTCAGTTATTTGGATTTATTTGAAATTCAGTTTTATTAAAATATTCCTTAAAGAAACCTGTTCATTTAAATAACCACTGTTCTCTCTCTATGAGCCTCTCAAAATCAGAAATTGTGAAATGAAGATTCTTATAACCTTGTTAGTTCTATAACAGAAAAGTTTTGATAGTTGTTTGATCAAAGCAACACTTTGAAGCACATTCAGAAGTTAGATCTGGATATGTGATAAACAAATCTCTTTCTAACATCAGCAGGGACTTCCTCTTCTGTCTGAAGTTGCTAGGATACTATCTTAAGGAAATAACTCATTTGATTAACTGCAAATAGAAATTACTTTTTTGAAAAAAAGTTCATACATTTATAATGGCCTAGGTCAGGCATAAATCTATACTAGCTAAATGTTAAGCATATGATCTTGATGACCCTCTTGAATATCAGAAGAAAAACCATTATTTTTCTTCATAAAATGCATGACACAGAATGACTTTTAGCTGTGTTTCACCATAAAAATGAAAATATTATTGGTAAAGAGATACTTTATTTTGCTTTATCCTAGATTTTAGTTCACATTGTGAGGATCAAATGAAATGCCAGATAGAAAAACACTTCGAACTTATAAAATGAATGCACAAATTTTTTACAAAGCAATGTTATTCCTGAAGAGTGGAAATCTTGTCTATTACCTATGTCTGCTGCCTATTACCTATACCTAGGCATTAGCATTTTATTCTTTGTTTTATTCTACAATATAAAAGTCCTGTAATTCAAGGCAGTAGCCATTGTTATATAATATGATGAATAAAGTCATGTCTTAGGCACAGTAAAAATCTTCCTTTGGTTACACAATTTGTCTATAGGGTGATGGTAGCCTTGATCTTAACATGAACCTTGCAAAGGAAATCTACTATATAATAATCCTATTTTGTTACTCTTTTATCTTGTGAAATTCAAATACCACCTATGAACATACAGTACAAAAGCTAAAAAGGTTATTTAAAAGAGCATTTGTAGTAGAACCATTTATCCAAAGAAATCAAAAGCTACCAATTTACTTATTAGCTGTTCCTTCATATAAGGCAAGAATGTCCTCCATTTAGAGAAAGGTGATATATGTTAGTCATCTCTCTTTGTCTGCAGTTTTACTTTCTGTGGTTCCAATTACTCACTCAACCATGGTCTGAAAATATTAAATGGAAGATTCCAGAAATAAACAATAAGTTTTATTGTGTGCTGTTCTGAGTAAAGTGATGAAGTCTCTCACCATCCCCCACCACCCTTCCCGGGATGTGAGTCATCCCTTTGTCCAGCGTATCCACGCTGTGGACACTACCCGCCCGCTAGTCACTTAGTAGCCATCTTGGTGATCAGATTGACTGTTACGGTATCTCAGTGCTTGTGTTCAAGTATCCCTTATTTTACTTAATAATGGCCACAAAGTGCAAGAGTAGTGACACTGGCATATTGTTATAATTGTTCTATTTTATTATTAGTTATTGCTGTTAATCTCTTACTGTGCCTAATTTGTAAATTAAACTTTGCCATAGGTATGTATATATAGGGAAAAACATAGTTTATATAGGTGTCTGTACTATTTGCAGCTGCAAGCATCTGCTGGGGGTCTTGGAATATATTTCTACAGATAAGAGGTCTACTCTACTCTATCAGGGTGTTTTCTGCAGGTATGGTACTGGCAAGAGTGAAATTTGTA
The DNA here is from genome assembly GCA_028533085.1 of Varecia variegata. Classification (NCBI taxonomy): domain Eukaryota; kingdom Metazoa; phylum Chordata; class Mammalia; order Primates; family Lemuridae; genus Varecia; species Varecia variegata. The sequence continues at coordinate 129,757,274 of CM052437.1, forward strand.
GCTGATGGATATAAAATAATGCTCCAAAGCTTTGCCAATATAGAAAATCCACATGCATGAACTGCAAAAGCACATGGGAGAATGAAGGTCTAGGGATGAACTTCCTTGTGGCTATTTCTCAGGTGAAGATGCAGACAAAAGTCAGAAATAAATGCAATTTTAAATTCTATTCCATTGAAACTTAAGTTGAAAGAGAGAGATAGAGAGAACTAAGATTAAAAAAATGAGCTTATGGTAGTGGAAAACCTAACCAGAGACTTTCTGAACAATGTGCTCCTAAGTGTGTCTGAGCTAGACAGCAGTGTAGCTGTGTAAGTGCAGGGCACAATTGCTTGATATTCTGTCTCTGACTTGGAATGAGGCATTGACCAGGAATGCCATATTTGTGCAAGCTAATTGTATCCACATATTTAAGAATTGAAGGAAAACTTTTCTATCTACTTGGAAGCCTAGGGAAAATCCTGTGCTTAAGTATGTAATTATTAAAGGATATTGCGAATTTGAATCCCTAGAATATGATGATATTTCGGAATTTATCTATGATACTTATTTGTTTGCAAAGGTATATGAAAAATCAAAGTGTTTGATCATAACTATAACAGTGCAGTTTGATTTAGTGAACAAAACCCTGCTAACTACCTGTGTGATCTTGGCAACTTATCTGAACTTTAGTTTTCTAGTCTTTAAAAGAGGTAATGCTACCAACTTTGCGGATTTGTTGAAGATTTAAGTGGGAACACATGAATAAAATGCCTAGAAAAATGCCCAGCATACAGGAGATCCCCCAAATGACTCACTATTTTTATGTAGCCATGCGTTTTCATAGTGGACTTCCTGGAAGCACTGTTCCCCAAACTGTCTTACCTCCAGCCACTCATTCTCTGTAGGAATATAAATTAGAGTTACACCACTGCCTACAATCCTTCAGTGGTTTCCCATCACCCTTAGAATGAACACCCAATTCTAGCCATGCCCCTGCAGCCCTGCAAGTCTGGCCTCTACCCAGTTCTCTACTTCTTCCTGCTCTCCTTTCTGTTACTGTCACTCTGGCCTCCAGTTTGTTTCTTGAGCACACAGAGCATTTTTTTTTTTTTTTTATCTCTAGACCTACCTCTAAAATCTCACCTACTTGGGGAATCTTTTTCTAAAGATCCGTTAAACTAGTCTTCCTCTTCTTCCTCACTCTTTACACATGGGTTATTTATTTATTTATTTATTTATACTCATGACAATCTGAAATTACCTCTGGATGTGGCTTCTATGTTTTATCAACCTTTCCCACTAGAATATAAATGTCACGAGGGCAATGACCTTGTTTGTCTGTTCACTGCTGTTTTGCTGGAGCTAAGGATACCAGCTGGCACCTGATAAAAATGGAATAAATATTTATTGAACATTTTATCAATCCTACACATTTTGAAGCAAACAGAAGGGGTGGTTGATAGCAGGATATTTGTAAAAGAGTGATTCTAAAGAGTTATTCTGGAGGATGATCTTGTGTAAACTCCAGATACCACAGAGCATACCTTTGCTTGGCTACAGGCAGTTCCAAGTACTTCATATATTGGTAGTTTTTTAAAAAACTACTTTATTGAGATATAATTCACACATCATAAAATTAACCCTTTTAATGTATATAGTTCAATGATTTTTAGATACTAACAAGTATTTGCAATCATCACCAGAGTTAATTTTAGAACAATTTCATCACCTCAAGAGAAGCCCTGTATCCTTTACCTACCACCCCTCCGTTCCTCCACACTCCACCCCAGTCCCCACTTGTAAGCATCCACTAATCTACTTTCTATCTCTATAGAGTTCCCTATTCTAGAATTTCATATGAATGGAATTATGTAATATATGGAATTTTGTGGCTGGCTTCTTCCACTTAACCTAATGTTTTCAAGATCTATACATGTTGTAGCATGAATCATTCCATTCCTTTTTTATAGATGAATAATATTCTATTATATGGATGTACCACATTTTGTTTATTCATTTCTTCTTTGGTGGGCATTGGAGTTGTTTCTATCTTTTAGTTTTTATGAATAATGCTGCTATAAACATTCATGTACAAGTTTTTGCATGGGCATATATTTTTATTTCTCTTGGGTGTATACTTAGAGTGGAATTGCTGGATCATATGGTAACTATGTTTAATTGTTTGAGAAACTGACAGACTGTTTTCCAAAGTGGTCTTCTTTCTTTTTTTCTTGGTCAATCTAACTAAAACTTGTCTATTTTCTTGGTCTTTTCAAAGAACCAGCTTTTGGATCCATTGTGGTTTTTTGTTTCTACTTTTTATTCTTTATTTCATTAATTTCTACTCTAATTTTTATTATTTCCTTCTTTCTTCTAACTTTAGATTCAGTTTCCTCTTACTCTTCTTGTATCTTAAAGTGGTAGGTTGGGTTATTGATTTGAGATCATTCTTTTGTCTTAATATAGGCACTTAGCAGATTTAACATTTCCTCTAAATACTGCTTTAATTGCAACCCATATATTTTGGTATATTATGTCTTCATTTTTATTTATCTTGAAGTATTTTCTGACTTCCTTTTTGGTTTTTTATTTAACCTATCAGTTATTTAGGACTGTGTTGTTAAATTTCTACCTATTAGTTAGTTTCCCCATTTTTTTTATAATTTTATTCCTTAGCCAGGACACATACTTTGTATCATAGTTATCATTTTATATTAATTGAGATTTGTTTTATGGCACCACACATGGGCTATCCTTTTATGTATTGGTACATAATAATCTAGCTATGTCCAAGATGTATAATTATTTAGATATTTGAATTTACAGTTACATTTGAATTGGCAGGCTTTTTTGGATGCATTGAACGGGCAAACATATTTGAGTCCTGATTCGTCCTAGTTCATTAGGACACAAAATGCCTCATTGAAATTAATATACAAACCCTTTTCCATAGAGTTTGTGGTCTCTGATGAGTATGCACAAGTGGGTAGCATCAACAGTGTATCTAGAAACATTCAAAACACTCTTTTTGTTTTGCTAAAAGTTAGACTCCTGGCTTTGACAGTTTATAGTTTTTGAGATCACAAAAGTCTCGTATTAAAAAGTTATATACTTCTCAATTCTATATGTTTGATTTCAGGTAGTACTATGTGATTTCTAATAATTATTCAGTTGGTGCCTGATAAGATTACTTAAGGAGTCAGATGGGAAGTCTAGAGCTTTGAATATTTTATATTCTGTTTGTGGGATATTGTATGTGAAGACAAATCTACATGTGCCTGAAGGCAAATTTGGTCTTTTTATTTGTTATCAGGGAACTCTGAGTTTGTTGATATGCGTGGAGTACTGCTTCAATACTTATATTTAGTAATTTGATTAATGAAAGGTAGTATCCTGAGAGACAATGATTCTTATATTCCTTTTTTAATATTAATTGATTTAATATATATTGTCAACTTTAATGCTAGTCTTTCTAATCCCATGAGTGACCTTTCTGAAGTAATCTGACATGTTTAATGCATAATAATGATAATAAGGACAATTACTTGCTTTTATTTTATGCTTTTCTTCTGAGGAGCTCAAAGCACCTTGGGCCTTTTCCTACTATTAATTTTCATAAAATCTTGCCAGTGTGGTGGAAATCCCTTAAGAGAGGATATGCACTCAAGAAGTAGTGGCATTTCTATAACCCAGAAATAGGGCATCCTGGTCTAATAGCAAAAACATATTGAAATGTTTAAGTTATATTCTCATGTGTGTCACTTGGCTCTGTGTGTGCTCTTGGTTAAAATTTTGTACCATATTTTATGCCTCTTTCTTCTTTATATTTATCCATCTCTTGCAAACTGAGCTTTCTGACTCAACTAATCAATTGCAATAGACTTTTCCTTTAGTCAATAGACAGCTGTCCAATAGACAATTTTATGTGTGATTTAATTCATTCAAATGTGTTACTTCTATAGTAATACCAAGTTATTTCAAGATTTAATTTTAGGTTATGGTGAGTAAATAATATATCTTATCGCTTTTGCTGAAATCCCTTCTTGGTTTTACAGTGGCCTATATTCTCTAGGTTCTCCACTGACCCACAAAATTCTCACAGAGGTGGTATTGTCTGCATTTTTTTGTGAACTCAGTGTTTCTGCTAGGGAAGAAGGACCCATAGCTTCCTACTTGGCCATCTGGGTGACATCACTTCTCACACCCTCTTTTGACATATGTATTCACAGATTCTGGGAGTTAGACATGGGCATCTAGGCATGAGCATTATTTAGCATAATACACCATCCTTTCTTTCAAGTTGACTTCTTTCTCTCAGTTTTTTTTCTTTCTTTATTTTTTTAATAAGAGAAAAAAGGTGTGTTTTTTTTTTCACCATATATATGGGGAGAATCACAGAAAGATTACCCAATCTCCTAATGGGGTCCAGAAATTTATATACCCTTCTTTTAGAGAGGAGAGAGAGATGAGGAGTATAGGTAATTCTGTTTAGGGGCAATAAATGGTTGCTAGCGAGGATGAATAGACACTTGAGGGAATGAATGGGGCAGGAGAAACAGATTGACTCGTAAATTAACTTGAGAGACAGGTATTATATTTAAAATGATTTGGGCCAGGTCTGTTTGCATTCTTGATCTTCTTTCCTGCAATATATTGAGATAACTTCTCTCCTTTCTTCCAAGTTTACTTCTCCTTAGACCTCCTGTTTGGCAGGACGGTGGACACTTGCCCTAGTTATACATCTTTCTTGTTTAAAGTCTAGGGGAGGAAAGCATAAAGGTCTCTATACAACACTAACAAACATTCTCAGATTTTCTCTCTACTTGGTTCACATGCCCAATGCTAAAACTATCACTGTACCCAGGGAAAATGGGATGCTCCAGTTGTTCATTCCTGACTCACATTTCCTCCCTGAGAGTCAGCGCCATAGCACATAAAGAGAGAAAGGAAGAAATTGAATTGACTATTTTAGATGAAATCCTCCCCTGAAGAAATATAAGAATACTGTTACCAGAAAATGGGAATCAGTGCTTGATTTTCAAAAATATGGTGAATATAAGCTGAAATATTTGTGACTGAGTATTGATAATTTTAACCTAGGGATACCAAAATTGATATTGATGTCTATAATCTTTCCAGTCATGGTCTTGCTTTACATTCAGTGGTGGAGGGGAGTGGCTTTTGACCAAGCATAAGCTTTATTTTTTGAACTGATTGATGGTTCTGTCTTGTTCACTATATGTCCTTAGGTGAATTTTTTTGACTTAGATCTGTCTCCATTAATGACCTATTCAGAGTGGTCCCTGTTGACAATTTGAAATATGTCTCTTTAAAGATGAATGTGAAATTATATGTTAATTTTTAAAAACTAAATTTTCCTAATTATAGAAAGGAAAATACAGAATGAAGAAATCATATATGTCTTCAAATAGTTAAAGCATTGCTTCAGGAAAAAGGCAGTTAATGTTAGATAGGAAGGTATATATATTGGCTTGATATAAAGAAGATCTTTCTAATGACTATAACTGTCCAATAAGAAACTGGAATTTATTGTAGGGATTTGAACTTTCTTTCAATGGAATGTTTTAAGAAAGAATACAGAGGATCTTTCAGGATTTATAGAGAAGCTTCTTTCATTGTATAGTTTGGGCAGTTTCATCTAAAATTGTGTGATTCTCAATGTTGGTTTTGAAGTTAAGCTGCATATTTTAAATAAAGCACATCATAAGAACTGATACTTTTCCACATTCAAATTTACTTATATATATTTACGTACTAAACAAAAATATAGCTTCTACGTTCTAGAAGTGTAACCTTAAAACAGCAAAATGCAGGAGTTTTTGGTTTTTTCACCTCATAATCAAGAAGGTCATAATATATAAACTTAAAAGAAATTTATAACTTGGTAAAATAGCATTACAAGCATTGTAATTAAGGTATTTGTTATATGTGTCAGCACTTTACAAAAATTATTAATAGTAAGACTGAAGTTTTAGTAAGGGAATAAAAGTACTGATTAATTATGATATAATGTGCTGACTTCAATGAAATCAGTGTTAGGTTTTACTGAAGCTGGATGGCAATGTAAATACTATGTAAATAAAAAAAAATCATTGAATCTTTTTCTGCATTCTCAAAGACTGAAATTTATTCTTGGAAAACATTCCTAAGAAAAAAAATATAATGTCCTTTGGTTTCCTATGGTCAAGATTTGTAAATTTCTAATATAAAGTCTTCATATTTCAGTCTAAGTGTTGATTCTTTAGTAGAAAGGATATCTGTTGAATGGATAGGGCTACTAAACAGTATGCTGATTTCTGATAATGCACAACAAAAAACATAAATAAGATAATAAATATTGAGAGTTATGGCATATATTACTCAAGGCAAGAAAAAAAAGCAAATGAAGAATTTGCTTTTTATTTCTGGTATAGAACTAGCACTGAATTTAAATCACGTTGTGATGGAGACTATATAATCAATACTTTAAAGGCAATGCTTATAATGCTATTTTGTTTGATTGTATTTATTTGTTATAAGTCTTATTAGTATGTCTTTGAGAGCACTCTGTTGGTATTCAGAATTCATTAGAAGTATAGTTTGAAATTTCTGGGTTGTAAATTCTCTACAATAATTTGATGTGATAAATGTAATTTATATAGAGAGATTTAGATACAATCTAACACTTGTTGAATAAATGGTTTTGTGATTTAAAAATTATTTTAGAGTATATATAGTTTTAGTTTCATATAATTAGTTTGATAAATAAGCATTGAACTGAATTAACTATATAATTGAATTTTATTGTATTTATCTGATCTCTGCTGTGTTGTATAAATCACATAGAAAGTTAATATATTGGATATATTTCCTGTTTCATGGTTCTTATTCCTTTTTCTTGACAGTCAAACTTCTATTGTAAAAGTAATTGAAATAGTAGTAACATTTTACTAAAGATAATTTTGATTTATGGCTATTAACTCTCACCTGGGAATTTTTTAAGATCAAATAATGTTTTCAAATATAAAATTGATTCCTGTGACAATGTATTCTTTCTGCCGAGTTATTTTATAGTATTTCTGAGTTTTAAAACCATTAGTAAATATGAGCTACTTTCATCATTTAAGTCTATTGGCTGGTTTTGAGTAAATATTATTATAGTATTGTATTTTTTAGAAAAGATTATTTCTCTCAAATAGAAAGCAGTTGAGAAAGTATTCTAAACCTTCATATATCTCCTATACTCACACTTCAAGCTTATGATTATTTTCTCCCTCAGGAGAAGTGATATCTTACCTAATTTTCTACTGCTTTCCAAGTTTATAAAAAATTATATTCTATTTTAATTTGTTGGTCTATTTTTTTCAGAAGTTTCATATTAAGTATCTAAAATTAGTTATTGCTATGTCTAAGCTATGAGAAGAAGGCAAATTTTCTGTGAATACATTTAGCTTATGTTTGAATTTATTCCTATATTTAAATCACATCAATTTAAACAGATATTTTTCAAGGTTGGTAATGGTAATTTGAATCTTGGTGTTAGACATTCAGATTGATTTTCCTCACTCCTACTTCATCATCTGAATGTTCTGCTCTCTATTGTATTTAATCTTCTTGATTTTTTTCTCATTTACATTTTCTTACAACAAATATCTTGACTTCTTTCTATTGTTCTTTTAATTGCCAGAGTGGAAAAAGAAGAGGGCGTGGCATTGTATTGTAGGTACAGTGAGGGTCTACTGTTGATCAAACTTGGCTACTGAACTACCTAGTACAGGTTCTTTTTGTGAAATTGGTAATTCCAAATATCTGGTCATCCTTTTAAATTCAAGTACTGTATTTTATTTTAATTTTTAAGTTTATGGATTTCTGACAATCATGAGATTAATGGTTTCCATATAGGTAGCTTCCATGTCTTCCCTAGTTACATAACCTTTTGAATGAAGAACATTTACTTTTGTCAGAATCATTTTCTCAGACAATAGTTCATAAACTTGGCATTGCCAAATTTATATTTTGCCCCAGAGTTGGTATCTTTGTGGTAAATGGGGTGCTCTCTGTCTTGCATTTTGTTTACATACATGATATCTCTCTAGCCCATGCAAATCTTTTCTATAAATGTGATATTAAAGTGAAAATTCCACCAGAAAAAGTTAAACCGGCATGGAAGACTTTATTTAAGTCTATTGCAATAGGAGGGAGAGGGCAGGACTAAGTCGAAACTCAACTTTGCTGAAGCAAACAAGGTAGGGTTTTTTAAGGGCTGGGGTGAGCTGGTGACAAAGTACTAGAGGACATTAGGAGGAAGTCACAGGCCATATGTGTTTTCTAATTGACTTTATCCAAAGGAAAAACTAAATTCTCATATCTTTATGATAGAAGGTAGTTTTAGGACTTGCAGCAAGGCATCCTTGAAGGTAGGCTCCTGCCCTCTGACAGAAACTGGGTGATTGTGATGCTACCTTCTCTGATGATGACATGTCAAAGGGATGGCTTTCAGGTCCTTGAGAAAGACCTTTCTGGGTTATAAAACTGTCAAGAAGCTTTTAAAAAGATTTATATCTCAAAGTTGCAGAGAAAGAATTTACAATTTCAAATTTTCTAAAGGAAACACTCCAGAAAAAAGGGAGGTCAGAACCTAGAGTCAGAAAAAAGCCCATCTAAGGTTTAGGCAAACTGAGGTTGACGTTACGGCCAACTTGACCAGTGACATCATTAATGAAATGTATAACACAACTTCGAATTTACTTACAGGTTTAGAAACTTTTATAGAAATAATTTCTTTGTTGATTACAGGCATTCAACCATCTCCTAAACTTTAAGATTTGTGTACACTTAAACACTAGTTATTATTTGAAGATAATTCATTTAAACAACATTTAATGTTAAAAGCAGCAGATGAATTCAACATCATGAAAATTCAAGGTAACATCTTGCAGGGTTTGTTTGAAAAACAAATGACAGCTATGAGCATTGGAAGCTGCAGCTGCTGTTTTCTGTGAGCACCTTTTAGTTTGACACATTAGCTCTTGAGTTTACAGAGCACTTTCATTCCCACTTTCTTCCTTTTTCTTGTCTTTATCTTTTCAACAAAACTGCGAGCTAAATTGTATATTAAGTGTGTAACCTAGGGCAAATCTTCTAACATCTTGGAGACTTCATTTTAGAATTAGATTTTCTCTTTAAATGTAATATTTGGTAATACAATTATCTTAAAGGGCTGTTTTGCTGCTTAGACAGAATAATTTATTTATTTAATAAACGTTTACTACCCACTGATGTTGTTGGAGGCAATGCACAGACTAAAAAAGAAGGCAGTGCACTGTTTGTGTGGAATTGCATTCCAATATTTATTAAAATATATAACTTCTGTTGAATGCTATAGGACAACACATAGATGCATTAGAATGGAAGGTACAGGGGGATAGTGACCTGATCATCTTGTTCATATGTGAATTCTTAATGGTAAACAATCAATAATCTCTTTATTTAAAATATTGTGCAAAAGTATGTGCAATACAATGGAAGACAGTGAAGGACAGTAGAGAATATAACTATGTTCTATGTAAAACTTTGATTAGAAACTGTAACTAATGGAACCTTGACTAGTTCTATACTCTGTAGTACATGGTGCTCGACACCCCTCTTGCCCAGATTTATTGCATTTGTAACTTGCTTATGTTTTCATTTCTCATAAGATTATAAACAACTTGAAGACTCTACATCTTACCTACTCTTCTAGGGATAAAAGAATAAATATTTCCCTAATTAGTTAGTGTTTGAATTTCTTCAAATACTATAAATATAGTCACACATTGCTTAATGATGGAGACATATTCTGAGAAATGCATTGTTAAGCAATTTTATCATTGTGTGGACATTATAGAGTGTATGTATTAGATGGTATATACCCTGCTACACACATAGTCTATATATATATGGTATAGCCTTTTGCTCCTAAGCTACAAACCTTGACAGCATTTTACTGTAGTGAATATGTAGGCAATTGTAAAACAATGGTATTTGTGTATCTAAACATATCTGAAGATAGAAAAGGTAATGCAGGTGGTACAGCATTAGAATGTCTGTGACGTCACTAGATGATAGGAAATTTTTCAGTTCCATTATAATTTTATGGGACCACTGTCATATATGTAGTCCATTGTTGACCAAAGTGTCATTAAACAGCACGACTGTTTAATGTTTAATAAATAACGACTGTTATTTATAATATTTTCCAGTGATACAACTACTTAGAAAGCATCATTCACATAAACCAATAGGTTAGCCTTTAGATTGTTAACAAAAGTATTTTTTTATAGTTGTACCTTTTAGTGCCTCTTACAGCATCCAAAACATAGTAGTCACTGAACACAAATTTTTGTTGAACAAATAAATACTATTACTGTCCATTACATTTTTTGGTAGTAAAATATCTACAAGGTAGCATTGAGTTGACCTCATTTCAGATATTAACATGCAGAAAAGTAGTAAAACTCTATTTTAATAATAAGTCATAATTTAAACCTGTATTTTAAATGGCCCCGGGCTTGGTTTGAGCACTGATAAGACTGCAAGTTTTCAGCAGGATTTTTAATGTAGCCTACATGCAGTTGATTGAATGTAGACTTTTTGGTATCTAGACTTTTGAAACTTAATTGTATAAATATGGACTCAGTGATGAGAAAAGGGAAGAGTGTTCTCCTTTCTTTCTCTATCCGCTACTGCTGAGTAATAGGGACAGCATACTTCAGGTTTGAAAATCCTTCTGATACAGAAAGAGTCTGTGAGGCTAAAAAGCACTCTATTCAGCTTGATATTTAAGACCTGGCCAGTTTTGGGGCCCCGTAGGTGTGTGTGAAGGAGGACAAGAAGAAGGAGCTGGGAAAGCTGAAATCACTAAGCACTCTGAAGTTTTCAGCTGGAGCTCTGCCAACCATACCAGTGTGTCAGTGCTTGCTGCTGGAAGGGGGTTTATATTCTCTGGTGCTTGCTTCTGGAAGTCAGAGGTAGATAACAGTTTTAGACAAATTATTCCTTATTCAGGTCGTATGCATCAGAGAGAGCAATTCCAGAAAGAATTTCTCAACTTTTTATCTTTGGAATATCTTTGTTCTGCTTCAATATCATCTAAGAAAATGTTGTTAAACATTTCTCCAACACAAATTTCTGTAATCATCATCATATCAAGTCAACAAAGGACCTTAAAATATATTTTCTTGACTTTTCTAAACTGTGGCACATAGAGATAGTTAACATTACCACTAACTAATTCATGCTTAGAGCCAAGACTTTTTGATTCAAAGTGAAAAGAAGATGACTGCTGAGAAAATTAATAGAATAAACAATAAGGCAAATCTGTATGATAAGCATTGTTAAGGATTGTTTGCTTTCAGACAGTCCATTCATAATAAACTCATTGCTATTTAGTTGAAAACAGTGAGTTTTCACTCAGCTTTAAAATCTAAAATTCAAATCAAGTTCTCAAAAAAGTTCTGTGAGACATATGATGATAACATTAGTACCATTTTACTTTTCTGTAATATCACTGGTGGAATGGTAATAAAATTGGTTTGTGTCTTTCCTAAAGGAGAGTATTGTTTAATCACACAAAAAGTAAAAGTGAACCATGTCAAACTTATAAATAACTAAAACTGCTATTTGCTTTCACAGTGTCTTTTAGTGTGTATATGTGTGTGTGGTGTGTGTGTGTGGCAAAGGGAGAGAAAGAGAGTCTGAGGAATAATTTTAGAAAGGAGGCTAGTAGAACTGGATTTATTTGTTTATTTAAGTGTTTAATATCTCTCTATTCTGCTGGATGATATACTTGGATTAGGCCCTTGTCTATTTTGTTCATCCCTGAATATCCAGTAATTTCCACAGTGCTGAGCATATAGTATATGCTTAGTAAATATTTGCTAAATTTAAAAATTTTCTTGCTTCATTCTTTTTTCTTTTAGATTTGAGAATTCAAACCTAAAAAGATCCTCTCTCCTCATTGGGACCAAGGTCTGAAAAAACCTATATTCTCCCTTAGTAGGGTTACCAGATAAAATCCAGGACACTTACTTAAATTTAATTTCAGATAAACAATAAATAATATTTCATTATATTTCCCAAATATTGCAAATGTGCTCCATGCAATATTTGGGAAATGTATATATAAACAGCTGTTTATTGTTTATTAAAATTCAAATTCAGCTAGGAATCTTGTATTTTTTTTGTTAAATCTGTCAATCATCCACTTTGGATAAAAGAGAAAGAACATTGGGTTGACCTTTAAGATGGACCTCCCTACTCAAGGTAGAGTTACAAATTCTCATAATTTGATGCATTCTACCCAAGATGATACGGAAAGAAAAGAGCCAGTGTACCAAGGGCAATTCAAGCATTGATTCTGAAAAGAGAAAGACATTTAGGTGTATGGAGTGGATGGAGACAGGGTCAGAGCCAAAGCCAGTGAGAAAGAGTTGACTTAATTATAGCATGAAACCACTGAGCTTTGGAAGCTCAACTTTTTTGTCTGATTAATATATTAGATCTGACTTAAACATGCAGAGATGAGGCAGGGATTCTAGAGCAATAGTTTTTTGCAATCAAAAAAAAAAAAAATCCCAGTGAAAGGATTTATGAACTTATTCAAACACTTTGTGCTTTTTCTGGATGATTCCCATCAAAGAAAGGAATCTCTAAGAGTGGTTACAATTTTAGGTAATAGTGAGATTTTTAAGGGCCTGTGCTTTGTAAATTACTCCACTCCTCGTGCATCCATTCATTCATTCTTTAGCACATTAATCAGATATTTGCTATGTGCTACACCCTATTCTGGGCTGCAGAAATACAACATTTGTGTTTATATGTTAGGGAAAATAGATAGTAAACAAATAAACAAAGGAAATTATTTCTGATAATGTCTTGAAGGAAATATGATAAATGATAAATGTCTTGAAGGAAATAAACAGGATGGTATAAAAAAGAATAACTGGGTTTGGAGGTTGGGCGGGACTACTTTAGGCAGTAGGGTACTCATGGAAAGCCTCTCTGAGCGGTGCTCTTTGCAGTTAGTCTTGAAGAATGAGAAGCTACCCATGCAAAGAGCTGCAGGAAGAACTTGTCATATAAGAGGAACAAGTTCAAAAGCTCTTTACTTGGAAAGATGTCACTGTTTTCAAGGAAAGAAAGGAGACTTGAGTGGTTGGAGAGGACAGAAAATTAAGGAAGCATGTAAAGAACAGATTATGGTTGGACCTTATGCACCTTGATAATGAGCTTGGATTTTTTTCAAACTATTAAATACTCTGGGGAAGCTTTGAGGGTTTTAGGTAGGGAAATAATATACTTTGATTTGCCTTTTAAAAAGATCATGTTGGCAGATAGCTGACTATTTAAAGAAAGACTATTGATAGAGAAGAGAAGAGGGCTTAGAACTGAATTTGGAAAGAGAAACTCGAATCAAGAAGAGGAGAATGATTCTGTAAAAATCATACAAGAATTTGTATAAAAACAAACACAGAGAAGCATTTATTGATTTGTAACATGAAAACCATTAAAGATTGATGAACAGTGTCTTTGGTAGGATAGGAAGTCATATTGCAGTGGATGAAAGAATAAATGGGAGGTGACAAAGTGATAAGGAACTAGTAATAAATTTTCTTTGGGATGTTTTAATGTAACAAGGAGGAGAAATGTGATACAAAGGCTGGGATGATATGTGGGATCAACAGAGGATTTGAAAAAGTTGGAGACAGAACTTAATCCAATATGGAGGAAGAAACTGATAATAAAGAAAAAAGGATTAATATAGAAGTAAATGCCCTTGAGAAGATGGGAGGGGTGTGTTCCAGAGCACAAGACTCTTCTTGTTTTTTCATTCAGAAAACATTTTTTAAATCATCTACAATTGGTCAGATTAGTCAGTACTGGGATAGACACTGAGGATATGGAAAGAATCTGTTACTTAGAAATGATTACAATGTAGTAGAAGCGACATGCAATTAAATGAAAAGTGTGTGCAGAAACAAATTATAGAAGTTTTATGAAGCCCTAGGGGGAAAAAAAAAAACTCATGTTAACTTTCTGAGTAATAATAGAACTATATTGGCTTTTTTGTGGATCTTTGAAATATGTCTATTCACAATGTTTTTCTGGTAAAATTGAGTAGTAACTGATGACTCACTTGGCCTTAGCACATTGAAGCTATTAGATATTAAAATATTAATTTAAAAATGTGCTAATGAAAACAACAAAACTGAATATTATTCAGGGAAAAATTTTAAAGAAAGATAACAGGAGTCTCAGATCAGATTGTTTTTGCAGTTATAGTTTGTTGTGCCAAAACAACACCTTCTAACTTGAAAACTGCAAGATTCCTCCTGCAGAATGCCTTTGAAATGTCAGTTCATTTCTTTTCTTGTGTTTCTACATTATAAATGTCTTTTTATTACAAATTATTTTAGTAATTTCTCAATTGTTTAACCACAAGGAACAGCTATTTATTATGATTATCCCAAAGGAAAAAGTGTGGGCAGAGGGGGCACCGAAACTCATTTTTCAATGGTCAATGTCATTAGCATTAACCTTTTTAGACTGTCTGTCTCTGATATTTGCAAAAGCTGGAAAAGGGTTGATCCAGGCAGAATTACAGTCTTGCTCTTTTGCCCTTATCACCCTTGACTCTTACCTATATTAATGATGGAGACATGATCTGATCATCTTTCAGACGGGCATCTCTCAGCCTGAGATTGGCATTGCTCCTCTCTTTCTGTCCCCTGAGTTTAAAGATCAGGCCATGTTGGTCTTGTTGAGAGGACATGCCATTCTTTAATTGCTCCTCTTGCATCGCAAAGAAAAGACCATTCATTAACACATTTTGAAATTTGCCTTCACTGTCTAATTTCAAAAAATGCTGCTCCAGTGACACTTCCTCAGGGCCCTCCAAGAGATACTTTATGGCCGTATCATGTGTGTGGACTCTTACTCCATGCTAGGCAGTGTTGATAAATTCAACACTATGATTAACTTCTGGTCAATACATTAGAATACTCAGCCAGGAACAGGCTCCAGAACCTTGTGATCAAGGCCATGGCTGCTTCTCTGGAGAAATTTTCAGAGCCAGAATCTCCAGTGATTCCCTTTGTCTCTACCCTGGCACAGAGTGACCCTAGATAATATGGAAAACTATACATAATATGGAAAACTAACATACTGTATACCCTTTTGAGAGAATATGTTAGGTTATTGTGGCCTTGGCTCTGATATAGCCACAATTATTAGCTGGGAGATGAGGAAGAGATAGGTTTTCCACAGAAGCCCTGGGAATTAGCACAAAGTGGGTGACTTTAACTGGAAGGACTTAATTTTGGGTTGAGTATAACATATGGAATAAGAGACTCATTATGGATAATTTGCCTGCTCAAGAGTATTGAATGATTGGTTCTCTTTCCACCATAATTGAAAAATCATGTTCTAGTTTTCAGTTCCACTAACAGTGTATGAGTGTTCCTATCTCTTCACAACCTGGATGGAACTAGAAATCATTCTCCTAAGTGAATTATCACAAAAATGGAAAAAAAAACACCGCATGTACTCACCATTAAATTGGAACTAATCGATCAAGACTTATGTGCACATATGGAAATAACATTCATAGGAAATCAAGCAGGTGGAAGGGAGGAGTAGGAGATGGGTAAATTCACACCTAACAGGTATTATGCACACTATCTGGGTGATGGACACACTAATAACTTTGACTCAAACAGTACAAAAGCAATTTATATAACCAAAATGTTTGTACCTCCGTATTATGAAATAAAAAAAAATTTAAAAAAATCATGTGCACCAGTTTTGATACAATAGTACCAAATGAGAAAGTGTGGTTTATAGTTGCCTCATATTACTCACTATGTGATAATTGTTAAACAATCATCAATGCTTTATACAGGGCAATTTCCAGCACTGCAGAGAGCTTAAGCCTTGTTAAATATAGAAAGCCTCAACCTTCCTGCTATAACAGAACATCTTTTCAGATAATATTCAGATTTCCACATAATATACTACATATATTTATTTCTGTTATTCCTTTCCAGATCCTTTGTCCTCTCTCTTCTTCTAATATCTATATCTATTTTCCAGATCTGTGACATTTAAAATTAATCTAATTTTGATATTTAATTTTTAAGTACTTATAATTCTTTTCTAATGACTTTATTATTCTTCCTTAATATTTGCACATTTGAATAATCTGTTCATTATTACTTTTAGATCCTTAATGAAGATGTAAAAAAGAACCCAATTTTAACCTCTGTAGACATCTTTCTAGTATTCTACCATTTCTTTGATTATAACGCTATATTTCTATTGTTAATGAAATTTTCAGTGAATATAAAAGTGCTCATTTCCAAACTAATTTGAATTAATTTTTCAAAGTGTATGGCATGATATCATAACCTTAAAATTTCACAGCAGTTCCAAGAGTCTTAAACATCACTGTATTCATGATTATATAAATAACCTTTAATTTTGCATATCTGTTCTCCTAGTTAAGCTGTTTTCTTAACTCTGAGAATCAAATGTTCATAAAGCAAATGTCAAGTTGAAATTAATATGTTTAGAAATAAGCAGTGTGATGGTGAAGTGCAGTCATCAATAGCTAAATGCCACCAGGAAAGACTTCCTGCACCATGAGTATTTAAAGACCACTAAAAAAATGCTAGTTCCAATCAGGTCAGCTTGTTTACCAGTTCTATGAGTGTAATGCCACTTCATTGGGTCCAGAGCAATATTTTCTTTTTTCTAAATTATAAACATATTGAAGTAGAAGTTGTTCAATCTACATCTGATAAGTTACATATGTATACTTCTTAGCTTAGTGTTTGATGTGGAAATCCAGTAAGATCAGGGAGACCTATCACTTTCACTAGTAAACCTGTACTCTTTTGCATGAAATGACAGGAATAATACAGGAATGATACAATGATAATAAAATATTGAAGATTTTAATGGTTTTTCTTCAGCTTTTGACTCTGTAGGCAGATTTTTGTCACATTTTGTTACATTTTACATTTTTGTTACATTGTGTAGATCTTAGGCTGCATCTGACCCAAGAGAATGCTGATAAAAATGGTCTCTTGATGTTTTAGACAATCATTTCCAAAATGATTAAAAATGGCATGCATTTTAGTTCTTCTTCTCATCTCTTTAATCCATTCTTCAATAATTTGATTTTATGTTCAGATGTTCTAGAAGCATTCTTATCTTCAAGAGTTGAAGAGCTATCCAAGCATTCTCTTTTAATAAATAAGGCATGATTTTAGCAGCATAATCTAGGAGTAGCCCTAATAAAAAAAAAGGGACTCTGCTCTCTAATCCTAGAAGAGAGAGGGCTTGTAGATCAACTACTTTGAAACCAAAGTCGTCATCCATGGAAAGTGTTCCACTGTTTTACCGGTTTATAAATAATAATCTCATGTTTAGCTGTCTAGAAATATGTTTTGGAATAACTTTATATTGGAGTGCTTAATAGGAAGCTGTTTTACTTGAAGCTTTGGGTATTTTACTGGGAACAAAACAAAACAAAATGAAAAAATTATTGGTTGAGAAGTATATTCAATTATAATTACCTAAATCTCACTCGGTTAAAATTAAATTGACCTTGCTTTGGAAGCAGAATTATGGATATCTATCTGTCATCTATCTATTGTCTGTCATCTGTCTGTGCCCTACTTCTTCAGTCAGGAACCACCCACAATTACTTTTTAAGAAAATTTTGGATATGGGCATTTTTTTGGTTTATCTCTTCTGTTCAGGAAAGCGTCTTTGTTAAACTCTTTAATTGTTATAAGAAGATATAAGTTCTAGTCCTTACATTGACTAATTGGTAAAACTAAAATCTACATTGAACTCAGCATCCAGAGTGGTGCTCGTCAGAATATAATCTTGAACTATTACCAAGTACCTTTCAAAAAGCCATCTGAGAGAAACAATGTATAGAGTACTTGGATGCTACAAATTTCACTAAATCAGTGATTATTAAAAGGAAGAGATATATTCCCTGTATTAGTTAGAATGAGCTTGGCTATGGTGCAGTGACAAAGGACCCCAATTCTCCATGTTTTTAGCCATATATTTCTCACCTAGGCAAGAAATACATGTCTGTCATGGGTCATCTGTGCCTTTGGTACACATTTTCTTCACTCTATGACCTGGTATGACAGAACAATCTCTATTTTGAGTGTTTCAATTTTCATACTATAGGTAAGAGAGACAAGGAGAACAACAAAAAATGGCTGTTAAAGGTCATGTCTGCAAGTTTCACATAATATCTCTGTCCACATTTTATTGTCCAATGCAAGTCACCTGGGCATTTCTGAATTCTAATCTGTAAGGACATATAATCCTTCCTCACAGAGGGTTACAGCAAGATGAAAAATCAGAATATTTGGTAAAGAGCAATATAATTTCCTGCTCCCCCCTTTGGGGGTATATCTACTGAAAAGAAGAGGATGTTTTTTTCAACACTTAAGTTATTCCACTGGAATCTGATGTGCTCCACAAGGCGACAGCCTACATGCCAACATGTGGAGACTTAGGGTGTTACTGAGCTACCATTTTTGATGACTAGGTAATTTCTACCTGTTGGTTTTGGGCAGGAGAAATGATGAGTACCATTTTTCTAGATATATTAGTTATAAACACTTGGTGAATCAGACCAAGTCAAACCATGAAGTTATATGTAAAATCATACTTATGTCTTAGTCATCAGAGCAAGTCACATAACCAATCTCACCCAATGGGGCAAGGATATATGATTCTTTTACAGTGAAGGAGGGAGTAATTGACAATAATAAATCTACCACACCATTTTTAGGCAATATTTGTCTTGTTAAATCTTGATTATTTATCAAAGAAAGACTAAGCATGATACTTCTACTTCCTCACAAATAGGCATACAACAAATATTTACTGAATGTGTGATAGAAGCCCCAATGTAAACATACAAGTTGCATAATTCTCTCAATCCATGAAAATTCACAGATCTTATGTGTAGATACTTTATAATCACAGGGGACACTGATTTACATTGTCTGTCTCTATACATTGTTTCTTTCACTTGAGGAGAAATCATATTTACCATTTCCAACTCATGTTTGAACAATGGACAGTTTTCAATGGAGTAGAACAATTTACAGTTTTGTTGGGAGCAGGTTTTTTTTTTTCAGAATTTTTCATATGCAAAGAAGAGTATAGATTTTAGGATAGGGCAGATCTGATGTTCAATTCTAGGGCTACCACTTGATTAGCTTTTTCAAGCTTCATTTTTGTACTCTGGGAATTGGGTGAAATACTTAAAATTGTTGAGTTGCTGGGAAGATAAAATGAAATTATTTGTAGGATACCATTATAGTATTGTAGCAAGCACTTAATATGTGCTAGTTTGTCTTCCCCTCTAAAGTTGCACAGCTGAAAGAGTAAATAAAATTGGCTACCTTTGTGGGGAACATGTTCGGACATCGAGTTGTACCAGTATCACCAACTGTGATAAAAATCTTGCGAAAACTTGAAAGTGTCACATTTCCTTCTTCCTACTCCCAGAAATTGACTTAGAGAAATTTTAAATATCTTTTAAAATTATCTTTCTAATATCCTAGAGGAAAAAAAAAATTCAGTAAAAAACTATGAGATTTTCTACAACTTTGAGGTAAAACAGTAGAAACAAGTAGATGGACAGTCTTTTGCATTGTGGCCCTATAAAAAAGATAATAGTAGATAATCTCTAAGGTAGTTTTCAACTCCATGATTCCATAGGAAAAAAAAAAATATATATATATATGGTAGTGTTCAACTCCATGATTCCATAGAATATATATAAAAATATATATATTTACAAAGTTTTATATATATGTTTACAAGGTTTTCATTAATTTTATAGAAAACATAAAGATAGATTATACCAAAGCATAAGCCATTGTCACTGATTCATTGTTTGATGTGATGAAGGCTGTTTTTATTAATCCTTTGACGCCAACAGAGAGCACTGATTACCCAGAATTGTCATCCTCATGTTCTAATTCTATCATTTATGTCCTCATTAAATGATGATTTAGCCATATCCAAACTATTCTGAGACCTAAAATATATCTTTGAGGAAGAGGTAGGCCCTGCTATAATTCTGAGTTCCATCCTTCTATTTCAAAATGTCAGATCCAATAGAACTTTAAAGAAACCCTAATTTCTGTTTCCTCACCAAATTATAGAAGTATAATATGTTTACCTCTTAGGCATGAAACTTGAAACAAGGGTAATTCTTGAAGGAGGAATGATAGGCTTGTGTCAACTACAGAATCAAATAAAATATTCAGAGTAGCAATTGTTTGTAGGAAAATGTTCAAGTGTGTGCTCCGAACAGCTGTTTATGTTCTCTTAGCTCAGTGATGGAGAGAGCAGATATGGTAGAGCTGTGAGGGATATAGAAAAGCAGACATAATCCCATTGGCAGTTTTTTCTTGGGTAAATCACTTGGTGAAATAATGATTTCTTGATTCTGCCTGACAAGCTATGAAAAAGAGAGAACATCATTTTCCTTATACAGCAGGAAAACTTGAGAAATCCTGTGGCTACTAAGTGATTTATTTAGATAAGGAAATAGAGAGAGAGGAAGAGAAATAGAAAGAGACAGAATGAGAGAGAGAGAGAGAGAAATCAGAAATTCAGAAATCAAGCACAATGTAGATCTATGTTTCTGAAAAGATGGGGCCATTTATTTTTGCAGATTTTAGTAGATCTACTGGTTACTGAGGTTGTCCCATGAGCTCCCTCTTGAGATTTCAGAACAGACAGACAAAAACCAAACAGGAAAGGGAAGGAAAAAAAAATGTGTGCCCTCCCAATGCTACAAAGTGAAGGATGGAGCTGTTGCATACAACTCATTCTGCGAGGCCAGATGTTAGTCCCTCCCTCTCCTCAAATAAAAGCCGAAGAAACCATTTATTCTGACCACCAGCTTTCAACACAGAGTTTGCCTTTCACTTTGCAAAAGGTCCACTGGAAAGATGAACAGAACTGGGGAGGCTGAAAAGGGACTGTGTTTTCTTTGACATGTTTAAATATAAAGATGCCTTTATATTTCCTTCTGCGAAGGAAATAAAGTTTATAAAATTCTTAAAGTTTAGAAATTTTGACATGTGGGATTCTGCCTTGAACTTTTGATCTAAGTGCTCTCTTGCCCTCTTTTCTGCCTCTTTTCATTATAAATTCTTCTCCCTTTCTTATACTTGTATTCTCTTCTTGCTGAGATCCCAGCTCTAGGTTCTCACCACTAGCCCTTAAGGCTCTTAGAATCTTAGAGTTTTAGTTTCTCCCTGAGAAAGTCCAAAATGAAATACTTTTCTTCAAGAGAGTCTGGAGAACAGGGGCAGAAGACGAATGACACTTGTATTTCTCTACTTTGCTCTGAAGGAATCCTCCAGATTTTATAGGTTTTAGGGATGGAGCATGTTTGTAACAATTGTCATTCCGGAAAGCAGAGCTCTGGTTTCAATCCCACGAAAAATGTGTAACCGGTGAAGTACTCAGGCAACGTGACACAGGAAAATGATAAACAGTAATGAGACAGTGAAGCATTGCACTTTAAAGACTCCATTGTGCATTGTGCACCTGAGATAATGCTGTCACGACAATTGTCAGAAGAGGAGCGGCCTGTTCCCAGCAACAGAGCTTTAGCTCTGTAGAGAAGCAAATGACAGGTACACATGCTCTTTCCCTCCACACCTTTAAAACCTGGTTCTAAACTCCACTTTCCAGGGGGCCTTCCATTTCTAATGGTATTTTACTATGAAAAGAAATTAATCTAACATTTCTTTCATGTGGTTGTGCTCTCTTGACAATGTGATCGTTTGTATCCATTTAAACATCGCTTTGAGAACATTTCTTTTTTTTTTTTTTAA
>CM052437.1:129779696-129835762 GCA_028533085.1 Varecia variegata
ACAGATACCACGTTTTACTAATCCATTCATGAATTGATGGACATTTGGGTTGTTTCCACCTCTTAGCGATTGTGAATTGTGCTGCTATAAACATTCGGGTGCAGTATCTTTATTATAGAATGACTTTTGTTCTTCTGGGTAGATGCCCAATAATGGGATTGCTGGATTGTATGGAAGGTCTACTTGAATCTGTTTAAGGAATCTCCATATTGCTTTCCACAGGGGTTGTACTAGTTTACAGTCCCACCAGCAGTGTATGAGTGTTCCTGTCTCTCTGCATCCACTCCAGCATGTATTGATTTGGGACTTTTTGATAAAGGCCATTCTCACTGGAGTTAAGTGATATCTCATTGTGGTTTTGATTTGCATTTCCATTTTTATCTTATGTATGAATCAGCAAGAATTTACTAGGTAAGTGTGGATGTCATGTATTAGTACCTCACTGTAGCTTTAACAAAAATCTCACAGATTCTTGGAAAGATCTGAAGCATCAGAAGAGAGTTGTGCAATGAGAAGACAAATGAGAGGAAAGTGGTAAAAAAGTAAAAAGTTATGTCACTGAGGTAAATATTATTCAGGCAGCAGTATACTATATGACCACAGTATTTTACAAGGGGACACTTAGCCTGGACTGAAAGTTGGCTCAATGGTTAATGTGGTCCAACTGGCCCAGTTAACTCTTTTTAGTAACCTGAAGCAAATATTTAACTCAAGATTTTATGAAAATAATGAAAGGATTAGTTGAAGATGACTAATCCTGCTTGAGAATGAGAATTGGGTATGTTATGTGGTTAAGCCTGAATACCTCCTACATGTTTGCAAAGTTTTAAGCTAAGCATAGGAGGCCATTGGGTTTATTCTAAAATTTCTTTGCTAATTCTTTTTGTTTTTATTTACTTACTTTAATTAACAAATAAAAATTGTATGTATTTATCATGTACAGCATGTTGTCTGATGCTAATTCTTAAATTACATACTTAGTTAACTTTTTTCAACCTTTTCAATTTTTCTCCTTTTCTAATTGTAAACACTTAAGGCTATACATTTTCCTTAGGTTATCACTTTCAATTTATCCCACAAGATTTCATATGCAGAATTTTAATTGATAAACAGTAATAAGCATTTTAAAATTTCCCCTTTGATTTTTCTTTTCTTCATGAGTTATTTAGTCTTGATTTTCTAAAAATAAGGGAATTTTTCAAGTTGGTTTTTGTTACTGACTCCAAGCTTGATTGCACTGAGAACAGAGAGTGTGGCTTATGTAATTCTCATTTTCCAAAAATTTTAAAGAGTTCCAGTTTTAGTTACCTACTGAGGTATAAAAAGCTATTTTAATATCTCATCATTTAGTGAGTCAGAATTTTAGATAGGGCTCATCTGGGTAATTCTTTTGTTCCATGTGGCAACAACAGATGGGCTGGTCTAGATGATTTCACTCATGTGTCCGGTACTTTGGCAAGGATGATTGAAGGACTGGATTCATTTGGGACAGCTGACCAGAGGGCTAACATGTGACTGCCCCAACTCGGTGACTTAAGGGTATGTGGACTTCTCATCTTGGGGCTCAGTAATCTTTTGAGTTGATGCTTTTAACTCATTTAAATTTATTGTAATTATTGATATATTTTAATTTATTGTCATTATCTTATTTTATCTTTTTTGTCTCACTTTTTCTATACTCCTTTTTATTCTTTCTTAATTTCAAAAATTGATTGCATTAAAAATTTTCTAAATGCATTTTTTTTCTTTAGTTTAAAAGTTATACCCTTCATTTCTATTACTTGTTACTATTTGGAAATTTTACCATGATACTTAAGAAAGTCTGAAATTAATCAATATATTAACCACTCTTCCTGAACAATGCAAGTTTATTAAATCTGTCTGCTATGTCTATATTGTGTTTTATCATCCTTTTTTATTTCAAAAATTATGTTTTTAATTCTAAATTTTCTATTTTGTTCTCTCTAACTTTGCCATTTTTGAATTCCTCATTACTTGCTAATTTTCATGATTCCACCTTTTATTCCTTTAAACTTTTTAATATAATTATGTTATATTCTAGACTGATAAGTACAACATTTGAGACCCTTGGGTTTTCTAAATTTATTACTTGTTATTTTTACAGATTGCCTTTATTCCTTGTTTGTTACCTTGCATATTTGATAGAACTCATTTGATTATGACATTATTTGTATTTGACCTTATTCTCCAAGAATCCTTAAGGCCTAAATAGGGGATTTTTTTTCAAGACAGGATTTGTGTTTGCTGTTTTCAGAAGTTAAAGGTATTAACAACTTTTAACTACCTTAGCTTTCTTTAAGAGTCCAGGGTTTAAGATAAAAGTCTCTGGTTTAGCAACCACTCTGGCTACTGGGTTAAGAGTTGGTCATCAAATAGCAGGCCTGGTATGAATATTGGCTTCAAGGATCCTTCTCTTTTGCTTGATATTCACCACCCTGTATCAGGATTCACAGCTCAAATATTTTATTTGCTCATTTTTAGTGCTGGAGCTGGGGGGCAAGGATTGAAGGCTTCCATTAGCTTTGATAAGCCCAGGGTTATATTAAAATGTATTTCCTCTCCATCCTACACCTGGTTGGTATGTAATAGGTGGGGCCTTAATGTATGTGGTCCAAATGAAGAAGAATCTCCTATGTTTTTCAGAAACAAGAACTCTATGATGCAACATTATTAAACTTTCCCTTGGATATAACAGCTTGCAGCTTGATCCCTTTACACCCATTTACAAAGAAGTTATGCCTACTGCCTTCTCCAATTTATGGCAGGGTTTGGAAACTGAGAGAGTCCATTTCTTGAGACAATTAGTTTGAAGACCTTGGTTTGTCTAGGGAAACGTAGCAGCCAGTCCTTCAGAGAATATCTGAAAAAGACAACCAAGAATTTCCTAAACTAGTTGGGCAGTTCACCTGTTTCTTAAGTGTCCAATTTAAATAGAATTTAATCAAGGAGAGCAGAGCCTGAGAAAAGACCATTTCCAGGTGGGCATATGGTGAGCCTCCAAAGGCAATCAAAGAAGTTAATTATGAGAATGATCAGCAGATTTAGACAGGATCTGAGATTGTGTGCTCTGATGGACACATAGCTATTAAAACAAATGAGCAAGAAATAGGTTTCTTCTCTGGAGCAGAGTAAAGGGATTCTGGAGATAGAGGCTAAGAAATTCCATTTGGTAGATGAAGATACCTCTTGGTTAAGAACCAATAGGGTTTATGGTTAAATTTTCCCCTTTCAGTTCCAACAAAGTTAGGCCTGTACCTGTTGTATTTGCAGCCCAAATTTGAAAGACACTTTCTTTTAATGCACTTATTATTATACAACCTGGATTTGATGAGAATACTATGTGTAGAAAATAATGCAATTAGCCAGATACAAGCAAATGGCCAATTTCCAGATGTGTTTAAAAATTAATATAAAAGATTGTTCTCCAGCAATTCACATTCCATTAAAACAAAAGCATTAACAACAAAAATCTTTATAATGAAAAATATTAGAAAGCTCCAGCTGATATGAGACTTATTTTAGGAAATAATTTATACAAGTAAGTCCTAATTTAAAAAAGTCTTGGCTGTCCCTTGAAAATGTGATTCCTTCATTTTCCAAGTATTTATTGAATGCTTATGTGTCAGGCACTGTTACAGGACTCAGGAATATAGCTTTGTGCAGATAGGGCAAAATTTCCCCTTTTAGAGCTTATATTGTAATGACAGGAAACATAATAAACAAGTAAATATATACTACATTAGGTAGTGATGAGTACTATAGAGGAAAATAAAACAGAATAACGAGGAGGACTGTTTGCAAGTATTATATGTTGATAAGCATATGTTTATGTGAGTGAATGTGTGTGTGTGTGTGTGTGTGTGTCTATCTTTTAGATAGACTTGTCTGCTAAAGGTTTTCTAATAACATGATACTGAATTAGCCCTAATTCTGAAAGAAGAAAGGAAGGGAGCTTTGAATATATGTGGAATATTCCAGGCTAAGGAATTAGCAAGTATATATTCCTTAAAATAGGAACATGCTCAATGCATTCAAGCAACATTTGGAGTACAGAGTAAGGATGTGAGTTGTATTTTCTGTCAGGGAGGTAGTAGGGGGCCATTTTTCCATGGTACTCACATGATTTTCACAGAAATTCTAAGTAGTAGCAATCTTATATCTACAATACTCTTTAGAGATTAAAAATATATATTACATAGGTTGTAATCATTTCCTGATTATTGATTGATCACTATCTACCTAGCCCATAGCATGTAGCACTATGCTAAGAGTTTTAAAATTTATTCCTTATTCAAGAAGTACCCATAATGCCATTCTAAAGGTAACTTTTTCTTCTGTTCTTTATCCCTTTGAACAACTATTCCTTTTCTTTTCTAAAATGATTCTGCTTGGATTATGCAGGTTTTTTCTGTTTTTTAGGCTGACCAATGTCACCAACTGAAGCCTTTCCTTCCTTCTGAATATTTATACATCACTTGATGTTCCTCCAATTCTCCATGGGTTGCAGAAGACTTGAGGATCTACCTCAATTTTATCCAGATAGGGAAGTCCCCTGGGGTTCTGTAAAGTACATCCGCCCTGGCTCCCCCTGTTCACTCCACCCACCCAACATCATTAATATTAGGGGATAGGGAACAGGACTGCTCTTCAGAAATTCATTTCTCTTCTTTCAGATCCTCCTTCTACCCTAGATTGGATCAAACTCTAGAAATCAGTTAGCATAATCTTTTTCTTCTGGTCTTTTTCCAATCCTTTATTTGCATACTAAACTTTTTAGCCTTCTTCCTTCAGAGGTTTGCATTTGACATCCCAAATCAAAGTTTTGAAACTCAAGCTGTATTCTTTTTCCAAAACTATAGCTTTTAAGATTAAAAATCTTTGGCTTTGTAAACTATTGTTTCTTTCATGAATTTCAAAAGTCTATTTAGAAACTCAAAAGTTAAATTGACTTTCTGTTCTCTAGTTTTGGCTATGTAGGCCCTTTGCAGAAGCAATAAGCTCAGAATGCCTTGACTTCAAGGGCTAATAATTTTAACTGGGAATGAAGAATTTGTCTGTTCATGTATTTAAATCTTATCCCAACATAAGATAAAGTAAGTGAATAGTTGAATTACATACATGGTGTGATTAATGAGAACTATTTTCATAAACAACAAATACAATACCTCCATTTAGCAAACATATTCCTTTAGATCTCTATCTCTGGCACTTTTGGACCTAAAGTTGGGGCTTTTTAAAAAAAAAAAAAATCATTCACTCCGGCAAAAAAATGCATGTTAGATTTCTTCTGTGTATATTTTATTGCAAGGGAACGGTAAAAATGACGATGAAGAACTACGACTCTATTGTGAAAAATAAGGCATATATACCAATGTCTGTGAGGTTCCTGATCACTGAAATTGTTTTGGCCTAAGAGAGATGATTGCATTTGGCAATTAGGAAGGCTTATCTTTGGCCAAGCAGTCATCTCTTTTGGAATTTATCTTACTTGACCTTTAATTTTTGTATTTATTTTGCCTCTTGGTTTTCAAATATTATATAGTTAATAACAATGTATAAATCTACATTTTCAGCCCTGACCTGTCCCCTAAGCCACACACTTATATATTTTCCTACAGAGATCTCTGGTTGGATGTGTCAGAGGTGCCTCAAACTCAAATGAGTGAAATTGAACTACTTTTTTCCCCAAATTTGCTCCTTTTCCTTTCCACATATATCACCTAGTTCTATCAATTTTACAGCCTGAATTGCTTTCGTAATTTTATTCTCATTTTTCTCTACTGCTACTTCCTTGGATCAGATTTGTAATTATCTTCCCTGAACTATGCAAACGGACTCTTGCAAATGTCTCTTAACTTCTTTCCTGCTAAAAGTCACCCTCACATCAAGTCATATGATTTTCTTGGTTAATGTAATCTTGCCTAAAATCCTTCTGTGCTTCCCCCATTATTTTTAGGGTAAAATGAAAACTTCTTAGGCTAATGAAGAAGACCCTTATTAAATATCACACAAATGGTAATCAAAAATAATATGCTTGAAAATCACTTCTAGTGCTTGTTGAAGTACAAATTCTACAGTCTCATTTTCAGAGATTCTGTTTTGTTGGGGTTGGGGTAAGGCCCAAGAATTTACATTTTTAACAAGGACTCCAGGTATCTGGATGGAGTCTTGAGAACATCCCTGGGAAAGGAACACCTGAGATCAAATCTCTGTGGAGGCAGGGGCCACTTTGTTTCCTGTTTTTTTTCTTAGAACCTAGCACAGTGCCTAATCCCCAGTAGGCTCTCAATTCATATCTGCTGACTGACTGAATGAATCTATGCCTATTTTTCTTTTAGCGGTCAGTTACAACTTTCTATCAGCTACAATGCCTCAGAAAAACAAAGTATGCAAATCTGTTTCCCTTTACACAGCTTTGCATGTTGCACGTGCTGCCTAGATTCATTCATGCTAAAAAATGGAGCACAACCAGGAGTTATACCCAAATTTTCTGATTTATTTGGACACAGTATAAAATTAAGATTCTGTCATAAAACTCAAAGATTGTGTTCACGTTAAACTCTTAGAAAACAAGGGAATAAATGAGGGAAGAAACACTCCTATCTTGAGATATTTACGTATGTATTTTTCTGACCCATTCTGTGTTGGTATTTTAGTATAATTTTCTTGTTCAGCACTTTAAAATAGAGATATATGTAATTTTTATACAAAGTCATGTCTTTTGGATTAAAAAATACTACTTTCCAGGGTTATAAATCTATGTGGCAAGCTCTAGCAGAGATCCAAATCCATAAATTTAGAAAAAAAAATCTATAGTTTATTGCTCAGGTACAAAACATATCACTTTTATTTCTGACTCCTTGACATAGCATTGCAGGTTCCTCCATGATCTGGTCCCTGCATTCCTTTATAGCCTCCTATAATAGCAAAAGGTCCCTCATTTGCTTAAAACCCTTGAATGGTTTCCATTGCTCTTAGGACAAAACCCAGAACTTTTAAAATGCTGCCTGTAAATCCCCGAATGACTCCACTCTTCACCTTGTACTTCTCTTTCTCTTCTTTTCTGCTCTTCAGAGGCATTACCCTTTCAGTTATTTGAATCTGCCATACTCCTTCCAATCCCAAGGCTTCCTAAAACACTGCCTGATTTTCATATCCCCTTAGCTTGAAGTCCCTCCCATCTATTTCTCAGATCTCAGTTCAAATTTTACTTATTTAGGGATGCTTTTCCTTTCTCTCTCTATTAGAGGTCAGTCCCTTTTGTATTGGTTCTTATGGCTGCATGTTTAAAAGTTTTATACTGTTTGTTTTGATTGGTTGATTGATAGCTTTGTTCCTCACTGAATTGTAAGCTCCATGAGGACAGTGATGGTCTTATTTGCTCAAATTATACCTTTAGTACCTAGTAGAGTGCTTAGCACATAGTAAACATTCAGTCAGTAATACTGACTTTAGTAGAATGGATGAAAATAATTGCTTGTAACATTCCTCTCTTTTCCATATGCTAAGCTGTGTAACTTAACATCCTTCTGTTTTTGCACAAATGAATTTCTTATTTATTGGCACATAGTTACATAGTATTTAAGACTCAATTTAAGAATCAAATGAGCCTTTAGTGATCTTACAACCTCCTTACCCCTATTAAAAATGGTCTATTACCAAATACTGGTCAATTCTACTCTGAAAATAAATCTTGCATCCAAACATCTCTATTGCTTTGGTTCTACGTCTAAACAATGATCATCTCAGCAATAGGAAATAGAGGTTCTTCCTGATAGTTTTAACCATGCCTTTACCCCTACCACTACTACTCATCCTCTACATGATGGTCAAAGTGAGTTTTTAAAAAGTGTGCACCAGATTATTCACAATTCAATTACTCCCCATTTCATGGATGATATCCATACTCTTTAATGTGGTCTTTCAGTATTTGGTCCTGGTTTGTGCTTATAGACTCAACAAGCCCCACTGTGCTCCAGTCACATGGACATTCTGCTAATTCTGCGAATGAGCTGTGCTCTCTTTTGCCTCAGAGAATTCATGCATGCTCTTTCTTATTTTCTATCTAACCAATTCCTACTCATGTTTCAGATCTCAGCTCAAATACCATTTTATCAGAGAATTTTTATTAACAATAGAAATCTAAAGCCTTTTTTTGTTACTTTTTCATAGTACTCCTTTTTATTTGTGGCATTTATCTAGCTTTAGCATTATAAGTGTGTGTGTGTGTGTGTGTGTGTGTGTGTGTGTCTGTGTGTGTTAATTGGCTTAACTCCACTTCTCATTTCATTTCTTTCTTTCTTTTTTTTTTTTTTTTGAGACAGAGTCTTGCTCTGTTGCCTGGGCTAGAGTGCTGTGGGATCAGCCTAGCTCACAGCAACCTCAAACTCCTGGGCTCAAGCGATCCTTCTGCCTCAGCCTCCCGAGTAGCTGGGACTACAGGCATGCGCCACCATGCCCGGCTAATTTTTTCTATTTTTAGTAGAAACAGGGTCTTGCCCTTGCTTAGGCTGGTCTCAAACTGCTGACCTCAAGCGATTCTCCCACGTCAGCCTCCCAGAGTGCTAAGATTACAGGTATGAGCCACAGCACCTGGCTCCCAGCCTTCATTCCATTTCTTATCTCTTGGTCAGTAGGCTCCATGAAGACAGGCACCATTTCTAACTTGTTTAGCATTGTATCCCAACAGCCTATATGGTGTTTTGTACATGGTGAGTGTTTAACAAATGTCTTTTGGATGAATAAATAAAAGAATGAACAGCCATTTTTTTTCTTTGTATCACCTAGCATTAAGTCTATGACACTGATTTCACATATTTGTTTTATATAATGTGATTTCCCCTAGAAGATGGTAATTTCTCCTTCAAGATAATTATGGCTTTTTTTATCCATCTTTGTTTTCCTACACCTAGTAAAGTACCTGAAACATAGATGTATGATGATTATTTATTGAGTGAATGCATGGATATGATATTAATGTGACTTGTGAGTAGTTCCATGTGGCTGGAGCATATGGTTGGAAAAGGGTAGATAAAGTAGGAAGAAAATCAGATTGACTACTTAAAAATTGACCATTATCAGTCAACATATAATTATAAAGTAGGAAAATCAGAGCAAAGGAATTTGGCATTATTGGGTAGTGATACATAAGGCTGAAAAACATTTTTTCAATTTCAGATGTGCCAAGGACATTGGCAATCTTTCTGACAAATATCTCACAAATAGATAGAAGACCATGTCCCTCCATCCTCATTTCTCAAAGGATTTTTACTAAAGCTGAAGCCATCTCCATAAAAATATTTCAGGATGCTTTCCTGCTTTGCCACTGACAACAGCTGGTGGGGACTTGGAGTTTACATGTCATCTCTTGAGAAGCAATAGCTGTAGATCTGGTTGGCTTATATGGGAAATACAATTTCAAAGAACTTTCTATACAAAAAATTCCACCATTCATTATCTTGGTTTATGCCCTCTGACATTTAATATAGTGTGGATCCAACTCCATGGGCTGATATAAATCTGTTGAAAGGACAAATCTTATAGTGGGAAACATTAAGTTGAAGGGACCCTAAGGCCAAGTCTGACTTGGTGAGCAAAAGAATATGAATTGAGAGCCAAGTGCTTATTGCTACACTTCATGGAAGAAAAGAGGAGAAAAAGAAAGTAGACCATTGAACTATGATGTCAGAGCTGTAATAACCAAGAGCTATACAACACCATGACAAACTAGACAAAATGCGTGAGGGCAATTGGTTCAGTACTAATGTGTTGTGATGCTCTACTTTAACATTGTGACTAAAGTATGGAATGGAAAATGACAGGGAGGCAAGAAAAGTGCCTTAAAAGAACTATGGCAGAATTGCATCAATAAACAAACAAGACATTAAATATACATAAACAACACATACTTTTTCTTCTGTATAGAGCCTTGCATAATATTAATGCTTAAAATAATATTATATATTGTGTATTTATTGAGAGTGGCACCATCAAGATGGCAAAGTAAGAGACAATGGCCTTTATTGTTCCACAAAAAAATATGGACAGCTATTTATAAACCAAAATATCCCCAAGAAGGCTAAAAGCTATAGTAACACAATGGAGCAAAAATACCTAAACACTATCCACATAGAAAGGATTGCTGGTGTGATCAGCATACCTGAGATGCCAGGAGGTCAGGAGCAAAGGAGAAAGTCAGAGGCTATTGTTATCAGCCACTACTAGGCATCTACCCAAAGGAAAAAAAAGACGTTCTGTAATAAAGACATCTGCACTCAAATGTTTATGGCAGCACAATTCATAATTGCAAAGATGTGAAAACAACCCAAGTGCCCATCAATATATGAGTGGATTAATAAAATGTGGTATATGTATACCATGGAATACTACACAACTACAGAAAATATTATATTATCCTGGATAGAGCTGGAGCCCATCCTTCGATGTGAAGTATCACAAAATGGAAAGACATGCACCACATGTACTCGCCATCAATTAGGTACTAACTAACCGATACTAAGGTGCTCACATGGAAGTAATATTCATCGGCTGCCAGTCAAGTGAGAAGGGGGTGGTGAGGGTGGGCAAACTCACAACTAATGGGTGCGGAGCACACTGTATGGGGGAAGGGCTTGCTTGTAGCTCTGGCTTGGACAAGGTAAAGGCATTATATGGAACCAAAATGTTTGTAACCACATGATGTCCTGAAAAAAAAAAAAAAAAACAACACACGACATAGATTCTTGAATGGATTAAAAAATAAGAGGCAACTATGTGCAGCCTACCAGAGACTCACTCAGCTTTAAGGACACATATAGATTGAAAGTGAAAGGATGGAAAAAGATATTCCATGCAAATGGAAACCACAAGAGAGCAGGAGAAGCTATATTATATAAGATAAAATAGACTTAAATAAAAAACTGTTAAATAAGACAAAGAATGTCATTACATAATGATACAGGGATCAAATTATCAAGAAATATATATGTACCCAACATTGAAATACCTAATATATAACTTAAATATATAAAGCAAATATTAATGGATCTTAACAGAAAGACTACAACACCCATAACCCCATTGGGAATAACATTATTAACTGACTACAGTGCTTATGTGCAGTCCCTTTTGCCTTTAGTCTTATAGACTCCACTCTTTTCAAAGTTACTTAGGTCAGCACCTTTTTCCCATTCTCTTCAGAGAGGTTATTTCATAGATTTGTAACACAGCTAGATTCTCCTGTCACAGTCTGTATTCCTTTCATCTCCTAAATGATTTTTAAAAATATTTGTATACATTAATGGTCACTCTTTGTGCTATAACATTCTATATATTATATATTGACAAATGCATAATATCTTGAATCCATCATTAAAGTATTATACAGAATAACTTTACTGCCCTAAAAATCCCCTGTGCTTTACCTATTCCTTTTAGGAACTGGTCATTATGTTCATAGCAATTTTATTTCCTCCCGCCATTGTCTCCAGTTCCCACATACTTTTTAAAGGCGAATATCTTTTAAATCTTTTTCTGTACACTCTGCCCTGGATCAACCTATAGGTAGCTCATCTTCCTGGTGATTAGCAGAAATACCGCTTTGCTGTGATTTCAAAATAGACTAAGTAGAAAACATATCACAGTTGTCTAGCATGTTTTATTTAGCACCTCAGAGCACTTTACCAATTAAACAAAGCTCCAAAGCTGAGTGAATGAGATTTTTATCAATGGTTATGTTGAGTCAGAAAACCTTTCCCAAGGTCATAGAAAACTGCCCAAATCATAACCATGGAAATAGTATTTCATTTCCATGTGCCATTTACTCAGAGAAGGTTGCCTTCTACAATAACAAATGAGGAAAAATAAAATCATATTTCCCCATCTCCCTCCTTCTTCTTCCCTGGGAATCAGGTATTTTTGGGAAGCAAGAATCTTGGATAGCACCCAGCTACATCTGGGAGTCTTTCAATGGCACAATTTTAATCCAATCTTGCTTCTGGTACTTAGGAAACCAGACATACAATCTCTGTCTCTGTAGGGGATCTAAGCACTCACACACTTTTTTCCCCAATGCTGTCTGCCTATTTTTGCCCAAAGACACAATGACTATTTTAGGTAACTTCATACTGTGACAAGGTTTGTGTTATGTAAATGAAATGAAGACATTTTAGGCTGAATTAACAGATAATTTTTAAGGCAAGACAATTTATGGGAGACCATCTAAGTACTTTGGGTAGAATTTAAAACTTCCTTTATAATACTGACTTTAGCACCCACATGAGAAGCTATTTTTTTCTGAGCTTACAGTCTTACTCAGTCTAATACTTAGTTATTTACACAGAGCTAATTATCTGAGCAAACTGTGGTTCTGTTGATTTGAAACTTTCCTTTCAAAGACAAAGAATTAGTTTGGATAAATTATAACAAGCATTTGCTCAACACATTTTTAAAGGTAAATTCTAACACACAGAAGGTATAAACTATGAGATGTTCTGCATAATAAAAATATATTGAATATTTTATTAACTTACAAAATGTTTTAATAGCATTAGCTTTCTCATGGAAAGTTAAAATCATGAAACTTTTATACTTCAGAAAAATAAAATTTCTTGAAAGCATTGTCTTTATAAGGATGTGCATTCTAAGTATCACAAGAATGGAAAAACAAACATCACATGTACTCACCATTAAATTGGAACTAATCAACCAACACTTATGTGCATATATGGAAATAACATTCATTGGAAATCAAGCGGGGTGGGGGAAGAGGGGATGGGTAAATTCACATCTAAGGGGTACAATGCACACTATCTGGGGGATGGGCACACTTATAACTTTGACTTAAATGGTATGAATGCAATTTATGTAACCAAAACGTTTATACCCCCATAATATTCTGAAATAAAAAAATAAATAAAAGAATTATTAACATTACATACACAAAGCATTCTTTTGAAAAGGAGTAGAATAGGAAATTCACTATGTTAAAAACTGCTTTAATTCCTACCTGTTCACCCATAAATATTTTCTGGTTTCCTTACTGTCATCGGCACCAGGAATCTACTAGGGACCAAGCTCAATAGCTTAATATAAACTAACTTTGGCTTATCTGCCACCTCTGGTGTCTTATCATATGCCATATTCTATACAGTTTACATTATTGTTTTTTATTTTTTTTATTTTTTTGAGACAGAGTCTCACTCTGTTGCCCGGGCTAGAGTGCTGTGGCGTCAGCCTAGCTCACAGCAACCTCAAACTCCTGGGCTTAAGCAATCCTCCTGCCTCACCCTCCCGAGTAGCTGGGACTACAGGCATGCGCCACCATGCCCGGCTAATTTTTTCTATATATATTTTAGTTGGCCAGGTAATTTCTTTCTATTTTTAGTAGAGATGGGGTCTCGCTCTTGCTCAGGCTGATCTCGAACTTCTGATCTCGAGCGATCCACTTGCCTCGGCCTCCCAGAGTGCTAGGATTACATGCGTGAGCCACCGCGCCCAGCCTACCTTATTGTTTTTTGAATCCCCTTTCTATCTTTACTGCCATGCTGCCCCCTGCATGTCTCTACACAGTTTTATTTAGGATACTGAGGAAAAATGTAGCCTGCCCTTCTGACTCCTTTTTCTACTTATCCCATGTATCCTACACAAGGCTGACAAACTAATCCATTTAAAGCATTGGCCAATCATACTTTCTGCTTACTCTATTGATTTCCCCATTGCTACTGAATGAAATATATACTCTCCACTGTAGTTCTCAAGTTTTTTTAAAATTTTGGACCTCGAGAACTGTTTTTGCTCCAGGAAAACAGAACTATTTGCTGTTCTCTGATTTTGCCCCTCACTACACTCTACCCAACTTTCTTACCTCTCTTTTTCTAACTTTAATTAGAATGTTTTCAGTAGCAAAAAGTCAAATGAGATACTCTAACTAGAGGAGGGCATTATTTCACGGTTACATCAGTTCAGGAAGAGTATATGCTGTGTGTTCTTCTTGGAAGACAAGGTGTATTCACAGATGAAAGTCTATAATGGCCTACAGTAAAGAAACTTGTTTAGTTTTGAACAGATTTTCTAAACCCCTTGGACTATATACAACGCTTTTTACTGCAAACAATTTCTTAACATGACATATGCTTTTGTTTATGCTGTTATTTCTGCCTGGCATGAACTTGTCTATGCAACTAGCAAATCCCATCTCTTCTTCAAAGCTTATCTCAAATGCTCCATCCTCCACAAATCTCTTGAATCACTATCAAACATAGGTCTTCTTGATAGAAACTTTGCAACACTTTTTTAGTATCTTTCTTATGGCACATACCTTACTCTGACTTTTGTTCAGTTTCTTCGTATTAGCAGTTTTAACCACCTGACCAGCATATAAACGTTCTGAAGATAATGGTTATATCTTTATTTCTCTCAGCATAATTTCCAGAGACTAACAGTGTTTCTTGTACATGGAAAGAGTTCAATATATATTTATTGGGTTGGACTTTATAATAATAGCAACATGCCTTTTTATAAATTTTTAAATACATTATTTTATTTGATCCTTATTGCTCTGAAGCTGGCAGGGATTATCACCCTCATATTTGAGAACTGAAACCAATGTAATTTCTTGTCCTGTGTAAAAAAAAAAAAAATACTGGACACAGTCATGCATTACCTTCCTAATACTGAGAATAACTTAGCCGCTTACTCCAGAACACAATCTAAGAAGATAAAACTGTGAACCAATTGAAACAGCATTTTTATTTTTATTTTTTGAGACAGAGTCTCACTCTGTTGCCAGGGCTAGAGTGCCATGGCATCAGCCTAGCTCACAGCAACCTCAAGCTCCTGACCTCAAGCGATCCTCCTGCCTCAGCCTCCCGAGTAGCTGGGACTACAGGCATGCGCCACCATGCCGGGCTAATTTTTCTATATATATTTTTAGCTGTCCATATAATTTCTTTCCATTTTTAGTAGAGATGGAGTCTCACTCTTGCTCAGGCTGGTCTCGAACTCCTGAGCTCAAACAATCCGCCGGCCTCAGCCTCCCAGAGTGCTAGGATTACAAGGGTGAGCCACTGCACCCGGCTAAACAGTATTTTTTTAAATCAAGACTTACAGTCATCAAGACTCCCTTCAAGACCTTTACCTCACTGGGACAATAATCCAAAGTACTATGTCATAAATCCTTTCCCATCACAATCATTGAAAGACCCACTTTAAAGCCAGGCAGACCCTAAAACACTACAAATGTCCTTCTCTGGGTTCTCAGATCTGGGATACTACCACAATTCTGTCATGGTAGTACTGGATGAGTCTAATAAAGACAGCTTTGCTTTATCAATAGGTTTTACTGGTGGTTTTCTGGGGAAATCAATGTTTGACACTTATAAATGAAAATTCTGATGCATAAAAGATTAAAAACTTACCCAAGTTAGTTGCTAGATAGGTAATGGCAGAGCTAGGATTAATAGCTAAGCTCTGAAATTTTTATCCACAAAGATTTTCCTCTACTTTCCTCTGAATTATGTCATTTCTCTAAAACAGTATAAACCTTAAGTAGCTGTTAGAAGTTGTATAAAATTAATTTGCCCATAGCCTCTCCTTCTTATAAGTATGTTCCATTCATATATTCAAATAAATAAAAAATATTTCTTGAGTCCCTATTACATACTAGGCATTGGGGATACATCTATGACAAAACAGTTTCTGCTTTCAAAGATGTCTCATTCTAGTTGGGATAGGGTGGGGAGCAAACAGTAAAAAAATAACAGTTAAAGTACAAAATGAAGGAGGGATTGCAAACATAAGAGGGCTGTTCGGAAGGTATCCAGCCTTGTAATAACATTGTCATTATATTAACAATGGCTGGATATTTTCCAGACAGCCCTCATACATGGGGTTGTCAGAGAAAGCCTATCTGAAAGGGTGACAGGAGGTAATATCTCAAAGAAGTTAGTGAGAGTGCTGTTCAGATATCTGTGGGAAAACCCTTTGATGTGCTCATTGGACAAAGCCTAAACTAAAAAGACGGAGACACTCATGTTTAAATAATGCTACACTTCAGCAATCATTTTGTAGAATAATATTTGTGGACTGAATCAATGCTGTATGCAGTTTAAGGCTGTGCCATTGGTATCTGCCACTTTATATTCTGGTGCTACTTTGATTATAAACAACGCCCCTGCTTGCTTTTGCATATCTAAGGCACCTTAATTCCTGATGGGTGATGGGTGACCCTTTTCTCTGATTAATTTTGCTTTGTGATTCCTATGTAAATTTCTGTGTGATACACAGTGCTTAAAAATCCACTTTCCTTCTGAAAGCCCAGGAAATCACAGCATTTGTTCCCAGAGCCATCAAGGTCAATTGCAGGGAGAAAAACCAAACAGAGTATATATATTTATTCATTCATTTGGTTCGTATATTGGGAAATAGCTCTTTTTACATGATTGAATACAGAGAAATTTCAGTGCTGTGGAAAGATTGAGAAATCCACATAGTGAACTCTTTAAACTCTGTATAATTCAACCAAAACATGCCCTTTTTTTTAAGAGTAATTTCTCCCAATATTTCCAAAGGATTTGAATGAGGCTAGACACATACAAGTTCTCTTTTCTTTCTTTCTTTTTTTAAATTTCAGAATATTACGGGGGTACAAATGTTTTGATTACATAAATTGCTTTTGTACCATTTGAGTCAAAGTTATAACACCCAGATAGTATGCATTGTACCCGTTAGCTGTGAGTTTACCCATACCCACTTCCTCTCTCCCTCCTGGTTGCTCTCCACTAAGTTTTACATCCCTCTGTGCACATGTGTGCTCACCAGTTAGTTCCAATTTAATAGTGAGTACATGTGGTGTTTGTTTTTCCATTCTTGTGATACTTCACTTAAGAGAATAGTCTCCAGTTCCATCCAGGTTTTTGATCTTCAGAACTGTAAGGTAGTTTGTGTTGTTTTAAGCTACCAAGTTTGTGGTAAGTTGGTACAATAGCATTAGAAAACCAATACAGTTACTAGAGGAAATGAGCTGGAAAGGTAGAAAGTGATGGCCAGACAGTGAGAATGAGATGCTTGAAACTGAGATTATGGAGTGCAGTGTTTGGTAATGACAAGGCTCACAGTAAGACCAGCAGTAGTTGAGGTAGGATGGTTGAGGAGATCACTACAGAAGAGAGTCAAGGAACTGAGTGATCAGGCTATAGAAGTATCACCTATGTGGATAATGAAATCATAAGGATAGTGTCAAAGACAGATATTGAGCCAAGTGTATCTGTGCTTGCCCCTCTCCAATCCATTCTCCATTCTCTTTGAAATCCAACTCCTATCATGCCTTTTGCTTTCTTAAAACTCTTCAATATCTGCTTGATATTGAATGTAGGATAAAATCCAAAATCTGTAGTATGGTCCAGAGAGCCGCACATGATCTGGTTCCTTCCTGTTCTCTCTGTGCCACTTTCCTTTGCATTCAGGGTTTCGGCCACACCGACTTTCCCTCAGTTACAGGCATGAGTCACGCTCCCTACCTCCTCAGGGACTCTGTGCGTGGCGTACCTTCTGCTTGGCACGCTCCTCTTTTCTTCTGCTCTCATTGTCCCCACTTAGTTAAATTTTCCTCATTTTTATCATGTTGGTTCAAATACTGTGCCTTTAGGGAAGCTTTCCCTAAGCCAGTGGACTATGTCACTTTTATTATATTGTGCTTTCACAGCATTTCATACACTTTTTTATTCATGTATCTCTCACATTCTGCACATATGTGTATACATGTGTGTCATTGTTTGATTAATTTTCCTGATGGATTGTTAACTCATTGAAGGTAGGAACCTTGTCAGTCAGTCTAATGTTGAAAAAATATGAATTTCCCTCAGACAGTGCTTTTTGCGTTCTTATTATCATGACAAACTTCTATTATTAATTGATTTTCATGTTGCTATAAATAATATAATGCATTTAAATCCATCAAAATTCACAGATTTCAATTAGACAATAATAATTTGAAGCTGTAGTGAAAAACATGTTTTAGTTGAAGCTTCATCTATTCAAGGATAATGAGAATGGGAGATAATTTTTAAATGGTCTATGTAGTAACTTTTCTATAAAGAACTTAAAAATGTGGTTGTATA
Source organism: Varecia variegata (assembly GCA_028533085.1). Taxonomy (NCBI): domain Eukaryota; kingdom Metazoa; phylum Chordata; class Mammalia; order Primates; family Lemuridae; genus Varecia; species Varecia variegata. Next base: position 129,797,834 of record CM052437.1, read on the forward strand.
GCTCACATTTCATTTCCGTCTAAAAATAGTCTTACTGTGGCTGTTCATTTCTTCCCTATTCACCAAGACTATTGGTTTTTCTCTGCTATGTATGCCAGAGCAGTTGAAGATATGATTACAAGGAAGGGTCATTTGTAGGTTTGGATCAGAGTTGCAGGAATTGCCAACAAACTCACTGTCTGTGTACCACATCATGGTTTCCAATATCAACTTTTTCAGTAACAAAAGTAAAAAATGGCAAATGAAAATGAGGTAAGAGGAATTTAAGGATAAAAAGGTTTAAATGATATATAACCAAATGCAATGTGAGGACCTTGTTTGGATTCTCATTTAAACAACTGTAAAATATTACATATAAGACAATGACAGAATTTGAGCACTAAGTGAATATTTAATGATAGTGTATTAGGTATATATGGTCATGTAACAAATTACCCCAAAGTTTAGTGACTTAAAATAACAAACACTATATCACAGTTTCTGTGGGTTAAGCATTTGGGCACAACTTATCTGGATGCTTCTGTCTCAAGTTCTCTCATAAGACTGCAACCAAGGTGTCCTCTGGGGCTGCAGGTATCTGAAATCTTGATTGAAATAACTTGACTGAGGATCTGCTTCCAAGTTCACTCATGTGGTCGTTGGCAGCCTTCAGCTTCAAGCTGGCTGATGGCCAGAGCCATCAGCTCCTTGTTACACAGGCCTCTCCCTAGGGCAACTCACAAACGAGGCAGCTTGCTTCTCCCAGAGTTATGGGTCAAAAAGAGATAGACAAAATGAGAGAGAAAGGGAGAGAGAATGATGATGAATGATGGCAAGTAGCCATGGCCTATGGAGGGGTGTGGAAGAGAACAAGAGAGGATCAGAGAGAGTAAAAGACTATTCACAAGATGAAATTCACAGTGTCTTTGTAACCTAATCTCAGAGTGATACCCCATCACATTAGCCTGTTCATTTATAGATTTATAGGTTCAGGTCACACTCAAAGGGAGGGATTACAGCAAAGGCTTGGATGCTAGGAGGTGAGGATCACTGAGGACCATCTAAAAAGGATGTTTACCACAGATATTAAGAAATTATTGTTAATTTTTTCTTTAGGTATGATAATGATATTGTGGTTATGTTAAAATATTCCTTATCTTTTATTGATACATACTAAAATATTTATGGATGAAGTAATATTAAGTCTGGGATTTGCTTCAAAATAATACAATAGGGAATGGGAAAATGAATGGGGATATAAATCAAACAAATGGGGCCAAGAACTGATGAGCATTAAAGCTGGAGCTGGACAGAGCATGCAGATTCATAGTATTATTCCTTTTATTATAATTTTGTGTTTGTTTGAAATTTTCGTTAATTTTTTTAAAGAAATGAAGATATTTTGGTTTCATCGACCTGATTTTTGTGTTTAAGATAATAGGTCTTATCTGGGACAAAGAAAAACAAATTTATTCAATGTGCCCCCTAAACTCCAATAGTAGTAAAGTAAACATGGCATGTTTTTATAATTGATCTTTACATTGGTTTATGTCTCTTCACACAATGCCAAGTTCAGAAATTTCTGATATTTCAACAAATTTACATTAAGGTCTCATCTGTTTGAATAAAATTTCTGTGGCTAACTGTCTAAGCAACTTGAGAAGACTACCCTATCTTAAAAGCCCCTTGAGGTTGGATACTAAAGATGACGACAACCGAGAAGAAAATTCACCAATTGGTAGTAGAATTATTCCCCAGGCCCACTCCAAATTAATTATTAAACTCTGGCCTAGTAAATTTAAATACTAGCAGTAAAATGTGGCTGCATCTTTTTGTCTAAAGACGTTGGGAGGTAATATGTAAAGAATGCTTATTTTAAAAGCATTTATATGGTTAGGGTAGAAACAGACCTATATATTTTTATTCTTTAATTTACTTTATTTGGTAGATAGTAAGGACGTGGTGTTTTTCAATTCTCCTTGTTTTCCACCCGAGTATATAAAATGACCTTTTTTAAAACCCAGAGGCACTAAGACTAGAAATATTAGATTAATAAACAAAAATAAGTATGACATAAAAAATGAGACCTAGTATCTGCTCTCAAGATATATTGAAGTTTGTCTAAGAAGATAATATTCATAAAAAGGATAAAATAATGTCCAACAGGATCGCCAAATGGGGGATAGAGATATTAATAGCAAGTGACACAGGATTTGGGAGGAAGAAAGGGGTGACTATGAGTTGGACTGCCAAGGGAGGGTTTCAGTGAGGAGGCAGGGCTTGTGGCTATAAGATTCAGGACTCCGAAGAGAGAAAGAGAAGGGACTAAATGTTTCCCATTCTTCATACTGTGTGTGTTTATAGAAGAAAATATTTCGTAAGATACTGAACACATCATTTTCATTTATAATAGCAAGTGTAAACATATAAGACTACTTAATTTTTTACTTAAATCTGTCATAAAGTAACTAAACCTTTCCTCTGAGTAATTCTTTTACATGAAATTTCTGCTGTAAGCAGACAGATACACTCACTGTATACTTGTTTCTATTCCTTTGAAGAGACCTTATGTGTCAACGAATATGTGTCATCTTTTGCATCACTATTATGGAATTTGCCTACCTTTATCATATTCCCCAAGTTCTCCATGAAGACTTCCTTCATCCCTCAACTGATGATAATATCTCTTCTATAGTCTTCCACTGAACTCCTTGTCTGTGTCAAACATTTATTTGACAGTGTATTCAATATTTTTTGGTTTGTGTCCTTTTTCTATGGGTGTCTCTTTGTGTCATGGGTTAATTTTTTGAAAGACTAGGCCAGGTCTCTTCCTTTTTGTATACATGAAAAACCTTGTGATAGTGGATTCTCAGTACATGCATGTTGAAGGAATCATGAAACAAAATGATTTGCAAAGCTTTGAGATTTATTGACTGATTTTTATTCCACTGCTGAGTGTGTTCATGTGTCACCTGCTCAGTGATATGTATTGAACTGTTTTGTATGGGCTCTGTTCAGTTTCCTGGAGAGGATGTGTTAGTTGTTAGCTCATTTACTTGAAGAGCTCTTTCCTGAGAAATCTTACAGGCTTTCAGGAGCAACATAGGGTTAAAATGTTTTTAGGCTTCTCTTCCCTCAGTATTTTGCAGGTACTTGTGCTGTTGTGTCTCAGCCTAATTGCTGTGATGCTTTCTCTTGAGATGCCATAGGAATGAACAATATGAGATGTACCAGTGAAAACGGTACAATCCAGTGGGGCAGAGATGATAGTAGAATCATGTTATCAAATTAACCTTTAAGACTTCTTTCAGAATTTTGTGTAAGGGGAATCAATTAAGGTAATTTAATGATAATTTGAGTCCATTGAGTCTATCTCAATTGTTTGTTAATTCTTTTAAAAAAGATTAATACTTGGATAGTATATTTGATATGGCATTTATATATTGCCTTTATAATTTAAAATGTAGTTTATATTATATCTGATCTGATCTCTTTTTAAGAAGACACTAAAGCATGCTCAATGGACTTCTGAGTTGACAAGGAGGCTGTCCAGCAGTTATTGAGACTCGGAATAAAAATAAAAAGTAAAGCAAAACAAACAAAAGCAAAAACAAATAACAATACTCAAACTAACCAGAATATAGAAAGATATACAAAATGAAAACAATACATTTATTAAGATCTGATGTAAAAATATATGTACCATGTCCTAGAAGGAATTTTCACTAACAAGCCTCAGATGGACCACTGAGAGTTTGTTTACACAGGAAGAGGGTGGCTTTCTAGCCACTACTGCTACAAATCATTGCTTCAAAGATATTGGATATTTACTAACTAAAAGTAAAGCCATTTTCTTAATTCAAGCAAGTAGATTTCTGAGCAATGTAAAGCTATTTTATTGATGTCTGGAGGTTCATTCCTAGCTTTTCCTGTAATGCAATTTTTTCATGGGGAAGAGGTGATATATTAATAGTATGACCATGTGTAAAAATTATTTGCAGCAAGGGGTGGAAATGGGAAGTGCTAAAGCATGCATTTTGAGAGTTGTACTTTTTTTTTTTTTTACATTTTTCTTTTATTTCAAAATATTATGGGGATACAAATGATTTTGGTTTCATTGATTGCTTTTGTAATGGTTGAGTCAGGGCTGTAAGTATGACCATTGCCCAGATAGTGTTCACTGTACCCTTTAGGTAGGTTTTTGCTAATCTCCTCTCACCTCCCTTCTGTTTAATTTTCATTGAGTTTTACAGCCCTCTGTGCATATGTATGCTCATTGGTTAGTTCCAATTTAATAGTAGGTACATGCATTGTTTGTTTTTCCATTCTTTAGTTACTTCACTTATGATAATGGTCTCCAGTTCTATCCAAATTGTTGCAAAAGGCATTAACTTATCCTTTTTTATGGCTGAGTAGTATTCCATGGTATACATGTACCACATTTTCTTAATACACTCATGAATTGATGGACACCTGGGTTGATCCCATATCTTTGCAATTGTGAATTGTGCTACAATACATATTTGAGTGCAAGTGTCTTTTTGATGATAGAAAGACTTCTTTTCCTTTTAGTAAATACCCAGTAGTAGGATTGCTGGATCAAATGGAAGGTCTACTTTTAGTTCTTTGAGGAATCTCCATACTGTTTTCCATAGAGGTTGTACTATAATAATTTGCAGTCCCACCAATGGTGTATAAACATTCCTTTCTCTTTGCATCAACGCTGGCATCTATTGTTTTTGGACTTTTTAATAAAAGCCATTTCAACTGGGATAAAGTGATATCTCATTGTGGTTTTAATTTACGTTTCCCTAATGATTAGTGACATTGAGAATTTTCTTATATGTTCATTGCCATTTGTCCATCTTATTTCAAAAGCTTCTATTCATGTCTTTTGCCCACTTTTTAATGAGGTTGTTGTTTTTGTCTTGCTGATTTGCTTGAGTTCTTTATAGAGTCTGATGATTAACCTTTTATTGGATATATAGCTTGTGAATACTTTCTCCCATTCTGTAGGCATTCTATTTGCTCTGTTGATTATTTCTTTAGCTGTGTAGAAGCTTTTTAATTTAATTCAGTCCCATTTATTTATTTTTATTATTGTTGTGATTACCATTGGGTCTTTCTTATAAACTCTTTGCCTAGGCCTTTATCTAGAAGACTTTTTCCTACATTTTTTTCTAGAATTCTTATGGTTTCATACCTTACATTTAAGTCTTTTATGCACCTTGAATTAATTTTTGTGAGTGGTGAGAGATATGAATCCCAATTCATTTTTCTGTATGTGGTCATCCAATTTTCCCAGGCCCATTTATTGAATAGGGCTACTTTTCCCCAGTGTATATTGTCTACTTTGTCAAAGACCAGTTGGATATATGTGGATGGTTTTATATCTGGGTTCTCTGTTCTGTTCCATTGGTCTGTGTTTCTATTTTTGAGCCAATACCTAACTGTTTTGGTTACTATAGCTTTGTAATATGGTATATAAAGAGGTTTTTTTTTCCCCTTGTTCATAAATTTTTGCTCCCAATAAATTTACTTCTATAAATCTATCCTAAGTAAATAATCAGAGACAACATGATGCATATCCTCAGTCCATTAGTAATTATCACCACAGGTTAGTGGACGTGTCTGCTAGCCACATAAAAGTATTTATTAACAACCTGAAATTTGACTATAAACTGCTATGTGTGCTTCATTTCTGTAGATGCTGTGTATTGTTTTGTGTTGTGCTGTGTGCACTATGTGTGATAAGATATTTGATTTTGCTGGGGATGACATAAGATAGGGAGCTCCATTCACAGCTTATGGGACTTTAAATCTACACAGTTCTAAGAAAGCAATTTTTAATCTGTAACTCAAGCTTTAAAATATCCAAATTGTTCAACACAGAAATCTCACTTCTAATAACCATAATAAATCAATACTCAAGTAGGTAACAATTTATATAAAAGGATAGTCAACATATAATCATTGATAATGGTTTAAAGTTGAAAGAAACCTTGTTTGTTCAAAATTAAATTTTATATTTATTCAATAGAAACTTAGGTTTTCATTTAAAAAAATTCATGTTTTCACAGATAAATAATCTACAAAATGCTGTTGATAGGTGAAAAATTACATTTCTAAACAACGAATCCAATTTTATATTAACAGTATACATTTATCTATAAATACATGTTCAGAGAAAGGGAATGGAATCAATAAATAAAAATGCTATCTGCAGAATTTACCATGGGTGATTTTTCCTACTATCTTATATATTTATTTCAAAATTTCTATCAAGAGCATATATAAATTATAAAGTCTGAAACAAAACATTCCAAAATAAACCAAAAAGCAATCGTATTTTCTTTGAGAAAATTAAAAACCTTTTGAAAAACACCACGGATTTTTAAGACAATTCTTCTAAAAATTCTCATTCTCCTACATTGTAGGATATTAATAGAATAAAAAATATGATGGGAGAGTAAAAGTCAGGTTCTTGTTTGAAAATCTCCAGGTTTCCTTGCCTGACCTTTACATTTACACAACCTTTGCATGCCACCATCTGTCAGTCGATTCTCCTAACTGCCCTGTAAGGTTGGCAGGTCAAGTTTCATCTCCAGCACTTACATATGAAATCATCGAGACCCAGAGAGGTTAAGTGACTTGTCCAAGGTATCCCAGTTAGAAAGTAATAAAATCAAGATTAAAAACCCACATCTCTTCTAGTCACACACTTCCCTCCCCAACATTGCTCTAAACTATTGTGCTGAAAAATTAGAAAAGAGAAAGACAGGGATTGTGTTCTCTTGAAAGCTATTTGAGTGTGCTTCTATTAGTGCCAGACAGCTTTGAAGTCATTGATTGCCCCTGCGAGATGATGAGATTGTGCTACACAGAACTTGGCCATCGTTACCATGTGATTTTCAATTAAGAAGAAAATCAAAAGTATCCCAGTGTCATGGTCATAACCTGAAGGGTTCAGACAAGCTACCAGCTGCATACAAATCAGGGAAGACTAATCATTTGTCTGTGTGTGCAGACTTCAGTCTTTCAGAAGAAGTACTTTTTTCACACTTGTGGCCTAGCTATTTTACTTTTCATGCCATGGATGTTGTCATTTGTGAATTAGGTCTTTAATTTATTTTTGACTCTTGGGAAAACTTATTCCAGAATCTTCATTGAAAAATCACTACAATGATGCAGAATGTGAAAGTGCATTTTTGAGAACTGAGCAACTCTGAGAAGTTTATTAGGAAGGCTACTGGGGAAAGTATAAAAAGCTCTAGACTTAAAGATCTGGGATCAATACAGCCAAGCTGCTGGTCTAGCTGTCTAACCTTCAGCAAGTCACAAACCTTCAGTTTCATAATTCATAAAATAGGGTTATTAATCTCTATCTCACAGAGTAGTGAAGATTAAAATGAAATGACACATGCCGAAGAGTCCAGCTGTGTATCAAGTACAGATTTGCTGAATACATGTCTGTTTAGTTTTGTTTCAATGTAGTGGTATAGAAACAGATTTCTAGGATAACATTAGCTAGAGACTTTAACAGACCCCCTAAGCATCTTGCTGTGAGAAAAGGTGACTTTATGAAGGAAATGTGGGTGGTGCCATGTGATATGCCCTTATGAACTGTCCACTGAGGTGGACATGAAGGAGCCACAGAAAAATGCTGTCATCATTCCTGTTAATGGCAGCTGCTCAGATGTCATCATTGACCTTAACGTAAAGGGTAAGAAGTGATCTTTCTCAAGTACATTGTAGAAAAGATAAGAAGGACTTATCCACCTCATTCTATTTTTCGTATCTTAATTGTAAAGCAAGCTGCAGCTGTCAGAAAACAAAATTGACTTGATCGTCAATTTTATTGACAATAATAGTTTTATCTTGTTAGTGCAAATAACACAAAGTAGTATGTGAACTGCATATTTGAAGTCAAGCAAGATCTGGATTGATTTTATTAAGCATTTTCTTCTTGTGTATCTCTTGGCACACTTTTTTGTTGACCTATGTAAAAACTGAATTATTTTAGTAATATGTTTATTAGAAGATATGTAATTTCTCCAAGCCAAAAACTGGTTTTTATACTCTAATTTCTACCCTACCATCAATTGGATATAAATTCTGGTTCCAATATATGTGGACCTCAGTTTTATCTTTTAAAGTTCTACCCCAGTTCAGTCATTGTTTCACAAGCTCTGTATTTTTATCCTGTTACTGATATCTCTAGGTCCCAGGCACTCTGACTTTTATTTTTAAATGATGTACTTGACGTAATTTAGTTTTAGGGGCTCCCAGATGTCACGAATGAAATGATTTCATGACCTTGATATCATGCTCAGCAATCATTCATGAATCTTCCCTTAGGATATTTAGAAACTCTTAATCAAAAATCAAAGATGACAAATAATTATCAATGTCTCAGAATGTATTAATATTAACTTTTAATATTAATATTAACTTTAATATTAATGCTAATGTCACAACACATCAGGATACTTCTTGTGGTTAAGTATGAAGATGCAGAAATCTTTTGTCAAGTTACTGAGCCAGAGAGGTGCTATGATCATTTATTTGTTTATCTTTGTTCTTTGCACTACACCTAGTGACTACTTGGAAGGGTGTACAGTAGGTATTCCTTTGCAGAGTATATAACCTGGCCCTGTGTTCTATGTTCATTCATTCACTCATTCATTTAACAAATATTTCTTGGGTGCCTACTGTATACTAAACACTGGAGTTACATAAAAACAAACTGGAATTACAAAAAAAAATCCATAGCATTATGGAGCTTATATTCTAGTAAGAGTGACCAACAATAAACAAGTAAAATAAATACCATGTTAAGAAAAGTGTCCAGGTTACTGCTATCAAACTCAGTAAATATGTCCATATATGAGATTTGCTTCAAAAAGTTATTTTAATTGATCGTAAAATATTTGAAAATCTCCAGATAAAACAAACATTTTCATGTCATGAAAATTCTACCATTATCAACATGTTGAAACATGACCCTATCCTAGTTTGTACCCAGATGACATGGTTTAGGATTGGTTACTAAGCAAATTATCTTGAGTATTTGTGTGGATAACCTTGGTTTTAGTCATTATCACTTTGTACATGGTCTATAACAAAGCAGGGTCTTTTTCTATGGCTTCGAAATGACCCTGAATTTCTTAAGAGTTGTTCCGAAAATATTTGAGCTGCAGAAGCCTCATTGGAAGAAGCATGTGACATCATCTTAAAAGCTGACCACTTTCCAAGGCAACTTGTATTTGGAGGTTTGCTTTAAACAACAAAAGTTAATATATCTATCTTATGACTTTATCATTATTGAATGAACTTCATGAAATGTCAATTTCATGGCAGCAGCCCAACCAATAGATGGCAATCCTGGGCAGTATTGCTCCTGGGCTCATAGACAGCAACGTGAACATCACCAATATTCCGAGGGCTTGAGAAGATCATTATTAGGTAAGGATAAGAAGGATAAACTGAACCACAAAATTATGTTGTTTATAACAAGGCCCCATAACAGGACCTGGCCTTGACTCTCTTGGAATATCTGGGTGGACAGCAGAACAAATTGCACTATTAGGATTTGATAAAAAGCCTCATTTGCTGCTTAAGTTTAAACATTACCCAGATGAGTAGAAAAGGATATGGATAAATATTCAGCTCTCTGCTTTTGCAATGTCTCCCAGTGGATATCATAATGGTTGGGTGAACATTTAAGGAACAAATCCTGGCAGTTAGAAATACTGTGTTCCATAAGTCATTTGGGTTCTGTGTGGGAGGTGTGAGTACCTAAAAAAAAAAAAAAAAAAAAAAAAAAAATCTAGGTTTTGCTAAGGAGGAAGGGTTAGCAGATGGTAGGTAAACAACAGAACCAGCTGCACACTCCAAATTAAAATTGAAGCCATCACACATTTTGTTTGCATATGCTACTAATAGTTGCTTTGAAATACAATAAATTGTCCTGCAGGGTCAACATAACAATCTAGTTGGCACAATTTGTACTTGGTTGTATTCATTATTGTGTTTGCTTGGGTTGTGAATAGGGCTTTACTATTGTTGAGTAAACACCAGTTGAGTCTTTTCTTCAAGGCATATACGTATCTCAACAAAGGAACTTATTTAAGGATGTGTGCTGCAAAATATTAATAATATAGCAGCTGCACTATTTAGGAAACATAAGAGGAAAAGTAGTCACTTAACTCAGAACTCATAAAAAGCCTGAAATTGTTTCTTATTATACATCTTTTTTTGTCCTTTATCACTTAGGATTTTTTTTATCTTGGACCTTGTAATAAATAGTCTATGGAGAATATGTGAAACCATATATTCTGATTCCATGGAGTTAAAGTATCTTGCAGTCTCTTGATTATGCTCACTAATCCCATTCTTGGTTTTTGCTTTTTATTATCTAATGGGAAAAATATATAATTTAGCCACTATATATGTTTCTAATTTAAAGGAATGTGAGCAAAGTTAAGTGATGATGATTTGTTGCTTTGAGTGTTGAGCATTTTTTGCTGTTCTGTTTCCTCCTCTGTCTCAGTGTTTCTGGGCACTAAATTAGAATTTCTGAGTGAGTTCATGTTACCGAGAATAGTCTTTAATAATTTGTTCTTATTACATCTTTCACACCTGAGGTTGTAATGAGTAGTTTGAGCTTATAATAGTGTCACTTTTGAGAATTACAGTTTCAGGGCCAAGACAACGAATTGAGAGCTGTTAAATTCCTGGGCCACAAAAACCAGTACTAATGAAGATATTGCCACTTGTAAAATCACTAAATTTTATCTAAATAGACGATATGGTTTTTCAAAAACTTCCAAATGGTGGTCCATGTACACTTCTAACACTTGGAATGAATCTTATACTCATTGCCAGGAAAATCCAGGTGAGCCACTACGTGCAGAGCAGAATGCATTAATTACTACAGTTGACTGTCACACCTGCTGTGATTTCCTTTGGAAATGGTGGCTTCCTGGTTGCACAAACTGACATACTGCACCACACAAAATTATAATGTCTTCCCTCTCTGGCCAACTACATACTTGTCACCTCTATAACCGTTACAATCTGTATTTATGTAGGGTATTCAGTTTTACTTTTTGCTTTGTAATATGTCTCAAATGTATAGAGCTGTAAAACAAGCTTCCAGTGTATCCATTGGTAATTTTTATTTTCCATCTGTTGAAGCCATTTGAAGAAGCTGGTCTCTTACTAGCTCAAACTCAGAGCCCAGAAAATAATAGTTTATAACATTCCCATGGTGCTTTTTATAGTCATTTTTTTTCCTGGTACTTAATTTTTTTCCTTCTCTGGGTGACAGTTTTTTACTTCCAGCATAGAACTGTAGGTGTTTGGCTGTCTCTTTTTTGATTTAATACCACACACTGCGTTCCACTGCTACAACATGTGTGTACAATAAATTTTCTTGTAAACTGAGGATTTCAAGGCTAAGACTCTGTCAAGCTTATATTTTTAGAGCTCTTGAAATATTTTCCACTTAGTAACCTCTTTGCATTACTTGAAAAGCTTTTATGGAGCATGTCAGTCAAAAGGATGACTCTAACCAAAGGAAGAACAATTTGGAGGCTGATTTTTAGAATTAGTATAAGCTTTATAGGTGACTCAATGGCTGTTACGATTTGCATTGGAAGAGTGTTCAAAGGGCCAATATTTGCTTCCATTTTCATGGTGTATACTAAGGGAGATAATTACTTATCAGATATCCAGATTTTGTCTATTTTCTAAAACTCAAAGTTACAGTGTCCCTTTTTAATTACTCCATTTTGAGCTTATGTTTATAGGAACAGAATATGAGACAAGATGTGACAAGATGACATCAAAGTAGGTGTGTACAGGTATAGGTGTATATATCCCAATCCTGCATTGGTAATTATATTTCCTTGCCTGACTAAAATATTGGGGTGAAAGCAGTGTTTTCAAAGATGAGTGTGTCTTTGTGTTTCAGAATTACTTGGGTGACCTTCTACATTGACATTGGCCTGCCATCCACAGAATTCAGGACACACACTACTGATCCTATCAGTATTGATGGGAGCAATATTAATTTATGAAGACTTCCTAGGTGACCCTTATGTACTCTTTGCCCAGAAAAGAGTGCATATGTGTTTGTGTGTGTGTGTGTGTGTGTGTGTGTCTGTGTGTGTGTGTGTGTGTGTGTGTGAGAGAGAGAGAGAGAGAGAGAATACAATACAGCATTTTTGGCTGCCCTCAGCCAGGTGGAACAGGGTGATGGTGATTCTGCAAGGGGTGCTGAGACTTGGCGTTACACGTGATTTGATGATAGCACCTGGCTATGAATAAGACCTGGGACATGATCCAGTGTTGTCCTTTTGGCTTCAAAGCATTTTGATTTTTCTCTTGGCCTCCATTGTGATAGGTTGCTACAATGCAAATTCCCAATTCATATCCTCCTTGTGTATTTAACAAGTAGCTCTCTGCCTTCATTCCTATCCTGAATTACCATTTTGGAAACTTGTCAATGATAACTGCTAATATTTACTAAACACCTTTTGGGTGACAGGGCTGGTTCTAGATAATTTATATGCATTATTTTGTTTCATTGTCCCAATTATTTTGTAAGTTTCTCATAAGGACCTTTTCCATAGATTTCAGAGCTGGTAGGTGGCAGAATATGGAATTAATGTCAGGATTATCTCTATGACCTTTTTATTTAGTCCACAAGCTCTAGTGTCTATAGGATGTGAAGCCTATTTTAACTTTAACCAACTTCTCTTATGTCACAATGAAGTCTTTCTGCTGAGTTTCTGTTGAATAGATAAATATTATATATCCATGGACAGATCTGGATTGACTATTTGCCTGGAATTTCAAGTATTAACCATGGCCACCTGTCTCTTAAGCTCCCATCACACCAGTTTAGACACAAGTCTGTCTTAATCTGTGCCACTGCATGCTTTGCTTTCCTTGGTGTCAGTGTTGGCCCCCACCTCAACTGATTTCCCTTGCAAGCCACATTTCCAAGTTTATGCCGACACACAGGTGCGAGCCAACAAATATGTCATTTGTGTAATACAATTTATTTAGCATTCCAAATGAAAAACCTATGGATGCACTTGTGATATTGTTTATATTCCAATTCAAAAACATAAGGTACGATTTGTTTGTATGTAAGTTATCCTTGGACAAGAAATTCTAAGGCAGAATTTTAGATGAGACAATGCTTTCTTTACCACCCTATTTTGACTCCAAAGGTCTTCATCTTAATATTCAATTTTTATTTTAACTAATATAGATATTGTCTCTGTCTTCAGTTGGAAAAAACATACATGCAATAAACAATAATAGTAAATACTTGTCTAATCACATATATTCATCTTTCTTATTTGAGGGGCACAGATTACTCTGGTAGCAGGGTCCAGTCCCCTTGTTTGTCTGGTCATACTGAGACTAGATTGCCATGACTCTGTTGAAATGTCTTACATTTCTTACATCCCTCTTTTGAGGGAGAGCAGAATTTCTCAAAGTGTCTTTCATGGACCACTAGAAGGGATGCCCTGGGGGAGATGTTTCATGATGATATATGCAGAAATTCCTGTATAATATATCAACACCTTTCTTAGAGATTCCCAATACACTTGAATGCATTTAAGGCTCTAAGAAGCCTTGATGAGAGAAATCTCTTTTTGTTTACTATACTTATTTGACCAAATCCACTTTGCATATTATAAATATCAACGTCATATGGAATTGGGGTTGCATGTAGCATACTTTGGTAAAAGCTATTATAGGGACTTCATATTAATTAGAGAAAGCTGGAAAGCTTAACTAGGCTGTTCTTCCAATTGGCTGGGACAAGAGTAGGAAAAAGGGCTATGGGGAGACATTGAGGTACATCAATAAAACCATTCAGTGAGGAAAATATGTCAAGTATGAAACTTACTATTATAATTTTAAAAATTCAAAAAGACTGTGTAGACCCTATTTCATCCAAACAGAATGATAATTGGGAAACTAATTTTGCTGCAGGTTAAATAACTTCCAGAAAATTTTGGTTTGATACTTCTGTCCTGGAGCAATGATGAGACGTGCATGGAAACCTGCCCAGTTGCAAGTAGTGTGCACCTACCAGTCAATAGCCTCCATTTATTCAAGTGAGAAAAGTCCCGTCTGACCTTGGTATTGCACTTTGGTTGTTATTATGATTCTCTTAGGCTTTTGGGTATCAGTTAGGTCAAAGAAGCAATACTGCTCTAGTCATACCCAAATAATTGGAAGGATTATAGACAGAAATTAGTTTTAGTTTACCGAGAAAAATTTGATGAGGCATTAAGAAAATAAAGCTCATAACTACTGAGTGATTTGGTTTTTCTCCCCTCCTTTATTAATCTACAGATTTTCTCTGAATTAAACCCTGTGATATTTTTTAAAATAGTATTAATTCTTTTTCGTAGTTTAGCCTATTTATTCACAGTCAACATTTAAAAACATCTTTATAAAACGTCTGCTATGTACCTTGCAGAGAGATACATGCATAATCAAGATACAATCTTGTCCCTGCTTTCATGAAACACACAGTCTGCTGGAAAGACAAACACATGTGTCAATAATGCTTCTGTTGGTATGATATACATGCTCAAGGTATGGGCACATAAGAGGAATAATTAACTCTGTCTGGAATTTGGAAATTAAAAGAAAACTTCATTGTAAAGGATGAGTAGGACTAAGCCAGGTAAACAAAGGAGAAAGGACCATTTATGTGTGGAAAACAGCACATGATGAGGCATTGGTGTACGGAACAGCAAGGTGTTATTAAGGGATCAGCAAGCACCACAGTATTGCTGAGGCCTCAGGAGTGCTGTTATAAAGCTGAAACCTAATTATGAATGCTCTTGCCTGTTAAGCAAAATAGTTTTCACTTTACTCTGTGGATGATGGAGAAGCTTCTATTCTGTAGGTGAAGGGGGAGCTTCTATTTGAAACTTTAAGGTCAGTCCTTAGCCTCACCCAAAACTATTACTAAAAAAAAACTATTCTCTGATTTATCTATATCTTCACAATATAAAAGTGTCTTCTGTTTTGTTCTTCCATGAATGACCATAGGATAAGAAAGATGCTTTTGTACGACTTTAACGAAACTTTCAAGTGTAGTATATCATCATTGCCTTCTTTCTGTGTGGTATATACACTTACCTTTCTAACAAGTTTGTTAGCATAATTGAGATGGTTATTTGACACACAATTGATAAACAAATAAGAGATAACAAATATTTTCTGCAGGATTTAGGGTCCTTATCCCAAATGTCCTCAGTTTCACTTTCAGAATCTTATTAAACTTGGATGCTAGACCATGCATGAAGGATAATATGCCTTGCTGTTAGTAAAATGAGTGCTGTTTCCGTGGTAATCACCTTAGATTGGCTCAGAACAGCGTACCCACTTCTGCGGCTGCATGGAGAGAACACTGTTGCTTAGTGCGACAATGTCAATGGAATATGCCATTCTATTAATCTCCAGCCATGGGACACAGAATTTCCTACATAATGTGGTGATCAGCCATTTCTGTTATGATTTTATGGCAAAGGCCAACTGGCTAATGCTTTAATTATTGAAGAGATATTTTCAGGATTACAGCACAGAATTCAGTTAGGGCGATGTCTCTCCATATCTCAAGGACAACTAGACTGTCTTGGAGGGCACTGGGATATTTGAGACTTTGGGTGATAACCTTTTCTTTTTAATTTTCAAAATTTATTTATTTTTGGTTATAAAAGTCTTTATTGAGGAAATGTGGAAATAGAAAATTATTTAAAAACTAGCCAGAATCTAATCACTCAGAGAAAACCATTATTAAATGTTTAGTACTTCTATCCATATCCATTTTCACTTCCATAACAATATCCATATCTTTTTCTATGGCCATGTCTCATAAAATAAGAATGATAACACCTAACTTTTATTGGGCCCACAGTATATATAAAGCCACTCAGGAACATGCTATACTTTCATTCACATGTAAATATACATATGGGACAGTAAAGCATTTCAAATATATATCTTTAAAACTGATGGCAATCTTGCTGTACAAGTTCAATTCTGTTTTTTCATTTAATTCCTCACTTCTAGTAGTAAGAAGTTGCATTTCCCTAGAAATTCTGTATAATGACTTAGTGTCACGGAAATGTATATTGGCTTATACAATTGGGATACAAATATATTGCCTAACCTACTATATTTAATACTAAAATTTGTTTTAAGTAAGTTTTTATTATTATACAACATTTTCATTATTATATAAATGTGAGGAAATATTTTGAGTTCTTTTTAAGGATATTTAATTAAAATCCTTATAACAGATCATTGTTACATAACAGGTAAGAGACAGATGATAAACTCTAGAAATTCATATCAGCATCCATTTTTATTTTTTGATGTAATATATTTCAATTTTTATTTTTTTATAAGGCATAATCTGAGTTTTGAAAAATGTAAACACTTGTGCACCAACATGCTTATCAGATATAGTTTCCATGATCCAGGAAGGTTCTTTTGTGCCCCTTCCCAGGCAATCTCCTGAATATCTCCCAGAATTAATCACTCTCCTGATGGATTAGTTCTGCCTTTTCTACAACAGAATTATACAGCAGGTACTCTTTTGTGTATAAAATAGCTTGGTGCTATTTAACAGAATTAGTAAGTACTGTAGCATCAGTAGCAAACTACAGGTTGTAGGCCAAATTCAGTCAGTCACTTGCTTTTGTAAATAAAGTTTTATTGAAACACAGACGCAATCATTTCTTTACATATAGTCTGTGGCTTCTTGTGCATTTCAACAGCAAAGCTGATTATTTGAGACAGATCATATGGTCTGCAAAGTCTAAAATATTTACTATCTGTGTCTTTACAGAAAAGTTTGCAAGTCCCTTAAATATGAAATATGTGTGTGTGTGTATATATATAAAACATATACACACACATACATATGTGGATGCAATTGTTGAAGTATCAGGAGTGCTGAGAGAAGTAGAGGTAGATAAAGCTGAAACTTGGTCATCCCTTACCTGTTATGCAAAAAAATTTTCACTATCCCACAGGTGATTGGTAGCTTCTGATGGTAAATTTTAAGTGCAAAGAGTAGGCTTCTTTTATGAAGCATCATGTTTTTGAGACTCATTAATGTTATTTCTTGCATCAGTTGATTCCATAACTTGGCTATTGTGAATAGTGCTACAATGAACATGTGCATATAGTCATCTCTTCATCATACTCATTTCAAGTCCTTTGTGTAAATATCCAAAAGTGGGATTACTGGATCATATGGTATTTTTAGTTTTAGTTTTTTTGGGAGCTTCCATGTAGTTTTCTATAATGGCTGTGTAGTTATGCACTGTTTAATGATGGGAATACATTCTGAGAAGTGTGTCATGAGGGGATTTTATTGTTGTGCCATCACAGAGTGTACTTACACAAACCTTAAATAGTCTAGCCTACTACACATCTAGGCTATTTGGTGTAGCCTATTTCTCCTAGGCTACAAAACTGTACAGAATGTTAGTGTACTGAATACTGTAGGCAATTGTAACATAATGAAGAATATTATTACATCTAAACATATCAACATAGAAAAGGTACAGTAAAAATATAGTGTAAGGTATAATCCTAGCACTTTGGGAAGCTGAGACGGGAGGATCACTTGAGGCCAGGAGTTTGAGACTAGCTTGGGCAACACAGTGAGACCCCATCTCTACAAAAAAAGTGAGCCGGTTGTGGTAGCATGTACCTATAGTCCCAGATACTCAGAGGCTGAGTTGGGAGGATCCCTTGAGCTCAGGAGTTCGAGGTTGCAGTGAACTATGATCACACCCACTGCACTCCAGCCTGGGAAACAGAGTGAGAACCTGTCTCAAAAAAAAAAAAAAAAAAAAGGAAAAAAAACATAGTGTGAAAGATAAAAAATGGTACATCTGCCTAGGGTATTTACCATGAATGGAGCTTACAGGACTGGAAGGTGTTCTTGGTGAGTCAGTGAGTGGTGAGTGAATGTGAAGGCCTAGGTCATTGCTGTGCATTACTATAGACTTTATAAAAACTGCACACCCAGGCTACACTAAATTTATAAAAATATTTTTGTTTCTTCAGTAATAAATTAACCTTAACTTGCTGTAACATTTTTACTTTATAAACTTTAAAAATTTTTAAACTTTTTGACTCTCTTTTAATAACACTCAGCTTAAAACACACATTATACAGCTGTACAAAAATATTTTTATATCTTTATTTTATAAGCTTTTTCCTATTTTTAATTATTTTGTTACATTTTAAATTTTTTATAAAAAACTAAGACATAAACACACATATTAGGCTAGGCCTACACCAGGTCAGGACCATTAAGACATCACTAGGGGATAGGAATTTTTCAACTCCACTATAATCTTATAGGACCAACATTGCCTATGGAGTCTATAATTGACTAAAATGTGATTCTGTAGTGCATAACTGAATTAATTTACATTCTTACCAACAGTAGAAACTTTTTATTTAAGTTTTTTATTTTGATGTATCCCCATTTGTCTATTTTTGCTTTTGTTGTCTATGCTTTTGGAGTCAAATAATTATTGGTCAGCCCGTTATTCTGCCCAGACTGCAGTGATTTTCACTGTGCTTTACAAAATGTGAAAGAACTTCCACCATTTCCTAATTTCCCAGTGGTCTACTTTTTAGTTCTTATATTGTCTTCTTGATCTTGTGAAAAACTTAATACCAGTCTAATATATTCTTCCATTGTTGTTCTTTGTGATAGGTTCAGAACTATAACTTTTACTCCTTTTGTCAATCATCAAAGGTTAAACATTTTTCATGTAAACAAAAAATAAGTAACAGAATGAGTACAAGTGTAGTAAACAACATAGCTTTCAGGGCACCAAAAACTCAGAGTAGAATGCTCATTGGCTGAAAGCAATCAATATGATACCTTTCACTTGTCTTGGAAAGCTGATGGCACTGAGAGTAGGGGAAAATAGATATTAACAGTGTTCTATAATTGATGTTTACATATATATGTACATGCTGTTTTATATGTATATGTACATATATATACACACATGTGTATGTGTTTGTGTGTGTATATATGTGTGTTTGTTTACCTTTTAGGAAAATGTTTCAGAGAAAAATGGCACTATAATTAATCAGTAATATTAATCATAGTATTTATTTAACTTTAAAAGGTCAGATTGTGAGATGTTTTCTTTGTTCTGAAGTCTGTATTTTTTCTATGCCAAATGAAGCTCTGTGTACTTCAGTCATGAGTTTTCCAACTCTGAAGCACAAATTATTTGGGAAAGTGGTATAATTAAGGAATGACAAAACAGATCTTATCTACAAAGTCTAGAGGTGTTTGAACTTTGGTATCCCATTTGAAATATCTGTTTAACTAAGTTGAGGAATTTAGCACCAGGCTTTCTAATAAATCTCAAAGGCTGATTCTTCCCCGACTGAAAATGAGAGGTAGAACGTCAATAGGAGTATTTCAGCCCTCAGTCTGTCTGGCTAGTTGGCTTCATTGGTTACAGCATGGTGCTAATGAAGGCAAGTTCAAGGGTTAGAGCCCCTGTGTGGCTTAATTAGTTTCATACTGAGGAAAACCTCTGTTCCAGGGCCTGAAATGCTCTCTAACTTTTGCCAGCTGTATCACCAACGCATGCAAGTTACAAGGAGCAAACTAGCTCATCATTATCAGAAAAAATGCATGAAAAGTTATGAATAACCTGCCAATAGTGACTGGATATTATGGTTTGATCTTAAAATTGCTATTTTCCAGAAGATACATCTCCACAAAGAATTTTTCTGCAGTCAAATCTACAAAGATATGGAGTACTTCAAAAAAAACTTTACTCGAATTCTCTGTTAACTTCAAATGCCTTTGGAAGATTCTAGTAAAAATACTTCAAGTAGGTATATCAAGTAGGATGTCTTCTGCAAGGTTATTTACCCATATAAACACTGTCTTTCCATAACTTAATATTGTTAGGATCTCTTTGTTTTTATTTTTATAAGCATTGAAAGTTATCAAATACTAAGGGAATTCTAAGAGTTTACCCGTATCTTTGCCAATTAGTCATTTATTTAATGAATATTTATTAAATAAGTTTACTAGACATTGGAGAGGTGAACTTATGGAGGTGTGGTCCTAGCACTCATAAAGGTTACAGTCAAGGTGGAGAGGAGGCTAAGCTCTAAGTGGTAAATAATGAAATGAAAGAATTACAGACTGTAGTAAATTAATGGCCTAAGCAACTGAATACTGAGGTGGAGAATAATGGGAGTGGAATGGGATGAGGTGGATTGAATTCTGAGTACATATTTTAAATAGAGATGAAAAGGAAAGTCTTTCTAACAGAGTAGAAATTTCAGCTGAGATGTGAACAATGAGAAGGAAACTGCTATCCAGAGAAAAGAGCAAGTCCAAATGCCAGGAAGGGAGAAATGTTCAGCACATATAACGAAGTGGCCAATAAGATTGGAGAAGACTATTTCATATCGGACCATGTTATGTCAAGTTTTAAAATTATTTTTTCTGAATGCGTTAGAAAAACTTAGAGAGGTTTAGTCAGATATATGCAGGATGCATTGACATTTTGAAGAATCACTCCTGTCACTATGTGGAAAGTAGACTGTAGAAAAGTCAGAACAAAAAGTAAATCAAAGTATTTTGAAGCTATTTAAAAAATTATGAGGATACATATTAGGGTTTAATGTCTATTTTGGATAACTGATAACATTTGTTGGTAGATTGTGGGAAACAGGTGGATCCAGGATTCCTAGCTGTGAATACCTGGATCTATTGTGGTTATTAGGGATATAGGAGAATCTGGGAACGGAGGAGATTTGTAGGAACAGGGCAGAAAATCAGGGGTATAGTTTTGAGTCAAAATGTTTCCAATTGGAATCTTCATTTTAGTTTTAAAGTTGAATGTTTTCTGATAATTGGATATTTAAAAAGTTATCGATTATTGAATAACTAAAAATAAAATTATTTTATTATGATTTTATTATTATTTAATTATAATATTTTATATAATATTTTACATAATTATTTAATTATAATAAAAAATTATTTTTAGGATTTCTTAATTCATGTGGTAATGTTTTAACTTTTATATTGACTTTTTTAATGAATCAAATAATCTTAAATTATCTTATATTTTAAATACTGGCTTTTTAACAAAAACACCAAGTCTGTGCTACTAACAGAAATTTTCAAGTCTATTCTACTAACAAAAATTTTCTTTTTCAATGTAGACTTTTTGCAGCCTAATGATATTTTTTAAGGTAAATAACTTTTTCTAATGACTAACATGGGGACAGGAGAGTGGAAAGTTGCCAGATACTACAGAAAGATCTAAGGATAAATTACTCAAATGAGGAATCAAATTTTATTGAGTGGTTGAATTTCTAAGATCACCCTCTTGGGTGTAATTTCTTATAAACAAATTATAAAATCAGTATCACTTTCATGCACAGAGTGTTTTAATTTAAAATTCATTACAGATAACACCTTCAAAAAGAAGTCTAGTAATCTCACAAAATATTTACTACACTTATCTCCATTATAGAGGAAAGAAAAATAGTAAACTGTCAATAACTGAGACACTAATCATATTCATTGGTGATGAGTCAAACAGGTTATACTTATTTTTTAAAATAAAAACATTTGTGATATATTTTTCCTCTACATTTTTAAAACAACAGTTTAACAATTGTTTTAACAACATTTATGTTGTTAGCCATTAAGTTAGTGATTATGCATGTCTTCTTTAGAAAGATTTAACACCATTATCTGTCCATTTCATTGTATATGAGAAGTAGCATATTGGAAAAGAATAGAGTCAGAATGCCAGAGGCAGTCACTCAGAAAGTGGAACAAATGATGGCTAAAGACTCACCAGGACAGAAATTATTCAATCAACAAATATTTTCTGAACATGTGCCACAAAATGTTCTTGCTATTAGGGATACAGTTGTGAATAAAACACATTCGAATTCTTGCCATCGTGATGCCTATGTTTTAAGTAGGGGGTAATGACTTAAGGTGTCAACGTCTATACTAGACCAAGTACGACAAGACCTATTGATATCTGGACATTCGATGGACCAGTTGTTTCTTCAAGCCTTTTTTTTTTTTTTCAGCTTATTATGGGGGTACAAAAGTTCAAGCCTTTATGGATTGCAGAGACAGAGTCCATAGTGCAGGCATGTGTAGAGTGATCACTTTTCCAGTTCTGCAGCATAGATGTGCCTACTGTAGTGGCACCTCTGATATCTGTGGTACATTGTTTTGGGGGTGACTAGGGAGCTGTCGTCTTGGTTATGGGTATGTGTGGAGCAACAGCAGCTCCAGAGTCTGGGATATGAGCTCACTTGCTGTGGCAGTGGCTTTAATATCCAAAGTATAGGTGCTTGTAGTGTGGCCATGAGGCTGGGATCTGGACTGCGGGTATGTGTGGAACATCTTCATTTCCAAGGTTCATGGTCTGTTCAGGGTTTGTAGGGATTGTGACCCTTTTCCTGGGTGGCAAAATAGTGGCTCCTTCTAGATGGGGGAAAGAGCAGCATCTTCCTCTCTTGGGGGTCTGTGATAGCAATGGCTGTTGGTTACATCAGTGGTAAAAGCTGTTGGTGTCCTCTGTGGAGCAGGCTGCTGGCATCCATGCTGGTGAACACTAAGGGTATCTCTGCTGTGAAAGCTGCAGGAAGTCCATGGCTGAAACGTGGGCTGTTGAGGGCCTCAGTGGCAAAGGCTTCTGGGGTTCTCCACATCATAGGCCACTGGGGATATGGTAGGACATGCCATGTGGCTGCATGGCTGACAACAGCCCCAGCCTTCTTTGTTATTAGGCATCTTCAGAAGTCTCAGGCATGCTGATCTCCCATCTCCCGAGCAATCTTTTTTGTGTGGTTATTCTTTCTTTTTTTTGCTTCACTGTTGTGGCACGTTCTTAACTAGACTCCTGAGTCCTTTCAGAAGTGTTTTTGTTTGTGAATAACTGTCTAAATTGTTGTTATTTGTGGGGGGGTGCTTATATCTCTTGCTTTGTCATCTTGTTGACATCAACCTTACATTTAATCAGTCATTTAAGGGAGAAGGCACCATAAACATTTTGCATGACCCATTTTATGATGTCAGTTTTTATATAAATTAGTTTCTCTTAAATTTACCTTGGAATATACAATTCAAATCCTGCATAATCATCAAATATATTAATATTAATACAATTTTATTTGGTTACTGTGTTCACATTTTGATCTAATGCTTAATAGCTAAACAGCATTCTTTAAAAATAATTTTTTATACCCAGACTTTTTTATATTTCAAAATCAACTTTTCTTTCTCAAAATCTATGATGTGGTTTTGCTGGTCTTGTTGAGGGAGTGAGTTTTCATGGAGGAAGAGCACTAGACCAAGAACTGAGAGGAACTTAATTCTAGCTCTGACCTGTGATTATAAAACTGTTTGGCTTTGGGTAAGTCACTGAGCCCCTGTTCCTCATTTAACTTCAGTTTCCTCATCTGAGAAAAGGCAGGCAATGTATCAAAGGATACATTAAGCTCAGGCTTGTACAGATTCATGTTAGCATATACTGTTCACTGTTACATTGGGCCAAATGTATCCAAATGCTTAGAAGGCTACATGTCTTTGTGTATGATGGAAGACAACTTTTGAGGACTGGGAAATAATCCATGTGAAAATAGATATTGGTTGAAGTGATTTTTCCTATTTAACATTGACTAGAATGACTGATTGTTCCATATAATAGTATTGATATAGTCTGAATGTTTGTATCTCTCCCAGATTCATATGTTGAAGCCCTAATCCCCAATGTGATGGCATTTTGAGGTGAGGCCTTTGGGAGGTAATTAGTTCATGATGGTAGAGCCCTCATGAATGGTACTCTTATAAGAAGAGAGAGGAGAGACATGGTCTTTTATTTTTTCACTGTGTGACTACACAGCAAGAAGGCATCCATCTGCAAGCCAGAAAGAGAGTCTTCACCAGGAACCAAATTGGCTGGCACCTTGATCTTGGACTTCTCAGCTTCCAGAACTGTGAGAAATAAATGTCTGTTGTTTAAGTCACATGGTACTTTGGTACTTTGTTATAGCAGCTCAAGCTGACTGAGACAATTATCTACAAAGAATCAGAATATCTATAACATAAAAGAAAAAGAGACCTGTGATAATTTAAATTGAATTCATTATTTATTGATTTATATTAGAAATGCAATAAAATCAGCTTCTAGGAGAGCTTCATGTTTATATAGTATTGCTTTTCTCTTCTGTGAGAAAAATCATAAAATAATGCTTTATTCTGCACATTTTGCTCCTGCCATTATTGGTAAGTGATATTTTAACATTAAAGATAAGGTAACCTGATGCACAGCCAGTTTTCCTCACTTGACTCTTTTGATAGCCTTAAATGAATCAACTAAGTAAGAAAATATGCTAATTTTGCTTCAAGGGTATAGGCTTGGTAAAAAGGGGTAAAGGGAAGCAAAACTATGGACTGGTGTCTTTGTGTAGGGACTTGAAAGACTAGATTATAAAAGTTATTTAGTTTATATAATTGTTTTAAATCTATTAGTTTGGCAGCACTGCCCTGTATTTTTTCCCAGGGTAAGAATTTATTCACTCTATAATTATTTATTAGACACAATCTAAGTTATGACTTGACCAGGTTCATAGAAAAAAATATATAATCCTATGGTCATTCTTATTTAACACAGCCGATTCATTTCAGCATTCTCTTAAGAAGTCAGGGCTTCCAGCATTCTCCGAGGAACAAGGGAGCAGTGATGGTCTGCGTAAGTTGCCTTGGCAGCACTGATCAGCTCTTGTCATAGCTCTAAGGAAAGAATGTGCAATCACGCTGAGTGCTGCTCCCTGACTAGTTTTGCCTCCTGGCAAGAAAGTACAAGGCTCTTGTCAGTAACAGTGATGGCTCCAATAGCAGATGCTGAGAAAAGTAGGGCGGAACACCTTTAGGACTTCTAACTAGCCACCCCACACCACATTTAATAATGGCCACAAGCTTTGTCTGATTTGAGATGAAAAAATTTGAGAGAGTGGTGAAGATTTCACATCTCTTTCAGCCTTTGTCTTCAGGTTGAGTGTTGCCCACAGTTTAAGGGGCTGTGAGTCTGTAAAGAAAGGAAAGAGGTTTCTACTTTCCTTATCTCTATCAACTTAACTCTTCTAGTGGTCCCTGGGAGTGACTCACCCATTCAGCTATGAAATAGAGGTACAAAACATGTTGGCATTGATTAGGCACCCATTCCAGAAACCTGGCAACATCCACATGCAATCAAGATGAAGGTTGCCACAGTGCTGTGTGCTCTCCCCTATGTGGAGGCAGAAAACAACTTTGAAAGTGTCTGCTTTCTTGTTTAATCTAATATCTAGGGAAAATGCAAATCTCATTTTTGTTTGTTATATTTCTTCGTAAAAAGTGGATTCAAAATAGAGTTTAGAGAATATGTGAAGAGTCATAAAGATATCTAATATTTTTAAAGATCTTATTCTGTGAAGGGGATCCTTTTTACCATGTAAATGGAATTCTCTGGAGAGAGAACACAGGCATTGTCCTCAGACTCTCCTGAAGCCTAAAGCGTGGATTGCTAAGAGGGACTCCTAAAAAGTGAGCCTGATTCACCAAGTTTTGCAGTAAATATAGAGGAATGTGTGTTTGTGTGTGTGGTAGCCAGTGTCTCCAGAAGAGCTGGGTGAGGGCTGTGGAGGAATAGGACATGTTCCTAGCCTTTTATCCATGGGGATGGTTAGGAGTGAATTTCTCAGGTCTGTTGGAATCCTCTCTCTGTGCAGGTGGCATCTGGAACAGTGGTACTTCTTCCAGAGGAACTTTGCAATCTTGCGATGGGCCTTACCAGTCTGAAAGTATAATGTGTTATCTCCTGCTTTGAACGGTCACCTCCAAACTGATATGTTTCCTTATTCTCTGCCACGGTAGATCCAGGTTGTGTGGAGCCTGAAACTTATGCAATTTGGAGAGCCCTTCTTATAAAAAGAATGTAAAATTGTGAATATGAAAATATCTAATTATTTAGCAAAGTTATAATAAATTACAAATTTAAAAAGCTGATAAATACTATAAACATCACAAATCTCAGAAAAGAATAACACATTTACAATATTTTTTCCCTTGCGTCTTTGGTTGCATGGTCTCTGACCATCACTTTATGTGGCAGTGAGTCTTACAGTATTTTCTTTAACAGAGTAGACAGTGAAGTTAATCTTTCCTGTAACATGGTTGGTTTATTTATTTTTAAATTAATAATTTTTAAAAGTTTATTTTGATATTATTACTTGGTATGGTAATGTCATATACATTCTTAGGATTTTTGTCAAATTTGGGGAAACCTCTATCAACAGAGTTCCACATACGTATCACAAGATTTAGAAGAATTTTCTACAGATAATCTTCCGGGTACATCATTTTAAACTTTGTTTCTTCTCCCCTAGCTTCTGTTGCAATATGCCTCAAACTTCACTTCTCTCCCATTTCCAACATACTCCAGCTCCAGGTACCACAGCATCATTTCATGATGTGACCCCTGGTCTGCCCTTTTGTGTCACCTCAATGCGTAAGTTAGTATAAAGATCAGAGAGGGGATTCCTAAGACCATTTCTATACTAGAATTCTTGGACCAATTAAACTATACTTGGAAGTGACTGAAAACTTAAAACCATATGAATACATATTTCACTAAAAAAATATTCTACCTCCCAAATCAATTGCCTCGTATTCATAGATTTCCATGGCCACTCCAATACTATTTTATATGATGAAAATTGTGATAGAAAGGAAGTTTGAATCAGTGTTGCTCCCGAGTAACTAAGGCCTCAACCCTGGGCCCTCTGTTTTAGAGGGTCTCTCTTTGGTCTTTCCTGGTCATCTGTGCTCCTCCACACAAATCAAGGAGTCTGGAGGGCAATAGAATGTGTCCTCCCCTAGCTGGTGCCTAACCCCACTCTCAGCCCCTCCACCACCTACCACTGTGATCCAGATATCTGGAGACATGGAGCTCCTTGCCATGCATAGCCTCAAGTGTGCTTCCAGGGCATGACTGGGAATCTCCCCTACAGAGATCCCCTCATTCTGCAGTCCAGTTGTATAAGTCCCTGAGCTGGGGTGGGGGCCATTTGCAGGAGCAGAGGTGGGGAGAGTATAGATAGAGCTCAGACTTGTGGGTTGGAATGACAAGCATGCTGGGGATCTTTACCTTGTAAGATAGAGTTTGGAGTATGAAGCAGGTGTGGATGGGCTGCAGGATGTTTTTTTGCCCAAGTTCAACAAGTATTAGGTGTTAATCTTATTGTAGACAAATAATAGAACCTGAAGCCCTTCTGGAAAAATCACTTTCTTTTGCATTTTATACAAAAATATGACCACGTGAATGCTTTGCTAGCATCTCCCAGGGCCTTGGAAGGGACCTGTGTAAGTGTGGCATCCTGAAGATTAAGCTGCATTAACTTCGCAGTAAATATCTGTGTTCTTTGCCAGTAATGAAACTTTCATCGAAACAGTGTGCCTATTGGCATCTCTCCATCAATTACACCACCTTCCTATTGAAAAAATACTAAAAGACTTTATATATTAATCTTGAAAAATCATTAATACTAATCTTTGTCATACTTCATTTATCCTAAGTTCTATTATCAAGTAAAATTAACTACATTTTAACAATATCAAGAAATTCTGCAATATGTAACAACTTGGATGAACCTTGCGTGCATTATGCTAAGTAAAATAAGCCAGTCACAGAAAGACAAATAATACTACATGATTCCACTTATATTAGTTATCTGAAATATTCAAATTCATAGAATCAGAGTGGAGTGGTGATTGTAGGGGGCTGGAGGAAGGGAAATGACAAGTTATTAATCACTAAGCATAAAGTTTCAGTCAAGCAAATGAATAAGCTCCAGAGATCTGCTGTAAAACATTATACTTACAGTTAATCACAATATATATTGTATATTAAAACTTTGTCAAGAGGTTAAAGCTCATTTTAATATTTTTACCACACTAAAAAATATTGAGAAACCAGAACCAAAAGCAAAAAGAAAAAAGTTTCTTGTTAGCCAAAAATGTATCATTTCATTCTTTGCATCCTACAAATCCCCAGAGCAATGTCAAGGGAATAAGGTGTTGCTCTTCATCATTTGAAGGATCTATCAAAATACTCCCCCTTGATCTTGAGGAACCATGTCTTTGGGGCTTTTCTTTTCATGTCAACCTACAACCCTAAATGTTTCCCCCTTCCCCAATCCCTCCACTGTAGTCCCACGTTCACCTGCATTTTAGTATATGTGGACATAATCTGCCTCAGTGAATCTCTAAAAGCAGACACTGGACTTTTAATTTTTAGAGTATGGAATGTTGACATCAGTCAGGTTCGTGATTTTTATCTTTTAAGCATACAGTGAAAAATAACACATAATTTATTTGGCAGTATTCCTTGTCTACTCCTCAAAGAAAATTGTGGTGAATTGTACATTCTGGCAAGTTAAGGTCTCTGAATTTTGTCTATAGTCACGTAAATTTGCCTATACACTTTTATCACATGTGCTCCTGAATATACCAAAATTAATGGCAGAGAGTTTCACTGGTCCCACTGAGGGCACACTCTAAAGGGATTGAGGTAAGAACAGACAGCAGTCTTGCCCTGGATCAGTCTCAAAGGCTAGGGGGACAGAGCCAAGCCTGCTAATCCTACAGGGGGTCATTCTCACAGTCCAACGACTCATCTGGAGGATGCATGATCCTGTGAATTACAAGGATGATATCAATAATGTTGGCATAATCAAATGACAGCTCACATTGTTAATCCTTCTCAAGTCTTCTGGAATCTCTAGTGTGCCTGATTCTTTGTGATTGGAGTGAAGTTGAACGGGCCAATGTGTCTGCTTAAATTTGCAGCACCGCAACGTCTGCTAAGAGCTTGGGCTAAATTCACAGGCTTTGTTGTGAATTGCCAAAACAATCCAAGAGAATTCATTTCCTTAAATGGTTATATATCCTTGATGTATTTGCCTCCTAATGACTCTCTCATTCTGCTCAGCAAAATGCCGTAGGACACCAATAGCCAATTAATAAATGCCTTAAAATTAGACAAATGGTCATTTCACAGAACAGTGACATTCACATTATTTGAAGAAATCACACACGAAGAATGGTAGCAGATGTTTTCCACTCCCACCATTGACAGATCAGGCAGGATACAGAGACTTAAACTGTACCAGGAGGAATTTAGGTCAATGTGAGGAAATCAGCGTGCATTTAAAAAACTCTTTGTGTATGTTTAAAATATGTTATAATGTTTTAAGAAACAGCCCTTCCTTTAGAAATGCTGTTAGAGAGCTTCTGTTGAGAGCTGCAGCTGTCTGGGTGCATTCAATGGAGATGATTCAGCTGGGAGGAGTATCTCACAGGGGGAAAAAGAGTTCAGAGGCGTGTGAGTATGTGGTTAACGAATTTTTAGAACCAAGATTCATATTCTAGAACAGTAGCATCCAAAGTGGGGGTGCCTTTCCCAAGGATTAGACAAGAGTTTCCACTGAAGTCCAGGAAGAAGAGATTAGAACTAACACTGTTTGTTTTTTGACTTATGCTTTATGTTATATTATTATTATATTGGTATTATGTTAATATATTTTTGTTTTAGAATGTACATAATAGATTCATTTGTTAGAACATGAATATAACTTATAAAAAAGCTACTATGTATATCTAGAGTGCTGGCAAATTTTTATTTACGATTTTACTGATATGGGTGCAGCTTCAAAACAATTCAAAAACTCTATAATTCTATTTAAAAGTCCCACATGGGAGCAGAAAGGCCAGTGCCGCCTTGATGGTGACAAATAGCTTCTAAGGCCAACAGTGTGTTTAGCCCATGTCAGACCGTGGTAAGAGTTTGAAGAGGCAGCCCTGTTGGTGAATGTGTCCCTGGGCAGTGCCTGGCTTGGCAGCCAGAATCTGGGCTGGATATCAGCTGATTCCCTTCTCTTTGAGCACTCTTGTGCAGAGCACAACCTGCAAATCCTCACGTGGCAGCCTGGCTGAGGCAGACGAAGGACGCTGGAGAGAGAGCAGTTGAGAGACTGTGGTATTCTCCCTGCTTCCCTTCCCCAGAAGAATCTCAGAGTTAAAAAAAAAAACAAAACACACACACACACACAAACTAACTCTTTAGATCTGATGAGATGATTAGCTTTGATATAAATTTAGGAACCAGGAGGAGAAAGCAGTAAGAATGCTTAAATGTCAAAATACATAATGGCTTGCTCAAGGACACACATATCCTAGATTAGAATTCGGGTGTATCATTATCAAAGGGTATCCAATAGAATCATAAAGAAAATTGAGTTTTAGTAAAAAAAAGTTATCAAAACTAGATACATACAAATTGAATCAAAGGCCTCATGAATCTAGATTTTCTTTTATGTGTATGTGTGCTTTAAATAGGTATTCTCTGTGTCTATGTAAAATAATATATAATTATTAGAGCTGATGTTTTAATAATATAGTGAAAGAGCGACAGATTATATGCCAACAGGCCTGAGATTGTAGTCTATGAACAAGTCACTGTCTCTGAGTCTCAGTTTTCTCATTTTTAAAGGAAGGGATCAGACTATATACTTCATAAGATTCTTTAAAAGCAAAATACTAGATTGTGCACATAGGAGGTTTTTAGCATTTCAATCCCTAGTAAAATGGAGTAATTAAAGCCAGTGACAAAATCATTTACAATCCCATGAAAACAAATTCATCCATTTTCTACCTGTGGCAATAAAGGATTAACTCAGCAAGTTTGTCTTGTCCAAACCCTGTACATTCTAAAGAGAGATTTGGCCTTTGTCTGGCTCCTGGGAGGTAACCTCTAACTAAGCCTTTGGAATATTCTGCCTGGTAAGAGTGTATTTGCTTACCTGGAGGCCTTGGCCTATACCAAATAGTCTATATTAACAATGTGATTTAAAGTGGGGGTCTTGAGCCATGCAGATCAGCTTGAGTTTTTGACCCCCTGGTGGGTCTGGAGACTAAAGTCAGCCATGTGAGTGGTCAGCTATGCCTATGTGGTTGATCCCGCATTACAGACTCTAGACTCCAAGGCCTAGGTGAGCTTCCCTAGTTAGCAATACTCTATGCATGTTGTCACACATTTCTGATGGGAGGTTAGGCATGACTCTATTGACAGAAGACAACTGGAAGCTTGCAAACTAGTGTGTCCTGGACTTGACCTGATATACTTTTTCTGTTGCTGATTTTAATCTTTAATTTTCCACTGTAATAAGCCATGTCTGTCAGTATAATAATTTATTTTTTTGTTGAGTTCTCTGAGTTCTTCTAATAAATCATCGAACCTGAGGCTGGTCTTTGGGAGCCTCAAATAACACTACCTCTGATTCCAAGTGGGCTTCCTGGATATTGTCTTGCATATTGCTGTTTCCTCCATTTTTATCCACATGATCCTTGGATTCCTTGTACTTGAAGAAGTATTGCCTCATTCTGATGGATCTTGGTGCTCTTGCCCCAGCTGTCACTGTTATCTGGAAAATCCACCTGGAGGCCATGTAGCTAGTACATTGCCATTTTTTAAATTGGAAATTGAGATTTATTTAAACAACAATAAGTCAACAGGAATAGGAGCTGGTCCAACAACCCTAGTAACGGAGGTTTCTGAGTGTGAAATGAGATCAGTAGATGAGGCCTGACCATCAGTCAGGAAGCTCAGTGTAGCTGCTCCAGGAGGGCTAGTGGTTTCAGCTTCTGGCTCAGATATGAGCCTTCAACATATTAATGAGTTTTCTCCTTAAGACTTGGTTCATTTTCTCTTTGGTTCCCCAAAAAGGCAGTAATACTGCATGAGCTTCTCAAGAAGCTGGAGAATCCACAGGTCACTGTGAAATGCTGTCTCTTAGTCTGTTTTTTTTTTTTGTTTGTTTGTTTACAAATTATTAATGCCTGTGTGCTCCTAGTTTTGAAAGAAACTCTAGCTTCAAAGCTTTTATTTTATTTCCTCTCCCAAGGATCATGATAAATTGTTCCTGAGGAAACAATATTAAAGCATCTCAGTGGGCCAGATAGCTCTTTCCCAATAAACACAAGAGTTATGTCCATGTCAGACTTGGTGCTCCATTAGGGTAAACTTCCTTTGGGTAGTATCTGGGAGTAAGGAGTGGCAGCAAGAGAGGCGACTTTGTTCCTCTTAGTACAGAGAGCTGGCTGCCAGCCACTAAATGCCATCATTGCTATTATTTGTTTGGTTGTTTGTTTGTTTTTTTAGTGTATACTTAGGATGGATAAACATCATTTTTTTCTCCCCAGAAACCACCTAAGTTCTTTATGCGAAAGGCCCCTAGCCCTACCAAACCCTCCAGCAACCTCTAGCTTTTCCAGTTGGCTCAGACATATTAGATTAGGCTGAGCTCACACAACTAAGGATAACACATTGGAATATCATTACAACTTTTCTTTTTTAATTTAAAGATACACCTCTGACATTCAGTTCAATAGTTTAGACCACAGATCAAAAGGAAGCAATCCAGAGGAGCTTTCTGTTGGCCTGTTACGTACGAGTATAACCACACTGTTGTTTATAGCTGGCATTCACTGTGATCTGTCAGGGTATCTGATCTGTTTGGTTGGCTATATGTCATGCTGGTTCATGATATTTTGAATATCAACCCCTGGCTAGGATGAAAATTAATGTCAAATGCTTGGATCATGAGACTTTTTTATAGCTATTGGAAAGGTAGAAATGGTAGAAAGGTAGAAAACTTTTTGCTGTCTATAAAAAAACTAAGAATATAGGTTTTGTTCCTTCTGAGCTCAGATTGACACATCAGTTTATTTCTCAAATGAAACACTTTTTGTTGCTTTCTAATATTCATTCTGCTTTTCTTCCTGGATAATACTGTTACCCAAACACATTACCATTAGCCAAAGTTGTGTTGCTCAGCTTCCTTTGTAGGAATATTTGGACATGTGCTTCAATTTTGGCAAATGAGATATAAGCAGTAGTTTTAGGCATGAATTCAAGAAAGTCTTTAAAGAGAGAAGCTGAGACCTTTTTCACCCTTTTCTTCTTTCATTGTTCTTCCTGAATGCAGATGTGATGGCTGGAGCAGTGGGAGCAATATTGAATTACAAAGAAGACTACAACTAAGGATGGCAATTTAGTGAGATGGAAGGAGCCATGTCCCTAAAAACTTCATGCAACATTCATACCAATGCTAAACTATCTTCCTGTGGATCTTCTTTACATGAAAGAGAAATAAATATCTACCTTGTTTAAGCCACTATTATTATAAGATTTTCTTTTGTTTTTAGCTAACTTTAATTTTACTTGAACAGTGAAATTCCTTCCTTGTTCTATGATTCTAAGTATAATTGACTGTATTATTCCTGTAAATCTGATAATTGAGTGAACAACCAAAAAGCCTTCTGGTAATTTCTAACCACCAAATCATTGCAAAGCATTCTCTATCATGTAATATAGAATCAGAATTTTGTCATTTACTAGATATACAGACTCGTGTAAGAGAGAGGTCTCGCTAATGTGCCTGTTTTTCTGTGTCCTGTAAAACCAGCTTATAGGACTGCTGTGCTGATTAAATGAGGTGATGTATGTAAAGTGCCTACCACTCAAAGGTACTCTATAAATATTAAGTGCTCCTTGAAATTCATTTTCTGGTAACCCGTAAGTTTATCTTTGTATCATTACTGCTTAGCACATTGCCTTGCTGAGAATACACACCAAATAAATGATTCTTTAATAAAATGAGGTAAAGCTTCTATAGGGCCTTATAAGCCACATATCTCGATTTCTTCTTCTCATTGCCTTTTCACTCTTTGGATTATATAAAATGTAGTACTAATGTTCAGAAAGATTGTTGGGCTACTTAAACTCCCAATTTACAACCAGTGAGTTGGTTTAGAATTGGGTAGAAACCGGCTCTTTATTCCCTAGTGTGTAAAAAATACAGAATTACTCAATGTACAAGATGGAAACGAGCACTGTAGTTGTTTTGAATGCAATAAGCACTATTTGTCTTAATGGCATATAGAATTTAGAGTCAAGACATAATGAGCAAAATTATTTCTGTATAAAATTTTCAATAACATTAATCTCCAAAACATGCACTGGGCATGTTTTAACAAATTAGGTAAATTTCTTCTCCCCAAACACATACTACTATCTTTGAGTGTTTACATTTTCATTTCTTTCAGAAAGAGAATCAAGGAGGTAAGAAGAACTGACAAAGACCCTGTGGCACAGCCTTTGTGTTAATGTAGGAGTTTGCCCCACATCAACCTGAAGACGTGGTAAAAGAGAATTTTTCCTATTTAATGACCTGCATGATCTATCATGATTTTTTGCATGTGCAAGTAGTTTTTATTAATTGTGCTTTCTCTATTCTTTTCTCAGGAGTGTCTGTGAAAAAGATCTGGTACCATCAAAAATGTTTTATGATCTTTTCTTCATATCCTGTGGTTCAGAGGGCATATTTCAGATGTTAGAGAGGGTGGGGTTTGGAAAGAATAAAAGGGTGGCAAAATAGGTGAAAGGAAAGTGGAAAACTTTCTTCTTCACCTCTATAAACTCTCTCTGAAAGATACCAGACCTCTTCACCCAGCAGATACATAGCATTTGAGTGATACTGCTTTAGTTCATCTTTAGTCTAAAGGAAAAGTAAACTTACTGAAATAATGACGTCATATTGGAGACTCCATGAGAATCTATTACCAATAAAATTACAAATCTCTGTATTCTTTGGTTCCTTTCCAGGATCCATTAATATGGACTATAAAGAAAGCCACTACAGTTTGCTATTCTATATGATGTATTTGAAAATTATTAGAATTTTTAGAGGACATTAAGAAATAAATAGAACATGGAGAAAAGTAGGATAGATGCAAATATTCTCAAGACTTGCAGATTTGGGAATTAAGAAAGGGGAAGGGCCAACTTTGAAGTTGAGCATCTTATGTGAACAGGATCTCGTGAAATGCTACTGAAAAGAGTCCCCCAAGCTTTATTTTG
This sequence comes from Varecia variegata, assembly GCA_028533085.1. Taxonomy (NCBI): domain Eukaryota; kingdom Metazoa; phylum Chordata; class Mammalia; order Primates; family Lemuridae; genus Varecia; species Varecia variegata. The sequence continues at coordinate 129,832,927 of CM052437.1, forward strand.
TAGATTCCATGCTGACACACACATCAAACTGTATTTGAATGAAATCCAGATATCATTTCTATTTTAAGTGAAATTAGTTGAGACCTCAATGGCTTTATGATATTTCAGATAGGTATTTATCAGGACTTTGTCAACCTGTAGTGCCCTGAGGGAAGATCTGAGGAGCAGGCAGTCACAGGGAGGGAGGATGAGGCGTGGGCGGCAGACCTCAGGTGAAACACTCCTGTGACGATGGCTGTCTGAGGACGTGCACTCAGTCAACACCGCGGTGTTCTGACAGAGTCTGCCTCTTCTCGCTGTCAGCGGTGAGCAGATCCTGCAGCATCAAAGGGCCGGAGTGAGAGCACAAACACTGCCCCTGAGAATAGGTTTTCTGAGTAATTTGTTCACACTGACAGATTTATTTATTCTATCTATACTTGTGCTATCAAGGTCCTGGGAGAAATTCCTTTCCAAATGTACTCTGACACATCCTTGTATCCTTCACTTTAGGAAATGATACTGCTTTTTGGAGAGATTGGGACGGTGTGCACAAATATATACTCTATCTAAATCACCTCATCTGTGAAACATGTATCCTCACAGAAGTTTTTAACCTCCTAATGCATTAAACTCAAATTCTATATGCTGAAATACTAAGGAAGCTATGCAATAATTAATGGATACCTATATGACGCTGTTTCTTTTAAACTCCACTATTGCTTTATTTATTTATTTATTTATTTTTACCATGGGGGCATGAAATTGCTTTTATTTCCATTTCTTTTTCTTCTAATGTTTAATCTCTTTTGCAAATATGAGTTGGAACTTTGAAGCCTTCTTTTTCTTTGTTAGGCTTTTGTGTTCAAGGAAATGTACAGTACAGCAGGCAATATGCAAACTTTAAAATCAACTGAAGAGACAGATATTTTTTGTTTTTATTGTTTAACAATTATTTTTATATGGAAAATACAGTATTTTTCAAATTTTTTTCCATTAGAATTAAAGCAGCTTATGTTTTAAAGATCATGAAATCAGAAAATATCTAATCCGTTTTGACATTTGTATTTTTTAAATGCTCAAGTAATATATTTTTAATCTCAAAGCATTTTAGATTTGTGTTTAGTTATGAATATTTTCCCTGTCACTTAGGTGGGTTAGCTTATAAGGAATGATTTCATCTGCAAGGCAATTACCAAAACTGTTTCTAGTAGGATCTAACTAATCAAATCATTTATTTTAAAACCACTAATAGGATATATGTATATATTTTTAAATGATATATCTGTGATATATGATAGTAGTTACATGTTGATTTCTAAACATTACATGATTCAAAAACCTACAAGTTGATACTTTTCCATTTTTGATGTAGTAGTACTAGATATTTTTTGATACAATTTTTGAAAGTTGTTGAAAAATTAAAAGCTATTCTAACTGTGTGTGTGTGTGATGCACGCATGTGTGTAGATCTTTCTTCTACTAGATCATAAGCTTCTTGATGTAGGGACAAAGTCTTTGAACCCTGTGTCTCCACCTTGTTTTTATAGTTAGATACCAGCACCTTGCCTGCCACATTGGACATACTCAATAAATACTTGTTTAATAAATGAATGAATTAACAAATAAACAAAGCAAAAATTAAAATATAACCCTAAGAGAGAAGAAACATTTACAAATATCAGTGTAAAATGGCATTGTTTCTTTTTCTGGGTAATTTTATAAACTTTTCTGTAGAATTAAATAATTTCCCAGCATCAGTAGTGCATTGTAATTGATTGTTTCATGAGGCTAAATTGAAAGTGTTGTGTGTTTCAAAAGGCAAATGAAAACTTTGGAACTCATGCCCATGGTGTGAGATGATGAGTATTCTGAAGACTTGGAGTTAATTATATCTTAACGATCACATATTGTAGTTAGAGATTTCTCCTTATATAATCCCAGTTTCATGTAGATGTCATAGTCTCAATCATGATAAATTGATAAAGGTATTAGAACTATGTTGGATGTGGATACTCTAGGAAAGCATCATTCATTTCCCAAATCACTCCACATCCACTCCATCAGAGAGTGCCATTGGCTCTACCTCCAATACATACTTTGGACGTGATTACTCTTCACTGTCTCTGCATCTCTACAACTTCATTCCTTAGCCACCATCGGTTCTGTTGTCTAATGAGTCTCCCAGATCCTTCTCTTCCTTTTCTTTTCTTAGCAACCACAGTGAACTTTTTAAGCTTAAATCAGATCATATTCATTCCTTCTTTCAAACACTTCCATGGCTTCACTGTGATTAGAATACAATTCACCCTCTCCCAACCCTCTACTCCTCCCCTCCCCTCCATGGCTCTACATGACCTACAAGACCAATGATCCCATGGGCTTAAACCCATCATCTTCTTTCATCTGCACTGAAGTGAGTGTCCTGGTGAGAAACAGTACTAAGTATGGGAGATCTATCCATATTCCCTTCCCCCAAAATCTTTATCACCAGTCCTCCAATATTGTTCCTTCATTGTCCTTGACTAGCCAGTTAGACAATTAGCCCTTAAAATTCATGTAAATCCTGACTTCTGGCCATATCTCCTTGGCAAAATACCTCTACATCTTAAGATGCACTGCTTGATATTCTGCCTTTCAGGAGAATTATCTCTTTCACTTAGTGACACTTCTCCGTGGGTCTGTGATGGCCCCAACAGTTCAACTTTAAGTCATTGTCAATATATCATGTGAAATTATTTGTTGATTCATTTCAAGTTGTTTTATATTCTGTCAATTCTTCATAGCAAGTTCTCTCTGAGTCCACAGATGCTGGCTGAAGGAGGAGCACCAGGGTGATGGGAGCAGGGACTCTGTG
>CM052437.1:129836262-129871143 GCA_028533085.1 Varecia variegata
CCTCCAATGTTACACAGCCAATCAGTGTTAAAAATAATACTCTAGTATCTGCTTCAATCCTTGATTTATTATATATTGTTGGCAGTGTATAGTGACGTTTTTGGTTGTCACAATTAAGAGGGAGGGTGTTGCTACTGGCACCTAATCAGTAGAGGACAGGTATGCTGATAAACATGTTACAATGCACAGGCCAGCCCCCCATGAAAAGAATTATCTGACCCAAATAGTCAATAGTGACAAGGTTGAAAAACCCAGGTCCACAATAGATAGTCAGCTAGAAAAATCAATTATATCTCTATCTTAGGAATGCATACACAGAAAGGCCAACAAATTGGAATCCAGGTGCAGAAGGTAAAAGGCAAAACTACAATTATAGCAGGCTTTTTAACAAAAAAAGTCTATCCTTTGATGCATCAAAAGACTCTAGTGTAAAAAGTGCTCTTTCCTGAAAATTATGTCTGGTTCAGGAGCTGCAAGGGGCAAGTTTATGTTTCTAACCTTCTACAAAGAAAAAAAAAATCCCTTCATAGAGCCTCATTAACTACCCAGCAAAACCAAAAGATTCAGCATATCAAACATGTTTGCTAAACAAATCTTGCACTGAATATAACCATTGAATTACTACCACATATCTAGTTGCCTTTGAATTTTTGATGTATTTTCCAAAGACTAAATGCCGAGCAACCATTCTTTCCCTAGTTATCTTGCTTCAACATTTACAAAAACTGCTTTTCCACTTTGTGAATTAAGGGAATATAGGGAAATCTCATGGAGTTACTCTCTTGCTTTTTTGGTCTGACTTGTCCTTAAACAATTTGTGAGTGTGTGTGTCTGTCTGTGTTCTATGTGGAAACATTCTAAATACTGTAATCTTTCCATGTTCTAGAAAGTGCTAGCAAAAAAATATTTTGTGAGACTGTGACTACATGGACACTTATAGAATATTTAGAATATCATCTTTGTTTAATACAAATAAAGTTATTTCAACCCAATAAATAGAAAATATCACAGCACATTTTTTAAGATTACTGTTAGGCACTTTATATAATATTCTTCTCATAAAAATGTACTATATCAGAGCCTTAAAATCTGACTTGGTTCAAACTTTCATATTATTACATCCACATGTAAATGGTTTAACTTTTAAACCATTGCTTTCATTCCTAAGAAGTTTCACTGTGGCATCTAATAAGTATCTTTCTGATTCAATTGAATCTTCTTTGTAAAAAGAAAAGAAAAAAATAGCAAAACAAGAAGTGGAGAGGTTAAGCTGATACAATAAACAAGTTTAGTGTAATGATGCAAAGCTCAATATGTCTGGAAAAATTGCTGTATCATCAGGTCCTTAGATTTCCAGCAACTATACAAGCAGAAACTCAACTTCTCCATGTTGCAAAGCCTTGACTTTCTCTATTTTGTAATGAAAAGAAATGTGTCTCTGACTTTATAGATCAAGGTTTGTGCTTTGGTTAAACTGATAAGCATTTTTCAATTTTCTGTACAGGGCTTATTTGCTTCGTGAAGGCTGTTGTATAAAGAACAAAAATGAGATTGGAAATACAACTTTGGCCAAATGACATTTTCACATATTTTAGGATACTATGAAACAGAGAAAAAAAGGAAGGAAGGAAAGAAAGAAAGAACAAAAGAAAGAAAGAACAAAAAAAGAAAGGAAAGAAAGATCTGATAATATCTATGATGCTTTTATATTTAAATACATTGCATCAGAATGAAAATGTATGACAAATTGTTAACAACGACTTGCATGTTTTTGAGGAATGCTTTGGGTAGTATAATTACCCTAATAAAAATAATTCTAAGAAAAAGATATTGGTCTTCATAGGTTTTATTTTTTCTCCACATGCATTCTCTATAGTTCTTTATTCTGTTTTAAGTCTTATATAGTAACATTTGCATAAAGAAAAAATTCAGAATATTTACATGAGGCCATGATTTTCATTTCTGGTTGGGGACAACTTAATTTGTCCAGTTTTTTTTTTTGCCATTATTACTGAAGAGACAGCATAGCTCAGTTGGTCATGTTATATATCATGTTCACTTATTTAATGACTGCTTATTGAGCATTTACTATGTGTGATGTACTATTCTGCTTGCTAGCCATGAAATGTTTTAAAATCTTTATGTTTAATATTCTCATTTTAACATTACTATAGTTTGCTCATGAATGATTATGCTAATGACTGTTAGTGAAGTAACTCTAATTATTCTTATGGTCCTCAAAGTGACTTCTTTTCTTCCAAATACAATTATGAGCACTATTCCACTTGGTGATTGGGTATAAGAATTTAGAAAGAATTCCAAACATCTAAAGAACAGAGAAAACCTGGATAAGTCAAAGTACTGTTTCATAAATTAAATTTCTAAAGTACTTTCCAAATTATTTTGTGTAGCATTGATTTATATGCAAGCCCAGGCAAATGAAAACTTAGATACTAGAGGTGAGTTCATGTTTTGCCATTCCAAGCATTAAGCAATTGTTGACTTCAGATTTTAGTTAGTACTCAAATAAGTTGAACATGACCCACATAGGGAGAAGGGAGTGAACTCAAGGTATTAATGAACTCTTTTTAAACCCGGTGTCATGGTTTAACTAAAAAAGGTTCAGTATAGATAGTAATCTCTTGTTTAAAAACAATATGAGAAATTAGCCCAGGTCACCCATTTGGGAGATGGGAGTAAGGAAACCTGCTTTGCTTTAAAAACCAGTACCAAGGTAGGAAGAGAAGCAAAGGAAAACTTCCATCTTCTAAGAAAACTAAAATTGGTCTCACAATGTATGTAAAAAGCAAAGCAAAGCAGAACGAAACAAGACAAAACAAAACACCATCAGTAGCATAGCTCAGTAAAGCATGTTTCTTCTTTTTCTCACATATATCCTTCATGTTGAATGTTGCTATAATAAAATATTCCATTACATTTGTTAAGATTCAACCAACCAGCTGGATGTGGTGGCTCACACCTATAATACCAGCAATTTGGGAGGCTGAGGCAGGAGGATTGCTTGAGCCCAGGAATTTGAGATCAGCCTGAGCAACATAGTGAGACCTCATTTCTACAAAAATTTTTTTAAAAATTAAATTAAAAAACTTTTGCACAACAAAGGAAATAATCAATAGAGTGAATAGACAACCTACAGAATGGGAAAACATATTCACAGACTATACATCTAACAAAGGACTGATATCTGATATCCAGAATGTACAAAGAACTCAAACAAATCAGCAAGAAAAAAAAAAAAAAACAACAAATGACCCCATCAAAAAGTGGGCCAGTGACATGAACAGAGGTTTTCAGAAAGAAGATAGACAAATGGCCAATAAACATACGAAAAAATTCACATTATATGGGTGATGGACACATTTATAACTTTGACTCAAAATGTACAAAAGTAATTCCTATAACCAAAATGTTTGTACACTCATGATATTCTGAAGTTAAAAAAAGAAAAAATAAAAAAATGTTCAACATCACTAATCATCAGGAAAATGCAAATCTAAACTACAATGAGATGCCACCTTATTCCTATCAGAATGGCCATTATTAACAAGAAGTGCTGGCATGGATGTAGAGAGAAAAGAATACTTACACTGTTAGTGTAAGTTAGTGGGACTGCAAATTAGTATAACCTCTATGGAAAACAGCTTGGAAATTCCTCAAAGAAATAAATGTAGACCTACCATTTGATCCAGCAATCCCACTGCTGGGTATCTACCCAAATGAAATGAAGTCATTTAATCAAAAAGACACCTGCACTTGAATGTTTATTGTAGCACAACTCACAATTGGAAAGATACAAAATCAAGCTATATGCCCTTCAATTCATGAGTGGATAAAGAATATGTGGTATATACATACCATGGGGTATAACTCAGTCATAAAAGGAATGAAATAATGTCAATTGCAGCAATGTGGAGTGAACTGGAGACCATTATCCTAAGTGAAGTATCTCAGGAATGGAAAACCAAACACCATATGTTCTCACTAATAAGTGGGAGCTAATAGATGGGTACACAGGGGCACAAAGCAATATAAAGGACATGTGAAACCAAGAGGGAGGGAGGGCAGGAGGGTAAGTGTGGGGTTAAAAACTTACCTGTTAGTTACAATGAATGCTATTCTGGTGATGGACACACCATAAGCCCCGAAGTATGCATTATAAAAGATATCTGTGTATCAAAAATACTTTTACCTCCTCAGTTAAATATATTCCCAGGTATTTTATTTTCTTCATTGCTATTGTAAAGGGTATTGAATTTTTTATTTGGTTCTCAGTTTGACTGTTGTTGGCATATAGGAATGCTACTGATTTGTGTACATTGATTTTGCAACCTGAGACTTTGCTGAATTTGTTTATCAATTCCAGGAGTCCCATGGCAGAATCTTTGGGGTTTTCCAGATATAAGATCATATCAGCAGCAAAGAGTGATAGTTTGACCTCTTCTGCCCCCATTTGGATGCCCTTGATTTCCTTCTCTTGTCAGATTGCTCTGGCTAGGACTTTCAGCACTATGTTGAATAGAAGTGGTGATAGAGAGCATCCTTGTCTGGTTCTAAGCAGGAATGCTTTCAGTTTTTCCCTGTTCAGTGTGATGTTGGCTGTGGGTTTGTCATATGTGACTTTTATCATTTTTAATTAAGTCCTATCTATGCCTATGTTTTAAGCATTCTTATCATAAAAGGGTGCTGAATTTTGTCAAATGCTTTTTCTGTATCTATTGAGAGGATCATATTGTCTTTGTTTTGGCTTTTATTTATGTGGTGAATTACATTTATAGATTTGCATATGCTGAACCTTCCCTGCATCTCTGGGATGAAGCCTATTTTGTTGTGATGGATTTTTTTTTTGATAAGCACATGAATTTGGTTTGCTAGGATTTTCTTGAGAATTTTTGCATCTATATCCATAGGAATACTGGTCTGTAATTTTCTTTTTTTGTTGTGTCTTTTCCTGGTTTTGGTATCAGGGTGATGTTGGCTTCATAAAATGTGTTGGGGAGGATTCCTTCCTTCTAGATGTTGTGGAATAATTTCTGCAGGATAGGCACCAGTTCTTCTCTGTAGGTCTGGTAAAAATTAAGATGTGAAACCATCTGGTCTGGGACTTATCTTTTTAGGAAGGTTTTTTTGTGCTTCAATTTTGGTACTTGATATAGGTCTGTTCAGGAATTCTATTTCTTCCTGATTGAGCCTAGGGAGGCTGTGTGTTTCTAAGAATTTGTCCATATCCTCCACATTTTCAAGTTTATCTCCATAGAGGTTTTTATAGTATTAATAGATGATATTTTGTATTTCTGTGGTATCAGCTGTAATTTCTCCTTTTTCATCCCTGATGGAGCTTATTAGAGTCCTTTCTTTTCTGCTTCTCAGTAGTCTAGCAAGAGGAGTGCCAATTTTGTTTATTTTTTCAAAGAACCAACTTTTATTAATCTTCCATGTAGCTTTTTTTATTATCAATTTCATTTAGTTCTGCTCTGATCTTTGTTTTTACTTTTCTTCTGCTGGGTTTGAGGTTGGTTTGCTCATCCTTTTTCAGTTCTTTGAGATGATCATTAGACTTTTGATTTGTGATCTTTCTATCTTTTGGATGTATTCAAAAAATCATGCTGGGAAATTTGGATAGCCACGTATAGAGGACTAAAACAGGATCCACACCTTTCACAAAAATCAACTCTCAGTGGTTAACAGACTTAAACCTAAGGCATGAAACTATAAGAATTCTAGAAGAAAATGTTGGAAACACTCTTACAGACATTGGTCTTGGCAAAGAATTTATGAAGAAGACCTCAAAAGCAATCACAGCAACAACAAAAGTAAATAAATGGGACATGATCAAATTAAAAACTTCTGCACAGCCAAGGAAACTATTATGAGAGCAAACAGACAACCTACGGAATGGGAGAAAATATTCTCACGTTATACATCCGATAAAGGGCTGATAACTAGAATCTATATAGAACTCAGGAAAATCAGCAGGAAAAAATCAAACAACCCTCTCAAAAAGTGGGCCAAGGACATGAACAGAAATTTTTCAAAAGAAGATAGACTAATGGCCAATAAACATATGAAAAAATGCTCAATATCTCTAATCATCAGAGAAATGCAAATCAAAACCACAATGCAATTATCATTTAACTCCAGTGAGATGTCCTTTATCAAAAATTCCCAAAACAATAAATGTTGGCATGGATGTGGAAAGATAGGAACACTCATAAACTGCTGGTGGGACTGCAAACTAGTACAACCTCTGTGGAAAGTAATATGGAGATACCTCAAGGAGCTACAAGTAGAACTACCATTTGATCCAGCAATCCCATTACTGGGCATCTATACATGAGTGGATTAATAAACTGTGGTATATGTATACCATGGAGTTCTAGTCATTCATAAAAATCAATGGTGATCTAGCACCTCTTATATTATCCTGGATGGAGCTGGAGCTCATTCTACTAAGTGAAGTATTCCAAGAACGGAAAATCAAGCACCACAGGTACTTACCATCAAATTGGTATTAACTGATCAACATTTATGTGCACATATAGTAGTAACATTCATCAGGCGTCAGGCAGATGTTGGGGGGGGCGGAGAACAGGATAGGTATATTCACACCTAATGGGTGCAGTGTGCACTGTATGGGGGATGGACATGCTTGAAGCTCTGACTCAGATGGAGCAAAGGCAATATATGTAACCTAAACATTTGTACCCCTGTAATATGCTGAAATAAAATAAAATAAAAATATTGTACTCCCTTAATTGATATTTTAAAACTTTAAAACAAGATTCAACCTACCTAAATTCCCAAATCTGGTGTCCTAGGGTTTACCACCCTTGAGGACCTACTATTCAATATGACTTCCACCATTAGGGTTATCTCCTACTAGTGGCTAGGCCTAGTGGATGGATCCCTATACTGGTCACCACAAATAAAGACCTAGTTGCCTCCCTTAAAAGCAAAGCAAAATTCTTTCAGGTTTAAGATACAGGGTTTGTTCTTGTCAGAAGTAGGCAAAGGGAAAGGAGAAATTCAGGACACAGAACTGTAAGTTCAACTTACAGTTGTCCTCATGTAAACAATCTCCTGCCTTTTCATCATCTGGAACAGCTTTCCCCTCATGGGTCATTTCTTTCCTCTTCCACGGTATACTTGAGGCTTTCGGTAAATTTCCACCTGTAGGAAATATCTTGACTGGAGGATGAGGTGGTGGTAGGGGTAGAACATCCATATCACAATATACTCAGTCCCCTCTTTTCCCCAGGAACAGGAATTACCAATCAATTCCTGTTGATAAGCAAATTAGATCTGTGGTCAACAAATATTTGGAGAATACAAACAAGGGTAATAAATGTACTAGGTGTATGCTTAGTAGATACTAATATGTCCATTTTATATGCTCTTATAACAGAAGCACATATGAAACCTAGAAGGGCACAAAAGAAAGATTTAAAAGTATATTTATTTTTGTATTGCCAAAAGACCTTCTGCATGCTCTTTCATTATGAATTATTTACATTTAAAGAAGACAGTAAACTACTGTGACTCATAATGAACACACATAATATACAGCTGCCTAACTCTTGATGCTAAGACTCCCTCCCTCCATATGAAGGGGTTTGTTTTATTTTTCAAAGTCACCTTTTGGGATAATAGAGTGGAGTTTAGGAAGTATAACTGCTTGTACTGAAAAATAAAATTTTTCAGTGATTATATATACTAGAATAGAATATTTTTAAATGTATGCAGTATTTTTTTTAAAAAAAAGAGATAATGTATAATTAGGGAAGAAAACCAACTGAAAAAGATTGCTAAAATGAGTGTTTAATATTTCAGTATTTCTGAAATTAAACAAGTAAATTAGAGTAAGATACTATGCATTCAGCTTTTGTAAATAATATTCAATTAAAAATAAAATTAAATAGATGTTTATATGAGAAAGAAAATACAAATGATGTAAGAGGTGAAGCTACAAGAAATTATTTACGTATAGTGAAAATTAAAAATAGCATGATTAATGGACATGTCCTCAAAAGTAGTAGATTAGCTGCAAAAGCCATTTAAAAGTGATGTCCTTTTTATGTAGATTATTTGGTATTTGTATACATTATTTTAAAAGATTATCATAAACAAGATAAGAACATGATATTGAGCTTAAAGAAACTGTTATCAGGAAATTGAATAATACACATTGTTTAATTGTGACATTGTACCTTTCAACAATGACACAAGTATCAAATTTTACAGTTACTAAAATTCCCCACATTGTTCTGACATAAAGAAAACAAACTTCGTTACAGTAAACAGGAAGAGGAACAAAAGAGGCGTCAGCGATGTAATAACATACACAGGGTTAAACAGTTCTTTTTCAAAGAAATGTAGAACTAAAATATTCCTAAAGGTCACATGCCATCTCTTCAGCCCATTTAAGTCTTCTGAAATGCCACTCTGAAGTAAAATAACTACCTCTCCAGAAGAGTCATTCCATTAGAGAGCCAACTAACATCAGTACAGAGATAAATGGGAGAACAGAAAATTGATTTTACACTTGTGCTGTAAGTGTGGTCAAATGTTATAGGCCAGCACATCAAATAGGATTCCAAAGAATTGCTCTGCCTGAAAAATAACAACATAAGAGGATGTGGTTAAATGCAGCTTAATAATAGGTCTGATGTGTTCAGTGTATAGTAAAATATTTATTTACTCTTCCCTATTGTAATACTGTATGACACACTCATATATCAATTTTCTTTTTGTTAATAAATTTATCTCAATGTCCCTGCAACAGATACGTTTTATCCTGACTCATTATTATACATGTACCTACAACCATGCAGGGATGTAGCAGCAATGATTTATATCAACATTTTGTTTGTTTTAGGATGTATAGATTGTGCCTAATAAAGATATTTTAATTAAATTTTATTTTATAGGATTCAAAGTCCACATGCAAATGTTATCCAGATGAACATTTTAAAAATACTATTTACCAAAACTATTGAACTTCATTGGACCCACTGGAAGCACAAAATGAATGTTTACCTTTCAATTTTCTGTGGTTCCTTTGCCTTCTCCATGCTGTTAAGTTGCTATAATGTTCAACGGGGACTCGCCATTTCTTTTCAGATATTTTACACCTCACTGTGGTTGAATAGAGTCAGGTGTGATAAATGTGATACAGTGGATTCCTTCCTTACTGCACTAAAGAGTCTCAGGAGGTAAGTAGAAAGCCTGGCAATGACATTTTAAAAAGCCCTGGTGTGTTCTTGGAAGCTTAACAAGAAAGTCATAGCTAATATTTTTTTTTTCCTCGTATAGACATTTAGGGCTGTTCAAGACCGAGATAGCCTTTCTTCACATATTGCTGAGCAAGTGATCAATTCCAGTGTAGACCGAAGGGTGAATGAATTCCAACAAAGTAAGGAAAGATTGGAAATTTTAGTTCTTTCTTAAAGATGGTTCTCCAGAGTAGCCATTGAAATCCAGTCTGTCTCTTCCCCATTCTTTCCTTCATGCTTGTCCACACTGTGTCTACAGATTTTATAATCTCCCAGCCTCTCCACTACCTCGGCTTATTTCCTTTGATTCCTCCGTGGGGGAGAAGAGAGATTTTGAGCCATGCATATCATCCATACATTATTTTAGGATATGGGCTGTTCTATGGAATTCAGCTCTGTGCTCTGGGGGAAAAAATCACTTAGTCTAACTTCAAGTGTAATTTTGAGAGAGATGGAGAAAGGGTAGTATTTTCAACATTCTTTTGCTAGAAGTTGCACTTTAAATGCATTACTTTCCACTTCTTGAAATCAAGATTGACTCTAAGAATTTAAAACACAGCTTTATTTTCTTGGTTAGGAAAGTAAAACGATGTAAAGAGTTAATACAAAAACAGAGTACGTTTGAATGCAGATGATTTTGACAGTGATGATAGGATTGTGGAATTTGGTATTAAGAAATACTTCAGGTCTTACCTTTCTTTCATACTTGGTCTTCTCGGTTAGATTAGGCACCTGAGGAATCAAGGGTTATCAGGTTACATAAAGATGACTAATTCCCTACTAAGCCCAGACTGTTTCTGTTGCCATTACACAATGTTAACCACCCCCATCTCTTGCCCTTTCCAGCTTTAACCTTCTTGGCACATAGTTCTGAAATTAGGTCAATGTAATGTTTCCATGTTCCTTGAGGAATAAAGTGCCTTTTCCCAATGTAAAAATATACAGATAATAAAACACGTATATTTTTTCATATGCCTATCTTTTGGAGATAAATGTATCTTCTTATATCACTTTTATCCAATATTGTACTAAATTTCCTATCTTGTGCACTAAAGCAAGAAAAATAAATAAAAATATTCAAATTAGACAAGAAGAACTAAACTATATTCATAGATGTCATGAATGTCTATGTGGAAAATCCTGAGAAATCTACAAAAAAGCTTTTAGAGCTAATAAAGGAGTTTAGCAAGTTTCCAGGATACAAGTAAATCTACAAAAATCAATTATGTTCCTACACACTAAGACTAATAAGAAATTGAAATTTAAAAATTACTATTCCAAAAGTGAAAAAATTATGACATATTTAGGGAAAAAATTGCCCAATGTCTAGAATCTTGTACTATATTTTATGTTTTATTGGCCATGTTTCCCTCTAAACTAGAAGTTTTTCATGCAAAAGGGTACATTTTATTGGCTATTCTATATTTAGTATCTGACAGCATGGTAGGAGGTCAATAAATATTTGCTGAATAAATAAATGAATTATCTCCTGAGTCTGTGCTTATAAGAGATGAGACTATTAAATGCACAATATGATACAGATACACGTTCTTTAACAGTCCTAAGATATGTTCTGACTATATGCATCTGTAGCAGAAAGAAAGTGTCAAAAATTATTTAATAGCTGTTGACAACACCCAAGAGATGGTAATTCAAAGCCAAGAATGTCCCCAGTCCATTTCTTTCAATATAGAAAATATTTCAGCTTTTATCTATTTAACTCTAAGTACATTGTCTAAAAAATCATAACATATTGGTTTTGTTCTCTATATTAAAAACTAAAAGCATTGTAGAGTAACCTTAGAGAAAATCTGAATAAATTTGGAAATATCAAGTGTTCATGAGTCAGAGGACTTGCTTCATACCATCTACAAAAATTAACTTGGATCATTAATCTAAAGTCAGAGCAAAAGATCTTATACAAATCTTCTGGAAGCGAACATAGAAGAAAATTTTTGTGACCTTGAGTTAGGCAAAAATTTATTTACGAGAACAATCCCATAATAGTAAAATCTATAAAGGAGAAAATACTAAATTGGAATTCATCAAAATTAAAATTTTTTCTCCTTTAAAAGACACTTAAGAAAATGAAATGTCAAACCACTGAATGTCTGAAAATATTTGCAATGTCCTCATCCTGCACATATTAATATAAAGAATACTTATAGCTCAATACTGGGAAGACAACCCAATAAGAGTTGGGTGAAATATCTGAGCAAACATTTTATTATAGATGATATATGGTTGGGAAATAAATGCATTTGTCACTAGAGAAATACAAATTAAACCCAAACCCATACTGTGATACCAAAACACACTTTCTTAAATGGGTAAAATTAAAAAAAAAAAACTGAGTATTCCTAGTGTCAATAAGATTATGCATCAGTTGGAACTTTCAGGAGCTGCTACTGGTAATGTAAGAGGCTACAGTCATTTTGGAAAACATATTTACAATTTCTTATGAAGTTTCACATACACTTACCATATTACCCAGCCATTCCATTCCCAGGTGTTTACCTAAGATAAATAAAAAGACTTGTATTCATAGCAACTATATTCATAAAAGTCAGAATCTGGAAAAAAAACAGATGTCCATCAATTGGTGAATAGATAAACTATGATGTATCCATGCAATGGAATACTGCTTCACAATATAAAGAAATAGACTACAACTACTCATAGCATTATAAATCTCAAAAGCATCATGTTATGTATAAGAAGCTATACAAAAAAAAAGACTACATAGTGTATAATTCCATTCATATGAAAATTTAGAAAAGTGTGACACTGATAGTAAACAGTTCCACAGTTGCCAGAGGATAGAGGATAAAAAGGAACATTTTGGTCTGATGAGAATGTTCTATATCCACATTACCTACATTTTCAAAGCTCATCAAATCATATACCTAAAATTATATAAATATAATATATATTATAAATATATATTATAAATATAAATATAAATATAAATTTATATATATAAATATATATAAATTATAAATATATAATATATATTTATATATATAATTATATATAAATTATATCTCAGTAAAGCTGACACTCCATTCCCCTCCACCCAAAAGGAATCTGAGCTTTGTTTTGGATCAGCTGAATTTGAGGTTTTTGTTAGATATTCATGTGAAATTGTTTAGTGTGAAACTGGGTAATAGGAGAGATATTCAAACTGAAGTTTTTGATCTGAGCATAGAGATGACAAAGGTTGAGTACGGGTCACATGGAGGAGAATATTTAAAATGAAAAGATAAAATGTCAAGTATGGGACCTTGTATGTTGCTGAAATTTTGGGGATGGATCAACACCTAATTTGACCAAACTGAACGGTTAGAGTTGAATACTACCAAGTCAATTAGTCAAACTAGCAATTATAGAGAAGTTAATGATTATTTCACTTTGTTAAAGTGCTAAAATTGATCATTGTGCATTGACTTATGACTGTAAATGCCTTTCAGAAGTTTTTACTGACATACATGAGTATCTTGAAATTATACCAGTTATCCTTAAAACTGAGGATAAAATTCCCATAGTAGATAAAATAATTAGCAATAAATATCAAACTGACAATGGAGCTCTTTTGCTTGCTAGGATTTATTATAATTATTGAAATTTGGCTACTTCTCATTCATGACTTTTCAAAGTCTTTTGCCCTAAAGATTCCTGACAAATTCCAGACATAAAACATATGTATGTTAACTAACTCTTCCAAATTTTATTTGTTTTATTTACTTATTTGTGCTTCTTCAGTTGTTAAAATACATAAAAATGTAGAAAAAATTCATAAGACTTACAAATATCATATATGTAAATTCAGTTAAAATTATGGTCTTCTATTTCACATCTTTAAATATAAATTTTAAATAAAGCTATTTCAAATTGTCACTCTTTTTTGGACTCTAATTTCTGACTACATTCAAGTTGACAAACTGCAACTATAATGTTTTATTTATGATTTTTAATGAAATTTTCAGTTCATTTACATTGCTCATCCAATTTAATTTTACAAGTAAATTTCCTGAAGCTCTGAATTAAGTCTTTTATATGGAAGTTAACAACTCAGCATTTTCTGTACTCATTTTCTTTAATTATATAAATCTATAAAAGCAAACAAATTGAAAAGCCAACTTTTTTTGTTTTTATAAGAATATAATTCACATACGTTGCATGTAATTGTTTTGTTCTCCATTATCAGAAAAAACATACGTGTTACTTTATTTTACCAAGAAGTGATAGTGGATTTACTATCATACTGAGGCACTCTTTTCTTACTTCTGAAACATACTATCTGGTTTCACGTGCATTGCTGCTCTGCTGGTGTGCCCTGATTGTAAGTATTTTCAGGAGGCTGAAAGAGGAGCTCACAAAAGCCCAAGAGTAGCCATACACACAGTTACTCTTTAAGGAAGTGGCCCTAACAATTTCTTTCCTTCATAAACTATTGTAATTCATAGAGCAACTGAAAAGAATCCTGCAAACTTAACCATACCTGATTGAAAGATAGAACTGGTTCACACTTGGGGAGACATTACCAGTAAATAGACTGAGTGTGAGGGGGATTTAAAACCTCAGGGCAGATTAGCATCAAATCTTCTTAATAATTGGGGTGCTCCGTGCCAGACAGCACCCAACTGGCCCATGGTCAGTGATATGCCAGTGAGTGCAAGAAAACAGGCCGTGTGAGCTCAAATCCTTGCTTCCCCTAATGAATTCCTTCTTCACTTCTCAGGGAAGCCGGGTGCACATACCGATGTTGGAAGAACTAGGAGCTGGTGTGACTGATGAGATGACTTCCTCTGTGCACTTTGGATATGTATCCTCTCAAGAAATCTTAATTACTCAAAGTAATTTGTGCAAGTCTCCTCCTTAAAACCCTAAGGAAGCTGACATGTGGAAAGAACCATTAAAAGTAAAATGAAACTAAACAAATAACAAGAAAAGCCGAAAAATGAAGATGGTATTACTTGGATCTAGGTCCCTTGATACACCAAAACTCTCAGGAAGTATTTAGATTTTGAAATATTTAGGCTATGTGTTCACATGTTGAGACTTGCTATTTTTCTTAACATATTCATCAAGAACATAACACAAATGATAATTTTTGATATTCTTCATGAAGAATGAACCCCTGATTTAATCCAGCTCAGTATCAGAGCATATAGTAGAAAACGTATACAGATTTATCAAATATGCATCTAACATCCCTAATTTATATCTCCAAATAGGAGCTTTATATAGAATGTATTCCTGAAAAATAATAACTCCAAGAAATGTCCAATCAAACTAGATTAATTTTATCCCTTTAATTTTTTTTTTAAATCTAAAAGACTTAAAAGTTTTTCTCTGAGAAGTTTAGCTAATTGGGTAAAATGTTCTTTGGTTTTTTGTCTATGGCTGTACCCTTTAAGGAAGCAAAGCCTATCTGAGAGTCTGAAATCCTAGAATTTGTCAAAAATAACAATTCTTAAAAGGGATAAAATGATGTAATCAGAGAATGATGATACCATGTGGTAATAGCAAGATAAGTTTTAAAACATTTATTCAGCTCTAAAATTCACAAATTTTATTTTTGGGGCTTATCATAAGGATTGGCTGGTACACATTTTATATGAAACTCATTATACCCGAAATATTTAGGGTTTATACTTGTTATAGGCCCAATTGTGTCTTCCCAGCCAAATTCATATGTTGAAATCCTAGCTCCCAGTGCTTCAGAATGTAACCATAATATGGTGATAGGGTCTTTAAAGAGGTAATTAAATTAAAATGAGGGTAATAGCGTGGGCCCTAATCCAATATATCTGGTGTCCTTATAAGAAGAGGAAATTTGGACACAGACAGACACACAAGGAAGACAGTATAGAAGGCTGTCATCTACCAGCCAAGGAGAGAAGTCTGGTACAGGTCTTTTTTTCAGAGCCCTCACAAGGAACCAACCCTGCTGACACCTTGACCTTGGATTTTTTGCCTCCAGAACCATGAGAAAATAAATTTCTGTCATTTAAGCCACCCAGTCTATGGTATTACACTTTGTTACAGCAGCCCTAGCAAACTATTAATAATAAAATGCTTTCTGTTGAAATGGGTTACATTGTAAAAACAAAACTCAACATGGGGAATTTCATACTGAAAAAGATAAGTTATCCAGATTTAAAATGACATTTTAGGAAAAAATTATGTCCTCAACCATAATATTTGGAAGTTTCATGCCAAACTTTATGTGGTTTTTAACCACAAAAAAAAAATAATTTTGGTGTGAAGAACATTCTTGATACACTTAAGTTTAACAATTTCACTTAACAATCTTAAAAAATCCACACACTCCTCTTGTTAGTTTACTTTTGAATTATAGACACTCAATTATAGATACTTAAAATCCTCTCCTCAGTGCTGTAATTCACACTGTATTAATAAAAGAGAACTGTTTGGAATGAATAAAGTGTTGCCACTTACTTCCAAATGGTATTTTAATACACATAAGAGTCACCAATTAATTTTGAAGGATTTTGTAGTGTACTATCTTTATGCAGTAGATAAATAAAATTAAATTTATCTATAAGAAAAAAGAAAAGAAGAAAATTCTTATATTAAATAACCATAAAATCAACTCTGTATTATTATTTTTTTCTTTTTTTCAGATTCAGCTTGGAAGAAATCAACTGTGTATTATTAATGATGTATGATAGAGCTGAGTTTGGCAAATATTTTTCTGCAAAATGCCAGATAATAAATATTTTAGGCTTTGCAGATCATACAGTCTCTGTTGCAATTACTTAACTCTGAAGCAGCTATTGATATTATGTAAATGGATAGGTATTGCAGTATGCCAATAAAACTTTATTTACAAAAATAGGTGGTGGTTGGATTCAACTCACACGATGTAGTTTGCCAACCCTGTGATAGAGGATAAAAGGTGTACATAAAAGAATACAATAGAAAAATGGGCTATTGTAGTGTCATATTTGGTTTTGAGGGAGTTTTGTTTGTTTTGTTTTTTAGTTGAGATTTTCTTTTTGTAAAATTAAAGGATCAGAATTTCTTCCACCTGATCCTATTTTAAAACAAAACAAAAAAATAAAGCACATTCACTCTCTTTGGTGAGGTAAATTTGTAACACTGTTATTTGTCTAAGACTTTGGAAAGTAGAAAACATAATTTTATAGTTTTTGGTAAGGGTTTTATTTATACAGTTTTCTCTAACTACATATGAACTAAAATAAAATCCTAAGCCCCCCATTGCTGACTGAATGGACTCATTCTTGGTCAAGGGAACCCCAGAGAAACCTTAAAACTGAGTTCCCAGTCATGATGGGATGGAGGTCAGACATTCCTCATTATACTCCCTCTCTTACTGATAGCTACCGGCCTTTTATCCTAAGGGCTGAACAGAAACCAACCTCATGATCCAGACCAGCATTTTTTCCTGATAAGAGACCACCAATATGCACCATGAAGTGCTTTTAAGCAGTCTATGGAACACACACAGAGAGGGTTTTCATGTCCTTGTTTCACCTTTTTGACATGAGAGGGCAGCCATTTCTGAACATGAACCCCATAATGGGGATAAAGCTCAATTATGCAAGTGCATGTTTCCCTTATCATACATATTCATGACTCTTCCTATTATTAGGTAGACAGTGAGTGAGGGATTCCTGGTCTCCTAGGGACAAAAGTGGGTGCTCTTGCCCCCATCTTGGTCCTGCCCAATCCTAATTCTCCATACTGAAAGGAGGGAATACCCTATGAATCTGCCAGTCATAACTTAGCACACCAGCTGCAAAAGAATGTAGATGACTCTCTAGTCCATGGGCCAAGCAGCATAGGTACCATAGAGTCCAGAAGTGACCTAGAACACCCTGCATGCATAGTTACTTAGACTCTCAACTGTCCAGTGAAAGTGGTTCCATGGTGATGTTTGGGCCACTAGGGAAGTCCCTATCCGGGTACTAGAAAATAAGATGCAGACCATAACCAAGCCCCCCCCCCTTTATTTTTGCTCCCTTCCTTTGGCTCTCCTTTTGCTGTGACAATGGGTGTGGTCATCATCTATGGTGTATGTGTCATGCTCTGTGACCCTATATCTTCCTCTTACCTTATAATCCTGTCTTTCTCTCCTCAATAAACCTCATTTTTGTGCTTGCCTAACTTTGGTGCATCTGGTCATTCTTTGGCCATGAATGGGCCAAGAAGTCTCACCTTTCAGACTGAAACCTGACATACTTGGGGC
Organism: Varecia variegata; assembly: GCA_028533085.1. Lineage (NCBI taxonomy): Eukaryota > Metazoa > Chordata > Mammalia > Primates > Lemuridae > Varecia > Varecia variegata. The sequence continues at coordinate 129,853,792 of CM052437.1, forward strand.
CGTGACTCAGATGTTTCTCTCTAGGCAAGCCTTGCTCTCCGTCGTCTTGCCCTTTGCTCTCACTTTTCCACCCCTGCCATTTCTGTGATTTGTATCTTTCTGCCTATGCAAGCCTTTCTCCATAATGCTCTGGGATTTCCCGTCCTTGCTTTTGCTTTTCTACCCTTGCCATTTCTGTGACTCGGATGTTTCTATTTGGGCAATGCAGCTCTCCTTTCTCCATGATAACACTCCTGCTTTGGTTCTTCCTGCCTTGAATGCTGGAGGGGGCACTGGTGCTTGCTTTCACTTGTCCACCCTCTCTATTTCTCAGACTGCATGGTTGAGTTCTTGGCTAAACCCAGGTATGTGATGAGTTTGGGAACAAGTCCCTTGTGGTAGGGGAGATATCTTTCATTTTGATTCTCTTTAGGGAAGACGGCTTTGTGCTGTAAATTTTATGTTTCTGGGCTTTGAGTTGGTTTTAATAATGGACTTTTCTTTATAATCTGCTGGGAAAGAAAAATCCCCTTCCTGTGTTAAGGCTAATGGTGATCCCACCCCTAGTTTTATCATCACTGCCTGGTAATAAGCAAAGTGGGACTCAGTGCCTACTTTGTTCGGGTCCCTCGGGCTGAGGGTTTATACAGCCCATGGATATGCCTGCACATGAAGAGATCTGGGTTACCTTGAGGCATCTCTTCTGTGTCTGTCCCCAGCATGTCTCCCCAACATGGGGCACAGTTAAATACCTACACCCTTGTTTTATCAGGCCTTTCTCCTTCACCTTCAAGTTGCTTCTTTCACTCTGTCCCATGATGTGTCTTATTTATTGTGGCTGGCCACCCAATCACTGGTGCTTTTCAAATGAAACAGGCTGTTTTACCAACAGATATCTTTGTTCTGTCATTTAATAATGAGAGGATCCTAGGTTGGAGGGGTTGTGCCAGCCTCTCTTCCATCAAATCAGAAAAGAGACATCTGAACTGGTACTTCAGCCGCATGGCTGGCGCTGTTATTTGGGGATCCCCAGCTCTAACAGACCCCAGCAGGTATAGCCTCTCCCCCTTCTCCTTTTCCCCTGGCCATGGGGTCATCCCCTGGGGAAACCCAGCTCTAACTGATCCCAGCTGGCAAAGTCCCCCACGTTTTTCCTCAAACTAGGACAAGTTTGATCCAGATGCTCTACTGTTTGATCTTATTCTGCACAAAAGCCTGGCCACAGTACAAACTGGACAGAGGAGAATGGTGGCCACCACAAGGGAACCTAAATCACCCCACTATCTTACAATTGGACCTCTTTTGCAAGAGGGAAGGAGAATGGGCTGAAATACCATATATATAAGCTTTCTTTTATTTACAAGAAAATCCTCAGTGGTCAAAAGTGTGTACAGAGCCAAGTAAGACTACAGTGTTAAGAGATCCTCCTCAGGTTCCCACTTATCCTGAGCTGCCCCATACTCAGGAAGGGCTACAGGGGACACTACAAAGGGAGTGGTATTGCTGTTTGTACCTTCACCAGGGGGAAAGGTGGCTCAGCTCCTGCCATTGGTGGGAGCAGTGGGGGAGTTTGGACCAATCCTGGTCCATAAACCCTTTAGTTTAATAGTTAAAACAGGATCTGGGAAGCTACACCAATCACCCTGAGAAGTATGCAAAGACATTCCAACATTTGTGTCTAGCCTATGACTTGGCTTGGAAAGATGTCCATGTTATTCTAAGCCAGACTTTAAATGATTTTAAGAAATCCAGAGTGTTAACAGAGGCACAAAAGTTTGTCACCAGATTACATCTTTCAGATCCTAGATATCCAGTGGGTAAAACAGTGGTGCCTGTGACTGACCCAGGGTGGTAATGAATCCTCAGAAGAGAAGTGGGAAAGAGAGAACATTTTCTAGTATGCGTCCAGGCTGACCTCAAGGCCATGAGGCAAGAGGCTGTCAATTATTCTAAGGCCACTGCCGCAACCCCAGGGCCTGAGGAAAACCCCGTAGTCTTCCTGGATCAGCTCTGGGAGACAATAGAGAGACACATGACTCTCAATCTTAACTCCTCTGAGGGACGAGTGATGTTAGAAGACAAATTCTTGACCCAAGCAGCACCAGATATTAGGAAAAATCTCCAGAACCTTGTCCAGAACCCTCCATGGTGACATGGTAGCTGCTGCTAATTCTGTTTTCTATAACAGAACTTCTGAGCTTGAGTCTCAGGCTCGGGAGAAGGAGTGGAGGAAGGAGGCTAGGCATGCCCAGTTAATGGCAGCATTAGCATCCACATTCAGACCAAAGCCAAAGCCTCCACTAAAGGAAGGGATTCCTGGTGTTACATCTGCTGACGTGAAGGGCACTGGGCCAAGAATTGTCCCAACAGGGACAGGCCACCCAGGGCCCCTCATCACTGGTGCCATCAAACAGATCACTGGACTGCACTCTGTCCTATGTGATCATCCCAGGAAGGGAGTCAGTCCCCAGACTGGATCATGGTACAATAATGAAGCATACCGCTCCCATCTGCCCTGTGGCAGATAATGATCACTGGACCAGAACCAAGGGCAACCCTCTTCATAGCAGTTAGATCAGTAAATTTTGTTAATACTGGAGCTGCCTACTCTGTCCTCCTCAGCTATTCCGGAAAACTGACCACTCAATTATATATGGTCACCAGAGTCTCTGGGGTCCCCACTAAACAAATCTTTAGTTTCCCTTTGCTTTGTTTGTGGGAGGACGTGATCACAGAACATTTATTTCTGATAATTTCTAATGGCCTGCCTGTTTGAAGATCATAGCAGCCATATATTTATACTCTTGTCAGAGGCCACTTATTAGTGTTTATTGACACTTTTACTCATTGGATTGAAGCTTTTCCTTGCAGGACTGAAAAGGCCCTTGAAGTTTCCCAAAGACTTCTGGAGGACATCATATCTAGTTTGGGCCTCCCCCAGACCTTACAGAGTGATAATGGTCCTGCCTTTGCTCCACAGGAAATGGCTAGATACCAACATGGCCTTCAAGTAGCTCAGTTCCTGAAGACATTACAAGAACACAAGCTACTGCCTAGAGACCCTTTTTCCCCTAGTCCTTCTGTCAGCTGGGGAACTTCATCAAACCACAGCCCATCAGACCATGGAAGGATGGGTCCCCCACATCTCAGCTAGCTCTGGTGTGGAGAGGTCTTACTTTCTACCCCAACCCCTATCAAAATTCCAAGCATACCTGCTTGGATCCATCATTCTCAGGTGAAGCCATGGAAGGACCAAAATGAAACTCATCTGGCTCTCGTGGACAAAAGGATTCCAACACTGGAGACAAATACTCATGTACTCCCTTGGAGGATCTCCAGTGCCTGTTCAAGTGGATTCCTCCTGCTGTGGCTCCGTCAGAGAAGTGACAAAACTATCCATGAGCAAGACACCTTTTGCCCTGGCAAACCAAACTGCCACTTTTTGCCTTTATGGGGACAGCAGCTGCTGTTAGAGCAGCCACAGGAGGCGCATCCCAGGGCCTGCAGCCGTCTTTGACTGTGCAGGCAGCACAGGCTCTGGTGAAAACTAGCCATGCACTTGCCCTCTTGCAGGAACAGTTGGATTCACTGGAGCAGGTTGCCTTACAAGCTAGGTGGGCCCTTGATCTTCTAACTGCAGCAGAAGGGAGCACCCACTTACTCTTGAAAGAACAGTGCTGCTTCTATGTTAACAGAGGCCATCAAGCTACAAATGGTCCTAAGTTCTACACCAGCCCTGGCACCAACCTTCTCCTCACCTACAACTACCACAACCTACCAAAAACATATACCAAAGTCCCCTGGAGAGACCCCCAGAGAACCTGTAAGAGGCCACCCTAATAGGGATTGACATCTCTACTCAGCACAGGGCAGCCAGATGAGTCTACACTCCTACCCAATGGTTTGGGCCTCTAGAATAGAGAGTGAGAAATATTTAGATAGAAAATTCTTTTAAAACTATTTTCCTCAAAATAGCTTAATACTTTTTAATATCACATAAAATATTATTTTTAAATAGATTCATCCTGTGTGTGCATGTGTTAGTTCAAAGGACACGTTTCTTTTAATATTTAAGAAAAATTTGGTACAGGAAACATTTATTACAAAACCATTTCTTGTGGAACAATAATGTGTAGTTCCATGGTGAAGGCTGCTCTGATGTTTCTCAGGTTTAAATGGCGCAGGTGAGATAAAGGAAAATTCAGCAAGGTCACAAGAGAGAAAAGATTATCCTTAAGTAGGAGAGATTACTGTGTCACAAGCATATAGAAGGAAAGAATTTAAGTATTTCTGGTAGCCTGCTGTTTCCTAAAAGGAGATTTTAGTAAGAAGGAACCATTAATCATTTAGAGACAGTTTAGGGATATTTACACATGATATTAAGAAAAAAATTATTAAGTATGAAATGTCTGATTTCCTTAAGTACTATGTTTGACAGTTGATATCTCTGATATTCCACTTTGCCACTTCCTGTTTTATTTTTATTGTTAAGGTACATTCTCATTCTTTCAAATGCACAATTTGACTTGTGATTATCTTTCAATAATTTTTAGAGCAATTTTTGTGAAACTATGAATAAGTCAAAAATTCGTGTTATTTTTGAATATGAGTTCCATTCCATCGTGGAACCAATGCAATAGAGACAGCTAGAAATATCTATAAGTGTTTGGGAAGGGTGTGGCTAATGAGTGCACAGTACATGGATGGTTTGAGAAGTTCTATTCTAGTGGTTTTAAGCTTGAAAATGAGCCACATGGGCAACCTGAGAGCAAGGTGGATAATGATGAGCTGAAAGCTATAGTGGAAGCAAATCCACCTCAACCTACATGTGAATTAGCAGCAAGGTTGGATGTTACTATTACAAAAATATTGGGCCATTTGAAACAAATGGGCAAGATAAAGAATCTGGATAGATGGGTACTGCATGAATTAATTGAATGTCAGAAGAGAAATCATCTCAAAGTTTGCCTTTCTTTGCTGTCATGACATAAAGGTGAACCATTTCTACACTGTATTGTTACATGTGATGAAAAATGGATTTTTTTTTCATAATCACAGCACAATGGTATGGAAACACACATTCCAAAACTGCATATTCATCACAAAAAGCTAACGCTGTCTGTTTGGTGGTCTGGTGCTGTTATTATTCACTATAGCTTCATAAAACCCGGTCAATCCATTACAGTGGATGTCTACTGCAACCAACTGTATGAAATGATGAGGATGCTTGTGATTAAGCAGCCAAGATTGTTCCATAGAGACAGGTCAATCCTCAATGCTGGACCACATGTCACACAAACAACCTTGCTCAAACTACAGAGGCTGGACTTGGAAACTCTCTATTATCCACTGTATTCACCAGACCTTGCTCCAACTAACTACCACTTCCTCCAAGCTTTGCATCACTTCTTGCAAGGAAAAATATTCAATTCTCAACAATCTGTGGAAAACGCCTTTCACGATTTCATTGCCACTTGCTCTCCAGGCTTCTTCACTGCTGGCATAAACAAGCTTCTGCTATGATGGCAAAACTGTGTCAATAGTTTAGGTGTGTACTTTGATTAAATTGTACCACTTCTTGTTTCAAATATAATAAACTAAACTTGATTCAAAATCGGACGTTTCATATTTAATGACCTAAATCGATTCAAAGACCAACTTTTCTTATCCAGAAATGCTGAAGGGAACCTGCTCAAAATAGTTGACTTTATAAAAGACAGGAAGGACTTTAAGAATTCATTACATTAAATAATATAAATAGCATATGTGCTAAGAAATAAAATTTCTCTAACCAAAGGTTAAAAGTTCTGGCAATTCTCTGGTTGTTTGACAATTCCAAATGAGATCTTTTACCTAGAAACACATTCTGTAAATAAGTTATGAAATATCCTTGTAGTCATTTTGCTATGGTAATAGCATGACATTTGTCACTAATATGATGCAGATATATTGTTTATATACTTAGGGTGCCAGAAAATTTGATATGACATTAAAATATGTAGCTGAATGCCTCTGGTGTCAGTTCTGGCTCATTTAGACACTGTCTTTGAATAAATAAATAGCTGAGTTGATGGCACCTTTTAATTTTTTTCTTCTACTTGATTTTAATAGATTATTACATCTCTCAGAGCTATTTGAAATGCTTTCCTTCATTCATTTACAACATAAATTAACATGTCATTTTTTCCCATGAATTTTTGAAAGCAGATAGGATAGTGACAGTACTTGTACAGTGTGCATCTGTATACACATTTCAAGGCTTTAAGTAATTTGTAAAAGAATAGGCCCCAACAAGAATGTGTCATAGCTATGTGATTATTTTAAGCTAAAATTGCAATGTTGACCTTAGAAAATAAAACAATGACAGAGTCATGGTAAAATAAAATTCAATTTTGGAAATAGCAACTACTGGTTGCTATTTACTTTGTATATTCTGAAACTGGAGGTTACCATTTGACCTTGAGAGGAAACTTTTTTTGAATATCGATCAATATGATTCCAATAATCTTTTCACATTTGCAATATACACTGACTTCTTTTGTTTTTTGGCACTTAAGTAAAAGAAAGATAATAAAATTAAAAATAAATATAATCTTTTACCTGTTAGATAGAACTATAATCTCTTTTGGTAAACAATATTATCATTACACTCTGTACAGTAGTATACCATAGCTTGACATTCATTGTAATATTTTGAAATGTATATTAATTCATCTTATCTTTCTCTTAATATTTATCAATCTGTTATTCCATATTCTCACTGATTACTATGGATTTCATTGATTCAATGTTATATGTCCGTCTTCAATGATATGTTTGCTATTATAATACATCTCTGCTTCTCCCTGAATTAAAATATCAATCCATCTCAGAATTAACTGATATTTTCTATTATTTAACTTTATTGTTTCTATTATTCTGTTCAAGGTATTTTAGAAACTACAATATCTGGACAAGTGTACATAACAAGTTTTCTCCAGAAATTAAATTTTTGCCTGTCCTAATCTGCAAACTTATCTAACTCAACCAATCAGCTTAATTTAACTGAACCTGTAGAGAAATTCAGCAGAAAAACAATACTTCTCCTCATCATTATTTGTGAAGTTTTCATAATAAATATAATAAGTAGAACCAATGGTATGATTACATAATAGAAGTAAGGATTTTTTTTTTAAATAGACAGTTCTAAATGGAGGTATGCTGTTTTACTATGGATACTTATTATATTGCCAAACTGTATGAAATTTCTCATATTCATCCATTGTGGACCTACAAAAATTATAATTTTGGAAGATTATAACCTAAATTAACTCCAGAAAAGCATTTTGAAAGAAACACTCACTAAACATAATTGCAGTTTTACCACTCAGACATCCTTCTGCTATCTCTTTCCAGAGGTTTTTCTCAGTGAGAGTTTACACACTCAAAACCACATAAACAAAATTGGGATCACAAATGAATTTAAATATTGCTTTAAATATTCTTTCTAATTTTTATGAGACTAAATACTTTAAAAATTGTATTTATGACTAAATATTATTTTTTTATAGAGGCATAGATGGTAGCAAAGTTGCTTACCTTGCCTGCCTTGTTTATTATTGTACCCTTAGCATCTAACACACTATCTGGCATAGAATAAACAATAAATATTTTCATTTGAAATGAGTAAGTGGAATGACTAATGTAGAGAATAGTAATGGCTGGTGGTCAAAATCCCTTCTCCTCTCTGTGATTTATCTTCATTCTTGTTTTCTTGTTTATCTTTTCAGTGACTTGGCTATTTTCCCTGCAATATGAAGGCTCTGAGGTCACTCGTTGGGCATGTGCACAGTCACCGTAGGATGGCAGTGGTTTTAGCAGGTCCCTCTTTGTCTCTTTCTCTGCTTCTGTTGGTATCACACCCCACTTTTGGACTTCCTGCATTACTAGCTGATGGCTCTATTGTTTTAGACAATGTCATGGGACATACTTTCTCTAATTTCTGAGCCAACTACATTTAGATCCCTTTGCAGAACACCCCAATCATTGTGGATGTTCTGACTCAAGGAGGGCTCTTCTTAGCTCTCCCTTCCCCTGTTTCTCTCTGATAAAATAGTTGACTTGTGGTTTAACTTACTGCTCTCATGGAGCTGCCTGGCCTGCCTTGTCTTAATTGGGTACTACCCAAATCATCATCATCTGTGACAATTTCCTTATGCTCGAACTTCTCCACACTCTACTTCAAATAAAGTTACTTCCTTTGGGGAGAAGTTTGGAACTCCCTGTCTTATTGACTGCCATGTCCTTGGGCCACAATCTCTGCTCCACTATTCTAGGTCTGGGAGTGAGGAAAGTGGCCTGACTCTCTCTGCATGAGTCACCATGAGCATGGTGTTGGGCAGAGGTTACTTTTTTTGTTTTTTAAAAAGTTATTTTATTTTAAAAATTTATTTTTTTAATTGAGAAGTAAAATTTATATATACTTATATGCATACCTTGTAGAATAGCTAAATCAAGCTATTTAACATATGTACTACTCTATATGTTTATTTTTTGTGGTGAGAATATATAAAATCTACTGTCTTAGCAATTTTTTTGTTTTTTTTTTGGAGACAGAGTCTCTCTCTTTTGCCTTGGCTAGAGTGCCATGGCATCAGCCTAGCTCACAGCAACCTCAAACTCCTGGGCTTAAGCAATTCTTCTGCCTCAGCCTCCTGAGTCGCTGGGACTACAGGCATGTGCCACCATGCCCAAATAATTTTTTCTATATATTTTTAGTTGTCCAGATAATTTATTTCTATTTTTTAGTAGAGATGGGGTCTCGCTCTTGCTCAGGCTGGTCTCGAACTCCTGAGCTGGAGCAATCCTCCAGCCTCGGCCTCCCAGAGTGCTAGGATTACAGGCATGAGCCACTGTGCCCGGCCAACAATTTTTAAGTATAAAATATATTGTTATTAACTATAGCCACCATGATCTACAGCAGGTCTCTTGAACTTATTCCTCAAGTCTGATTAAAATTTTGTGTCCTTTGACCAACATCTGCCCAATTCCCCAAACCCATAGACTCTGGTAACCACTATATTGCATTCTGTTTCTATGAATTCAAGTCTTTTACATTCCACATATGAACGAGATCATGTAGTATTTCCCCTTTTGTGTCTGGCTTATTTCTCTTAGCATAATGTCCTCCAGGTTCATCCATGTTTTCACAAATGACAGAATTTATTTTTTTAAGGCTGAATGGTATTCCATTATGAATATATAGCACATTTTTTAAATCTGTTCATCTGTTGCTGAACAATTAATTTGATTCCATATCTTGGTTATTGTGAATACTGTTGCAATGAATATGAGAGTTTTGATTGCTATTGCTTTGTGGTATATTTTGAAATGAGATAATGTGATGCCTCCAGCTTTGTTCTTTTTGGTTAAAAATTGCTTTAGCAATTTGTGGTCTTTTGTGGTTTTATAAAAATGTTAGAATTTTTTTTCTATTTCTGTGAAAAATGCCATTGGAATTTTGATAGGGATTACAATGAATCTGTAGATTGCTTTGGGTAGTAAGAACATTTTAACAATATTAAGTCTTTCAACCCATGAACACAGGATAAATTTCCATTTATCTGTGTCTGTAATTTTTTTCATCAATGTTTTATAGTTTTCAATGTATAGATCTTTTTCCTCCTCTGTCATATTTTTTCCTAAGTATTTTTTTATAGCTAGTATAAATGGGATTGTTTTCTTTATTTCTTTTTTAGATAGTTCATTGCTAGTGTATAGAAATGAAAGGTGGCTGCTTCTTCGCTTGCCTCGCTGAACACAGAAACTCTGTCCTCCTGGCAAGGTGGGCAAAGACCATTAGGCCCCGAGGGTTCTTGGCTACCACACCTGAGATCTGTGTGAGAAAGGGAGACCATGACTTCTAGGCTGCATTTGTTAGGAAGTTAGCCTCTGCAACTTAGAGCTGAGGAAATGAGAAATGCTACTGTCTTACTATTTGCTTTTATATATCATGAGTCCATTCTTGACTTTACTTTTTATTATTCCATTCCTCCCACCTCCTTTAGCTTGGAAAGTTTACAGTTTTTTTGTCTTATTTTAGTGGTTTGCCTAAAGATTATAATGTGTATACTAGACACAGTTAAATTTAATGCTTAGTCTTTTAAAGTAGTTGCTACATGATTCTTACAATATTTTAACTATGCTTCACCCCTTCCTGCTTTCTGTGTTACTGTTGTTACATGGCATTCAAATCTACATTTCATGTGTCAGAAAATATTATTATATCATTTAACACAGTCCATATTCACTTAGATTTACTCTAATGTTACTGTATGTTCACTCTATTTGTTGCTTTTCATTTCTCCCTGCATCTTCCTATTTCCATCAAAGATAAATTTTCTTTTATTTAAAGAACACTCAATTGTATTTTATTTAGTACAGATCTGCATTTTAAAAATTCTTTTAGTTTTTGTTTGTCTGAAAATGTCTTATTTTACTTTCAGTTTTGAAGAATACTTTTGACTGGTATAGTTGGTAATTACTATCTTTCAGCATGTTAATGATATTTCCTCACCTTCTGGCTCCTATTGTTGCTTTTGAAAAGTCAACTTTAAATTTTTTGTAGCTCCTTTCAAGGAAATTTATATCCATTTTCTGATTTTAATATTTTATTTTTGGATTGTATCAGTTTTACTATAATACATCTAGGCATGGTTTTGTTTTTTATACTACTTGGGATTTTTAGGACTCATCTAATCTGTGGTTTGCTCTCTTTCATCTGTTTTGGAAAATTCGAAGCCATTCCTTCTTCAAAACTTAGCTTTGCCTAGTTGTCTTTCTCTTCTCATTTTGGGATCCAGTTACAGGTATGTTATGCTTTTCACCATGTTGTCTATGTGTCTTTTTTTCTTTACTAAATTTTATCACTTTGTTTCAGTCTGTATTTTTTTTTTTCAGTTCACTTATTTTCTCTTTACTTGTGACTAATTTAATGTTAAATCCAACCATTGAGTTTTTAACTTCAGTTTTATTTTTCAGTTCCAGGCTTTCTACTTGTTTTTCTTTTTCTTTCAAATTCTCTGCCTAAATCTCCCAACTTGTCATTTCATATCTTAAGAAATTTAATAACAGTTCTTTTAAAGTCATACCTGATTATTCCACTGCCTTAATATCCCATCATCTGTTTCTATTTTTTCTTTTCTCTCTTTTAAGATTAATTTGCTTCTTTTTGTAAACCTATTAGTTTTTGTTTAACTTTCATATATTATGTAGAAAAACAAAACTAAATTTCGATCTGAGATTATATTAGCTTTTTTCTAGAGAAATTTAATTTTTGTTTCTGGCACTCAGTTTTCTTGAGGGCAGATACCCATCTTACATATCTTGATCTTTAAATTTCTCCAACCTGCATCAGATTTCCAAAAGCTTTATTTGGCTTTTGTGCATCTCAGATATCCTTCTCCTCAGCTTCTCAGCCTTTCATCCTTAATTTATAAAAAATTTTACAAGTTTTAAAGAGAAAAGAAATGCCAGATATTGGGCTTATTTCTCTGAGCTGCTCTTCTCTCTAGGATCTGGGGTCTTGTCATGCAAGCCTTCTCTGACTGGTAACTCCTCCATTCTTTCAAGCAGTTATAAATATATATATATATATATGCATACATATATATACATATGCATATGTATATATTTAATATATATACACACATATATGATTTCCAATTTTTCTCTATGATACGGTTGTTTTGAAAAGCTAGTTTTTCATTTGGAAGCCAAATTCTGCCTTCAATCAGAAAAAAAATGCTTCTGGTCTAACTTTTTAATTTTATTCTTAGCTGTCCAATCCTTATATTGGAGCTTTGTTGTTTATTCCCATATCTTTCATCCTCTTTATTTATCTCATTGTCCTTACATTATCCTTTTTTTTTAACCTGTTCTCTCATTATGGATTTATGCCTCTATTTCAAATAGCCATGTCTTCTTGTCAATCCTTGTGATTTTGGAGATAGCTTGCTTTTCTGAATGGTCACTATAGAGGTCCAATTCACCATATTTTGCAAACTTATTGCATAAGCTTTGTATTTAACTTTTTCATTCCTTCTTCTTGAGCAATAGATAATATATACTTCGTATACTATTGAGCAATAGATAATACAGGACTATATAACCCTTGACTTTATACTTTGTTTGCTTGCATACTTGTCAAATATATTCTCAATTGCATAGATTGAGGTTGGTTTGGCACCCACAGCTTCATTTTAATTTCTAGTGTGTGGCAGAAATTCGTCTATGACCCATCAGATATTCATTTAGGTTCTGCTCCACTGTTGGGATATCATCACCCAATTCCAGTGCTGTTCTCTCTCATATTGATCCAAGGTATTATATGAAAATCTCTAATCCCTATAACTTTGTGCAGCCAGGGATTTTTTTCACCTTTCTAAACACTGTGTTTAATTTGAGGGTACTATATTTTCTGAATAAAATGTTCATTTTATTGTACTGTATGCCCCAATGAACTACCACCATTTTTCCCCTGCATGTTCTATTAATAATTTGGGAATTGCATTCTTTGAATAGGAGTTTTAAATCTCTGTGTTTCTTTTCATAGTATGACTTACCATCTCTTTGTCATTATCTCAGAATCTCATTTATATTTTCCTGTCACCAAGACCACAACTTATCTTATATTCTTGTAAATTGTAACTCTGATGATCATATATTTGTTCTAGGTCTCAGTTTGCTTGGCACTGATTTGTTCACGCCAGGGATCCCAGCGAAATAATTGTGTTGCCCCTTTCCCTTGATAGTGGCTAGATATAGGTAATGATTTTTGATCGATTTTTATCTTACCAACAAACTGTGCTCCTAATAAATGGCCTTATGTACCCATTGTAGTATAGTTCTAACCTAATATTTTATTTCTTTACATTTTTATGTAACAACAAAAAACTGAATGGGGATCACAATATTTTAAGTTTTTCTTTTTGTGTTCCCCTCTTCTTCTTATAAATTTTTGTATACCACAGGACAGAAAACTTACTTCAGTAAAACCTGAAGCAAACAAATCACAGAGAAAGCAGAAGAAGAGCTGAGTTTGTGAAATCTTCAGTCAAATTTACATGAAAAATTGGTTTAGAGGAAATTAGATAAACTTTCAAACCCAATAAGGTTTATATAAACAAAGACACTAGACATTTAAGTGGTGTCATTATAATAACAATGCATTATACTAAAATACACAGGTAAATAGCTTTTGGCTGTCCTTATTATAGATCGTTATTTTCTAATCCTTAGAAAATGTTAATAAGGGTATCAGAAACGGCACTCTTTTCTTTTGCCACTTTATCTGTTAAACTCAGAATGGATTTAAAGCAATTATAAGAAATAGATTTATCTCTTCACAAAACCAAAGTAATAGATAAATTCTTTTTTGTTGGATTAAGGAATGAACCAGTGTTTATTTAATATTTAAATAGCAAATGGTACAACATAGGCTGCCAAATCCATATAACAAGTATTATTCTCTTATGATGCTTTTAAAGGCATCAAGCACATATTTTAAATGAGATTTTAAAACTTACTGATAGAACATATGCCAATTCCAGCAGCAGTATTTAAAAAATGATTGATGAAATAGAAGGGCATCTTACAAGAAAATTGCAAGCCTTTCTAGCATCTAAAGTGTACATTTTGAAGTATGAATATATTTGAGCAATTGATATCCAGGTTTTTTAGACTAAAATTTAGCTTGAATCTTGAGTCGTTATTTAAATTATTTTTATTATTTGAAAAAGAAGTCATTTCTTACTCATGAATAAATGTGGGATTTGTTTTAAAGGCACATGTTACTCCATGTATAGCTTTAAGTAGTAAGAAATTATCTACTCTCAAATTTCTGATAGAAAAGTACTCAAAATATTTGTTTCTAGCCAAGGGGATAAAGAGAGGAAGACTCTTAGAAATTATTTCAGGGATTCTCAGTGGTCCACAATGATGATACGCTTTCAGGAGAAATCCTCAGGGAGTTTCACTTTCTAGCATTTATCTCAAGGGCCTGTATCATATTCCTCCCAGAAAGATCAGAAGTCTTACGTAGAGAAATAATGCAATCACTCGCATATCACTCATCTATTAACCTTGAAGATCAAGAAGACAACCAAGATATAAGCAAACAATTATTTTAAAATGTCAAAAATAAATTCTACATGTATTTTATTGTTGGGTCAGAGCCATTTTTCCAGCAATCACAAGTTATTTAATGTTTATAAACAATTCTAAGCAGCTTGAATATATGATGTACCAGGTTCTGTGAGTTCTTAGTAAAACTTTAGAAAATGTCTATGGAGAAGATATTCTTAGAGACAGGTAAATGAACAAGATCAAGAAAAGATAGCTGGGTTTGAAGCAAGACAAAAGTGTTAAAGAACAGAGGATTGTGTCATATTGTAAAAATAAAATTAAAAAAATTCCTTTTTTTCTTACTCTATTGCCTGTTGTAGTTTGTATCTTCTCTCTCTTTTACTGATATCTTTACTGATACATAAGCCATCTACTCTCATACCATCTTAATGATACATTGGAGAGTTTGTTTTTCTGAGGTTGAAAATATCTAGATTGTTGCTAGATACAATGACATTTTTTCTACTCTATTACCTTCTGTCTCTCAAATACATTTTGACCAGATCACCTCTGCCTTCCCTGGGCCTCTGAAGTATTTCAAAACCCTGGTGATCTGAACCATCTTACTTTTTTCTCTTTCTTTGATTTCAACAACCCCTCCCTTTTTTCTTTCCACAGCTTTCCACTATTCCATAATTATTGTTTACACCAGGCATCAGTCTTTTTCCTATTTTTCCCCCTTTATCTCTTCCCTTGAGGATTTCACCTGTTCTTCTGACATTAGATATTGCCTCATCAATGATAATCTCTAAGTAGGAAGTGTAGTGATGGAAGAGTAATGAATGAACACTAGTCTGAAGGTTTTCACAGAAAGAAACCAGGCAACCCATAATTGATTTTTTTCTACTGTTTAGGAGGTGTGGAAAGAGGGTCAACATTTCACGTTTGTTTGCTTTTTAGTTTTATAGGGCTTTTTAAAGGAAAAAATTTTTGCCTTTAAATAGTTTGCCATAAAAATTATAAATAGATTAGTATCAGAATATTGAAGTGAATGGAAAGAAAAAAATTGAACGAAGGTAGTATGTTGGTATCGTCTATGTGTAGCTCAAAATTTGTTCTTCTTCATTCTTTATAGACTTATAGTAATATCCTAAACATCACTTAAAATATCACTCACAAGGGATTTCTGAAGGGGTTTTTCACTTAAAGTTAAAACTTGCAATTTGACAGTATTTTAATCAACCTTTTTGGGCTTAATTTTGCTTATTATCTATAGTTCTTGGCCCAGGGTTCGCTTTATGTCTTTTTAAGGAGGAGGACAACAAATTATTAGTGTGTTTTCTGGAAAGCTTTGAGCGAAGCTGAATTCCTCTTACATTGTTTATTTTGTAGTTGGTAATATGCCCTAAAATTATGACTCACATAATTTTATTGAGAAAAATAATATAGTAAGTATGAGGAGGGAATATAATATTCTTTATGCCTTTTATAATTTATTACATAGTTATAAGGCAGATTCTCATGAGAACAGAAAAAATAGATGAGACTCTCCCTTTTTTGGTATCATTTCAATGCACAGTGAAGGTTTTTCCCCCCTGAGGAAAATATATTATATATAGTAAACTCCTTTTTAAGATTTGCTATGGTTTCCTGTATTTGGATTTATGCCTTTGTTAACAATCTGTGTGAAACTAAAGTCACAACACAAAAAATGAGAATGTAATTTTTGTCTAGTACCCCCAAATAGAACAACATACTATTGCAAAAATTTCACAAGATGTTTCAGGAAACTTAAGACTGCCCTTTGGTCATACCCTTGCCTGGTCATGAGATGGCATCTGGGACACCAGGAACCAGTCAGGAAAAAAGAAAAGGTAAGTGGAAAAATGTGCCAGCTATTTAGCCTATTATTAAAAATGCTTTCCTGGAAACCTAAATGCCTATGTATTGCTGATCAGAACCTATTCGTGCGGTCACCCTTATACACAAGCAAGGTGGGGTCTTTAATTATATACATGTCTACATATAAGGGGTAAATGGCTACTGGATGGGCAACTAGCAATCTGCCCTACAACACTAAACACATATTTCAAGGGTAAATTTGCATGAATTTTCCTATTCATGTTTCACAAGAACCCTTCCTGTTAGGTAGATGTTGTCATTTTCATTTACAGATGAGGGAATGGAGGTTTAGATGGGTTCAGTAACTTGCTTGCAGCCACATGGGTAGCAGGGGTAGAACGAGGAGCTGAACTTATCTCTACTTGACACAGTTGCTGGGCTTTTAACCAATATACCTCACTGCTTCTGAGTTGCTGGTCCCTTGTCTCTTGTTGCTTTTATTTCAGGAAACCAGCACTGGATTCCAAAGATAAATTAACTCCTCTGAATGGCATACAGGAAACCCAGGGTGATAAACACTGTATACTTTTTAAAACAATTTTAGGCCCAAGATGTCTACAAAGACTTTTGAATTTGCTTGCTTTGCATTTTCTTGACTTATTAAGGAGACAAGGCACCACCAGTTGGCCTAATACTGTGAAAGGCATTCAAAGATGGAAAGAAACTCTTTCCATGAAGTAATATATCAAATCTTATGTTTCTGAGAGTGGAGGTATTCTGGTTTGCTTCTGTGTTAAAAAGATAATAATTCTGAATCAGTAGATGGATAATTAGAGTAGTAGATGCTATTGGTTGATTAACCCAAAACCTGTTCCCAATTCTCATTCCCTTCCTTGCCTCTAGGGTAAGGGCTGAATGAAAAAGCTGCATCCTTGCTCTTTCAATCTCTCTTCACACCGTGGATGGTCAGGTGATACAACTCTGGTTGATGGAATGTAAAAAGTCTCTTGAGGATGTTATTAGGAAATCTTTTGCTTTCCTATAGAAAAGGACAGATGCAGCAGACATCTTCTTTTTCTTCTTCCTACCTGGATTTAGAACAAATGAGTGGATCTTTTGTTGCAGTTATTTTACAACCAAAGATATTCAGAGAAATATTGGCCTTGATATCATCGAGTTACTGAATCAATGCTTACTTCCAGATTTCTTATTTTCTTTATCTACTCTAAATTATGTTGTCCTTTACTTCACTCAAAGTTATTTAATGACTAATATAATTAGCCATTGTCTTTCAACAAGCACACAACCACCACTGGATTGATTTATTTCAAAAACAAACAAAAAACTGGGGTGCATTGTCTTAGTGTAGTGATATGAAAATTCCTTTGTAAGCCTTTTTGGACTTGGAAAGTAAATAAGTTTCATATT
>CM052437.1:129871643-129907021 GCA_028533085.1 Varecia variegata
GAAACTGAGGCCAATATCATTTAAATGTTATGACTTAAGACACATACTACTTTGTTAGTGATTAGTGGTAGAGATTTGTAACTTTCTTCAGGGCTTTCTTTGTAGTCTCATAGATAACTTAATTTGGTCACCCTAAACAAGATAGAGTATTTTAATAAAGTCTTGACTAGTGCCAAGTACACTGTGATGATAACTTTTAAGAAATATCAATTCTATCCTGGGAAGTGATGAGTGTCCTGTAATTACTTGTTTTCATCAGAATCTTATTATTCCTTTTTATTGCTTGTTTTTATCTGCGTCTTATTATTTCTACCTATATTAGTGACTATTTTAGTTTAACTTTTCTTTTATTAGGTTACAAATTAAGTTTAAGAATTTTATTTTTGGCCAATAGTGAAAACTAGAAAATCTGTTCTTCCAAAGATTGTCTTTGAATACTCCAGCTGGGGGTTACATCCTTGGTCACAAACCTACCTCCTCCCAGCTAAGCTGTATCTTGAAAAATTTGATACCCATATGAGAGTCTTTTTAAATGCCACAAGTTCATCATAGTGAAAATATTATGCTCTTATTATTTGGAACTTTTATTTGTATATTCATCTTATTTTGCTACTTGAAAACTAGTGATGTCTTTATTTGAGATTGAAAGCAGCTAAAAATATTTCCTTGGCATTTTCAGCCTTTTAAAAACAGGATTTTAGATGTGGCCCACATATACTTGCATTACATATTTATCTATAATTTATATGCTATCAATTATATAGGAAATATATAATATATATGAAAATGTGTGGCAAAAAATATGTACCTACATACCAATAATATGAGAAAAAGTATTTTATATCTATTTAATTAAAATGTAAATAGGACAAATGACCAAGAGATCAATTTATTCTATCATGCCTTCCTTAATGACATTAAAATCAGCCATAAAACAATGCCTTTTCTTTTTATTCTTTCTTTCTTTTTTTTTTTTTTTTTTTTTTTTTTGAGACAGAGTCTCACTCTGTTGCCCGGGCTAGAGTGCCGTGGAATCAGCCTAGCTCACAGCAACCTCAAACTCCTTGGCTCAAGCAATCCTACTGCCTCAGCCTTCTGAGTAGCTGGGACTACAGGCATGTGCCACCATGCCCGGCTAATTTCATATATATATATATATATATATATTTTTTTTTTTTTTTTTAGTTGTCCGGCTAATTTTTTTCTATTTTTTTAGTAGAGACTGGGTCTCACTCTTGCTCAGGCTGGTCTCGAACTCCTGAGCTCAAACGATCCACCCACCTCGGCCTCCTAGAGTGCTAGGATTACAGGCCTGAGCCACTGTCCTCGGCCAACAATGCCTTTTCAATGCTAAAATTATTTAATATTAGCTGAATGTTGACATCAAATAAGAAAAATTTTGAACAGATATAAAACATGATTGATTCCAAAGATGTATATCTAAAGAATGTAAATTTAGATAGAAATTAAAAGATTCTAGAAGCTATTTAGCTCAGGTTATTTTTTTTTTTTTTTTATTTCAGCTTATTATGGGGGTACGACTCTGAGCAAGTTCTGAAGGTCTGTGAAACCTTTTCATGAGCTGACCCTGGAGACATGGGGCTGCAGGGAGGCAGGGCAAGGGTTTGGGTAAGTCATGACCATTCCTACTAAAATCTTACCAGCTGAGAATTTATTTCTGTTGCATATTGAGCTTCTCCATGGGCTTTCATTAGAAGAAAGAATTTCATAGTTTTAAAGTGCGATAATGCAGCCTTTTACTTCTACTTCACTGATAGAGACGAACTGACTTCTTCCAGGTCACCCAAGTGAGTTGCAGAGCCAAGCACAGAGTACAAGTCTGATAACCAATAGTTCCTCTTCCCCCAGTTTACTAAAACCATGTTATGAATATAAAGCTACTGATTTTTCTCATATGTTTTCCTTGGAATAGGGAGAAATTCCATGCAGACTCATGATTCACAAGATTTTAGTTTGAAGGGGATTTTTGAAATTAAATCTAAGATCTCTCTTCAGGCAGGAATCACTCTTACATTAGACAAAGTTGACATGCCTACAACTTCTTGTAATGTGTCTAGGACAGGAAGCCAGCTACCGCCTCAAATAACATATTTCATTCCTGCAGGGTTCTCAACATTAGGAAGCACTTTCTTGTCTTAGCTAAACCCTTGTTACTGTAACATCTATGTATCAGACCTCAGTTTTCTCTTTAGAGTAACAAATAATAAATCCAAATCATTTTCCCTTCAGTAGCTAACTGTTTGAAAATAGTTGCTGTATCTCCCTGTAGAATTTTGTTCTCCAGGTTGAAAATTCCTCATTCTTCCAACTCTTCATCAGGTTGTCTGACAACTAAAGAGTATATGGCATTGTTTCTTTCTGTTACCAGGGCAATATATTTCTAAGACTGCAGTCTAGGATTCTCCTAAGGGAATATTTAGGAGTGAGCATGGGGATGTAGCCAATTACGCACATATTGAACTCTGACTACTAAGTCTTTTTTCTTTTTATGTGAAGTGCTGAACATTTTGGTGCCTGTCAACCTATATTTGTTTAGCTGATTTTATAACCTAAATATAGAACTTCCTGGCTCTTTCTAATAAATGTAATCTTATTTATTTCAGCCTATGTACTATGTTATGCCTATCTTTTGAAATACAGTCGTGACATTTATTATGTACACTGTGGTTATATTTTCAAGTCACCTTGAACTTCTATACACATGCTTTTATTCCCCATACAAGCTGTAGATGAACATTGAGAAGCACTACTGTGCCAAGAGAAAGACCTACACACACATGCACACACATGCATGCACATGTATACACACACACCAGCTAGGCATAGAAACATTACTATTCATACATTATTTCTAACCTTTATGAATTAACCAAATTGTACTTTCAGTGTCCCATATTATATCATATTTTTCATTACCATATTTTAAAATACTTTGTAAATCTCATGCTAAAATTAAAATGCACAGAGTCTATATTGTATGGCCTTGACCTGATAATCTAGTTAACTTTAAAAGAACAAACAATATTCTTAGGGTATCACAATTATGTGAGTGATTTAAACTTATTACCCATTATGTTCCCATTATCTCCAACTTTGAGATGTGCAGTTAAATATATTCACAGCTTCACCCCAGTCCTCTCTCTGTAGTTTCCCTGTCACCTCTTGTTTGGATGGAAGTTGTCTGATAGTAGTTTCTTTGGGAAGCACTCATGTAACAATATTACCTGAGTTCTTGAATGTTCAAAATGGTTTTTTAATAAACTTTATTCTAAAAAGACAATTTTGCTAGATATAAAATCCTGGGGACAGTTTGTTTTTTTTTATTGTCTTCTGATATTAAATGTTACCATGTAGAAGTCTGAACTCAATGTAATTCCTCTCTCATACGCCCCCTCATCCTTTTTTTGTCTAGCTGCCCAAATAATTGCAATAATTCTACTAGGACAAGTCTTACAATTTCCCCTGTGATTTGGAATGAAATTATAATCTGTAGATTTAAGGGTTTTTTTTATTATTTACAGGAAATTTTCTTCAATGACATATTTTTTCTTCACGCATTTTTTTCTATTTCATTGTTTTATTAATCTTCCTTGGGTACTCAAATTTTGTATATGGTGGGATCATTTTCCAGTATTTTCTATTGGTGACTTTCTTTCTAACCTTCCTTTTCCTTCCTCCCTTCCTCTGTCCATCCCTCCCTCTCTCCCTCTTCCTTTCCTCCTTTCCTTCCTCTCTTCTTCTCTCCCTCCCTCCTTCCTTTCCTTCCTCCCTCCCTTTCTTTCTTCCTTCCTCCCTTTCTCTCTTCTTTTGGGACTCAGTTGCTTTTCTCATTGCCATGCTGTGTCTTCTACCATAGTCTTTGTTGTGTTTATTCTCTCTTATACTCCCTGTAGTTAATCTTTCTTTATAAAATAGTTTTGTGTTTTTCTTCTATCTAGAGTTCTACCAATTCATTTTCTGCTCATATTGGCTGGCCATCTCCTCCCTGAGTTCTTCTATTTCATCTTTGCAGCCTTCTTTCATAGCTAAAATTGCTTCACTAAGGTTTTTTCTTTAAATATTTGATTATAATTGTCATCCACGCTGGACAACATTTTTTCTGACATTCTTTGTATGTTTGTAAAGTTTTATAGATAGTTTCCCCATTTTTTCTTATAGTTGTTTTGTATGTATGTATATTTATCTTCCTTTCTTACTCATATTTGAATGTTTTGGGATTTTCTGTATCAGCTATCTGTAAGAGGTTCCAGACCATAGTAAAAATGTACCCCACAAGATCTACGCATTTTACAGTGAGATACACAAGTTTACAACAAAAAGTCCTATGGTCAGCAGAGCAGACAATTTGTTTGCATGCTCAGTATTTCTAGCACCTAACACATTCCCAACCTGCACACTGGCAGCCTCACTGAATCCTCACCAGGCATTATGTACATGATTGTGACCAGTTCATACATGAGATACTGGGCTCCCAGCTGCACCATGTTGAGGTAATCACCCAGGGAACTCCCAATCTCATAGCCCACCTTTGATGCAAAGCATGAACGTACTAGTGATGACATGGTAGAAAAAGTTGACCCAGTCCTCCAGCCACTCAAAGGACAAGGACAACCCTCTTCATGCAGCTTAATTACACTTCTCTCTAGATGATGTAGATAAAGAGAGCCCAGGTAAACTGAGAAATGGTATTTGCCAGTGCAGAACACTTCACTCCAAGGTTCACTTGTTGGAGAAAAAAGAAGTCATTGAGAACATTGGGAAGGTTGTCTGCAACCTTATGATCTGGGCCATTACTATTTTCTGGTTGAGGAAATATTAAACTTGTGATGTTTAAATAACATTAAATGAAGTTTTGCAAGAAGTGCTGGAGTAGAGATCATCAATAGGTCTGCATAAGTTTGGACACAGCTGGGTGCTGCCTAAACAGGAGAAGCGGGATCAGTGGAGGTTAATGAAGAGATCTCAGCAAGGGAAGCAACAGAAGAGCAGAACAAGCATGCTCCTTTGCAGGATTATGGTTACATGCTTCAAGTTATGGCTCCTATATACTTGGCAGATTAGAGTATCATAAGCAGAAGAAATGGCAAATACCACTGAAACGCTGGTAACCTGTGATTGAGAGTATCTTAGTGTCCAATTCTAGCCTCCTAAAGTGGTCAGCAACATGGCAGCTTATGAAACTGATCACAAAGACCATCCCCTGGGCCAAGAATGCTGGGACTGGTAGGGTCTACAACTTCTTTCAGAAGTCAGAATAGACAGGCAACCCAATCTGTGGTGCTCAGGAACACCCTCAATTACTATTTTCCCCATTTTAAAGGTAAGGAAAATGAAGCTTGGAGTGGCCAATAATTTAATCATGTTTGCAATTAGAAAATGGCTCTCCCTTCATATCTAGACCACTTTGGACTTGGTAACATGGTTCTGGGCATCCTGATACATAATTTATTCAGTAGCACCAATCCTGCTGCTCAGAATTGCTCAAGGCCTTCATGTTCTGAAATGTGTTGCCACAGATACCATCCACATAAGTTCAATTTAGGTCCAGAGAAATTCCAGCAGGACATCCCTGTCCTCACTATGCACCATTCCCTGGGTCCTGTTCCAACTGAGGAGAGTGACTAGACAGCTACAGGTAGAGGTAGATAACAGCAGGGTGAGCTCTATTTATTCATTTATTTACTTATGATAAGAAACGTTTAAATATATTTAAAATTTAAAAGGAAATGCTAGAAGTAAGGAAATTTTGAATATTTCTGAGAAAGGGAGTAAATGGTAGGTTGAGGTATTTGTTCTGGGCCTTTGATGGAGGGGTTGATTTTGTTTAGGAAGTGGGCAACCCCATTCTTTGAGTCAGAACACAAATAATAACATTGGTTGTGTATGGTTTTAAGATTTATTTGTGAAGAGAAGAGACTCTGAGAAAGATTATGCTTAATGGTCTCATTTTTTGGACAAGGCTGGAAATGAGATTTTTTGTTGAGAATTGTGATAGCAGGTTTTTTTTTTTTTGAGACACAGTCTCGCTTTGTTGCCCGGGCTAGAGTGAGTGCCGTGGCGTCAGCCTAGCTCACAGCAACCTCAAACTCCTGGGCTTAAGCGATCCTACTGCCTCAGCCTCCCGGGTAGCTGGGACTATAGGCATGAGCCACCATGCCCGGCTAATTTTTTGTATATATATATATATATATATATATATATATATTTTAGTTGGCCAGATAATTTCTTTCTATTTTTAGTAGAGACAGGGTCTCACTCTTGCTTAGGCTGGTCTCGAACTCCTGACCTAGAGCGATCCACCCGCCTTGGCCTCCCAGAGTGCTAGGATTACAGGCGTGAGACACCACGCCCGACCAATAGCAGGTTTTTTAAATGAGGGATTTGCAGAAGGTGTCAAAAGTTTAGAAAATCTGGGAAAGGAATGGATAATGATCAAATGGTTTAAAAATACTATTTCAGTGGTATTGACAACCCTACTGAGGTTAAAAAACTAATTTTCAGTGGCCTAAAATGACAAAATAGTATTTTTTCTGTATTCATGTCATTCCGATATAGGAAGAGAGAAAAGATATTGCATCATTAATTTAGGATGAGTTTATGCTTGAAAAATGTTGAAGAAGGGCAGTGGTACCAGGGAGTTGAGGGAGTTGGGGATAGAGTAGTGCAATAGATGAATTGCAGCATTCAGACAAGATTGGGAAGAGAAACCAGGAGGCCAGGAGCAGCCCGATACAGTAGGAGAAAATAGGAGACCACAGAATCCCAGGTCTCAATAAGATCAGAGTACCCATATAATGGCTTGAAGGATGTCGATGATTAGATGGTTGTGCCCAGGGAGTAGAGTATCGGAATTTACGATAGGAGGTAGAAATAATGCATTGATGAGTTGGCATTCTAACAAATTTCCCTTCCTAGGCTTTTGGTTTGGGAGGTGTGGCAGATGAGAGAGTCCACTAGCGGGGGCTGCATGAGAAATGGTATCTTCATGCTATGGTCCATGTCAGGTGGAGATGAAGGTGGATGATGATTATGATAAAGAAGAAAGTTATTTCTGAAGGCTTACTGTGTGCTAAGCTCTGTCCTAACTTCCCTGCATATATTTACTGGTTTAATCTTCATAATACTCTGTGAGGTAAGTACTATTATTATCCCAATTTATACATGCTAAATTAAGTTGCCCAAATTTATAGAGCTACTAAATAATAGAGAGTGGACTTGAAAACAGAAAAACTAATTTCAGAGTCTGTACTCTTAAACTATTAGGCTATACCGCTGCTTGAAGATAGACTGCTCTGAGAAAAGGTTGTAAAGAAAGTGAGTTTGTTAATAATGTATAGGAAATCCCAGAGAGCACACTGGAAAAGTGTTGAAGGTGGAGGGGAGCAATGGGAAAAGGCAAGGAAGAGACCCAGAGCAGTAAGATGGTGATTAAGGATGTAAAGTGGAAAGTCACCTTGCTTGCGAGAGGATCTCTGCTGCTTTAAGAATGCAGAGAAGATGAACACTCTATTCTTACCAGGGGCTCTTATGTGTTACATCATTCATCTTTTTTGGTAATAGAATATGCCTCCAAACATTTATCCTGTGGAAATAGGCTCAAAGCAAGGATTCTTACACATTTTGAGTCATGCATCCTTATTGAGAATATGATGAAAGCTTTATACTTTCTCTCTAGGGAGAAAATGCACATAGGCATAAATGCAGATGGAAAATGTTTATTTGCCAACATTGTGGGAGAACTGGAGAAGGTATATGATTTTGAAAGAGACCTATAGGAATATAAAGACTGGACAATATTTCCCAGGTATCTTTATAAGATAGGGAAGGCCCTGTGTGATAAACACAGAGATTTGGAGAGAACAGAATATGTGGATACTAACAAGAAGAGAAATAAATCCAGTGAAGTCTTATGAGCTGCTCCTCCATGACCTCACAAATTTTATTACCTCCATAAAACTCATGATATGTTTGATGTGATTGGAATTTCATGTGGAGGCAAGTGAGAGGAGGCAGAGCTTCACTTCTGGTTTGAAGGTGAGGGAGCACAAAGCAGGCTGCCCTGACTCCAGATCAAAACAAAAAGAAGCACAAGGAAGGCGCACATAATGTGCTTTTCAGTGTCCCAGACCCTACACCTGGAGTTTGGCTGAAATTTTGCTAAGCCTCTGAGGGCAGAGAAGATCCTAAATCCCATCTGAGTCACATGCACATACTGGCAAGACTTTTCCCCTGTTATTTCAAGGGCCTCTCTGAAGCACATCCACATAGCTTAGGCTAAAGCCTTCATCTGTGAAGATATTTCTCTAACACTATTTTGGCTTCAGACAACAAAAAAGTGTGACCCTAATCAATCACCAGCAGTCTTTTCAGTATATGGGAATCTAAGGATTTCTGAGAGTTTCCATTTGTGTGTGTCTGTTTTTCCTTCATGCTTCACTGAAGATTGAGCA
This sequence comes from Varecia variegata, assembly GCA_028533085.1. Classification (NCBI taxonomy): domain Eukaryota; kingdom Metazoa; phylum Chordata; class Mammalia; order Primates; family Lemuridae; genus Varecia; species Varecia variegata. The sequence goes on from CM052437.1 coordinate 129,880,115, forward strand.
AGTTCAATATTGAAGCCCCTTCCTGTACAGACTTGAGCACTGTGAGTGTCTTACCTGTCGTGTCAGTTCTCCGCTTTTACCATTTTGTTCCCTTTGATGTGGGACCTGCGCTGGAGGCATTCTGAGGGAGAACGTGGGAAGTTTGAAAGTTAGGCCACCTCCACTGCCCAGAGAAATGCAAAGCCCCGGCACACACAGGGCTGAGTTCAGTTTTCTTCTGCTGGTAGAAGGGGAGTGTTATTTCACAGGCTTTTGTCTGCCTGATGTTGCTGAAGAAGCAAAAGTTCTCAGGAATAGCTCTGTGATATCACTGACCTCAACTGATTTGGAAGAAACAGTAGCTTCCAAGATGTTTCTGAATTGTCAGACTGAAGCCTACATATATTTCCTATTTTCTTCCTGTCAAAGAACGAGACCATTCTTGTTAAAAATGACTAGAGATTAAATTACATAGACTTCGTACAATATTTTAAACAGGCATCAAATGTCTTTTCATGTCTCTGTCTCTTAAGGAACATAGGAGATCCAAAGGTCGGACAAGGTAAAGAACCTAAATTAAGCAGAATTAGAAACAAAAACTGTTTACTTGGGTGAGACTTAATTAAATATTGAGATCTAGGCATATGAAATATAAAAGTGAATTTGATATTCTCAATGCCCTCACAAGGTTTACATTCTAGCTATGAATGTAGACACAAAGGTAAACACAATGCTGAAAAGCTTTTAAAATGATACTCATTTAAAAAGTGACATGTGCATGCAAATGTGTAATTTACCTGAGCATCCATATGTGAATTTCAAAAAAAAAAGAAAATAATTAATGCAATAAGCTATTTGTTAGGTAATAAACATGGAGATACTCCTAGACTCCTGAGTTCGTTTGGTTTGCTCTTGCAAATTTCAGCATGTTTATACAATGTCTGAGCTCATTCCAGGGATATGAATTCAGGACTGAGAAGAATATTTAGTCTAGAGGTGCCCAGATGTGGTGGACACAATTCTAAAATGATCCCCAAGGACCCATGACCTTGTATAGTCCTCTTCCCTTGAGTGTGCAGAGTGTATATTAACCTGTGAATACTATGAAGTATCACTCCCACAATTATGTTAAATTATATGGCAAAAGGGAAGGGATTTTTCAGATATAATTGAGGTCCATAATCAGTGGACTTTGAGTTAATCAGAAGGGTGATTAGTTCGGATGGGCCTGACCTAATCAGATGAGCCCTTTAAAAGAGGAACTGAAATCCTCTTTGAGTTCTAAAAGTTTCTTCTGCTGGTCTTGAAAAAGGAAACTGACATGGAGTGAGGGAAGGCCACATGGCAAGGACCTGAGAGTGCTCTCTAGTAACTGAGAGCTATCACTGGCTCATAGCAAGAAAATGGAAACATCAGTCATGCAACTTTAAGAAACTGAATTCTGCCAACAATGACATGAGCTTGGAAAAGGACCTCAGGCTCCAGAAAGGACTGTCATGCAACTGACACCTTCAGTGCAGCATGTGACACTTTGAGCAGAGGGTCCAAGTAAGCCATTCCTGGACTCTTCATTCAAAGAAACCATGAGAGATAGTACATTTTGTTCTATGCTGCTGAATTGTGGTAATTTTGTTATACAGGGATAGAAAATGAATATACCAGAATTAATTGGTTAACTAGTCAGTGAGCATCTATTGAATGGCTACTTTGTGTGGTAGATATGCTTATTTATAGACTTCTGGGAAAGAGTTGTTTAATATTACCCGATTTTATTCAGAAAGTGGGCAAAGGGCTCTTGAAATTCTTGAAATGCTAAAGGCTGTGAATGGCAATTGGCTGGTTCTTTCCTTGGGCATAAGAATTAATGGTACACTGGGACATTTTAGTTTTCTCTGGAAAAGTTATATAGATTTCTGTGTTTCTTTTAATAAAATACTTTAAAAATAGTACATGATAATCATACATAATAATAATAGATATATGATAGATAATGAGTGTTGGGGACTTACAAAGTCCAAGGCACTTAGCAAGATGTTTTATTATGAATAGCTCATTTCATGCTCATATAACAATGTAAAATTAGCTCTATGATTTTCTATATTTTACACAACTCAGGTTTGTGAACTTTAAAGCCGGGATTTGGAGCCACGTCTGTGGCTTGTCATTTTGGTAGTCATTTCTATACTCCAAAATAAGTGTGTGAATCTTCTACAATATTAAATTTCATCATGATTAGTTTGCATTAGTTTCCTTCCAAAGTATTGTTATTTGTGATAACATAGAAAAAGAAGACAAGGGAATGGAGCAAGATGACCTCATAGAAACCTTCAGGGATCATCCTTCTACATGAACACCTAATTCAATAACCATTCATGAAAAGAAGAACCAGAAATCAGGTGAGAGATCATGCTACCTGGTTTTAACCTTATATCAAGGAAAGAGGCACTGAAGAGGGAAAAAAGATAATCTTGCATCGTCTATGCCACCCCTTCCCCCTCCCCTGGCAGTGCCAGGCCAGCATGCTGAGTGAAGGGAAAATTTGTGTGCCCAGGGGAGGGGGAGTGGAGTGATGGTGGGGCTTTGAATTGAAACTCAGGGGTGCCCTGGCACAGGGGAACACAGTACAGAGCCAAATTATGCCAGTGTCCAGGGAGGAAGTATTTTGACCAGCCTAGCCAGAGGGAAATCCTCCGACTCAAAGCTCAAGTTCCAGCTGGCACCACCACCTGCAGACAAGGAAGAGACTGAGACCTGGACTAAATTTGTAAGGCAGTTGGGCCAAAAAGGCTGCAGTCCTTGGGCAATTCTTGTGGCTTTTCTGGTCCCGAGCCAGTGGAGTTGGGGTGCACTGAGCCCTGGTAATGAGTGCACTGAGCCCTGGAATTTCCTACTAGATGAGGAACAGGGGGAGGAAATGGCTTTAGAAAGAAATGAATAGCCAAAGAGCAGAGGAAAACGTAAGAGTAACAGAGTATCTATAAGGAGCAGAATGAGATGAGTCTGGGAAGCAGCTAAAACCATGAAACCAAGTCTCTTATGTCCTACTAAGAATGTTATACCCTGTTGAGTAGGCAGTGGGAACTATTGAAGGAGTGTGATCAAATTTATTTTTTGCTTATATTCTGAATAAAAGTGTGGAAGATGGTTGGGAGGAAAAGAGGAATACTGAAGTAAGGAGACAAATTTTGAGTCTTTCCCAATAACAGTCCAAGCAACAAAAATATGATGGTTCTATCTAAGACAGTGGCAAGAATGATGTGAATGGAAAGAAGATGATAGATATATTAGAGAGATATTTAAGAAGTGGATTTAGCAGGATTTGGTGTCTCTGTGTTGGCTGGGGATTTTAAAGTTGAGATAAGTTTTTGGCTCTGTTGAGTCCAATTAAGTATCCCTAACAGTGGGAGAAATTGGGTTGGGCTGGAGGAAAGAGGGGGATTTAATAGTTACTTTAAGATATAGTTTATTTCAGCAGTGGTAAGGTCCAATAGACAGTTTGATATACAGCATCTGTGGCATCAGAGAAGGGTCTGAGCCGGAGACAAAGATGTAGGAGTTAAGGATTTAGTTGATGCTCTGGGTGTAGATTAAATCACTGTGAGAGAGTGTGTAGAATGATGGAAAGGGCATGAGGAACCAATCCTGGAGCAAATAATCATTTAAAGGGAAAGTAGCATAAAAGTAGCTGAATATGTAAGCCAAAAGCTGCCATCAGAAACATGGTGGATTTATAAGAGTGAGGAAAAAGCCAAATGAGCAAATTTCAAAGTTGAAGAAAAGGTAAATAGCATATGCTGCAGAGAATTTGATTAAGATAAGGACTAAAGGGTGTCCACTGATTTGAATGTTAGGGATACAACTGGCATTTGCATTTTTGCTTTCAGTCACTGTTCTCCTTTGTAGTATCGGTACCTTGATTTTGTTTTGTGGGAACTTGACCTTCCCCACTCTGGGTTCATATGTATTGGTAAAGCTGAATATACCCCAGGATCCAGGGGTGAGGCATATGACTTAAACCAAACTAACAACACTTTCTAGCCTCCCGGTCATTGTGATTGGTTCAGGGAAAGCACATAACACAGGTCAGGCTAATCAATAAGATAAAATGTGCTGGACTTTTTTTTAACTCTAAGAAAGGAAGATTTCTCTTTCTGGTTAGGTGCATAGAGGAGGAGCTGGCTCTGCTTCTGCCATACTGTGACCATGTTCACCCTGGGAATGGAGACGACGCTGAAGAAACCTTCTTTGTAACCTCATAATATGCTGAAATAAAAAAAAAAAAAAAAAAGAAATGGAAGGAAACCACAATCTGACTTAAAGCGAAGCTCAACCCTGTACTATTTAGTTACAGGATCTGATATATTCCTTTTGAACCCCTGAAGCAAGACAGGGGTGTTGGTTCTATTAGTGTAAATATACCTTTAATGTGCTGATTTTACATTTTTCTAAGAAAACCAAATTTATTTTATTTATTCATTCAAGAAACAGGTACTGAGAATCTATCATGTGCCCAGCACATTTTTAGGCACTAGAGATAGAGACTATAGCAGTGAGAAAACGCCTTTATTTCCCTAGGATATGCATTTTAATGGGAGATACAGACATCAGTGTAAGTAAATGCATGTGCACACACACACACACACACACACATTCCATACTTCAAATAGTAATAAATGCCATAGGGAAAATAAGGATTAAAAATTAGTGTGATTTTATGTCTGTTCAAGGTGGGAAAGATAGAGAGGTCAGGGGAGAGAATTGCTTCTCGTCCTGTCAGTGAAAGGGAGCATTTTATTAGAAAGTCTAAAGCGTTGAAATTCACTCAACAATCCCTTGATCTTCAGGAAAGGGGCTTTCCCTTACCTGTTTCCTATCCCATACTCCCAGGAAAATTTGCAGTAGCCTTAGTGTTTCTCTTTGAGAAGTTCACATCCAACTTTAAAAAAATATTTAACTGTGTAATATGAATTGCATCTGAAGAAATAGCATCTAAAGGACTTGGTTGAGGTCATTCTGGGTTTTATGACCTTCAATGGTGAATACAATATTAATTTCAAAAGGGAGATCACCTAAATTGGACAGACTTTGGAATGAAATGCTGTGTGAAAGGTGAATATTCAATCACAGGCTTCAGTTGTTGCTTTTGAACATGTTTCTTTAAAGCTGGGTTAAAGAGGATGGCTTGCCATAGGATTACAAGAAAAGGGTTGTCTTGGCAAGCGAACAGACCCTAAGCTGTGTCCCTTTCATCCATCTTTAAAATTAAAGTGAGGTTCAGCAGATACCTTGAGGAAAGATATTAAATTGCAGATTGTGCAGTTTTGTTGTGCCTGCAATTTCCCAATGTTGCTAGTGAGAAGCTGAGAAGGCCCTTAAAAGCCTTTGTGCTTGGCACCTGCAGAAATCTAATTTCTGATGAATAGGGCCCTAATTGGGTCAATTATTCTATTATACTGCACAAGAGTACTTCAAACTGCTGCTTCAGTAAAGAGAGGCGCTTTAGTCTCCCCATTGGTGTTCTCCAATTTGAACAGAACTGAGAATCTCACATTTAATTTTTCCTTTCCCAGCGTCAATTTTGTCTTTCCACTCTCAGTTTATCATATATGAGTCAACTGCTAAATTAAAGTGAAACCACGTTTTCACCTCCAAAACCATGGCTAAGATAACAAAGAAGATTTTTTTTGACTCCTTTAAAAATTGTTTCTCATACATTTGCAAATACATGCGGCAACTACTTTAGTGCATCTTGTTCGAAGGGAATAGTCTTTTGATTAATTATTATCTTTAGGGAAAGAATAACACAGAAGAAGAAAGAAGAGTTTGCATTTTATTTGTGGATTATATTACACTTTTGCACATATGTAAGGCTCTAATTTCAATTTTATTTCCTTATTATTTCAAAGGATTGCACCCGTTTCTTTTTCACGATCACATACAACTTGGGAGTTAGCAATGAAAATAGAATTTTGAAACTGACACATGATGACACTTATAGACTCATTATTTTAATGAAATTTATTTCTTAGACATTTCCTTTTTGCTAAATGTTCTAATTTGTAACTTAAAACAGAAACCTCTTTAATTAGTATGAGTACTTTCACTCATGAGTTGGTCTGTGCGGAGATGGAATTATGCCATTAATAGCTGTTTATTGAAAAGGCTATAGTACTGGGCAATAACTTATACCCTATGACGAAGCTTTTGCTCAGGCTTGGGTACAGCAGAGAGGACATCATCTTAGCTTTCGTAAGAGGCCAAAAAGATGCACGTCATTTAAAAAAATGAATTCAATAATGTATTTAATGACATATTTTGTAAGAAACCCCAAATTTAGCATCCAGCACGTATTAATGACTGAAAACATTAATTTTCTTTCTTTTCTTGAGATATGCTAGGGATTAGTCCCTGATCCTGGCATTAACAGAAAACAAAACAGTGAAAAGATGAGCAAGGCAGGTCCTTATTTTTAAGTAATTTGTAGTTTAAAAGGAGATTACAAATTACATGCTTAATTGTAATATAAAATATTCTATAATATTTTAGAATATTATATTATAAAAACAAAGTACTATGAGGGCTTAAAAAGGGTGTGTGAGGATATGTAAATGCATGTATTTGTGTGTGACTGTGTGTGTTTCCATTTTGTAGCATCCTGTCACATTCATTTTGTAATCTTTGAGCAGATGCAGGTCTGGACTTAAAAATATCAATTCTGTATCTTTTCTAAGGTATGCATTGATACTTCCCACAGCTACACTGGAATTGATTTTTCTACGCTTGCTCTGATAACCATGAATCTAGCAAGGAACATGGTTTGATTGATTTTATGGTGAGTCAGAGGGAATAAAAATTAGTATGCAACTTTTTCTGCTTTCTTTCCAGCAGGGCTTGGAAGAAGTTGTATGATTAGTGCTTTACGAGAATTCTCTATGGATTAGTCTTCCTCATAGAGACAGTACTATTGTGATTAACTTTCTTCCTCAAAGAAATTACAAAAGTTGAAAGTTTTAATTTGTAAGTCTTTTCATTAATTTAAATTTAAAAATACGGTAAAGTATCCATAATAATATACTTTTGACATTCTCTCATTAACATATTGGTCCTTTTTGGTTTTATTTAAATCAATGTTTTAACTGTACTTTTTCACTTTCCCAATTATCATATGAGGTTCTTTGCTATGTCTATTGTTATGTAGTTTTGCCACTCCTTTAAAATATTAGCTTTCCAGAGAAGTCCCATTACCTAATTGGTCATGAATTTAAACAAACTTAAAATATGTGTCACATCTGCCATTGAAATAAATAAAATTCTAGGGCTCATTTATGACAACTATGTGTTACAGTATCTGAGGTATTCTACATACATGATCTCAATGAATCCTTATGAATCTTTGAAACAGATAACAATATCCCCATTTTAAAGATGAAACTGACACCCAGAGAGGTTCATTTATTCATTCAAGTTTTTACACAGTTAATAAGTGGCCAGGTTCATTTTGTCTGAGTCCAAAGGCCTATCCTTTTTGACGTTCTATTCATCTCCAGTGCCTAAGTTACCACCTTACACCTGCTTACGGAATCACACAGTTTTAGAAAGTTCGAAATGCTTTCTCTCCTGAAAAATTCCTTTGAATATACATTCCCACAAACTTAGAAGCAGTGGTCTGAAGATTAACTTTTTCCCATCATTTTTAAAGCTCAAACTTCAATGTAATGTTGTTCCCAAAATAAGTGGAACAGATATGGCTTTGATCATTAAATATGTTTCTTTGAAGATATAAAGTAAGAGGAGGAATGCCTCCTTCAGGCAAAGAACCTTCTCCCACAGTTCTCAATATAGCTGAGCAGATTGGGTCAAATATGCTATAGGCTTAAAATGCTCATATCTAGACTTCAAATACTACCCCCACTCAATCATCTCTCCTGCCTTCAGTCAGTCAGTCGGTCAGAGTCATTCAGTCAGTGATTGTGTGAAAAAAGACATAGTCTTTGCCCTCAGGGAGTTCTTAATCTTTTAGGGGAGGCCAGACATGCACACAAATAGTTATAAGGCAGGATGTAAAAGACACCTCAAGGAGTCAAGTAAGATTGATGTGAAATAGGGGAAGCAGAAGAAAGTATCATAAACAGAGTATCCTCTGATCTTTTTTGACTGTAAATGCCATGAGTGCTGGGACCATGTGTGCTTATTTGCTAATATGTCTCTAGCATACAGCATGGTGCCTGGCACATAGGACATGAACTATATAAATTATTTAAATGCATAGGTAACCCATTATACATACCCATAAGTTCCAGGAAAATGAGGTGGTACAATCTCTTAGCCGATTATTCATGCATACAGTGTCTAGAGTAAGTTGCAAAATGTATCCTTTCTTCCATTATCAAGTCCACAGTAGTTGTATAGAGTCCATCTCAGATAAACATCCATGGGTTCCCTTCACACTCTGGGATCTCTTCCTCTTCCTCCCTAAGATCCTCTGGACATTTTCTGCCCTCTCTCTCCTACCCTCCTATATCATGGAGGGACAATGACATCAGATACTCCCTAAGGAAGCTTTACATAAATTCACCATAATGAAACATCCTAAAATGTAAATAAAACTTTTTCTTGCCTATTACTGACTGGCTTTCAAAGCATAACCCAGGTGTACTATTTATTATAGGGATAAAGTCTTTGTTATTATTTTCTTTTGTGTTAGTAAGATCTCCGTCTGGGATGGGAGAGGGAATAAAAAGGCCTTGGGAGCGTGTGTGGCATGGAAGTGGGGTGGAGCAAGGTGACTTTTCCTGATGTGCTAGAGTGAATAAGCAGTGGTAGAGCATCCCTTGACACAGTGGAAGGGAATGAATTCTCGGTGGAGAGAATGGCATATGCAGAGAAAGGTATTTGTAGCACATGGGGCATGATTGGGGAATGGTGCAATCATTTTATTGGAGTCTGAGGTACACGTGGTAATGCACTCAAGTTGCCAGCAAGAACATCTCCATTTCCATCTGCAGAGCTTATAAGCTTTGATGTCCTGCTCCAAACTCTCTCCATCCAGCTCTGAGTTCACTTGTGGCTGCAGCAGGCCATTCTGAAAAGAGCTAGTGGCTTTCACTATAAACACTCCCTGCCTGAAGGCTTCCTTAGGGACCAGAGGAGTTTCCTCAACCCCAATTCTGGCAGTCAGAAATGTGCCCCTGAAGTGAACCTTCAATCAATGCAAGACAGAAGCTGGTAGCTAAGTGCCCCATCTTCCACCTTTGGTGAAAACCAAATCTACAGAGTAGTTTACGTGATTTCTCAGAGTGTCTCTAGAGGTAGAACACTGTAGCATGGTCACAAACAATACCCTTTATTGTCCTTGTGTCTTCTGTGGCTAAGTTCTTCATCAGAGCCTGCTTTGGGAGGAACTTAAACTAAGACACCATCCTAAAACTTATGATTCACTAAGCCCTTTAGTTTCCTTAAAAACAAATAAAGAAAGAAAAAGATATATATATTTTTAAAAAATATATATGTATTATATATACATATATTATACAAATATATATATATATAATATAATATATGTGCACCTTTTCCTGGTGCATATTTGTTTTCCAAGCAGAGATGTAGACTAGCAAAGGAAACCGGAGAGAGAACTTGGACCTACAACTTTTTGATTTACTGCACACTGCCTAGATCAACAGGGGAAACCACATGCTGCTCCACCCCAGATGTTCTAAGCATACTTCCTTGAATTTACAAATGTACGCAAAATCCAAAGACTCTTTTAAAATTATTTTCTCTGTTGTCTTCATGTCAGTTCCTCACATTAGATGGTCTTATAATGACAACTATTTGAGACTATTTTAAACCTATATTTACAAATCTTTTCACTATCATATTATGGTGAACATTTTGGGGGTCTTGTAATATCACTTTAGCATCCACGATCTTTCCTGACCATAACCTAACGTACGTGGAAAATTTTATTCATCCATGTAAAGAATCTTCTGATTTATATCTTGTGGACATCAGTAACTGTAAAATCAACCTAGGTTTTTTTTTTAATTTTTCACCATTGGTAACTTTAGTATTCTTTTTTGGTATTAATTTGATTTTTCCTCAGATTGTTGTCTTTTATTACTAAAACATAATTTCAACCAAAATATATTTACTTTATTACCAGTCTAATTCATCATTATTTTACACTTCATAATAATTTACTGACTATGCTACCTATTAGTGTCTACATAATTGATTGACATTCCACATAGTGTTATGAGGTCTATATGCCAAAGGTTTTTTTTTTTTTTAATTAAATGGCTTAGACATTTAAAACCAAACTTTAACATTGTAATTATTTTGTTAATAATGCAAAAATTATTTTAGAATTAAAAGATTTTGCAAGAATTTGGCATGAAAAGGGTGTAAATGGAACATATAAATATTAATACTATATTGTTCCTAGTGTCTTACATTTGTACTTTTTTTATATTAGGGTAGAAAGCTAACTGAAGGATTTACAAAAAGAAAAAGAATAACCCAGCAAAGGGGAAGGAGACCGAGATAAATGAATAAGCAGAAACAAGACATGTTTAATCAAGGAGAGTAATGTATTTCAAGAAAGATTTATTTAATTTCTGTCATCCTATTACCTCTATCATAGTTTTGGTTAAAGATGGACTTTATTCGGTAGTGGAATAAGAATAAGATTTAGAGAAAGTTACTCTTCTGTCAAACGGCTTATAGCCACCCAGATTATACATACAGTAGCATTATGTGCTCAAATGTGAATATTTTCTTTATCAATCACATATTGAATGACCTTAATATTAATATAAACTCAATATTTTGGGCTCACAGGGACACTTCTAAAGCATGTTAAGAGTAAAAGGTTATTGATGTACATCAAAGCTAACAAAACTCACAATTTCTTAGTCTCACATACTGCATCAATTAAAAAATCACTTGAAAGTGTGTTTTCCAATGAGAAATTTTAATAAGAATTCCAAAGAAAATATGAGTTACAGTTATTCATTAATTCATAAGGACTATAAATTTGCTTATATATAAACTGTTTAGATATAATTGCATGGTTTTAGAATTTTATATTATCTTACTTTCCTTGGCATTGCTAAGTAATACACTGAAACTTAAATTTTTGGGGAGAAATCAAAGTCAGTTTCCTGCAGAGAAAATGCTAGATTTGCGTTCAGAAAGCAAATGGATATTTTTGATCTTTAAATTTCCCCCTGCAGGTGATTACGGTTCAAACCATGGTCTAAGCCTCTGGAAACTATATTAAAATGAGGATTCTCATTTTGTCTGGTAAAGCGAATACTTTGCATAACATATACTGCCCCAGGTACAAATACTATTTTTATAGAAAGTGTTGGTACTTTTGCACTCTAAAACAAGGTTTTTCAAAATAGGATTTTTCAAATGAATAAAAAAGTTTGCTTTTATATATAGAGTTTCTTAAATGTGCAAACACATGGAGAAAGCTTTCTACTAATATGCACGTTAAAAAACTTTACCGAATTATTAGACCAAATCTAGACTCCCAAAGAAGAAGAGACACCACATAACCTTAATCAATGTTGAATCATATTTGCTATTGACAAAATGGAACTAATTGGGAATTGCTTCCCTGGCATAACTCTTTTTTATTTCAGTTATAGACTTCTTTCTTTGTGTTTGTATTGTGTTTGATAATGTTCAATGTACCTTTACAGGTTTTATCTCCTTTGATTCTCTCATATGATCGGCTTTGTTCCCAGCATGTCAAAACTAGTCTAGAATAAAAGTCATAAAAATGTACCTTTATGCATTGATTGATCCTGATACATGGTCAACTCAATTTCCAGGTAAATCAAGTGGTCTCTTCAATGTGCTTTGTAGATACATTTGCTTTCTAAAATCTCTCTCACTGGTCTGTTTTATCCCCAACTTTAAATAATTAATTAATTACTTTCTCTCATTCACTCATTCAATCTTCAAATATTTACTGACATCTGATTTACCACAACTCAGTGCAATTCCAGTCGCGGGCTAGCCAAGATATTGAATTCAAACCTTATTGCTTGACCCGATAGAGCATGCACTGGGTTCATGTTTTCTCTGGTGCTCTAATTCGAAGGAAAAGTAACAAACGCAACCTATTTAAACAAGAGAAGATATTGCTTTAGCAAAAAGATATTTATTACAACATAAATACTGTTCCCCTTAGCAAAAATGACTTCAGGTTTCTTCAGATTGTCAATTTTCCAATTAAACTCCCATTTTTGTGATGCTTGCCACATGGTTATCAAAGGATGTGGCATCCAATAACCACAAAAAGCTAAAAATGGATGGTGTGCTGAAGCATCTTTGACCTCCAGTCTCTATTAACCCGTTCCTTTAATTAGGTCAACTTTGTAGTTTACACAGAGTTGGAGGCTATTATCCAAACTGATTCAAGATAATTATTCATTAGGTAGTCCAAATATATGCTACAATGGCTCTTCCAATTACTATTAAGCAAAGAAGGGAGGGTGAAGTTACCTATTGCCTGGACTTCAGCCAGTAGGGAAAAGTTTGGATTGATTGAGGTCATTTAGAACATTTCTTGGTAAAACAAATAGATGGTTTGTTGAGTAATAAAAATATTACTATATAGTATTATATAACACAAACAAGCATTAAATTGTATCTGCCTTTAAAACATTCTTAGTTAAGTTCAGATAAAATAAATAACCTAAAAGAGAGGATAAAATAATATATAAGTAAAATGTGCAAAGTAGGAAGGAAGATATTATTTTGGTAGGGGATGTTAGTAAAGATTTATGGAATAGGTAGCATTTCAGCTTTGTAGCATCAGGAAATATTGAATATATGAAAATTGGAAAGAGGAGGAGGTCAGCCATGGCAAATAAAATGAATGATTTGAACAAAGATATGGAAATAGAAACAAGGACTTAAAAGGAGAACAGCAAGTTTCTAAATTTTCCTGGGGTATGAGTTTTATATGGGCTTGTGAAACTGGGCATGGTCCTGCACATAGGTGAGAGATGAATTTTGTAATTAGGACTCAGTTGTAGACAGCAAAATACACTCTAGCTAGATTAAGCAGAAAGGGAATTAAACAGTTAATTAAATATTTCATAGCATCATTGGAAAGCCTGGGAAGGTGCTCTGGCCTGTGTTTCCAGAGCTATTTCAGAGGTCCAGAATCACATTAAAAATGACTTGGCAAGGGAACAATGCCACATTAGTCACTCCAGGAAGCAACCTTGCTTCCTCTGAAACAATTGGGAAAGAGATTCACTCAAAAGGAGATGTTACTGTAGCTTTGTATCCAAGAATAGGGATTGCCTATACGGTAGAGACTCTCCCATAGTTGCAACATGCAGCTACTCAACATTTATTGAAGAGCCTTATGCCTACCATTTGATATTCCCACTTCTTTCAAGTCCTGAAAGGGTGTTCATATTTTAAGCTAAGTAATATGCAAAGATCCAGCTATGAGAAAATTTGAGGGATGTGCTCTTTATTTTCTAGCCTCTGACAGAAAACCACACTCTTAGTAGTTAGAGAAGCACTGAGTGATCCAATATGTCATATATTTTAAAGAGATCTTGAATGATGAGACATTGCTTGGTGCCTATTGGTACCCACTGGGTAACCTTCAAAGACTTTTGAGTAATAGAGGAACATATTAAAGACCAGGATTTGGGAATACTATCTGGTAAATGAACAAAGTGATTTTTTAATAATTTATTTCATGTTTCTGACTAAAATAAATTATATACACTTTGGATGTCAACTGAATAGGTGGGATATTTGACATAAAAAATACCCTGAATGAAGAATCATCTAAAGGTTTTGATTTCTTTGTCGCTACATTGAAGAGATAATTGAGTTTGGGCAAAGAAAAAGATGGCCAAGTAAGAAGAAAGTGAAGAAAAGGCAGCTAATAAAAGAAATGTTGGAAACACCTATATGTAGGGGTTATAATAAGCTAGGGAAAATATAAAAGGAGAGATAAAAGAGGAGAGATAATAAGTAGGAAAATCAATCAGCATGAACATTTAGGGAAAAAATGAAAAAAAGAGACTGAAGCAAGGCTAGGAGATCAATAATGACACATGCTATATAATTAAATTGAGTTCTTAGAATTAACAATTGGATAAAATTGAGCTGCTATATATTTTTTAAATATCAATTTCTGTAGAGTGGTAAGGATGGGGGTTTATTGCTGAGGATTAGGGATTGAGTGCTCTTTGAAAAGTCAAGGCAGGAAATATAGTGGAGGCAACACCAGTATAGTCTTTTCCATAAATATGAGAGAGAGAGAGAGAGAGAGAGAGAGAATGAATCTCTGCCTTTTATTGTATTATTTCAAAAAATGTTTTTCTTTAAAGTGAATCTTTGCCTTTTAATAGGAATTTTCAATATGCTAATGTTTATTATAATCCCTGATATTATTGGATTTATGTCTACACTTTTATTATTTGTTTCACATTTGTCATTTCTATTTTTTTCTCTTTGCTGATTAAGTTAAATTTAATTTTGGATTAATTAAAATGCTTTAAATGTATATTATTTATTTAGATATATCTGTTTATAGTATTATTATTTTTTGTTTGTCCTAGAGAAGATAGTACCCAGTCCTTACTTTTCATAGTCCATTTAGAATCGATATTTTACCCATTTATCAACATGTAGGAGTTTTGCAATTACATATATGCATCTACTTTCATTCCTATACTTTTTGTTGTAATGACATGTATTACATATACATATGATACAAACTCTACAATATGTTAGAATGTTTGAACAATAAGTATTTTTAAAAATTAAGAGAAAATATACTTTATATTTACCTATATATTTACAGTTTCCAATGCTCTTCATTCCTTTTTCTAGATGTGAATTACCATCTAGTATCATTTCCCCTCAGTTTGAAAAACAGCCTTTAGAATTTCCTGTAGTAAAAAACTGCTGGCAATTAATTTGCCTAGTTGTCTCTTTTCTGAAAATGTCTTTATTTTTTCCTTATTTTAAAGAATATTGTCAGTGAATATAAAATTCTAGGTGGAAAATTTACTTTTTTTTTCCAGCAATTTAAAGATGTTCCTCTGTCTTCCAGTCAACAGTGTTTCTAATGGAACTCAGCAATAATTAAGACTGTTGTTCTCATATATATTAGATGATTTTTTTCTGACTGCTTTTGGGATTTTTCAATTTTTTCTCTAATTTTTATTTGTGAGTATTATATGCCTAGGTGTGGTTTTCTTTGGATTTATTCTACTTATATTTGACTGAGTTACTTACATTTCTAAATTTAAGCTCTTCCACAATTTTGAAAAAAATTCAATGATTATTTCCTCAAGTATTCTTCTACTCTCCCTTTTTCTTCTTTTCTTTTACAACTCTACTTGCATTTATTTTATTCTTTATAATATTTGCCTGAGGTATCTGAGATTCTGTTCATTTTTTAAAATAAATTTTATATTTTGGAATAATTTTAGACATGCAGAAAAGTTGCAAGGCAGTACCAGGAATTCCTGTATACCTCTCACCCAATTACTCCATTGCAAACATCTTATATTACCATTGTACATTTATTAAAATCAAGAAAACATCACGGGTACATTACTGTTAAATAAACTGCAGCCTTTCTATGTGTTTTGCCATTTTATTAATTAATTTCCCCTTTCTGTGCCAAGATCAAATGCAGGGTACCACATTGCATTTAGTTGTCAAGTCTGCTAAGTCTCCCTTGATCTATAGCAGTTTCTCAGTGCTGCATGACTTTGAGAGTTTAGAGAAGTACTGGTAAATATTTGTAGAATCTTCCTCAACCTGGGTTTGTCTGACACTTTTCTTGTGATTAAACTGAGGTTATTGGTTTTGTAAAGAATAGTATAGAGGTGAAGTACTCTTCTCATCACATCATATCAGGAAACACACGAGATCCACATGATATCCTTGGTGATAACTTCATCGATTGGACAAGACAATGTTTACCAGATTTGTTCAAAGTAAAGTGACTATTTTTTCCCTTACTTTTGGAAATGAATCAGTAAGTCCAGCCTCCCCTCACCTCAAAAGTAGGGAGATTCAGCTTCAATTCCTAAAAGGGAAAGTAGCTACATATATTACTTGGAAATCTCCTATAAGAAATGTGTCTCTTTCTAATTTTTTGAGGAACTTCCATATTTTTCTCCATAATAGCCATATTGATTTACATTCCCACCAACAGTATGTAAGTGTTCCCTTTTCTCCACATCTTCATCAACACTTATTATCTTTTACCTTTTTGATAACAGTTATTTTAGTAAGTGTAAGGTGATATCTCATTGTGGTTTTTATTTGAATTTCCCTGGTGAATATTGATATTGAGCATTTTTTTTTCATGTACCTATTGGCCATTTTCATGTCTTCTTTTGAGAAGTGTGTATTTTGCCCATTTTCAAATCGGGTTTTTTTTTTCCTATCTATTGAGTTGTTTGAGTTTCTTGTATATTTTGGATTTCACCCCTTATCAGATATGTGGTTTACAGATATTTCCTTCCATTTTGTAGTTTGTCTCTTTATTTTATTGATTGTTTCATTTACTGTGCAGAAGTTTTTAGTTTGATATAATCTCATTTGTCTATTTTTGCTTTTGTTGCCTGTGCTTTTGGGTTGTATCTAAAAAAAATTATTGCTCAGACAAATGTCATGGAGCTTTTCCCTTTTGTTTTATTCTAATAGTTTTATAGTTTTGCATCTTAAATTTAAGACTTTAATCTATTCTGAGTTGATTTTTATATATGGTATGAGATAAGGGTCTAATTTTATTATTTTTTCTTATTTATTTAATCACATATCAGTATGTACTTATGTATATTTATTATGCATTATATATTTTGTGTTATAATTCAATACTAATTCAATATAATTCAATACTATAATTCAATAAAATATATTATACTTATTTTGTTGCTCAAATTATTCCAGCATTGACTATGGGGAGTACTTTCAGGTTGGTTTCTGTGTCACATGCCCTCATCTGTTGAGTACTTTATTACTTTTTGCTACTATAAGATGCTCCAAGCTCATCTTACATTTTCCTTGTTTCAGCCTTACAATTAACCATTTCTCCAAGAAGATCTGGTTTGTTCTTTTGGACAATAGTATTTGAGCACTGGGTGCTGTTCATTTTTATAATTTTTTTTTCACTGTGTGCTCCATATTGGATTATTTGTATATTTATCTATCTTCAAGTTTTCAGACTCATATGGCCTTTCCATTCTACCATTAAGCCTTTCTCTCCCCAGAGATCTGGTCTGACTTTATATAGAGAATTTCCCAAATTCATACTTTGAGTTCATTTATTTTTATTGTTTGTATTCCTCTACTGAGAGTCCATATTTTTTTCATTCATTTCAAATGTATTTTCCTCTACTTTTATTTCCTTAAAAATAGTTGTGGCTTTTTAAAAATCTGTATTTGCTAATCTTAATGTCTGGATTGTCTTAAGGTTTGTCGCTGTTGACTTTTTTCTCTTGAGAAAAAAAATCACATTTCCCTATATTTTTCATATACCCGTCTGCTTTAAATTTTGTCCTGGACATTGTGAGTGACATATTGCAGAAAACCTGGATTCTGTTGTATTCCTTTGAAAATAAGTTCTTTTTTTTCCTTCCACCTCCCACCTCTTTTAAGCTATAATTTAACTTGTGTGGAGTTGAACTACAAACTCTGTATTTCTTGCATTGGGCAGCTCTTATGATCTGAATGTTTGTGAACCCCCCAAATTCATATGTTGAAATCTTACCCCTCAAGGTGATGTTATTAGAAAGTGGAGCCTTTGGAAAGTGATTAGGTCATGAGGACAAAGCCCTCATGTGTGGGATTAGTGCCTTTAGAAAGAGATCTCAGAGAGATTTCTGGCCCCTTCCACCATGTGAGGTTACACTGGGAAGTTGACCATCAATGAGGAAGAGGGCTCTCACCAGACACCAAATCTGCCAGCACCTTATTCTTGGACCTGCCTCCTTCCAGAACACTGTGAAATAAATTTCTGTTGTTTATAAGCCAGTCTATGGTATTTTGTTATGACAACCTGAATGAACTAAGACAGTAGCACCTTAACTGTCATTTGTTTTTGAGTCTTGCCTGTGTTGCTTGGAACCTACCTTATGCATGTGTGGTTCAGGAAGCAGCCATTAGAGCAAAGTCAATGACTCACTCTTTTCATAGATTTTCCTTCTCTGTTTCTATAAAACAGTAAGACTGTAGGTTTTGTATCAAAATCTTAGCTGTTGCACATGGTACTGACAGGGTAAAATTCAGGCTGAAATTATTAAACATAAAAATAAAAATATTCACCCAGTGATATTCCCTTCTTCTCAGATAGAACTCCCCAGAATCTGCTTCTATTCAGGCATTCTTTAGTGTCTACAGATAATTGTTTCTTTTCTATTTTTACTAGAATACATAGTTATGTTCTGTGGTCTGTTGTTTTAACAGGGCAATAGTAGAAGCAAAAATATTAAAAATGACACAATTTTTGGGGAAAATATACTTGGTTTTGAAATATTCTTTATATATATTAAGATTATATGATAATGTGAATATTATTTCAAATACAATAATATTTGGTGGGATATTTTCTAATTTTACTTCCCAGACAAGGTATGATATACTAAATTTACTGATTTGCATTTAGAATTAACAGAAAATGAAACAAACCAAGCAGGGTAGACTAGTGAAAAGAGAGGTATGCTAGTGTAAAAAAATATCTTTTATATAAGAAAATTTAAGACTTCAGATAAGGACAATAAGCCCATTTTTGTTCTGTGAGTTCTTCATTAATATGAATCACTGATATACAGAATATACATCTACACTATAGTAGAAATTTCAAATTAAAACTATAGTAGTACTATACAATTGTAAATCTATCTAAATAAAACAATACAATTTTAGTGTATGCTTTCTCTATTTTACTTCCTAGCTATGAAAGAAGGAAAATTCATGATTTCCTGTTCGTTATGTCTATTTTTGTTATCCAACAAAAGTCTTATTCATGAATAGCATTGCTTTAGAAAACTCAGAAGTTAAATTTGCAGCTCTTTTGCCAGATGCACTCAAATTGGCATTGCCGGGACTGTTTATTTTTCTCTCCATAACAGAATCTAGCTTTTATTAATAAAAATGTATTCTTCTAAAATACTTAATTTAGAATCTTTGTTTAAGTGGAGGAAATATTAACTCACTCTTTGCCAAAAATTCATGTTATGATTTACCAAGTTAATTTTTATAAGATTGACAATATTAGAAATTTTTAAATGCTTATATCGTATTGTTTTTGTTAAAATTGAATTCAAGCAATGTTTTTGCTTATATGTTAATATAAAATAATTATATTTTTCACTAATAATTCCTACCAAATTAATCAATATCAGTAATAATGGGAATTGTGTCCCTTCATTTTGCAAAATGGAATTTTTTGTGCCTGCTTATTATGATTATGTATAATGTTTCTTGAAATATTATTGACACTTGCCATTTGTACTGTAGTTTATATTTTGCAAATTTAATTGTAATCCTTCAAATAATGTTACAGCTCTTTTTTACCAAACCAATCACATAGAGACTTACATTACAATGTTTTTCCTCTTTCATATGATTGGAAGTGTGTGACAGAGAGACTGAATTGTTTGCACATGTATGTTTTTCTGAGAAGCACATGAGAATAATTTTCTATATTATGCTCTTAAAACTGCTGTTAAATTTATATGAGTTCTTAGTCCATGCAGTTGTCAATTCTATAATAATGAAAATCAGAGATAGTAATAAAACAACAGGCTTAGTAATGCATGGCTTTTTAACTCAAAGAATTTCTTTTTGATTTCTCTTTAAGGATTCCAACTTTCCAGTTTACATCCTGCTTAAAGTTGCTTTTCTGGCAATTGTTATTGTTTAATAAAAGAATTTTGTTGTTTTTTGTTTATTTAATTAAAGAAGACTTGCTAAATAAGAAAGCAGAGGGTGGTTTAATGGTACTCAGTGCCTAGATTTGCATTCTGGTCCTACCATTTATTAATTGTGCATCCAGGAGCAGCTACCTCAGCTTTTTTGTCTGTTAAATGGAGTTAATATCAGTACTTTCCAGATGGGTTTATTAAGAAGATTGAAAGATTAAATTAGATATTCCCTGTAGAGCTTTCAGAGTGGCATCTGCCACAGAGCAAGCATACCCTATAGTATTATGCACTGATTCTATGTGTCATGGACTCTCAGAATGATGCAACAATATGACAATTCATAACGTCAAATATGTTAGCATTTATTAGAGTAAAAAAGCCTCTCTTTTACTTTTTTTTGTGAATATGACATACTTCTATGTGTGATTTTTGCTATATAGTTGTCATTATGACACTTGATTATCCCCGGTGGTCCCTAACAAAGAATTGAATCTAAATACAATAAAGGATATAGTATTCTTGTCTTTAAACTCATAAATAATCCCTCTTTATGGTGAAAGGAATTTTTTATAAGAAAGAAGATAGTCCCTTCAGTGTAGATTTCTCTTTCTCCTCTCATATCTTACAATATTTCTGATTTTTTGCACGAGTGATATATTTCCAAACTCTGCTTTGCAATACACCAAGTAATTTCTCTGTTCCTCTTAACACCAGGTAATTTTTTAAACTCTTCTCAGCAACATTGCTCCCAACTAGACACAATCCACTCTGCTTCTTCCATAAAATAGTGATAAATGAGTAGAGCAGTGACCTTTTATAATGAGAAATATCACGAGACTGCCTTTCTCACAGTATTTCAAGTGCATTTCCTCCTGAAAGATCATAAGAAACTGCCTTTTATGTTCTTCTCACTGTAAAATTGGTCAGCTCTTGGATTTTGTGCTGATTCTTTCATGTGTAGAACCAGAAGGGATAAAATTCACCACATTCTATTAAAATAATCAAAGGCTTTGGAAGCTTATTAATGTTTTCATTCAAATGAATAGAATCATAAAAATAATGTAAGAATATTTTCTTTATTACATTTTCAAATATTAGTCAATATTTCCTTATATGTTTAGACTTCTGAGTTGTAAAATTCCATCCTAAATAGCCTAAGGATTCAAGAACAATAAGAAGAATATTATAATGAATTGGGCTTTTGATAAAATGGGATTTTGTTCCCACAACCTTAAAAGCAGAGCTTACATTAAATTATAGTTTTATGTTCTTGACCAACCCAAGCAGAACTGAAGCATCTGGATTAAGTGAGGTTGTGAGAAGTCATCAGTCAATTCTTCATGGAAAAACCCATGCCACTGTAGTCATTTTGAACCAATAGATGTCAATTTCATGCTTTCAGGGAGAAAGTTATTCCAGTAATTTTCTTTAGTTGTCACTTGTAATATTGAGAATAAACTGTACCTAAGCCTCTGTGATAGAAAGTGTGGTAATTTGTACACATTCAGGAAAAACTGTAAATTCTTACCAGTGTTTCTGAATCTGGTAAGGAACAACACTACCACCATAATAATAATATGAAGTGCTTTGAAAGAATAATATATTGGAGTTTAATGATAAAATCTCCTTCTGATTAGAGAGCAGGGGAAATGAGGCATGGATTAAGAAACTTTTGAGCTTGGAGTGAGACAAGGCAGAACTTTATAAGGTATTAGAGGGAGCCCTATTCAAGCTTGAGAACACTATAGAAGCAAAATAGGCATGCATGCAGAGACGGCGAGGGCAAGTTCACAATATCACAGTATGTGTGGAGAAACAAGTTATTGGTGGGAGCAAGCATCCTGGGTGGGGGGGTACATGTAGTCCTCTAATCTCTTGGCATCATAGTGAAAAGGAAGCTTGTGTTATACATGGCTGAATGCACCTTTATTGTACTACGGGGAAGGGATCCTTTACCCTCCACTCTTACACTTTCTTTCTTTTAGTACCAGCATGAGAACAACCTTATAAGTAGATAAATAAATATTTAGGGCTCAGCCATTAAAGAGTCTGAGCTTAGAAGTCCACAATTTTCGTGAGTACTAGGAAAGCCACCTGTACCGCCTCCTCCGGAGACCTGGGGACTTTGGGTTGTTAAGGTCCTCCTGCTGGTGGGAGGAGGTAACTGTACTTTGGCAAGTTGGCATGAGCATCATCGCTCGTGCTGGAAAAGGAGAAAACTTCAGTTCCTGTCAGTCCGTTACTGAGCAAACCAGAGAGAGATCCTGGGGCATTTGTTATATAAAATATATGTTTATAAGATAGTGACAGTCCAATTTGCATAAAGCATAGCATATAAGCAAGAAAGTGGCAGAAATCTAAGAGGTGGTTTCAGGCTGATTTGTGAATGGTAAGGAAACTTTCTGATTTTGAAATGGCAATCAGAAGTCAAAACAAAGTTTGAATCCCTAGACTGTAAGTATTATTATCAAAGTGTTGCTTAGAAAAATTAATATAGGAATAATGTACAGGATAATACACATGAAAGAATGCCTGAAGCCAGGACACCCACTTGGAAGCTATTAAAGGTGGACCATTAATAATGGTTTGTACAAAAAATATGACAGTAAAAACTGGGAAAGAAATAAATGAATATGAGGGAGGTTATAAATAATTAAATTATAGACAATAGATTGATATGGGGAAGTAAAAAGTTCTGAGTTTTTAAGCTTGAATTATTCAATGGAAAGACATTCTGAAGAAAGTGCATCAGAGATAGATGAAATGCTTTAGCTAGATGGGTAATATGATGAAGCTAATGACACACCTAGGAGACAATGCCCAGAAAACTGTTAAATATCTTGTACTAAATCTTGGAGAAAGATTGGGAGTGAAGATACAAATGAAAATTCATCTACCTGCAGACAATGCCTCTTGTCTAAAGAGTCTACCTAAACGAAAGTGTCTAGATTTACAAACCAAATGAATTAGATGGACTAAGACTGACTATAGATTTGAATATTAGAGTGGGGACTAAGTCTTTAAAAAATCTCCGACATTGGAGGGTAAATAATTCTGGAGACTCTTCATCTAAAGTCTTCAGGTAGATACTTTGACCTTCTAGGAGAGCTTAACTGAAAAGATATGAGGGGATAGCAACTTTTAATTGGCACGTTCTTTGATGTGAATGACTTAGGCAATGATTTCTCATGTTGTGAAACAGCATCTTCTCTAGAAGCTTCCACTCTGTTCTTCTTTAGAGAATGAGTTGACATTTCTTTAGCTGTATCATGTCTTTACAATATAGCCTCCAAAAACATCACTTGGGTGATTATCATAATGGAAAGATATATACTATGATTTCTCCAGCTTTGGAATGGAATCTTTTGAAAAGGAATTTTAACTTATCACTTACATAAGACAACCTGGCTTAAATTTCATATTTTTCTCAGCATGGGTTATGAGTACCACTTATAACATGCTTGCATCCTATGTGAGGTAGTATTGTAAGAGGCTAAGCAAATATGAAACCAGTCTGGCTTTCAGCCCTTGTCACATAACAGTTATGTGACCTAAGGAACATAACTTTTTTGGGTCTCTAAAATGGAGCTAGAAATATTTTTCTCCCAAGTATTTTGTGAGGAAAGAGGGAGTGTATAAGGAGTATAGCATAGAGATGATACATATTAACACTTGGTAATACTTCCTTTGCTTATAATTAATTAAGCTATCTTATTCTATGCTACAGTCCTAGGGCTCTAATGATCTGTGAATATCTAAGCTTTGGTCATTTCTTATCTTGCAGTGTCCATGAGTCAAGAACACAGGCATAGCTTAACTTGGTCCTGTGCTCATGGCTTATAAGGCTGCAGTCAAATGTCAGCCAGCCCAAGGTCTTTACTGGAGCTCAAGGTCCTCTTCCAAATTCATGTGTTTGTTGACAGAATTTGGTTTCTTGCAGTTGTAGAACTCATGGTGACTTGCTTCTTCAAAGATAGCAGGAGAGAGAATTATTTTATTTTATTTTATTCATCTCTAACCTCTAGACTCTTTTTAAAAGGCTCATCTGATTAGGTCCACACCACCCATGATAATCTCTTCTTATTACTTAAATTTAACTGATTAGAGATCTTAATTGAATTTGCAAAATCCATTCAAATTTGCCATATAATGTAATGTAATCATTGGAGTGATATTACCACGCATTGCCATATTCTATTGGTTAAAGTCAGGTTACATTTGAGGTAGCTTAGTTAAGAAGGCAGTTTAATGATTCTTGTAACCAACCTAAGAAAATAGGAAGAGTTGGAATGAAGAAAGAAACAGACACACTAATTCAAGATTTCATTCTCTCTCTCTCTCTCTCTCTTCTGCTTCTGTATGTATGTCAACTTCAGGCTCTCCAACCATCTATCTCTATAAAGCTGAACTATGACCAGGGAAACTTCTGAGATCATGTAAACACAACCTTGAAAACTAAAATAAAATAATTCTTTCTTCTTCCAGTTTGGAAAAATACCATAAGGGTATTAGTATTTGCTCCATCATGGATCACATTCCCATCTCTTTGAAGGCAGGTGGGATACTGTGATTGACAGCCTCACCAATACCATTTAGATAAGAGGAGAATTTTTCAAAAGAAGGATAGGTAGCACTGACATGTCCATTATGGAAATTGTTGTAAATTGAGGAACTACCTTCAAAGTTTATAAGCCAGTGCCTGAGCCAGATTTTTTTTCAGCTAGGAGAAAGAGGAAATACTGGAAGTTACATGGCTTGAAAAGGCATGAAAGAGCTTGTCCCTAGTGGAAAAAAGCACTGTGTTCATTGAAAACCTTATGATTCATTGAAATTAGAAAGAGTCAAAAGTTTTCCTTATTCTCAAGCAAACGGCCCTATGACACAAATGTTGCTGTTCTGTTCATATTTTTAAATTTACCATTGGCTCAACATGAGCCAATCATGTAACCTTTTTTTATTTTTGTTTTTCTTTTGTTTCAGTATGTGTGAATGAAAGCAGAAAAGATATAAAATCAGCTCCTTCTGACTTTATAGGGTGTCAGCTTTCTGAAATATCTTGGACTAAGTTATAGTAATTTTATATTTTAGCTAGAACATTCTAGTTGGACACACTCAAAACTATCCTTTCTTCATTTTCTTTTTAATACTTTCTAGCATAATATAAAATATGTAGCAAAAAATCCAATGATTTCAAATTAGGGAATTTTAGTGGTAAGAGTGCTTCCTTTAGGAATGGGAGGTAGTAGGGAATAATGGGGAGATTATTGTTAAAATCAAAATTTGAAGAAAAGACATGAATGAGATTAATTTCACCAACTGGATTCCCAAGATAAAATAGATATTTTAGGTTTTTTTCCATCCCCCCAAAATATTCTCTGAATTTCTAAGGATAAAATGGATTCATATTTTGCCTAGCAAAATTTTAGAAAGTGCTTTAGAAAATGGAGCAGGAAGCAGGGTGGTACCAAATCTATTGTTCTCTTTTAAACATGGGCCAGAGGAACTTGGACATACTAAACACAAATTGAAATGCACAAGTAATCTCTCTCTTTTATGTTCACTTTCACTCTGTGTCTCTCTTCTTCTCTATAAACTCCCAACTGCTTTGTTCATATTCTTTAAACATGTCTATGAAGCAGTCAGAGTACTGGTATTATCAATGCCTTTTTGCAGATGGGAAAGTTTAAATACATTTATTAGAATGGTAGTGTGTTTAGATTAGAATCAAAACTATCTTGATTGACTCCTGAGCTGGAGCTAAACTTAAGGGATCTTCTTCATCAATGCTCCTCCTCCCAGCCCTGATTATGCCTCATGCCTTGTTCTTGTCACCACTTTGCTTTGCCAGACAGTGAAATTTTTGACGTGCAAATTTATGCCATTTCCCCATGCCTTTAAAAACTGAATTTTTGTCCGATTGGGGTGGTTCACCCATTCAATTACGACCTTTGCACTTGATGTTACCTCTTCTTCAAAAGCTATTCCCATAGATACTCCTATGAATTCCTACAATTTTTACTTTGGAGTTCTTCTAAAATGATAAATTCTGGGAAGGAGACCTTTCCTGACCACCTTATGAAAGAACACACCTGGATCATTGTCTATCTCCTTACTTTGGTCTGTGTTCTGTCGCTGCATTCACCTTCTCCTGCCATTATACCCTATTTTATTTATTTGTCTATCTCTCCGCTGGAATATAAACTCCTTTAGAGGAAGACCTTTGTTTTGTTGCCTCTCTGTTTACAGCATAAAAAACTTGAGGGGTGAGGAGGGATTGGTTGTTTATGTTGATGCCTACATCAAAGAGAGCTATTAGAACTGGAATGTCTCTCAAGAATTATAAAGGCCAGAGAGAACTTCATTCATACTCAATGACTTAATTAACATTTTCCTTGTTTAAATGCCCTGTGAGAACAAGAGACAAACAATTTAAATATAGTATATCAGCCTAATCATAACATCAAGGGTGCCAGTCTTACCATATTTCCTTTGGTTTTGAGCCATCCCAAATAATCATGACTGATTAAGGAAGAATTTAATAGATAGCTATTAATAGATGTAGAAAACGAGAGAAAAATAGCAGATGTGGAGAAAGGTTGAGATTTCAGTCAAACTCATTTTTTCCCCTCAAATTTCACTGGTACTTTTTTAAGGTCTCAGACCTAGGTACTTGCTGGAATGTTTCTGTAATACTGCCCATATTTATTTTTTTATCCTTCCCATTTTCTTTTTCTTTTTCTTTCTTTCTTTTGTTTTTTTTTTTTTTTTTTTTGAGACAGAGTCTCGCTCTGTTGCCTGGGCTAGAGAGAGTGCCGTGGCGTCAGCCTAGCTCACAGCAACCTCAAACTCCTGGGCTTAAGCAATCCTTCTGCCTCAGCCTCCCGAGTAGCTGGGACTACAGGCATGCGCCACCACGCCCGGCTAATTTTCTCTATATATATTTAGTTGGCCAGATCATTTCTTTCTATTTTTTTAGTAGAGACGGGGTCTC
>CM052437.1:129907121-129939206 GCA_028533085.1 Varecia variegata
TAACCCAAAGTGCTTCCCTTTACACTGTTCCCTATTCTCTTAAACAATTATATGCACATATATTTATAAAAATTGAATTATATTCTGAATACTACTCTACAGTTTGCTCTTTTTCTGTTAATGATATATCATTGTCACCTTTCCAATTGAGGGATTTAAAATTCTCTCCTATTAAAAGCTGAATGTTATTTCTCATGGAGACACAGTTATTTATGAGACCATTCTCTTATTGAAGAATATTATAGTTGATTCCAGATTTTTCCATCACAAAAAAGCTTTAGTAAATACACTATGTATATATAATTTATTTCTGTATAGCAGATTCCTCAAAGTGAGATTACTAGATCAAAGCCTATGTGTACTTCTAATTTTAAAAGATAATCATATTATTTTCCTGATAGATTGTAAAATAAAATATTTATCTTGCTTTAAATTTAAAAATAATGTCAGGATATTTTCTAGGGCTTCCTGCTGTTTTGTTGTGAATTCCAGATATCTGAAAAAGTTTTCTGATATCAATAATCATTGGCATTACATGGATGTATGCAAATAGCTATACAATTGCATGTTTTTCAAGTGTTTACTGAATTGCCTGAAACCAAGTTATTATATAAAGAGTATATTGAACTTTAAATTAAATGTGTTTGCATAAATCAGCATCTTCAGTTTCACTCCATGGAAAATATTAAAGAGCAAAAAGAAAAATGAAAAATAAAACAAATAAACAGACAAAATTTCTTATCTGTAAGGGTTTGTTAGGTAGACAGTGAGGGGACTTTGGCTCCTCCTGGGCACAAAGGCGGGCCTCCCAGCAAATGCCACACCTGGGGGAGGAGGGACAGCCCTACCAATCTACCAATCAGAACTTGGCATACCAACTGCAAAAGAATGCAGAGGATTCCCTAGCCCTCGGGCCAAGCAGCACAGGTACAAATAAGGTCTGGAAAGTGACCTAGAACAACCTAAGGCAAATTATCATGTCTCAGTTTAAATCTGCATTGCGGTTCAACTCCCTCATAATGGGCTTTCAGAGAGGCTCATGGGAGAAATGCATGTGTAGTAAGACTCAAGTTATGTAACTCCCAACTGTCCATCAAAGTGGTTCAATAGTGATGTCTGAACATGAGGAGGGCCCAATCCAGACACTTTAAAACAAGACCCCAGACCATAGCTAAGGCCCTTTTTGTTATGACAGGTGGTCCATTCGTTGTCTGTGGTGAATATATCTTGCTCTTGCTCTGTGAACCTATCTAGTCCTTCCTCAATAAACTTTGTTGCATGCTGGCCTTGCTTTTGGTGTATCTGGTCATTCTTCGGCCAAGAGCACATCAAGAACTGAGAACAAGACTGCCGACTAACCTGACAGGTTGTCAAGAGCAGAGAAAATTGGGCATAAACCGTAGAGTACTGTACATACATTGTTGAGAGAATTCTCTGCTGTATAACACCATGTGTCAAAAGTCAGGCAAATTCCTCTCCTCGGAAAGACTGTTGTGCCCTTCTCAGAATATATCTTTGCTTCCCCTACTATCATAACTAGGATTAGGTCATAGCATAACTGGGTCAGAGCAAGGGATTAAAAAAAGATGATTAAAAAAGGGTCTCTACCCCAAAGGAAATACAAAATCTAGCCTCAGGAGCCAGGGGATTACATGCAAGACTGGACCCTGAGGATGCTTCATCAAAGGGGTCAGGATATAAGTTAAAGAAGGAAGAGTTTATTGATTTGGTAACACTTTCTTGAAATACAAGATTTCAAACCCTGCCGAAGATCACAAGAGATAGGAACAAATGTGCTATGGTCGTGTTAAGTGAGGTCAAAATGCCAAGTTTTCTTTGTCAGACAGTGGAAGAAGGATGAAAAACTCAGGGGAATGTGCATGCTTGAGTGAATATACTACGTAATGCTGAAAAACCAACCAGATTACTGTGTTCTGTAGGAATACCTAGAGGATGCCACATTTATTAAGGTGATAAGGCTGGTAGTGGTAAGAAAGTCATAAAAATCACTAATAAGTTTTGTGGTTATTTTCTGTTGCTTAAGAATGATGGCAGGACCATCCATTCCTATTACTGATAGCGATAGAAAAGATAGATCTCTGTGGAATAGGTAGGCAGGGCTAAACTATCCAAAATACAGTAAATGCAATTATTGTAAAGACTGGCAACATCCAGGTGGAATTCAGGGCCTCTTGTACACAGAAAATTATGGAGATTATTAATAGAACATGATGTGCCAAGGGACATAATATTTGGGTAACCAAAAAGAATATCAATCAACTTGCACCCTCAGAGGAATTTAAGAATGGATAATCAGGAGGCTAAAGATAGTAAACCTAATAAAAAACCACAATCCCTGCCTCATCTCTATACTTCAGCCAATTATCAGACCTGGACACTGTTAATTAAATGAAAGGCTGCATTCCTAAGAGAAAGAACTCTGAAAATCATGACATGTTCATGGTAGTAAATCTTCTCTTAAAGAATTTACAACCATTTACTTGAGTAATATATACTGGGGAAAGGGAAACATTTTGAGGATTCTTGGACACAAAGTCCGTGTTGACATTTATTTTAGACTCAAATAGTTGTCATGGTCACCTTGTTAAAATGGAGACATGTGGGGAACAGGTAATGAATAGGGTCCTGCCCCTAAGGTCTGAATCACAGACGGTCTATTGTAGACTTATTCTGTGATCATTTCCCTGAATATATAATTGGGACAGACATACTTGGTGGTTGGTGCAAACTCTATGTTGGGTCTTTGGCCTGTGTGGTAAGAGCTACATGGAAGCTAGTGTGGAAGTCCAAGTGAAATGCTCTGAAACTGACCCACCTCTGGCTTAGATAGTACATCAACATGATATTGTATCAGGGTGGGTGCCATAGAGGTTAGTTACACTTGTAAAGATCTAAAGGATGCATGAGTGGACATCGCCACCATGATGGTATTAAATTCACCAATCTTATCCTTATGGAATCCAGAGGGATTCTGAAAATACCTCAAATAAGAATTGCAAAATAATGAAATGGAATAAACAGTTACATTGTTTAAAATTAGAGTTTCCTAAAAGAGAGAGCTAAATTTACATCCTGAAAAAAGGGTATATGTCAGGGAAAATTGGCCCAGGTGAGCAACATGACATTTTCTAGTAAAATTATGGGACACTAGAATAAGAAAGAAAAATTTGAGCTTTCAAGGAGAAATATCAAATCTCTTGTAAGGACAAAATGTCAGATTGGCTTCAGATTTCAGGAACATTCAACATCAGCAGACAAGGGAAAAACATATAAACAGAAAAAGATAAAAGTATGTTCTGAAGAATACAAGTATGCAAAGCTGCTCTTCAATTAGAAAGGTCACAGTCATGCTACTTTGAACATGCAGTATTTAGGGAAATTTTCTACATGGGCTCTTCTTGAGACATTGCTAGAGGGCACACTTTAGATGACGAAGAGATGACTGGGGAAACTATGACAAAAGGACTGCCAGTAAACATTAAAAATATTTAATTGTAGAATTAAAACTGTAATGAGTGGATATGGGGAACTAACAGCATGTAACTGTTATATGTCTTGACAAAGTAGAGAAGACATGTCAGGCAATACTTGCTAGAGAAAGGGGCTAAGGTGTAGATTAAGTAGTTTCTCACAATGCTTCATTTCAAATAGCTGAAATTCAGAATATATTATGTTAGTCTCACAAATCAAGCAATATAAGTATAATCATCTTCAACACTACAAGGGTACTAAATTAAAAAGAAAATCTTACTGACTAATACATATTATGTTGGTGAGGAAGAGGGATTGGAGGAAGTAAAGAAAAGAAAATATAATATTTTTATTATTGCAAATATTAAAATATAAAATTGTTTTAATAGTAGAGAACAAAAAGCTTCATGTAAAATTATAAAGCTAACCAGTTTAGAACAATATTTCATAACAGTAAAAACTACACACACTCACCCCCCCCACATATGTCAAGAAGCAAAGAAACAGACTAAAGTGAAGAAAAATTATTAAAAACACTATGCAAATAAAAATTAAGCAAAACAAACCTGCTAAAATCAAATGTGTTTGTTGTGTTAATAAAATGTAAATTGTCTCAAGTCATCTATTAAATGACACAAAATTTCAGATTGGGGTTCAATGAAAAGGTAACTCTGGGCTGTATACTAGAGAACTAAGACAAAAGTGAAAGCAGAGTTTATGATCTTAATATCAGACAAATTGGAAGTCCGGTCTAAAAGCAATAAATGGGTTTCAGCTTCTGCCCATTTAGGATTAATTGCTATGACAATTGCTGTTCACTGTAAACAACTAGAAAACTGGGAAAATATGAAAAATTCCAGAGGGGCAGAATGTGATGTCTGAAATGTTAAATTAAGTTTAGCCTAAAGCGGCCTTGTTACCTATTGTAAGTTTGAATAAAGGTTTCTCCATATGTAGTGAACTGTAACCTAACTCTATGTGTACAGAGACTATAACCTACTCTTATAACAAATAATGGAGTCTCAGTCAACTACAGGCCACCAAATGTTCAAACTGTGCTCAAATAAAGCAAATGATGAACTCTAACCAATCCAGTTGCTTCTGTACCTCACGTCCGTTTTCCTACATGGCTTTCCTTTTTCTGTCCATCAATGTTATCTGAGTATGTGGCAGCCTTGGCGTGGCTCTGAACCTATTCTAGTTTTGGGGACTATCTGATTCACAAATCATTCTTTGCTCAATTAAATGCTGTTAGATTTAATTTGTCTAAAGTTTTTCTTTAATCAGAGAGACTAGAAACAATTGGTATGGGCCCTAGTTTACTCACTAGAGACAATTTCCTGATTACGGTCCAGGGAGAAGAACCAACACAAAGCCCAGCAGAATTGAAAAAAAAAAAAAAAAAAAAAAGAAAAGAAAACAGAGCTCAAAATTCTGGGAGGCTGAGGGGGCTAGAGTTTGAAATTTTGAATGAAAGTGAGGGACAGGAGGGGACTAAGAAAAGAGGGAGGGAGGGAGAGAGAGGTTAGGAAAGTGCACACTTTAGAGAACTTTAGAGGGGTCTCTCTCAAGTCTTTGGCTGAGGACTGACAGGTGCCTGTGCATGCATGGGACAAAATATTTCAATGCAGAAGAGAGAACCACTGAAAAGAGTGAGCAAAAACAATTCACAGAGCTCTTACAGGGCCAGAAATAATTTGTGTTTCTCTATCCAGAGTGATGAAACCTTGTACTGCATGAGGCATTGGGTAGAATCCACCATAACGAAGTGTAAAATCAAGTCTAAAATGATCAGTTGGATCTACACATAATTCACCTGTGCCCAGTACAAAAGCTAATACACTTTAAAGGAATACATCAAAATCTAGGGCCGGAAAATATAAAATTTACATCCGTAGTGAATAAACATTAACAGACATGCAAAGAAATGCAATCCATAACCAAGAAAAAAAATCAGACAATAAAAAAATGACTCGGAAATCATGGATATAGTAGAATTTGTAGACAAGCATTTTAAAATAGTTTATTATAACCCATAAATATATTCAAAAATTTAAGGAAAATGTAAATCAATGAGAAAAAGGGAAAATAGAAAATACAACTAAATGGAAGTTCTAGAGATTTAAAAAATACAGTATAATATACGAAATAAATATACACTGGATAAAATAACATCAGATTTGATACTGAAGAAGAAAAGATCACGAAATTGATGACAAAATCATAGAAATGATATAAAATGAAGCACTGAGGAAAAAACAAAACAAAATAATTCTAACTTGCCTTTTCATGTGTTAGATTATCTTTGTGAGTTCAGTACCTGATCTTCATCTTTGCAAATTAAATGGGCTTACACTGGAGAACTCTTTTTATAGAGGTGATTTTTGTTTACTTCTGCTGAGATTCAAGATTTACCTCTGACCTGAGACAACTTCAGCCCCCCTAAAGTCTTGGCTTGAATTAAGAGTTACAGTTTAAGCAACAACAACATTCTGATGCTAGTTTAAGATTTAGTTTCCCTGTTATAATGCTATTTTTAAAAAATCCAAGGGCAACTTGGATGCTCCTGTCTGTCCAAATTTCATGACTAACAAATCTGTAACAAGCTCATGAATTTTGTTTTGTTCTAACTACAATCTAGATTTTCTATAGTGGGAAAATCTCTCAGACTGCCTAATATTCTCTACATCAAAAATTAAAGGTCTATTTTTATTTTTAAAATAAATAATAATTATAGATAATACATGATATTAAGGGATGTTCATCAAAATGTTTATTCTACTGATTACATTATGGGTGATTTTCATATACTTATTTTTTCCTGTTTTAATTTTCTAATCTTTCTGTACTAAGCATAAATTACTTCAAAAATATGTACTTTTTGGAAAAAATAAAACAAAAGAATGTGTGAGCTTTCTTGATTTCCGTTTTTGGATTAATATGCCTAAAGTTCTTTTCGTTCTCTACTTCCTTACTTATAAAGAGACCATCTGTAGCTCTGACATATTGGCATATTTGTTACTTAGAACCAATCCTTTCAAGAATTTTAGTCTTTTGAGTGTAGTTGTTTTCTCTCACCTGTATCTTCAAGAGTTACTTTATCTGCTGAGATTTACTCTCATTGAAGAGAATTGATGAGCCATTTCTAACTGGCCTGTTTTATATCTTTTCCCATTTCTCTCAGTGGGGACTCCCAACCTTCTGGATGAGAGACTATGAATATTAATTCATCCTATCTACCTATGCCACAGACCACTGGATCACATCTATAGTCATAGCAACCTGTTTTGAGACCTGTTCATGTCCTCTCTAATTTAAAAAGTTGCCATATTTTATAGACTAAAATAGTTTGAAGCACCAAGAGTAGAGGCTGTATTCTGTGGTTTTGTATTGCTCTGGTCTATATTTCATCTGATCCTTTATAAACAATGATTCACTACATTAGTGGACACCTCACTTTTTGATGAGTCACTTTGCTTAACCATCTCGATGCCTAGAATATTTGCATTCAGGAATATTTTGACAGGAACTTAAAATAAATTATTAGAGTTTTAAACTTTTATTTTATATAATCGGTTAATAATGTATAACAGACTTTATCTCTCAGTCTTTGATACTTATTCCAGAAGACAAGAATTATGGTAAGAAATGCATTAATTTCATGGTTGGTGTGATGGTCAGAGATAGGATGAGAATCTGAAAAGGTTTGAAGCTCAGGGATGAGTGGAGGGGTCAGGGCTGGGGTTAAGAGGAAGGTGACGGTGTGAGATGATGTATTCTACAATTTGAAGCAGGAATTTTGACTTAGCTGAGCTAAAAAATAGTCATTTCGAGATTTTCTACTGATTTAAAGATGGCTGAGTAGGACAAGGCTACTAGCCCATATAGGGCTTTGCATCCCTTGAAACATGTTCTATCCAGACCATAAAACTCTGAGGCAAACAGATTGGTGAACAGCAGAGTCCCGGTCCTGGGACCAAGAGGCATGCTGTCTAACTTCTCAACCCTTTGAACTTGAACCACCCCTACTAATCATGACTGATTTGATACTCTGAAGGGGCCATTGCTGATGGCTATTCTGATTAATGCCGTGTGGCAGTAGTTCCAATTCCCTGTGACTTTCCATCTGGGTAAATAGCTGTCATCATTAGGTAATGGCTGCTTTGCTAGGCTATCAAATTACTAAGCAGTTACTAGAATCCAGTGCTGATTTAACATGATTTGATTTAATAATTAGTTATGATTTTTCCATTTCTACTTCTAGATAATAACAATTTAAAGTGTCCTCTTTTTGCCTTCTTTTTCTCACTCTTCTGGTATTTGTGTATTCTGTCATAAATATACTATATCATTGTTTAGAATGAAATAATAGAGCATCTAATGGCCACTATAATTTAACTGTCATAATTTTCTTTCACAGTTGGAATATAGCTCTTCATTTTTTCTCTTCTTTTTTGCATAGTTTCAGGGGTTATGGAAGCCTGGGAGCTATAAGGAATGAAATTTTATATTAAATCTCAGAAAAGAACCTGGATGGGTTGATGTGATTAGAAACTCTAATGCCATCTATAGTGCTCACTGGGATAGGAGGAAAGTTATCAGGAGTGTGGGATGCTTAAGCCCATTTGTGAAAATTTGCTGGATCCCCCTACCTCAAGAGTTATTCAAGTTATTGGTTACATAAGTTTTCTACATTGGTGATTACTGACCACCTGAAGAAATCACCATATAATCCATTGCTCAAACAAAGGCAAGTTTATTGCTTACTGCAGAAAGAGAATATGCTACCTTAACAGAATCCTAGTAGCACCTCCAAAGGGGAAGTTTAAAGGCAGAATATTTACAACTTTTGAGTAGTCTGGTTCAAGGCATGTCTTTCTATGTAATATACTGAATGCACCTGAGAAAATTTCATTGTATAATAATATAGAATTGTAGACAAAGCACAGTGAAATTTTGAAGGGAGTCCTCAAATAGTAACCAGCCATTTGCTGAACCTAGTTGAGCTATCTGTTAGAGAAGGGGTTATTTTATCCTAAAGAGGGCCAGTTGAATAGTCTATAGTTCAAATAAACGTATTTTCAGGAAAGAACCTGGATGCTTTACAGCTCCATGTTCCTGGGGAAACTTTCTGAAATAGTAAAATCATGTTAATAAAGACTGTAAGTTTTAGTGGCTGTAAATGGTTTTTGTTCTCAATACAATGACAGAAAATAAATCCATAAAAATTAGGAATATAAAGAAAGGAGAAAAGAAAAGGCTAATTTTTATAATACTGATAGTAGTATCGATAGTATAATCCATATCACTTGGCTTGTCCTGTGGAAAGTATTTGACACAAAAATATCAGTGAAAGCTTTAAAGTTTATCCTTTTGTCATATTTGGTAACTTATGTCCTAGGTCAACTGTAATATTTGACTCTGATATCTCTACTACTCACTTTGTACACAAAGTAATACTTCTTAAATATTAAAACCTATGTGATGGAAATCTTTGAGTACACTTAAACATCAAAATTATCCAAAATAAAAATTGAGCCAGTAACGATTCCTGGTTATTAAAAATAGGGTCCAACTCTAGCTGACCTAAAGGAAAAACTAATTTATTCTAAGGATTGTCTAAAAAAAAATGCATTGGAAAATTGAGCAGAGGATGCAATTCAAGCTATTGCAGTAAGTAGATTGTTCATTAATGAAGAATGTCTCAGAAAGGGAGGAAGCCTGGGTTTTACTGAGGCAGCTAAAACAAGGGAGTCAGGTGGAAGTCAGTCATGACTTAAGGACATCTGATCCTACCACAGGAACAATGAATAAAATTGGGTTGTTTCCAAATCCTTACATAACATTTTGAAATAAAAAATACAGAACAGTCAATTGGCCCAGCCTAGCTCACATGCTCACCCTCTATTTTCTAAGGAAAGGAGGGTATATTGATATATCCATCCTTATGGCTTCCATGATGGGAATAGGAGTCCTGATTTCCCCTTTAATGGGATTTCCCAATAGGAAAATTATTCCAGCACCAGAGCAGGCAAAACCAATATATCCCTATTCATGGGGGGGTTGGTTTCAGGACCCCTTACAGATACCAAAATCCAAGGATGCTCAGGTTTCTGATATAAAATGGTGTGGCATTTGTATATAACCTATGCAGATCCTTTTGTATATTTTAAATCATCTCTATATTACTGATAATACCTAATACAATGTAAATGCTATGTAAGTAAGTTTTATATTGCATTGTTTAGGGAATAATGCCAAGTAAAAAAGTTTGTACTTGTTTAGTTCAAATGAAACCATTCATTTTTTTCTCGAATCTATAGATGTAGATCGCATGTACATGGAGGGCTGACTGCATATGCACATTCATATATAGGCACGCACACGTATGCATACGCATGTGTGTGTGTGTTCATGTGTGTGTGTAAGAGAGGAAGGGAGGAAGAAAGGAAGGAAAGAAAAAAGAAAAGAAGGAAAGGAAGGAGAGAAAGAAGGAAGAAACTAGGAAACAATTGATGTAAAAATTCGCTCAGTTAATACTTCTTTAGCAAATATAATCCAAGGATCACCATCACTATCCTTAACAAAGATGTTTACTTTGGGTTTACCTCTGTGTTACCTTCTGGCTGTCGGTTTTTTCTCCTGTGCTCTTTACACACCTTTTCCAGCTCCCAGAAACCAACTTTTCCCTTTCATTGTTGTGTTTGGAGGTCCTGAAACTTCATCTCTTTGACAGGGCATTCTTCCTACAGTGGGAACAACATCAATGGGTGAATGAGGGGCAAGACACACTTCTTGCTACTGCTCCATGACCTTTTTATCTATACCTGCATAGATCCCTGGGCCCTTTAGTTATTGAGAGATTGGAGTAACTAAATGAGTTTACTGTAGTAAGAGGGGAAAATTAAAACTGTATCTCTTGTATGATTGTACTCCATAGTTGAAAATAAAAGCAAAGACTAAAATTAAATTCTTCACATGGTTTATCTCATGAAAACACTCTAGGTCTTAGCATATCAGCCCTTTCTTTGGCTCCTTAGTAATCCAAAATGTTATCTCCCTAAGCTTTGAAAGTGCACGTCTCCAACTTCTTTTTAGGAATATTCTATGCAGGGCCGCAGCAATTCTAGCAGGGTATAAGGCTGAAATCTAGCCCTTGATATTCATTTCCTGTGGCTGCTATAACAAATTACCACAAATTTGATGGCTTAAAACAACAGAAATTCATTCTCTCATAGTTCCGGAGGCCAGAAGTTCAGCATCAATTTCTGGGTGTCACCATGGCCACACTCCTCTTGAAGGCTCCATAGGAGAATTTCTTCCCTCTTCTTTCAGCTTTCTGTGGCTGGTAGCATTCCTTTGCTTGTGGCTGCATCATTCCAATGTATACTTCCATTCTTACATTGTCTTCTCCTCTTCTGTGCCTGTAACATTCCTCTGCTTCTCTCTTATATAGATAATTGTAATTGGACTTAGGGATTACCCAGATAATTGAAGATTATCGCTTCATGTCAAGATCTTTAACTTGATCACATGTACAAAGACTCTCTTTCCTTATAGAGTAACATTCACAGGTTCCAAGATTTAGAACTTACTATTATTGGGTGGCCATTATTTAGCCTGTCACATCATTGCTCTGCCAACTAAGCTATGCACCCAAATGGTCCCTTTCCTGCTTCATCCTTCCAGAGGGGGTGCCTTTTTGAAATTCTGAATTTTGAAATATGTAGGGTCTCAACAATTTTGGATTATGGATTGTATCCCTATATTACTTTCTCAGAAAATATTAATGTATTCAAATTTTAATAGCATAACAAAAAGTGACTTTCAGCCAACTCTGTAGAAAGATGAGTCAACCACACTATATCTGAAACCAAAAGGCTGAATAAGATTACTTACTCAAGTAATAAAGAGCCATGTTGGTCAGACTCAGCCTACTGAAAAACATAACTGATTTTAGATGGACTTTGGGGAAAGCATTTTTTTGAAATTGGGTTGTTTACAGCAGAGGAAGTAGATCAACACAGCCTTTGATGAGTATTCATTAGAGTGAATCTGCCACCTGTTGGCTGACCTTCAAAGCCTGAGACTGATACTGATATAGTATCAGCATCAGCTTACTGAGGCATGTTCTCGAAAGGTAGGTGTCTTTGATTGATTACATAGGATTAAAACCAGTTCTGTTTTATAGAACTGACATTGACTGATTAAAAGGATTAAAACCAGATCTGCCAGATCTGCTTTAATGACTGACAGACTTTCTAGAAGCATGGGAACAGTTTAAAATAAAAATTCTCAGTGAACACTAAACTAATGTGTTTTTTTTTTTCTCACAAAGTATCTCTTTTAGAACATTATTCTTGAAAACCAAAAATCTTCTCACAAAATCTTTTTCAGGACCTAATTGATGAAACACTTTCCTAGTTACATTAATTCAAATTTGGAAATGGATGTAGCTTGAACATGGCAGCTCTGGCAAAAACCATAAAAATAATTTGAATAACAACTTTGTACCATTTGGTCAGGACTTCTGAGTAAAGTTTGGATGGTTAATGGGTATAAAAATATAGTTAGATAGTCAGATAGAATGAACAATATTTGATAACACAACAAAGTGACTATTATCAACCATAAGCTAGGATATACTTTAAAATAACTAAAAAAGTGAAATTAGAATGTTCCTAACACACACACACAAAATGATAAATGCCTGAGGTGATAGATACCCCAATTAACCTGATTTGATTAATTCCCATTGTATGCCTACATCAAAACATTACATGTACCCTATAAAGATATACAACTATTATGTACCATTATAATTAAAAATAAAAAGGATGTTTAAATCTATGAGATAGAAAATTTTCCATTCTTCAATATGTCTTATCATTTAGTTTCACTACTACATCACCGTTTTAGCTATATTTGCTGTAGAACTTCTCATAGACTTACAGTGATCAGATCTGTGCTGGTATTATTTTCACTAGTAACAAAAGAATCTCTAGTGAATCTGACAACTCACTCAATTAGAACTTGCAGGATATTTTCTAAATTTGAAGATTTAGGTGCAGATGAAATATCTAGGAGAATGAGGATATTAGGTAATATGGCCAATTTCTGTATTTTATTCATTTTCAAATGATGAAATAACTAAAATGATCAAAAAATTTGAAATAAAAAAACTATGTGTCAGGAAGGAATTTTATTTTTTATTCCTAACCTTTTTCTTCCCTATCTGCTACCTACCTAGAGGAAGAAAATATAAGGAGGAATAAAATATAGTTGTAGATGTGATTCAACTATGGTCACTGGCTTATGAAATGTTCAGTGGTACAAAGGGTGGTTTGACTTGTAGATATTCTGTCCTGATTAGTCTGAAAGACTTAAAGCCTGCTCCCATGATGCATCATTAGGTAGTGCCTCACTAGAGGGAGTCTGGCAGGCACTCAGAATGTTAAGGATTGTGCTGTTGCTTCAGAACCCTAGAAGAAGGAAAGAAAATTAGAATAAGACCAATGATTTCTAGGGGAGAAGAGAGGAGGAGAGACACCCTGAGTTCTAGCCTTAGTGAACTTTGAATTAGAAGATGAATGAACAAGAAAAGTAAATAAATGTTTTGCACCATCTAGACTCTGCATGTATTAGAGATTAACTAACAGCAAGTTTGGTTGCTTACCAGAATATACTTTTTCTTATTGCCTTCCCTTATATTGCTTTTCTTTTGCTTGGGATGCTCTTCCTTCAGCTCATTTTCATGCTATAATGCCTATGTCATCCCAGAAAGCCATACCTACTCCACTGTAAGAGATGTTCTTCTAGCGAACCGTCACTCTGTGTCTTTCCTTCATAACACTTATGCCACAATATGTAATATCTTGTGCAATTTTTAGTGTTATTAATTATCTTCCTCTTCCAACAGAAGATACTCCATGAAGGTCCAAGGATATGGTGAATCCAACTCATTCCGGCTTGTAAGACTTATAGTTATCTGGGAAGCATCACATCACACAATGGTGTGT
The DNA here is from genome assembly GCA_028533085.1 of Varecia variegata. Classification (NCBI taxonomy): domain Eukaryota; kingdom Metazoa; phylum Chordata; class Mammalia; order Primates; family Lemuridae; genus Varecia; species Varecia variegata. The sequence continues at coordinate 129,920,633 of CM052437.1, forward strand.
TAGTGCACATCTTTTCCCAATATAATATTCTGTGATATCACTTTGGTTAGCTTGAAATCAGCCATGGTGGAGTATTTACACTAGGGATATTGGCAAATGCTACCAAGCAGGCTTTCTTTTTCTTAGAGAGTTGTTAATCATTTACCAGCACACCACTGCTAAGGACAAAGTTGTTTTGATTACTATATTCTTGGTTCCTAGTAGTCGTTGGCAATAAATAATAAATATTTGTTGAATGAATGCACAACAAATTGAGAAGTTACAATTATTTTCAGCTATAGTATATATATACATATATTTTCCTTAGTTTCTAGGACTTTCACTTAGCAAGTTCAGACTCAGTTATCTTTTGTTTAACAGCAAATAGGTAGGAAAATAACACACCATATGTCAAAAATTCTTTGCTTACTTTTGATAAATATTTTTAAGACTATGTATTACAGGAGAATTTTTGCTTTGGTATACATTCAAAGTGGTTTTAAATTTATTAATTGTACTAGATTGTTGGAATTAACATTATTCAGGGGAATTGGGCAAGGCAAAAGTCAGCCCTTTTCTGGGAGAGGTTGGACAGATATATGGTAAAGAGCACTGGCCCAGTGAATCAAGTGATTGATTCCAGGCTCTAACTCTGCTCCTAATCAGTTCTGTGACTTAAAGAAAATCATCACATTTTTCTGAGCCTCATTTCCCTAATCTCAAAAATGATAAAATTGAATTGGACAATACTTTAGCTTCTTCCAGTTTTAAGATCCCACATTTAATCTTCCTTGCTGGTATATTTTGTTATCTTTTAAAAATAATTAAAACCATATCTAAAAATTACTGGGAATGTATGTCCTGGGCATACCTTCTTGTCATTTATTAATTATGCCTTTCTACTTACACATCTGTATCATCTCTGTGACTTGTACAGTGTATTCGTATGTCCCTTCTCCTGCTATCTCTCTGCTATACATGATAAAATTGGGTATGTTAATTTTTTTTTACCTTTCCTGTTCTTTTTCTTCCACAATCTGAAGCTTCCCTGCTTCTCAGACTTCCCAGTACTTAACTTCAAAGTCCTCCTTAATCTATTTTTTACCAAACTTACTTGTAGAACCCTGACTATGCCTCTGTTAGGTATCATTTCCCCGACTCATTTTCTTTTTAAATACTTTGTCTATGTTTATGGTCTTTTGTACAGCTCTGTGTTTATCAAAATGTTCTTTTAGTGTGTTCTTTTAAAAGTAATTATAGTAGGCAGCAAACTGTCCAAGCTTGGCATTTTGTACTTCATTATTAAATTATCCTACCTCAATGCAAACCTAAATTTCTTTCTGTTCCCAGCACCACGTAGCCTCTTTATTATTTTTTGCCTGTGTATAAAATGTAGCACAAAGCAGTTCTTTGATAGGAAGACTTTTCAACATTTTATTTGATATTCATTTGGAACATTGTACTGCTTATTTTCCTTTTTATTATGAAAAGAATCCTATAGATCTTCTTAGAGTAGTTGAGAAGTCTATGCTTTAAAACAAGTTGCAAACATCTACTGCTGCTCATTCATATTGCAGAAAGTTAGACAATTTTGCTTATACATTTTGGAAGGTATGGAATTTTTTTTTTTCTCTCCATCTTCCTTCTTTTGCCTCACTGTTTTGTCTATGGGGCTTTCATTATTGCCCACAGGTTTAGCCACTTGGCCATCATATTCTCTAGTTTACACCAGAATCCCTTTGCATTATCGGTTTGAAACTTTTCGTTATACCCAGGTATAGAAAATCATTATAATCAGATTTATTTGTTTATCAAGGAAAGTGTGCATGTAGCCTAGAACTCTTATAAGCCCTTTAGAATTATTAACATTAATTCTTTCAAAAGGACTATGAGATAGGTCCTATGATTAACCTGATTTTAAATACAAAGAAACAAAAGTGAAGGTAAATTAAGTAACTAGTCCAAAGCCAGGCTACTAATGACACAACTGAAACGAATCCAGGTTGTCCGGCTCCAGAGCCTAAGTTCTCACCCACTATTCTACGCTGGTTTTAAAAGATTCCTTCTTGAAATAAATCAATAAAAAAAATTCTAAGAAAAAAAAGGATCTGAAGTAATAAAAAATGTCTTGTGTTTTGAAATTTCATGTTTTGCCCAAGCACGACTGAGCTCGTTCTCTTATGAAAATCTCAAAGCAGTGCTTTCAAAAGGAATGAATGCCTGGCCACGTGATTACCTTTGTTATAAGCTATTTTGCCACTTTATTTTATGAATACCTATCCTTTTCCGTACTGAATAGTGCACATTTTTAATAGTAAAAAGTCCTATTATAAAATACTTACTGAATTGATTTTTTGAAACTGTGGAATTATTTCAGCGCTTCAGAAGGAGAAGAAATGTTTAGAGAAGGTAATTGTTTTGGTAAATAGCTTTAAAGTATGTAGAGTGCAGCCCAAAGCATTCTATAAAAGGAAGGGATATAAACATAGTGTCACTAACTGACATTGTTGGTTAACCTAAAATTGTAAGGATTTTCATTTTTGTGGTATCTGAAAGTTAATTGACCAGTAAGTGATAGTAATGAAGCTATTGATGAACAGGGGAGATTGTGATCTTAATTATCTGTTAAATAACTACTCATTTGCAGAAATATTTATTTAGCATTTTAATCATTATTTTGCTTCTTTTACATAATGGTGTATATTACCAATTTGATGAAAACTCTGCAAGGGTGGAGTACTTTTCCTGCAGATTAGCAAATCTGTTCAATTGAATCTAAATTAAAGAGGACCAAAGATAATTCTTATTTTGGTTATAATTATAATGGGAATATCCCAATCATTCTTGAATATTTGTACTGGTAGTCCCAGAGCATTTCCCTCAATTTTCTGGCCTGGACAACTAAGTGATTTATTAATAGTACATGCAGATTTCACTGCAATACGAGGACTGTGATAAAGGGTGAGTCATTCTCACTCCTCTCTACCTCTCCCCACCACAGCTTGTCCTCTCTTACTTTCCCAAGCCTTGCCTACTTCTGGGTCTACAAATCTGTATTGGATGTTTGGAAATATGTAATATTATTCCTTTTTCCAACACAGTCCAAGACTATGTAATAAAACCAATATACACAAACTCTGTTTACATATTCAAATCTGAGAGACTTTAATCTAAGGAAATGTTATTTCAGAGAGGTTCAGGTTTGGTTGTTTTTTTTTTTTGTTTGGTTGTTTTTTTTTTTTTTTTGAGACAAAGTCTCGCTTTGTTGCCCGGGCTAGAGTGAGTGCCGTGGCGTCAGCCTAGATCACAGCAACCTCAAACTCCTGGGCTCAAGCGATCCTGCTGCCTCAGCCTCCCAAGTAGCTGGGACTACAGGCATGCACCACCATGCCGGCTGGCTAATTTTTTCTATATATATATTTTTAGTTGGCCAGATAATTTCCTTCTATTTTTAGTAGAGATGGGGTCTCGCTTTTGCTCAGGCTGGTCTCGAACTCCTGAGCTCAAACAATCCGCCCGCCTCGGCCTCCCAAGTGCTAGGATTACAGGTGTGAGCCACCGCGCCCGGCCTGTTTGTTTGTTTTGAGACAGAGTCTCACTCTGTTGCCCGGGCTAGAGTGAGTGCCGTGGCGTGAGCCCAGCTCACAGCAACCTCAAACTCCTGGGCTTAAGCGATCCTTCTGCCTCAGCCTTCCGAGTACCTGGGACTACAGACATGCGCCACGGTGCCCGGCTAATTTTTTCTATATATTTTTAGTTGTCCAGCTAATTTCTTTCTATTTTTTTAGTAGAGACGGGGTCTCACTCTTGCTCAGGCTGGTCTCGAACTCCTGAGCTCAAATGGTCCACCCACCTCGGTCTCCCAAGTGCTGGGATTACAGGCGTGAGCAACCACGCCCGTCCTAGGTTTGTTATATTTAGTCTATCAGTAGAACATTCTGGCGAACAGAAAGTAAAGGAAAGATCACCTTTGAAAAGATCAGATGAGTCTGATGAGAAGACAGAAAAATAAATTTCTGGGAAAATGTATATTAATTTTTTTCTACTTAGTTATAAAATAAAAGCATTTAAAGGATTGATAAAATTATATAGTGAAAATAGTACTAAAATTAAAAAAATAGTCAAAGATCATATATTTCTTTTAAGTTTTGAACCTAAAAGATTGCTTAAAGCAGTTACTTCAAAATAATAATAATCAATTGGACTCACCTATACAGGGAAAAATATTTTTTAAAGCATTTTCAAACTTGGTATTAGAAACAAAAAAAGGTCAGTAGTTGACAAACCTATGACCATAGTGTTACATATTATCACAAGTTTTAATGGAAAGGAAAAAAGGAAAACATTTTGTTTGTCCTCCTTTGATGTGGGGAAAAAAAAAAATCTTTGAATCTCCCTGATACTGGCTTTTATTTTCAAAAGAATATTACTTATTGAAATTCTTGAACTTCTTTTTCCTCACCTTTAAACATCTAGAAAATGTTTCTTTATGTGTTAAAAATGAACACATGATATTCTAAAATATTTATTTTTGGTATCCAAACTATGAATGTAGCCTGTAGGATTTAATACAGTAAATTAATAAGTAAAGAAGGAGAATCCCACATTTCTAAAGATTTAACATTTTGGAAAGATACTTAGTTTGTTAATGCCCATTGAAATTTTATTGGGCATTTTATTATTATTTTTTTATTTTTTATTTTTATTTTTATTTTATTATTTTGACGCTGCTATTGTTGTTCTTTCAAAGAAACTCCAAAATTTAGGGAAATCACTGGAGATAAAAATTATATTTAAAATCCTGGGAACAAAACATTACAAGTAGCTGGAACTTTTCATAGAATGTATGTAAGTTTCTCTCCAGTTTTCGCTAGTCTAAATATCATGTGGAGGTAGATTCCAGAGACTGCTCCTCAGATATTTTCATTAAGTGGGACTGGGATAGATTCCAGATATTTATTTAGATGAGAATTTGACATAGATGGTCCAGAATCTTAGTTTAAGAAAAAGCAGTGGCAGTCAGATGGCAGTGATCCCCTAAGGGAGGGAGGAATGTATCTGTAATATTTGAGAGATATTTATAGCTGTACTCACCCTGCCTTATCCTACTTTTTCTGTGGTAGACGAACTCCAAAATGCCCTATGATCTCCACCTTCTGATGTTCATGTCTTTGTATGATCATCTTCCTGTGAGTGTGGGTGAAACCTGTGACCTGTCTCTAACAAAAAGACTACGGAAAAAGTGATGTCATTTCACTTCTGTGATTATGATACTTCTTGGAAGATGCCATCTTGCTGCTGACTCATTCTACAGACATTCATGTTGGGAGGATGATATGGCAAAAAGCAGAGGGTGGCCTCTAGGCAATGGTTAGCAAGGAGCCTAGGCTCTTAGTCCATGAGGAAATAAATTCTGCCAACTACCTAAGTGATCATGGCTGTAGTCATGCTTGCAGACTGACTCCCATCAGACACCTTAATTGCAGCCCAGTGAGACCCTAAACATACCACCCAGCAAATCTATGTCTGCACTCCTGACCCAGAGACACTTAGAGATAATGAATGTGTGCTGTTTTAATCCTTTAAATTTGTGGTGATTTGTTATATAATAGTAGACCCCAATCTAGATTTAAGAAACACTTCTGGACCAAAACTTGATTGCAATATTCTAAAATATTTTACTTAATTTCACCTACTAAATTCTTATTATAAAGAAATAATGCTCTGCATATCCTTTGAGAACTTGTAGTAGAATGACTGCCCCATCTTCATGAATAGACAATGAGGCTGGATTGGATTTAAACACCACGCGCTTCCCTAAGGCATTTTGTTATCACATCAAATTTCTATATTTTTGCGACCAGTTTTTGTATCTCCCAGTGCAATGTACTGCTTGAGGGGTTTGAGATCACATTTAAACAGAGAGAGATGAGAGAGAATAAAAATAAGGAATGACCTTTGGCTGATGAGATTAACCCAGTAGAAAATGTATAAAATTTGTACATAAAATTTATACTCTCCGAATTGAATCAACTGACTTATATGAGAGGGAACAAAAGTATGCATTTAGCATGTGTGTTGTTGTCATTAAGCCAAAAAAGTAGATTTCTTGTCAATTAAGGACTGCATTTTAAAGGGAATAATCACGGGGGATTGGGAGGGACATGGGCAATATATCTATGCAGAACTTTTGTACCCCCATAATAAGCTGAAATAAAAAAAAAATTAATAAAAAAAAAAAAATAAATAAAGGGAATAATCATATTCTGTATACTGGAAATGAGCAACTTTGATTAGGAGTAGAAATGCTATAGATTTTATTCTTCAATGAAAACAAATTTTGGTATGCACAACCTCTATAAAGAAGGAATAAGATTGCTCTAAAACTAGTGATAAATATTCATGGAAATAATCTAGACAGATAAGAAAATAACCAGTTTGTGCATGTAAGCTTTTATCCCTTGATTTTAGAAGGGATTATTTTAGTCATGTGTTTAGAATTTTTAAAAAATCTTGAAGCAGAGTTGAACAAAGAGAATATAAAGTTGGTAAGTATTGGAATTGAGGACTGTGCTGAATCTCCCGTGAGCTCCAAAGATAATCCAGACCCTCTAACAATGCAGCCTGGTCCAGAAGGCCTGGTGTTCTATCAATAGCCTCTTTCTGTTTCAGGTTTTAACAAATAAAGGTGTTTAGAGTTATTGTTATTTGATAACACAGCTGGATTTTTTTTTTCTTTTCAACTTGGAAGCTTTGTAGTATGACTCCTTAAGTCTCACCTACGAGCTCAGCCCATGAGAGATGAGATCTGGGAAATGTTAAAAAGACACAAGCAATACTGTACGACCATGACATGCATGGCTCCTCTTGCTGCTGGCCTCCTTTTGACGTTGTGCCCAAACTGCAGACTTCTCTGGATGGAATCCTAGTTACTCATTTACTAGATATGTCATCTTGGAGAGTTTCTTAATCTCTCTAAGCTGTATTTTTCTTCTTTCCAAAATGGGGATTATGATTTCCACTTCATAGTAATGTTGTGAGAATTAAGCGAGATACTCTATGTAAACCACAGGGAATTAGTAGATTATGAATGTTAAATAAACATTGGTAACAATTTTGTTTTTCCAGTAACTGGACCCTTTTTCCACCTTTCCTAGGGCCAAATCTAATTCTCAGTAATGTCTCTTTCTACTTAGGTTCTCTAGCTACATCTCTGATTGGTAGAATGTTCCCTACCCCCTACATTCTCCCTGCTTACCTTCCTGCACTGCATGCCCTTCCTTTGCACACAGTTGTACTGAGTCCAGATTCTTTGCCATAGGCCTATGATTATGTCTAGTTTGGGGGTTTCACAGCCAGGGTTTAAAACTACTCCCTCATTGACTTAAAATTCATTCAACAAATTTTGATTGAAATTATAAGGTTGGGCACAAAGGGTACAATATCTAACACCATACAATCTCTGCTTCCATCTTGCCTAGATAGATAAGAGGTTGGAGCCACATCTATTTTTTAGCAAAAATGTTTGGTTTATAGTAGATGTTTAAATAATATTCACTGAAGTATAGTAGGCCCTGTTTTGCTCATCTATAAAATGATTTTAGATTAGTATGTCTCAAACACAAGTTCCAGGCATACTAAAAAATGCTTAAGATAGAAGAATTCTGAAATAAAACCAAACAAAACGTAATAACAAAATAAAATTTTGAAAAACACAAAATAGCGATTTTTTTTTAAGATCCACAGTACATGTTAGCATACTAAAGGTGCTGAAAAATTCTGAATTAAGTAAATCTGTTTGGTAGTTCTTAAAATTTCTAAGTCCAGAGCACTTTTCCATATCTAATAAGACAATGTTTTATACGTTATCTATTTAGGAAACACTGTAAAGTCTCTTTCACCTTTATTTGTCACTACTTCCAAATCTATAGGAAAGACCAACGTATTGGAGAGTTCAACCATCAGAATGCCTGGCTTTCCCATAGCTCCATCTGAAGAGAAATGCCTTTACCAATTGAACGTGCAATGATTAAGCAAATATTTTAAATAGCACACTCCCATAGTTATTCTGTGCTGATTAGACAAGAATTGGCATGTGACTCAAGGGCTTCCCCCTTTTAACCTGACATTAGCCAATTAGTTTACTTTCTAAGCAATTTGAATTAAGAAATATTAGGCAAATAAGATACTGGGTTTGCAAACTGGTGCAAAGCACATATACTTCTGTTTTTCAATATTGTATTTGCCCACCTGCTCATGGAGCATGCACTGTCCAAGTCACTAAAACCTCCCATTCCCTAATCCTTGTATCCATCTGCTTCATTCATGTTAGGTTTCACATTCCTAAATCTATCTGTGATTGCCTCCCTTGAAATAAAGAATATCTAGTGTGGTTGGGAGGTAATTTGTAGCCTTTAGAAGTAATGGAAGAAGCAGCAACACATCTGTATTTGGGATGACATTGTGGCCATTCACCTGAATTCCAGAAGAAAAAAAAGTACAGTATCCATGAAAAGAAACTAAAGTGAAATGAGTTCAATCTTGCATGAATAGCACATTGACATTTTTGCTCTGTAGCCAATTGGTAAGATCAAAAACAGTCATCTGCTTTAACAGAGAATAAAGAACCATGCAGGTGGTGAGGGCCACATGGGGATGTTCCTACCCCTGGCATCTTACTCGAACCCAGCTCCCATATTTTTTCCAGGAAAACTCTGACTTCTTGTGTGGAGCCTGGGAAGGGTGGAGGGCTGCTGAGCACCTCTGAGGAAAAAGGGGAGAGAAGTCATGTCAAGTACTGCCACTTGTTTATTTAGAACAGTGATTCTTCCCGGAGCTCCTCGGATTTTAAATTGGCACAACCTGCATAGACATGACTAGCAAATCATTTATGTTTCTCTTTTAGCAGGAAAGCCTAAAATCCATCGCTTGGTGAAAGAAGCTGAACTCCACAAGCTATGAGTACCCATTTTCTTTAAATTACTCATTTAACTTGACCAAACAGGTTTTGGGTTGCAATTGTTGCATTTCCTTTTCTTTCCTATAATACCCAAATTTTCTCACTACCCTGTGGGCAGTGAGTTTCCTTTTCTTCTTTGGCGAAGGAACAGTAGTTATAATTTCAAATGAAGTTATTCAGGCACACTTTTGTTGACTCTTAATGGAATCCATTGTAGGAATAAATGGAGGCATTGAAAGTGTATTTCCTCTTCATCAACAACAGGTTACTAAATCCTACAAAGGCCTTTTAAAATGCTGCTACTTCTTGGGGCAGCTGATTTCTATATTTTGGTTTACTCTGAGTGTGAGGAAAGAAGGTATTACTCAAGGTATTCATTTCAGAAATGCCAGAAAACAAATACTTCTTACACCTTTATTTTCAAGCATTATTGTTTATGAACTGGTAAAGAAAAGCTGACACGCAGAGCTTGTGAATGTAAAGAGAGGACATTGTCCATCTTCTGCACAGACTGTTGAAGTTATTACAACTATAGAAAGAACTTTGGCCAGAGGCAAAACCCGAAATCATAAATGCTTTCCTACTGTGACTCACAAAATTGTTCCTGAATACCTTGCTTTGCAGATTATCATCAAAGTTGTTTTATGTGTCGAAATTGGCACAAACATGTATAATGTTCCCTTCCACATTACCAGATAAATTGGAATCCTTTAAACTGTGCTAGTGTACTGGCTCACATGTCCCTAGCTATTATTTAAATATTTCAAAACTGTTGAAGAGGAAACTTTACCTATTACTCTGTACTGTAGGAAAAACAAAATAGAATGGAGAGATTTAACTTCTAATAAATGCAGAGCTAGACAACCATATACCATGGAGTTTTACCCTCTCTTAAATGAAGGTGTGTGTATTCAGATTGATTTCCAGTCATTTTTATATCTGGTATTCCTATTAATCTAGCACAGACATTGAGAATCTGAGTATAGGAGTCAGAGAGGCTTGGATTCAAACATGACTTTGTAACTTCCTAGTTGTCTGATCTTGGGCAAGTTACTTTATCTTTTGGTTTCCCTTGTCCGCATAGGCAAAGGTTGTGAAAATATCTACTTACCAGAGTTTCTTTGAGTGAGATGAGGTAAGACATGAAAATAACATGACACTGAGCCAGGCCGTAGTAAGCACTGTAGCTTATTATTCTTGGTTGCATTGAAGCAAAATGAAACAAAAAAAAAAATTGTGATAAAAATATTAGCACTAATTTATAAATATTTTCTTTGAATTGAGCAGAATTATTCAACTAGAATTTTGCCTACTTAAAGACAATATTATTGTGCTATTCATTCAACAAATATTTATAATATCCCCCCTATGTATCAGCCTCTTGGGATATTTCAGAAAGCAATAGGTACACAATGTTCTGCCCTCCTAACACTCATAGTTAAGTTTACAAACTTTTAATAAAAATTCTTTACCCTTTGAGTGCTTTTTTCCCTTTATTATGCCTAAGAAGCAATACTTTTAATTACATTGAATTGCTGTAAAAGTACATGCAAATGAGTCTAAAATCTTAATTTAGTTAGGAATTTAGAGCTTCTTTTTAATATCAGGTTTGGGAATACAAATTTATCTCATTCGTATGTTCATAACTTTCTACTCTTACTTTGAGTTTTTTGACTTTGCCATGCTATGCTGCTGTCTTTGAATGTCCCCTCAGGTCTTGGAAAAATGTGGAGCAAGGTTATCAAACACAGCGGCCAGGAATCAGAAGCTGGATATGCAGGTCAAGGGTCAGTTTCCAAGGGAGCCTGGGGCTTAGTCCACTCTGCTTGCCTTGTAGTGGGGTCAAATGGGACTGATGTATATTACCTGCACACCTATCCATTTCTCTCAAACATAGCACTTTATAAATATGCTGAACAAGATCTACCCAATAGTTTCCCTGATATAACAAGACTACTTAATCTTTTTTATTGGCACACACAAAAATAGCTTTTTATTAAAAAAAAAAATCCCTCCTCTTCATTTTCCTTTGTCAACATTAGATTCTTATAGTTGATTCAAGGCACTTCTATTATGTAATGATTCAATTTGTTTAATAACATTTGTTCATTCAATAGTATTTGTGGAGTCTTGTTAAAGGCTTTTGGAAAGGTTTCTATGTTTTTCACTCCCCTGCCCCTTATCTCCTTGTTTATTCATTCTACAAACTTGACTTTTTTCTATAAAATAAATCTTTCCAAGAAGAAAGGTTGCAATATGTTCTGTTTGTTCAAATATTTGTAACCTCTTTGTTTATTTTCAATGGCATTGAATTTACTTAATTAAAATATGTAACAATTTTAAAATTGAAAACAAGAAGGGCAAATTTCTCCACAGGTGGGTTCTGAACTTAGAAAAATATTTATTTAAACACATTTAAATGTGTATAAATTCATAGTGATATGAGACAAATTTTTTTTTTGTAATTACAATGACAATGCTTATGCATCTCAGACATAGTAAATATTCATCACCTCAAGGCACCAACTTTGCTCAGAGTTAGGAAAATATACAGGAAGATCTTTAAAGTAGGTGGAGCAAGTTTGGGCAAAAAAGAGGATAGCATAATTTAAAGGCAATGACTACCTTGTAATATGGCACAGGCCATTTGTCACATACATTCTTGAAGAAGCAGCATTAGGACATGCAAAGATAACACAACAAGATTGCATAAAATCAGTGCAGGTGGTGAACAGATTCTGGAGTGGAGGGTTCCTTTTTAATCTTTCTTTTTTAAAATCTTAATTTGGAAATTGGACATTTATAAAATAGCACATGTTACTTGAACTTTTCCCAGGTGAAAGGATAGATTTACTTTCAATATAAAATTTTGGTTGTTAGAAGAAAAAAAAAACTTTGTCAAAATCTTTTGCTTATTTACACTTACATTCTTATTGGATTTGGATTGCTTTTTGGAGTAGCAAGAATTTGAGATATTAAGCATTGGCTAATATTTTAGGAAACATACTTAGGTCTGTGGTTGGGGTTGGGGTGTCACAGTCTGTATTGTAGTGGATTCAAATAATAGAACATAAATTTATTGGGTCACTAAGCCCTATCAGGCCTACCATTAACATATCTTTTCTATCTAAGCTTCTAACTATACCTTGTTGTGTTATAACTTGATATTTTTACAAATATTATTTATTTTATCTGAAATACCCCACCACCATATACATCTAGCAAAAATGATACTTTGAGGAAGAGATGAAGAATATCATTCTCTGTGAAATTTTTTTCTGAAACTCAAAAGGGCATTTGCAACTCCTTTCATTGTGTCAGCACTGATTAGTTTTATAATATGCATATCATGTCATTTTAATGTTATATGGATATATGATTATATCCCTTGCTAGACTTTGAAATCCTTGAAAGCAAAGACTATATCTCATTGAACCTTACTGTGTAGGAAACCATATAAAGTAGACACTCAAAACTGGGAGCTGGATCAATGGAATCGATATTGTCTTCAAATTAATATTTTATTTGGAAAGTTAAAATTGAGTCTAAAGATTTTTAGGGAGAAAAAGTCACTTATTTGATAAATCAATTACTTGCAAATGCCACAATAATTATTAGATATAGGAGTTAAATACTTCTGGGATTAAACAGTATCTTTCTATAAAAATTTTATGCTGTTATATTTTATGTATAAATTACATGTATTACATCATTTTTTATAGATAAAATGGACTTGTAGAAGAGAGATTAATGCATATACTGCCTGTCAGTATGCAGGTATACTTTGATAGCAGCTAGAATGTTGTGTCTTTTTTTCTTAAATTTCAGAATATTAAGGGGATACAAACGCTTTGGTTATATATATTACCTTTGCACCTACCAAGTCAGAGCTATAAGCATGCCCAACCCCCAGACATTGCACAGCATACCCATTAGGTGTGAATTTACCCATCCCCTTCTCCTCCCTGCCACCCACCTGACACCCTATGAATGTTACTTCCATATGTGCACATAAGTGTTGATCAATTAGTGCCAATTTGATGGCAAGTACATGCGGTGTTTGATTTTCCATTCTTGTGATACTTCACTTAGAAGAATGGGCTCCAGCTCCATCCAGAATAATACAACATATGTTAGTTCACCATTATCTCTTGTGGCTGTGTAGTACTCCATGGTATACATATATCACATTTTATTAATCCACTCATGTATTGATGGACACTTAGGTTGTTTCCACATCTTTGCAATTGTGAAAAATTATCTAAAATGCTCTGCTTCTGTACACCTCTTCTTGCTGTTCTTCTTGCATAGAATTCATTTCTCCCAGATATCTGCATGGTAGCTCTCCCCCTTCCTTTGCATTTTTACTAAATGTCATCTTAGGGAAATCTTCCTTATCTAAATTTTCAAACTCCCGATACATGGTATGTTAACTCTTTCCTTGATTTAGATTCCTTCTTAGGAATTATCATTATTTAACATACTAAATATTTTACCTATTGATTTTGTTTATTTCTCTACTGTAAAATCAGTCACATGAAAAAAATTTTGGTCACGTAGTTTACTATTATATCTTGAAGACGTAGAAAAGTAGATGATAATCCCTAATCTCAAATACTCTGAATTTGGGCATATCCTGTTCTTTCTCACGCCTCTAAATTTCTTATGACATCCATTGCAGCATCTGTGAGACCAGGCCAGACACTACTTGGGCTCTCAGCCAATAGTGGCAGAAAAATATCTTATTAATATTGAGCTATTTAAAGGCATTTACTGACAAACATGCCTTAAAACTCTGGAATTTTTGAAAACAAAATCCATTTATTGCTATATTTTGTTCTCTATTCTTCCTTGAATCTAGCTTGGATTCTACTGGATTGTCTTATGTTCTTCTACTAGATTACCTCTTTCTTCTACTAGATTACCTCTTTCTTCTACTAGATTGTCTGCTATTGAATTGAGAGCCTTGGAGCTTTCTTTCCATTGAAAAATAGGATTCTTAAAATTGTGTAAGATTGAAAAACTCATATAAACCAGAAAGATTGGTAGTAATATTTGAGAGCTTTTAATATTAACTTAGACAAACTTTATTGCCTGAGATTTTTTTTAAGCAATGTTTTTTATAGCCATTATTGTAAATGGTCACTATTTTGCTCAAGCACTCCACATTCAACCTCTATCTTATTTCCTCTCACTATATGACCTTTATAAGTTACTTCAGAGAGAGTATTACAGCCATCAGACATTAACTTCCTCAACTACATATCAATTTCTCTACAACTTACCTATATTGATACTCATTTTTAAAATATTTTAATTTGATTATAATATACACAATAACATACACAAATCATAAGTATACAGCACAATGAATATTCATGAAGTGAACAGATCTAGGTAATGACCATCCATATTAAGAACCAAAGTCTTACCAGCATCTTTTCAGTACCTCTCATTCCCTTTTCCTATTAAACTGTATCTCACAATAATCACAATTCTGACCTTAACTCCATCTGTTTTTAGCTGTTTTTTAATTTTATATAAATTAAGTCATATAGTGGATACATTTTTGCTATGTCTTCTTTTTCCCCAAATAATATTTGTGCTATTTATCCTTGCTTGTGGATGTAGCAATGGTTTGAACCTTTTTGTTGCTGTATAGTGTTCCATTGCATAAGTATTCAATGCTTATATATCCATTTTACTGTGAATAGCCGTTGGTCAGTTTCCAGACTGAGCTAACAAAATATTGCTATCAGGAATGTTCTTTTATATGTCATTTAGTACATATATGCACATACTTCTGGTAGATACATACTTAGGAGCAGAATTACCTGTTGGATCCTGGAGTATTTCTCTGTTCAGGGACAATAGATAATACCAAAGAGTTTTCCAAAGTGATTATACAAATTTAAACTCCCACCAAAAATACATGAGAGTTCCATTTGCTTTATATCCTTGCCAAACATTGTTGTTGTCTGTCTTTTTACATTTAGTTACTCAAATGGATGTGTAATAGCTGCTTATTTTGATTTTAATTTTCATTCCTCTAATTTTTCAGAGTTCTGACAACAGTCTTTGTAGGATACATAACAAGTATTTTCTTTCTGCAGCTTGTATTTTCAGTTTATTTTTATTGTCTTTTTATTAAGTTATAAATCATAATGTAGTTCAAGTTTACTAACCTTTCAAGTTTATGGTTAGTGCTTCTTGTGCATTCTTTAAAGGTAACTTGACCTACTTGAGGTCAAATACTGTAGAAATAAAAATACAACTGAAATTCAATACTCAGTAGATTGAGGATTAAAGAGAGAAGTGATACATTGGAATATGGGTTATTAAAAAATATTTGGAATGAAGTATGTAGAAAAATAATAGTGAAGATAATAAATAATAAAAGAGAATGTAGGAGTTATAGGGCATAAAGTTTAGAAAGAGAAACTAAATGGTCTATCAAACCCCCTTTCCCCAAAACAGAAAAGAAGAAAGAGAAACTGGATAGGACAAATGCAAAATAAATAATGAGATGGAAGATTTAATCCCTGACATATCATTATATATCTCACATATACACTGACAAATCCTGAAATAAAAAAATTCGATAAAAAAAGGTAGCTTAATAGATAAGAGGACAAAAGACTTGGACAAGAATTTCAAATGACCAATATGAAAAGATTCTCAACCTATTTAGTAATTGGAGGAATGCAAATAAAAAATGAACATAAGGTACCATTACATATTTGTCAGATTGCTAAAATTACAAGATTGACAATATCAATTGTTGATGAGAATGTGGAGCAACTGGAACTCTGATTTCAACTTATTTGGTCACTTTGAAAAGGAAGAAAGTAGTGATTGAAAGAAATTATGAAGGGCTCTTACAGTTCTGGTAATATTCCATTTTCTGACATGGGTGGTAATTACATGCATGTACTAATGAAAATGCATTAATAAGTTTACTTATGATATTTGTACTTGTTTGTGTGCTCGTTATACTTCTATAAGATGTTCAATAGAAATAGTCAATTCTTTTAACTGATAAGCTCAATATTCTCACCAGGAAACATAGTGCAACTGCAATTTAGAGATTTATTATCACACAGACTATTACAAAGTTAAGATTCAGGCTGAAAATTTGTATTCTATTAAATGTTCCTGAATGGGGTAACATTGTAGTAAATCATTTTAAAAAAATGAATGTAAGTGAAGTATCACAAGAATGGAAAAACAAGCACCACACATACTCACCATCAAATTGGTATTAATCGATCAATACTTATGTGCACATATGGTAGTAACATTCATTAAGTGTCGGGCAGGTGGGAGGGGGAGGAGGGGATGGGTATATTCACACTTAATGGGTGTGGTGTGTACTGTCTGGGAGATGGGCACGCTTGTAGCTCTGACTCAGATGCGGCAAAGGCAATATATGTAACCTAAACATTTGTAGCCCCATAATATTCTGAAATAAAAAAAATATATATGTATACACATATATGCACATATATACATATGTGTGTGTATATATAAATTTAAACAAAAATGAATGTATATGAAAAGGTACACCCAAGGAGTTTATGAAGTTATTTAATGTATGTAGTATTGATTTCATTTTTATATATCAGGGAGGTAAATACCAGAAAATTTCATTATCTAACACTACAAAATGTTCTGTGATCTTGAAGTTCAAAATTATTTCTGATCAAGTGATCTCTAAAAATTTACCATGTCTTCCCAACATTAGAGGAAATGCAATTCATGTACAACCTCTTGTACTACATTTGCAAAAATACTTCCCCATGGATATAATGCCTTTCCTTTGTCTTCGTCATTTAAACCTCAGTTTACGAGTCCTTTCATTAGGATAACCTTTCCCTGACTCTTAAGTAACAGTATGATGTCCTTCCTACTTTTGCATTTGTTCCAAATTACTGATTGTTATAGAACTTCACTAATGAATTTTAGGGGTTTACTATTTATTTTACCAAAGCTTTGAAGTCCTTGAGGATAGAGATTATATCAAACAAAAGTACAGCATATTAAGCATTTATCCTTAGACTAGAATATACAGCACATTTCTCAAATATTTTTATTGCATAGTGAGTAAAGGAATACATTAATGAATGTGGTGCTAGTCTCTGACCGATAGTCAAGATAGTGCAGTTACTGAACTGTGAAAGCAATTTTGAGAAATATCTCTTTTAAGGCTATATTCACAAATGGCAATGATGAGGTAATATAGCTTTTACTGAAAGTGAAAATTGAAGTGTTCCACAGGCCATTTTTAATGTAATTATCTCTGATATCAACTTTGTTAGAGTTTTGTATTTCTTTTTTGTATGTCTACATTTAACACTTAAATTTAGTTACTGTTTTCACAGCAAATAATTTTGACATAGTTTTCCATATTTGTCCGATCAGATTTTACTCTCCCTGAGGCAGCCTTTGAAGAGAAAAGCACAAACATTTATCTCATTAGAATTGTCAAGGTCTCAAACCACGTTTGGATTTTATATATTTTCTAGTTGTTCTGCAACACTGTTTTTTCCTTTCTTCTCATAATACTTATAATATACTTATTTCATCCCAAGATAATAATTTCTCCTCATTTTCTTGGTTAGTAAGTGCATACTAGTGCATTTTATATATCATGAGAGTTACAACTCCCAATTACCAGTGACTGTTTTGATATTATGTATCATATCCTAAGAGTCTAAGTATTTCTTCATCTATTTCTGTTTAAAAAGGACCAGTGGGGCACATATTAAATACATGTTTTCTTTCTACATTTCTCCTATAAAGGAAAATATATATAAACACCCACTTATACTTCTGCCTATCTATCTATCTATCTATGTATTTATATTTTTTCCAAAAAGAAGAATCAAAGCTATCATAAAAACTAAATTTTCCCGAACGTGCTGTTAAAATTGAAGAGGCCAATCTTGAATATGTACTCAAGGAAATCTCAGAAGTGTGAATGATTGCTGTTTGGGGGAGTGTATTTCTCTGATGCAGCAATAATCTACCAATCTGCCTTCCAATTCTAATTGTTTGTTTGGATTTTATTTCTTTCTATAAATGAGGTAATGAGACTCAGGGCTTGAAGGGCAGAAATTTAATTGACAATGTAATAAACAGCCACCTAAAATAAGCTTTCACAAAATGATACCACTACTCATTGGAAAATTCAACTGTATTCAGAATGAATATAAATGGTTACCTTTTGCAATATTGTATGAAATTTAGTACCCTTTGAGAATCCCTTTCAATCAGTATTAAGCAGAAGATTCTTTTAAAAGAAGTGAAGATTAGCAATTATATTTTGTGATTTCCCAATACTACTTTAACATTTCTCCAGTGGGTTAGATGATGTATCTGTACACTTCAGGGTAAATTCACAAAATGTAATACAAACTGGCTATGTTTTATTAGGAAAAAGTAGAGCAGATATTTTTACAGGCAAAAATATTTTTTAGTTCAGCACCTGCACTATTTTGCTTTAGAAAATACTGTCATTTTTGTGGCAGTTCAATGCTAATTCAGATAATATATTTGGTTATATTTTATTTCCAGTTGTTGATAACTTTCTCAAAATAACATTAAAAAGTGATGAGAAGTTTATATTATAGCATA
>CM052437.1:129939706-129978869 GCA_028533085.1 Varecia variegata
ATTCATGAATGGATTAGTAAAATGTGGTATCTGTATACCATGGAGTATTACTCAGCTATAAGAAATAACGATGATACGACATCTCTTTGGTTCTCCTGGGGAGAGTTGGAACCCATTCTATTAAGCGAAGTATTCCAAGAATGGAAAAATAAGCACCACATGTACTCACCAGAAAATTGGTTTCCCTGATCAACACCTGGGTGCACATTTGGGAATGATACCAATTGGGTATCGGACAGAGGTGGGGGGAAGGGATGGGTGTATACCTACATGATGAGTGCGATGTGCACTGTTGGGGGAATGGACACTCTTGAAGCTCAGATTCGGGGGGGTTGGGAGGGACATGGGCAATATACTTAACCAAAACTGTTGTACCCCCATAATAAGCTATAATAAATTAAAAAAAATTTTAAAAAGCATATTTTTATATGTATTCATATATAAAGATATATTAAGTAATATTACAGCTATCCAATTTCCCAGCACCATTTATTGAATAGGGAATTCTTTCCCCACGGTATGTTTTTGTCTGCTTTGTTAAAAATCATTTGGTTGTAGCTGTGTGGTTTTATTTCTGGGTTCTCTATTCTATTCCATTGGTTTATTTCTCTACCTTTACATCAGTACCATAGTGCTTTCATTAGCATAGACTTGCAGTATAATTTGAAATCAGATAATGTTACACTCCCAGATTTGTGCTTTTTACTTAAGATTGCTTCAGCTATTTGGGCTTGTTTTGAGTTCGATATGAAGATTAGGATTATTTTTTCTAGATCTGTGAAAAACAAGGCATTTCGACAGAAATTGCATTGAATCTATAAACAACATTAGACAGTATTGATATTTTAACAATGTTGATTTTTTAACTTATGAGCATGGTATGTTTTTCTCATTTGTTTGTGTCATCTATGATCTCTTTTTTCAGTGTTTTGTAGTTTTCCTTATAGAGATCTTTTACCACTTTGGTTGTTATATTCCTAGGCATTTTCTTTGCAGCTACTGTAAAATGGTATTGAATTTTTGATTTGACATGCAGCTTGACTGTTATTACTATATAGAAATGCTCCCCCCCATATATATATGTTGATTTTGTAACCTAAGATTTTTTTGAATTTATTTATCAAATCTAGGAGACTTTTGGTAGAGTCTTCAGGATTTTCTAGATACAATATCCTATTGTTGGCAAACAGGGATAGTTTGACCTCCTTTTTCCCTGATTTGGATACACTTTATTTATTTCTCTTCCCTGGTTGCTCTGGCTAGGACTTCCAGTACTAGGTTGAATAGAAATGATAACAGTGGGCATCCTTGTCTTGTTCCAGTTCTTAAATTGGATATCCACATGCAGAAGAATGAAACAGGATCCCTATCTCTCACCATATACAAAAATTTAACTCTTGAAGGATTAAAGACTTAAATGTAAGACTGGAAACCATAAAAATTCTAGATCAAAACATAGAAAAAAGTATTCTAGACAGCAGCCTAGGCAATTTATGAACAAGACTCAAATGGCAAATACAGCAACAGCAAAAATAAATAAATGGGACTTAAATAAATTAAAAAGTTTCCACACAGAAAGGGAAATAATCAACAGAGTTAAGAGACAACCTACAGAATGGGAGAAAATATTCACAAACTATACAGACTAATATCCAGACTAATCTAATATCCAGAATATACAAAGAACTCAAACAAGTCAACAATAAAAAAACAAACAACCCCATTAAAAAGTAGGCAAAAAACAAGAACAGAGTTTTTTTCAAAAGAAGATAGACAAATGGCCATAAAACACATGAACGAATACTCAACATCACTAATCATCAGGGAAATGCAAATTAAAACCACAATGAGATATAGATACCACTTTCCCCCTATCAGATGAGCTATTATTAAACAATCCAAAAACAATAGATGTTGGCATGGAGCCAGTGAAAAAGGAAAACTTATACACTGTTGGTGGGACTATAAATTAATACAGCTTCTATGGAAAACAGCATAGAGATTCCTCAAAGAACTAAAAGTAGACCTACTATTCTATTCAGTAATTCCACTACCGGGAACCTACACAAAGGAAAAGAAGTCATTATATCAAAAAATCACCTGCAGCTGAATGTTTATCACAACACAATTGACAATTTGCAAAGACATGAAATCAACCTAAGTACCCATCAATTGATGAGTGCTTAAAGAAAATGTGGTGTATAAATACCATTGAGTACTACTCAGCCATAAAAAAGAATGAAATGGTATCATTTGCACAACTTAGATGAAACTAGAGACCATTATCTTATGTGAAGTATCTCAGGAATGGAAAAACAAACACCAAATGTTCTCCCTAATAAGTGGGGGCTAAAGAGTGGGTACACACAGTCATACAGTGGTGTAAAGCACATCAGAAATTAAGAAGGAAGGAGATTGGGAAGGTGGTAAGGTAGGAAAACTCACCTATTGGGTGCAATACACACTACTCTGGTGATGGGCACACTAAAAGCCCTGACTTCAGCATTATACAATTCATCCTTAGAACAAAAACACTTGTCATCCCTTAATATTTTGAAATAAAATTTTAAAAAATACATGTTAAGATTATATTTGTACTTTTTATTATATTAATTATACCACCTATATTAATACTAGTTTAATGTGGGTTTTCAAATTATTTGATTTATTGTTTAAATAGACTTCTACTTTAGGATCAAAGAGATTTAAATAGAAGCATGACTAAATGTATTTTATTTATAATCATTTAGGGATATGGATCATTTACACTTTATGATTCTGGACCATATTTTTTTTCTGTGTTTCACTTTATTTCAATTTTTAGACTTTTTTCAGAATATTTTACATCTTTATAGCCAGATGGTACCTTACTCTTTGGCTTCATTAGACCACTTTTTACTTTGAAGAAGGAGTATTTTGAGTGATTATATGATTTTTTTCATTGTACTTCAGATTTTCACGCCCATCCAATCTGTAAACATAGCTCATCTGTGAATTTGGCCAGCGTTGTTCAACAGTGCTTATATGAAATGTGTTGATGATCTTTGTGCTGGCTGTAGGAAAGGTAATAAAACCAATTAGACTAACTATAATCTTTCTCCACATTAACATGATTCCAGAATTATTAACCACTTTCACATGACTCTATGTACATAGCCACAGTTGGTTACACTGTAAGTTATAGTAGCCCCTATTACGTAGTGGATCTGTTTCCAAAAAATATACACACAGTCAGCAAAGCTGAATTTTAGTTTTGGGAACCAGATTCTATTTATCTAGTCTTCAGAGAAAATAAAGTGGACAAAAACTTCAATTTCTATCAGTTTAAATATTTTAGTTGTAGAGATAGCTAAAAATGTAGCAAGGTATAGTAAATGCCTTTACAAAGTTGCATTAAAACTACTTGATTATAATTGTTTAAATGTAAACACATCAATAAAAATTTAATTAAATTTATATAACATAAATTGTATGTCTTCTTCCCCTCCTTTCAAAAGTCTTCTGCCAATATTTAAGACAAGATTATGTTTATATACATTTGATAAGAGCTATTAGAATTTCTATAAAATAACATGAGACTGCAATGAGTTACAATGGGAATTCCATTTTTTGGGGGGGTGGTAATCCAGAAAATTTATCATTGTTCCTCAAATAAACATTATTTGGTATTCTAGTCAGAATCCCTCATTTGACTTTATTTTGTTAAAATAACAAATCACTTCATGAAGAAATCTGGCTCAGTAGCATTTATGTTTAGTTATAATTTGTGCAAGACTCCTTATTGTTGTCCTGATGTTTTATCATGTGCATGTGGGCTACTGTTGGTTTGAGCAACAATGAAAAGCCATATCACACTCCAGGATCTTGCTGCCTGTAGAATGGTTAACAATGATAAAACACATTTATTCTTGGCAGTCTTTGAAAAGTACCTTGGAGAATTACTATAGCATTATGTACTGTAAGCTTCAATGAAACTACAGAGTAAAGTGTGATATTCCCAGGCTTATTGTATCCTAAAAGTATTGTATATTATTAAAGTAGAAAAACTTTTTATGTTGATATTTGTGTGATCTCTGACAATGAGACAATATAATATTGAGAAAAATCAGTAATGTTGCATTAGGAGAGGGGTAGCCTGTTAGCATGCTTATAGGTAACGATGTATAACAATTAATAAAAAATTATTAATTGGGAAATTGAATTTTCTTACAAGATCTATAAGGCATTACACACTTTTCTGGACTGTTCCTTTCACGGGCACACGTTTTAATTTTGTCAGCATCTGCCTTCATGATGACCAACTTATTAAACACATTGGGGTGGCTTCTTCAACTACAATATGGTATTGCTGTTCTCCATCAGAGCTGCCATTTGTCCCGTACAGTGGCCCACCTGATTCCTGGGCATAGAATGACTCTCTAGCATAGAAATGACTTTCTTTCTCAGTCTTTCTTTATAACAAACGGACAGGGAGGAAGGGCATAGATTGGAAAAATTAAAAAAAAATGATTATTTTTGTGCATCTGCCAAGAAGAGTTCCCCAAAGGATATGCTGGCAGTGAGTATAATTTTTGATAGCAAAATTATAGCATGGTAAACAAGAGGATGAATTTTAGTGCTGAAGGGGATTTTTTTAGAGAAGCGTTAGCAGCTTACACAAACTATAATATATTTTACTTGCTTTTATAAGATAGATAGTTTATTTCAAAGGTTAGTTAAGATAGGATGGGCCCTAACATTTATTGAGTGTCTA
This sequence comes from Varecia variegata, assembly GCA_028533085.1. NCBI lineage: Eukaryota > Metazoa > Chordata > Mammalia > Primates > Lemuridae > Varecia > Varecia variegata. The sequence goes on from CM052437.1 coordinate 129,944,460, forward strand.
CAAAATACTAAGCATCATGTTAGGCATGAAAATAGATTTTTGGTAATGCCCAAATGCAAGAAAGGCATTTTCATTCCATTTTATCAATGAGGAAATCTTCTTCTATCAATTTACATTGCTGTCTGGAACAGCTCAGAAAACATCCTTACCCTATTCATAGTGGCAGTGCTTGAAAGTTCAGGTCCCTATTTGTAAAACTTGAGAGTGAGAAAAAGCAAAAGATTCTAACGGCACTTAGGTGACAGTGTGCAGAGCCCTGTACTCAACCAAAAATATAGATGTCATATTTTTTGATCCGGAGAAAACTTACATTTAGTAGTGAAACATGACATGAAAATGGTACAAGAAAACATAAAATAGAAATGTCTAGTAATTGCTTATACTGCTATATAATTTCTTTGACTTTTTCACAAAATTGTGGCATTTGAACCCCAAAGCAATTCTGAGAGATGAAGTAACAATAACAACAATAACTAAACATTTCAGAGTGCTTCCTTTGTGCAGTGTTTATGTACTGAATCCATTAATCCTCACATCAAATCTAGGAGGTGGTACTTTTATTATACCAATTTCAGAGATGATAAAACTGAGGCGCAGAAGTTAAATAACTTTTCCAAGGCCGCAGAGATAGTAAGTGTCAAAGATACGGTTCAGCTACAGATAGTGTGGTTCTTGAGCTGATGCCGTAAGCACCATGTTCTACTGCCTCTGTGTCACACTGGTTTGGAGACTGCCTATAAAGCCTACCTTACACCATTATTGCGAGAATTATGTGAGTTGACACATGTAATGATCTTGGAGCAGGGCCTGGTGCTCATTAAATGTCAGCTATCACTGTTATTGCCTATATATTCAAGCTTTAATGATGTGCTATTCTAGACTGGAAAGGGTGGCTGGTTTGGGAAATTTGTACAGGAAACAAAGCAGAGCTTTGAGCAACATCTGTTTATTATCTCTCATGATTTTGTGTATTGGCTGGGCGGTCGATTCACTTGATGTCAACTGGGGCTGGAGTCATTGAGGGACTCAGTTGGTCTGGAACCTATGATATGGTTTACTCTCACATGTCTATAGCCTCAACATGGCTTCAAAAATTGAGTTCAGCTGAGATGCTAAGACAGATGGGCCTCATTTTAATCCATGTATTCTTAGGGTGTCTCTGTGCCAGTAGAGCTCCTCCACATGGTCTACCCTTGCTGTCTCTCCTACGGGACAAGCAGTATTCTTACATGTTCCCTCAAGGTTCCCAAAAGCACAAAAGTAGATGCTTTGAGGCCTTTGTATGGCTGAGAACACTGGCCAGTACTGGCACATCCTCATTTTCTTGATAATCTGTGTGTTGAAGTGAGTCACAGAGTCAATGCAGATTTAATATAGGAGGTAATACATAAAGGTATATATACAGGGTCATCTTTATTGGAAGCTATCTTTGGAAATCAGCCACCTCAGGGACCTGGTCATGAAATCCCATGTCTCTCTTTTAAAATTCAGTATATAAAGTTATAATGTATCCCTTTTACTTGTACAATTTTGAGTTTTGACAATCATATGTAGGCATGCAACCCCCACCACAAACAGGAAATAGAATATTTCCAACACCTTAAACAGTTTCCTTGTTTTCCTCATGTCCTTTGTAAGTAATGCCTCAACCTGCTCCCAGCCCTGGACAACGAATTGTCTAATTTCTATCCTTGAGTTTGCCTTTTGCAGAATAGCATTTAAATGGATTCATACAGTGTGTAGCATTTTGGGCCTGAATTCTTTTACTTAGCCTGATGCTTATGTTGTGTCTGTCAGTAGTTTATTTCTTTTTATTGCAGAGTAATATTTTATTTTATAAATGTACTACAATTTGTTTATCAATTCACTAGTTGATGGACAGTTTTCTTGTTTCCGGTTTTTGGTGATTATAAATAAGGCTGTTAAAAGGATTCATGTACAGGTTTTTTGGTGGACATGTTTTCATTTTTCTTGAGTAAATGCACAAGGATGAAATTGCTGAGTCATATGGTAAGTGCACGTTTAACTTTATGAGAAATGCCAGACTGCGTTCCAGAGAGACTAGTATGGTACATTCCTACGACGAATGTCTGAGAGTTCTAGTTGCTCCAAATTCATGTTAGCACTTGGTATTATTAAATTTGCTTTTTTCCCTTTCTAATGGACATGAAGTGGTATTTCATTGAATTTTAATGAACAGTGATGTTGAGTATCTTTTCATGTGCTTATGTGCAACCTGTATATCTTGTTTGATAAAAATGTCTGTTTAAATCTTTTGCCTATTTTTCAACAAGTTGTTTTTTGTTTGTTTTTTGAGTTTTGGGAGTTTATTATATATGCTCAGTAGTAGTCATTTTCATATATAAGCTTTGTAAATATTTCCACCCAATCTGTGGCTTCTCTTTTCAACAGTATCTTTTGAAGAGCATCAATTTTAATTTTGATATAGTCCAATTTATTTTTTCATGTTTTTTTGAAAATTTTCTTTCTGAGAAATCTTTGACTAACATTTGACATTCTTTGAATGTCACAGAACTTTATTTTCTTCAAGAAGTTTTATAATTTTAGGTTTTACATTTATGTCTATCACTCATTTTTTGCTATATGGTAGGAGGTATGAGTCATGAGCAGAATCTTGAAGAATAAAACAGTATGTTCTGTTTAATACTTGGATTTTCTTTTATATTTCTTGATTTTATTTATTTATTTATTTTTATTTTAGCATATTACGAGGGTACAAATGTTTAGTTTATGTATATTGCTTATATAAATTATAAGGAAGGTAACATATTGTACATCAAAACACTCTGGAGGCAACTTGAAATCAATTAGCTTATCTCTACTGGCTGGGATTGTTTGCATGCTGATTTGGAGTGTTTCCTTTTACACATATAAAGAGCAAAGGCATTTATTTGGCTATAAGTTTAACAAAGTCCTAATAAGATTATACATACTTCCAAAGAAATTTCTTCAATTACATTCAAATTGATTTGACTCTAAATTTTTTTCATTCTGCTCTAGCAGTTTTAAAACACAGGCCTAAGGAAGAGGATATTTAAACTAGTCCTAGCACCGGAACCCCTAATTTGTGCTTGGGCAGCCCATTAAACCGTTTCAATTTTCTCACAAGCAAAATGGAAATGTAGAAAACAAGAAGTGAATTATTTTATATGAAAATGCCTTAAAGAGTATAAACTGTTATTATAATAGTAATAATAAAATTCTTGCTTAACCTCCAGCTATCCTAACTCATTTTAAGCATGTCCACTAGCATAACTTTCTAGGTTAAAGTTTTAAGCCATTCCAAAATTCACTCCCTTCTAATAAGTGTTCAGTTCTCAACAGATGTCTACAAAATATAGCCATCTGCTCTCTCTTCTGCTCTACCCAATTACAGCTTGCCTTGTTCATACCTCAGTACTTCTTTTCTCCTCTTCTTTCTTTCATTGTGAGCGTGCTCAGCAGTTGTCATTCCTTAATTATACTCTGAGCTTCCTGAGGCTACACAATCAAAATGTAAGAACATGTGGGATAGAAGTTTCAGGGTTTGAACATTTCCTATGGAGGTCTAGAAAGTGGAGGTTCTACTATAATTGATGAAGATGAGAAGAATTGTATGATTATAGTAAGGACTGGTAATAATTTTTTGGGAGGATTTACTGATATTTGTAACTTCTTGACTACTTTGTAATTTTTGTGTTTGTTTCCACATATAAAGATATGGGTTAATGATTATGTTTTAGAAATGTTCTATAAGCCTTTGATAGAGGGTAGTATACAAGTGTACAAGTATTGTTGTCTTTCTGTCAATTGTGTCTTAGAATCTGCACAGCTTGAGAAAATATGTATCTTTTCAAGGCATTTTATCCTAAGTTGATTTTGCTTCTTTATATTCTGGTTTGATTGATATTGAAAAAAATCTCTATTTCAACAATAATTCTTTGAAAATAACATGGACTGGAAAAAATAAAACTATAGTTTATCAGAAAGTGTTATATCCCCAATTGAGATGCAATTTATAATGGTACACATAAATATTTCAATCACCTAAAGTGCCATATTGAAAACTGACTGTGAGATCAATACTTGTTGAAAGAATCCAGCAAACCTTTTGTGTGAGAGACATCATTTCCTACACATATTTTAAGATATTGTGGCCTTAGAAAATCGTGTCTGATGCTCACAAAGTTCCAGTGGGTATGGATTTTATGTCAAATGAAAGTAGCATCGATGTTGTCAGGGTGTAATAGAATTATGTCCTGTTAGAAAGAAAAGCAAAGATAGAATAAAAATAATTCCTTGGCATAAGTAAAATAAATTCACTGCTTTTTTTCCCCAAATCATTCTCAGATTTTATTGTACATATTTCTGTTATTTCTTCCTTGTAACTCCTCTTTTCATTGTTCTTTAATTTTAAGTGTTTCATTCTTTCCTACTACTCTTTTATCCCCTTTCATTAAGAAGGCATAAAACCACGTTCTAAGTGGTTGAAGTCTAAGCTGCTTAATGAGTTTTTACTAAATATTTTTAGAGCAGTTGTTTTCTTCATTTATTAAGAAATGAAGCTATATAGTTTTCAGAATATTTTGAGATATTTTATGGAAATTTAAAGATAATTCATATCGCTAGCCTCTATATTGAACTGCTGAGAGTTTAAAAAAAAAAGAGGGAGGGAGAGATCAAAGCCAATCTTAATCCTTTGCTATTGAGGATTTTAGATTCACAGTCTGACCTCACTTGCTTTATTCTATATCTCTTTGCAAAGACTCCATAATTATTTCTGTTTATTTGTTTCAAAGAAAAGACTTTGATGCTTCTTTTCTTTCTATATTCTAAAAATCAAATGGGGCCTAAGTTTTCCAATAAGTGTCACTCTATCTGAATTCAGATAACCTTATGATGTTGTCATGAATAGGGAGGCCTGGAAGTCCATTTCTCACGTGCAGAAGACCAACACACACAAAAATTGCCTTTTTCATCTTTGCTGCGGAAACATAACATGTAGTTAAAAAGAATAATCAAGTTCTATTAAGGACTTTGTTCCATTGAATTAAAAGCTAAGAGAATAGCATGCTGATCCTAAACTAATAATTTTAGAACACTCTAACCAGCTTGCATCAACTTAATATTAAAAGAGTTATAGTAGAAGAAATTCTCTAACTTCTGACTCTATAAATCTATTTGATTTTTCTACTTAACTCTTCAAATGTACTACTGGTGAAATACAGCTTCACATCCAAGAAGTAAAGTTATGCCTTCAGTGGGCTTACATCATTCATCCTGTCATTACATACTATAGAACACTTACTAGCAGTCAGGTTATATTTAAACTTTAAGGAGATGGAGATACAAAATCCCTTCCTTTAAAGAATTCAGTCTGTATTGAGAGAGTCAAGCAAACCAACAATTCCAACACAGTGAAGTAAATACTATAAAAAAGCATCCCTATGAAACCATACTATGATGACTTCTATCATGGTAGGGTTAAGTTTGAAATGTGATATAGTGTCTAGTTCATAATTGAAAATATATTTCTGTAGTTACAATGATGTCCTGGGTTACCTACAAAAATTTGGAATTTACAGTTTATGACTAAAGCTATAGGAAGGAAGGAATTAGCTAAAGAGAAGGAATAAAATGAGATGTGAGGAAGACTGAAAGTAGAATCCTAAGATCTTAAGAGAACAATGGAAGAAGCAACGAAGATAGAGAAAGAGAAATTGAGCAGTAATCACCAAAAGATGGGAAGGACTATGAGATGTGAATGGCACCACAAAAAAGGGAATGGGAGAGAGAGGTGGAGAGAAGGGTGTGCATAGGAGAAGTAGCCAACCAAAGCAGTGGATGAAGAAGTCAATTACAATACACTCTGAAATGTGACCAATGGCTTTATCATTTGGAAAGGTGAGCATAGCCTTAAAATAAGCAGTTGTGAAGGTAGGAACTTGGAAAGTGATACAAGAAAAGGGGATGGAAAGTATAGCCATGAGAAAACCCCCTGCATGGAAGGACAAAGGCCAATCAATGAAGCATAATTACAAAAGGCAATAGAGAAATAGGCCAAAATATATAAAGACTTATCACAGAAATTGAGAAGGGGGAAATTTTTAAAAGAAGAGATTGGTCAACTGTACTGTTGCTACCAAGTAGAATTATAGTGAAAATAATTCAGTGGGTTTGGCAATAAGATGGTTTTTAATTACATACTGATTTGTGTGATTATGTGGCTCATGCTTATTTTCTTTGTTCTGTGTGGTAAGCCATGGGAGGGCATGGTGCTGGCCCATTCTGTGTAGGGCTGATGAGGCTTGAGCACAATGATAGGCAATAAGGAAATAATTCAGTAGAAATAAGGAGATCAAAGATAGAGAAAAGGAATGACTCTCAGAGCAATGACTTGAGTACGGAGGGGAAAGTGGGATTTAGAACACAGTGCAGGGATTAACAGATACATAAGGAGGGACCTTCTTTTACTTATTTTACCATTTTGAATGGCATATTTTAATTCTATTCAGGCTTAAACATCTTTTAGCTAATGGGATGAATCTTAAACACCATACTACTGACTGATTGTGAGATTGGGAAATCCAATTTTCAGATGAAAATAATTTCTGCATATTTCAAAAATAATTACAGATCCTCTTCCCTATCTTAAGGCTTGTATATACTCTAAGCATGTTAGTTGTTTTTTCCCCGAACCAGGTCATTTCAACATCTTCAAAAACAAGCACACAACATAATTATATTGAGATTTAATTCTTAATGTCAATGGGATGAATTTAAAGCTTAGGAAATCAGTCTTTAAGCCATTGAAAAATGTCATTCCAGTCTACTTCACTTGTTTTACAACTGAAGAAATATGTAGTAGGAATATGATGTTGATTTTGTCATAGCATACAACCATTCACTTAAACCCTAGCTGCTTCATTTTCAGCAAGGAAATATAAGGAAACTGTCAACATATGAAGTCATGATCGATTGCATTTAGCCTCATGCTATTCATTCTGTTATTTTTTGAATTCCTTAATTATTTCACATTTAATTGTTTAAAACATTTGGAAACACTTGATGGAGTTCTTCAGTGGTAGATGCATCTACAGTGTTTTAACCTTTAGCTTATGCAGAAAGTTCTGCTGTTTAAGAGAAATAATAGATATTATAAAGTATAGATTAGAGAGAGTAATTATGACTCTTAAACATGTGGGTAGGAAGCATGATGAATATTTAGCCTAAGTCTTTATAGTAGTCTTTTTTGTTTAAGTTGGCATTTCAAAGGAATTGAAACTTCTAAAAATAACATGCTGACAGTTATACATTTGCCTGCAGTAGTGCTCACATTGAAAAGCGATTTAGTTTGATACACAGAATTCCTCAGCTTTGTCACAATCAGGCTCATTTGGGTTATCAATTTCCTGGTGAAATAATTACACTAAGAGCTTAACAGTCTTTTCTTATCCGTTCTTTTAGAAGTAAGCATGTTTTACTGAAATCATGTACACAGCTGTGATTTAAACAACAATATTTCTCTCACATCTATGACTGCTGATTGTCCTGACCTTTGCTTCAGCACAATTAAGTTAAACACCGAGGGGAACACTTTACTATATTTAACATAATATGCATAACGGTGTTACTTAGCTGAGTAAGATGTGGGCCTGCCCAATAAGTGCTGGTGATCAAGAGAGAAAGGCAGACTCACATGTAAACAATGCATCTATAGGGCTAACTGTAATTCAGGACACCAGGATAACTGTAGTAGAGGGTTTCCTATATTGTTCCCTTTGTCTGGACCACCTGCTTCAAGCAGTTTTCTTGATCAATATAAGGTATGTAGTATTTCCATTCTCTCATATACTATATCAATTTTTGTGCTCTGTTGGAAATTGTTACCCCTGGTATTGAATCTTGACATCACTCATTGCTTGGTGAGTGGCTTAGAAGGCTTTTCTTGGGTCTATGTCCTAGCTCTAAGTAATCTTGCCACAATGGCTCAGGAAAAAGGCACAAACTCATTCCATCAACATGCTAGCCACAAAGGATCAGAAAAAAAAAATGCCCCTAAAATGTTCTGAGAAAATATTGCTAATTATTTTTTTCTTCAAATATATCCACTTTGGGGAAAAGACTGTAGATTGTCAACTCATGGGGTAGATCTTCCTTGAGTTACATGAAGGTTAAGTCTGTGAATGGACTTCATCCTCTGCTGCTCCTGCTTCTTTGTGGTTAAAATCTCTACATTTGGGACAGGGGAAAGAGCAAGATAGCCAGATAGAAATCTCAAGCAATCATCCCTTTGCATGAACACCAAATTCAACAACTATCTATGCAAGCAAGCACCTTCAGAAAAACCAAAAATCAGGTGAACAACTACTACCTGATTTTAACATTATGTCAAGAAAAGAGGCACTGAGGAGGACAGAAAAGACAATATTGCATTGCCTATGCCACTCCTATCCTATGCCCTAGCAGTTTTATACCAGCATGCCAAGTGGAGAAAGAATCTGTGTGCCCAGGGGAGAGAAAATGAAGTGATTGTGGGACTTTGCATTGAAACTAAGGGCCAGCAAGCACAGGGAAACACAGCACAGAGCAGAATTCTGCCAGTGCCCAAGAAGGGAGCATTTAGACCAGACTAACTAGAGGGAAATCCTCTGCCCCAAAACCCAAGTTTTGGCTAGCCCCATCACCACCTAACAAAAAGCATCCCATTTCAAAGACATCCAATTTCCACCATCAAAGAGAGACAAGGAATCTGCCCACACACAGTTCACAACTGCTACAGCCTACAAACAACTAGCAAATGAGAAAACCACCATGCTAAGGATATCTATAACCAAGGCATCCACCTAGACCCTAGATCACCGTCAAAGCACCAACAACAAAGTCAAAGCTTCTTATCCGACATATACTACAGTCACACCATTATGAGTGAGGAGGACAGGAAGCCCCATCTAAATAAAAGAAAATCTGAAAATAAGAAGTGACAGCTGCTCCAGATGAGAAGAAATCAGTGAAACAGCTCCAGAAGTATGAAAAATTAGAACAATAGGACACCACCAAAAGGGAACACCAGCTTGCTAGCAATGGATACCAACCAAAATGAAAATATTGAAATGACAGATTAGGAATTCCAAATATGCATTGTAAAGAAGTTCAATGAAATCCAAGAGAAAATGAAAAACTAATGCAAGGAAACCAGAAAAACAATTCAGAAAATGAATGAAAAATTAACTAAAGAGATTGACATATTAAAAAAGTAGAATTCTGCGAGTGAAAAATTCATTTAAGAAAATACAAAACACAGTGGAAAGTTTTAAGAATAGACTAGACCAGGCAGAAGAAAGAATCTCAGACTTTGAAGACAACTCTTTTGAATTAACTCAGTCAGTCAAAAATAAAGAACAGAGAATTAAGAGGAATGACCAAAGCCTATGAGACATATGGGATTATGTAAAATGGCCAAATATAAGAATCATAGGGATCCATGAAGGTAAAGAAGAAAATACAAAAGGTCTGGAAAGCCTACTTCAGGGAGTAATTGAGGAAAACTTCCCAGGTCATGTTAAAGAGTTAGACATCCAGGCACAAGAAGCTCAACAAACACCTGGGAGACTTATTGCAAAGAGCCAATCACCAAGACACATTGTCATCAGACTGGCCAAAGTCGACATGAAGGAGGAACTCCTAGGAGTCATGAGTTGAAAATATCAAGTAACTTACAAAGGAAAACCCATCAGGCTAACTGCAGACTTCTCAATGGAGACCTTACAAGCTAAAAGGTATTGGGGCCCCTTCTTTAGTCTTCTTAAACAGAACAGGTGCCAGCCTAGAATTTTGTAACCTGCAAAACCCAGTTTCAAAAATGAAGGAGAAATAAAGACTTTTCCAGAAAGTAAACACTAAGGGAATTTGTCAAGACCAGACCTGACCTGCAGGAAATACTCAGAACTGTATTATACATTGATCAGCACAATGGAAACCCACCAGTGCGAAACTACCCAAAGCTAAAGCTCAAAGGTCGTATAAAACAATAGCATGAGTTAAAACAAAGCAACAAGGTACCACCCAACAGGATGAACAGAACAACTTCTCACATATCAATTCTATAAATCAAAGTGGACAATCTGAATTCCCCACTCAAGAGACATAGGCTGGCTGAATGGATGAAAAATACAATTCAAGTATCTGCTGTCTCCAGGAAACACATCTAACCCTCAAGGACTCATACAGACTCAAAGTGAAGGGATGGAAAAAATGTTCCATGAAAATGGAAACCAAAAGAAAGCAGGTATAGCCATTCTCATATCAGATAAAATAGATTTTAAATCAACAATAGTAAAGAAAGACAAAGATGGTCATTTCACTATGGTAAAGGGAGCAATTCAACAAGAAGACCTAACAATTCTAAATATTTATGCACCTGACTCAGAAGTGCTCAGATTCATAAAGCAAATCAGAATAGATCCAAGCAAAGAGATAAATAGCAACATCGTAATTGCTGGAGATTTCAACACCCCACTGACAGAACGGGATTGATCTTCCAAGGAGAAAATAAATTAAAAAAAACTGGTTGTAAAGGGGACTCTAGGAAAAATGGGCCTAAGAGACATCTATCAAATATTTTACACTAAAACTACTGAATATACATTCTTCTCATCAGCACATGAGACATTCTCCAAGATAGATTATATCTTAGGCCACAACACATGTCTCAACAAATTAAAAAAAACAAAAACAAAAACAAATCAGACCGTGTATCTTCTCAGACCATAGTGGAATAAAACTAGCATTTCAGCAGTGATTTCTGCTTAGATTCTCAGAAATGTGTTCCTCCAATGCACAATTATAGCCTCGGCTAGTTCCTCAAGGGGAAATTTTTCACAGAATGCCCATGCCCATTCCTCTGAAGTTCCCTCTTACTCTAGAGACCTTGATCCCTCAAATTCTTACTGTTTTGACAGCCCTGAATTCCAGTAATTGTTTCCTTAGTGCACTGAGATAGCCACAAGTTGCAGAGACCTGCTTTCTTGTCCGCATCCATGCCCCCATGTTTTTATTTTCTATCAACAAAAGTCCTAAGGGAAAAGTGAGCTGTCTAAAGTGTGTTAGGTAGCCAGGTAGTATGCCATATATCAAAAAGTTGATTTGTTCTAACCTATTAGACATTTTTTCCTATGTCACAGCTGTATGCTTTCCTCAAATTTTCCTTTAAAGAAAATTATTTTCATGGTAATGATTTTTTCCAAGATGAAGATATCAAATGGCATTCATATAAATTAACATTAGAAGTGGAACAAAGATCTTAATTTCTCTTTACTCATTCATTTATCTTATTCATGAACAAATACATTTAGGCTATTGGTTGGGTCTATCAACTATTTTCTTTAATTTTTTTTAGTAGAAAAAGACTGTTTTCATGATGAGAGAGACTTAATGCATAAGAGTCTCTAAAAAGAATGAAGATCTTCAGGAAATATGATTAACAGGTTTTCATTTTATCCTGCATTGTGTATCATTTCTAATATGTCATAATGTTCACTCTACTTACATCCTCTGCTTTACGTTTCTTGGGGTGAGATAATCCACAGCCTAAATGCATATAACTATAAAGTATTATGTGAATTGTCAAAGGAGGTATGTGTTTTTTTCATGATAATTCTGAATAAATCACCATATAAATACGAAATACAATGGGAATAACAGTTACACTAGTACTTCTGAAATGCATATGTTCTCTATTTCCATTTTGATTACTGTTGTCTTCAATTTAGTATGACTATTTTATGTATAAGGTTTAGTAACTTACCTGTTTGGTCTCTGCTTTTCTTTTTTGCAGTGAACATTGCAAAGCAGCTTTTAGAACCATATACTTAAAGCCAGAGTACTATCACTTCCATGGTGGAAGGGTGAGAGGAGGATAATTGAATCACAAAATGCTTGTGATAAAATGTGCACTGTGAAACAATGGAAACAGGAAAACAATGCCAGAATGCTGCCCACAGTAGAGAGAACAAAGATGACTCTAAACAAGAGCTTGCTAAACAAATCAGTCCCTATGCAATTAGATAGAAAAGCACTTAGCAACAACATAAAAATGACAGACTAGCTGGAAATCGGCACAATGAAAGATGACTCAGACTCTCTAAAGTTTGCATACTTTATAGCATTATTTTCAATTCTACATAGAGTGAGTTCACAGGAGATGTAACGATATGAAGCACAAGTGATGGCAGAAAAAGAAAAAATGTCTCGATTACGGACATAAAGTTCATACTAATTTGTCTTTTAGTAAAGAACCTCAAATCCTTTTTAATTAATTCCCGCTGGAGTTCCCGCCCCCTCCAATCTTAAGGATTGATACAGTTCAGCTTTGTTGTAGGTATAAAATTGACATATTAAGATTTCTGAACTTTTGCTAAACATTTCTAGTTCCTTTATTCTTTTTAAAATCTCATATTTTAGATACCAGTTCCCCCTGGGTTCTGAAACAACATGATTAAATATGAATATACATTTCACTACTGCCCATAAAAGACTATTCTGTATAACATGCACATATATCTTGGTGTAACACTATTGTTTTAGTTTTATAGGTTCACACCTATGAGTTTTTAGTCTGCCGAACCCTCCTGGAGTGCGTGCGTGTGTGTGTGTGTGTGTGTGTGTGTGTGTGTGTGTATGTATGTGGGGTATGTGTCTATTTGTGTATGTGTGTGTGTATATGAGAGAGAGAGAGAGACAAGCAGACAGACAGACAGAGCCTAGGCAATTTGCAAAGCCTGGGACTCCTTGTTCAAAAGTTATTAATTTCAAGAGAGTAACAACAGAACATTAAACCAAGTATGGGACCTTTCTGTATGGGGCCAGTGTGACTGCATAAGTTTTCACCCATGAAACTGGACTTAAGGGAGAGAGAGAAAGAAAGAGAGAAGAGAAAACAAAGTATGCATTTTATAACAGCTACTGTCATACACTAAGGAGGAAATGTTATAACAATTTTAAGGCTTGTTTAATCTGATGACTTTTATGATTTAGATATGCAAGTTTGGGATCAGAGGTTAAAGCGGAGTCAGTCACTCTTCATAAAATTGGAAGTTGTGGTTTGGGGCATAGAATTCGGTGAAAAAGATTGAGACAAGTCATTGAGGCTGGATGTCACATAAGAGAACTTACACTTGAGTTCAGGGTTAGAGAGAGATATAAGATTAAAAAAAACCCTCATATATACATGAAACACACACACACACACACACACACACACACACACACACACCCCATGATGGCGGAAAGGCCAGAAGGGACTCTGGAGAGGGGAGACATTTAACAGAGATTTTTAAAACTTTAGTCTCTCTGCAGACTGTGTCTTCTCATATATCTCTATCTTGAAATCTTCAATAAGGTCTACTTCAGTCTGTATTAATGACATAGAAACATTTGGAAAAAATAAGTAAGATGTTTAAAAAACTCAACACTTTCTAATTATGAGTGAATTATTTATTTTTTCAGGGAAATGTATTCCAATTCTTCCTTAGAACTGTTTACCTACATAAACTTATACACCCTCACATTTTTTCCTGAGAATGAGCTGAGGGCAAGATTCTTATCATCTCTCTGACAAGAAAGGGATCATCTCCAATATATATTCAGAAAATTATTTAACCATTAACTCTTTGTCAGCAATTGATTAGAGAATGAGTTTCACAAAACTATAACATGACTGGCAGAACTTTGGCAAAAGGACTTTGGCCAAAGGTGATTGTACTTGTGGATTTTTGACTAAAACAAAGCTGGCTGTAAGAGGAACAAAACAAAAGTTATAAGCAAAAATAAAATATGCATGCTCTATGTTCTCACAAAGTGAATGTAATACAAATCAAATGGGGAAGGAGAAATGACATGGAAAGAAGAATATAGAATAAAGTTTTTAATTGTGGAATGGGCAACACGTGAAAGTCAAAGATAGCATTGAAAACTGGCAAAACAGTAAAAGACTTAAAAAGATGACAGAGAATTAAGGGTATTTTTAAAAAGGTATGAATATGAAGATGACTATTAAAACAAAAACACAAACCTTACAAATAATAAGAGAAATTTTTAAATGTCAAAAAGTAAAGAAAATCATTCACATACAGAAAGAAACATAGCAAATATCACACAAAAAACAGTTTTGTAACATAAAATATCATAAAAAAGTTGAAACCAAACATCACAGCCATATCACAAATGTGAATAGGCTTAGTTCATCTTATAAAATAAAAAAACAATTTTTAATTTGGCTCAAAATGCAAAACGCAATGATCTATAAGAGACATTCCTAAAGCAAGTGATTCAGAAATTAAAGAAATATACACAAATGTATCAGGCAGATAGAAGTAATGAAAAATCACAGATTGTGTTCCCTAACACTTACAACGGTATCTGGCACCCAGTATTTGCTTAATAAATGTCTTTAAAAAGGCTGAACAACTGAAGGAATGAATCTTGTCTGGCACTCAGTGATCTTTTTCAATTTAAACCAAAAGTTTTTTTTCAATTTATTATTTCTTCAATTCTTGTTTTTCTCTGTAAGCTCATTTATCTCTTTCTGAGATCCTTTAATCAGATATTTTATCTCCTAGTTCTATTCCTAAATTCCCTTCCTTTTGACACATGATTTAAAATTTTCTTTTATCTTTATTTTATATTGTGAAATACTCTCCCATTTCGTTGTCTAAAGCTCTAATTTTTTACTCTTGTATAATTTTTAAATACATAAAGTATAATTTAGTCATTTTTTAAATCTGCTTATTCTAGCTAATTGCCAAGTATGTGTAGTATATCTCCTACATATTCAATGACATTTTTATTTAAAGTTTCTTCATATTGCTTCATCGGCTGTGCATCTATAGGAGCAGATACCTTGGTTATTCTGTTTAGTTCACTCTCTTTAAAACATAGAATACTATGCATTAAACACTGATGGTTTTTAAAAGAAAAAGATTCAGATCAATTTGACAATTTTAGAAAGATCATTTGGGCACTCTAGAGCTTTTATTTATTATTACTTCATTTTTAGTTTAATAATAACTAATTGCAAAGCCCTCTACTACACACTAGGGTGAGGGTACAAAAGCAAATAAAAAGTTTGGCTTTTATTGGTGGACATATATATTACATGTTAATCAATTTCCTATATGTCTAGTCCAGAGTTAGTCTCAACAAGAATTAGCAATTGTGGAACATTCAGCAATGACAAACTAAAATGTGTCATGTTTGAGAGCAAAGAATTAAGCATTTAGCTTTAATAAAGCTGGTTTCCCAGATTAGGACACAGAAAATATGTTTTTAAAGATTTGGAATACAAAGAAAGTTGTCTTACTTCTGGGCACACTGATTTGTTCTCTTTATTTTGTGACGTACTGGCTTTACTTGCTTTCCTTTATGTTGCTTTCCTCATCACAACTACAAAGAGAAAGTGGGATACGTTCCATATTTGTTACTTTCAGAACCTTAGTGGTTTAGTGGTGATTAATGAATAAAACACACAAAGTTACAAGTAAGCATTGAATAATATTTAGTGTGAAATCCAGCAGGCTTTATAAACAGGCAAATGTAAATCATTTCAGCAGTTTTCCTTCTTGTTCATGCCAATTAGTTTCCACATGAATATCTACATGTTTGAAGGTATTTTAAATCGATTCAGCATTTCCTCTCAAAATCACAGGTATCAAATATCTAGCATTTAACTGTTGCTTTAGCCTGAGACTAGAAATGAGCTGCAATGCAACTGCAAATGCATTTTGAATGACTAGTTTTGATTTTATCAACCTTCGTAGTTTATTAGTTTTATAACTGCATACAGACACGAAATATTTATTAAAATAAGGTTTATTTTTTCTGCTCACCAAAATGTGCATAATTAGGCAAGTTTCTGCTCTGGGTTTACTAGCTGTGCCTCTGCTTTATGGGTATTTTTAAAAAGACACAGTACTAATAATTTTGTACCTGTGCTACTGTTACAGCCTGGTAAAAACGAATAGTGGCCATGATGTGCTAAAGCACTTTCTGGTCATTAGGTTACTGAGATTATATCACTCAGTGAGAGTCTTTTCTTAACAAGGAGAAAGAACTATGACTGGAGTTTATAGTGTTTTCCAGACATGCACTGAGACAATTTTCAATGACTAATTATGACTTAAGGGAGCAGGAAAATGCTATTAGAAAAAAATCTATCAGAGGAGTTAATTTGTAGAAAGAAGGAGTATAGTTTGAAAGCAATTTTGTAAATTCCAAGTATAACTACTTGCATTCTTCAAAACAAGTTTTATCTTACTGACTTTAATGATAGGTCCTTGGTTATAGAGGAGATAAAATGCTCATTTCATAACTGTGGTACCTATATTTATATAAGGCGTGCTCAGGAACAAGTCAACTAGGTTCCTTTAGGAAATTATTGGAGGAATATTTAAAATACTAAAGCCTATAGTCTTTATAGTCAACACATGTTATAGCTTAAAATTTGCTCCCTAGTCTTCAACGGTCTCACATTTATTATCTTTTATTGATGATCCTGAAATTTTGAAGAAACTAGATAGTCCCCCACTCTAATTCTTGAACATATTCTTGAAATCACAAAATTTTGCTGCATATGTAATTCATGTGTTAAGATTTCATAGACCCCTGAGTTAAAATTTTAAAAAACTAAATAATTTATGTACAAATTGAAAAACTGCCTAATGGTTATTATTTTACCTATAACTCAATCAAAATGTTAAACAAATTTGGACTATGGTGAAGAATTGCCAGTGAACAGTGGGTGGGATGAAAAAGGTTGCTAATTTACTTTTAAACCACTTAGATTAAAATTAATATTGCCTTGCCAGCATAGGCCTAAACATATGAGAATTCATTTAGGAATTCAGCAATTGCAAAGAACTGTAATTTGCTCAACACTTCTATTTACCACTGAATTCTAATAAGACCCATTATCATAATTGATCACTTATGGATGCATAGTGAAGTTTAAAAAAAATAACTCTTTCTGACTAGTCACAGCTTTTATAAAAAAGAAGTATTAGAATGATTATATGTGGGAGAAGGTAACCCCGAGTCAATGCACTATTCCCTTTAAGGGAGTAACCTTTAATTATTTATATAAGAAAATAAGTTCCTCACTCTTATAGTTTGTCAAAGTATTGTTGTCCCGAGTCACAATGTCTTGGAACAGCAGTTTCCAAACCGTTATTATTATTATTGTTGTTATTAGTTTTACCTCTAGGACTCTTCATCCAGTCAAAAGCACATTTGGAAGTCCGTTACTTAAAGCAGACAGCACTCTTGCAGCTGTAAAGAGGGAGTGGGTGTTTAGAGCCTGGTTTCTTTTGGTGCTTTCATTCATTGGTTTTTAGTCTCACCTGATGGGACTTGGCTATCCCTGGCCTTTGTAATACGAGACCACTTGTACTGTCAAAACATTTCGGGGACACTCACATTGTAGTAGTGATATTTTTGTGTCCATTGATTGATGGATCAGTGAATTTTTATATTGAGGAACCTCTTGAATAGTTCCAGGGATTTTTCAGTCCTCAGTCAAAAAACCTCTCACTAGGCTTTTTGGGCAATGCCCTGCAGGTGAATGCTTCTGTGAACACTTGCTAGTTGTATTCATCTGATCCATTCAGGTACTTGGTCACAAGTGATAATCTTTTAATAATTGTGGTCAGCTGAATAGTGGCCCCAGTGATATTTACAGGCATACCTTCTTTTATTGCATCTTTCTTTACTATACTTTTCAGATATTGCATTTTTTACAAATTGAAGATTTGTGGCAAATTGAAGATCTGTAAGTCTATCCATACCATTTTTCCTACAGTACCTGTTCACTTCCTGTCTTTTTGTCAGATGTTGGTAATTCTTGCATATTTCAATGTTTTTTCATTATTATTATATCTGTTATGATGATTTGTGATCGGTGATCTTTGCTATTGTTATTGTAATTATTGGCCATTATTGCCATTAACTGCACCCATATAAGACGGTGGACTTGATCAATAAATGTTGTGTGTCTTCTGACTGCTCCACTGACAGGACATTCCCCCTCCCCGACTCCCCCACCATCTCTTTCCCTCTCTTTGGACCTCCCTAGTCCCTGAGACAAACAATATTGAAATTAGGCCAACTAATAACCCTACAATGGTATCTAAATGTTCAAGCGAAAGAAAGAGTAGTACATCTCTCATTTTAAATCAAAAGCTAAATATGATTAAGCTTAGCAAGGAAGGTATGTTGAAAGCCAAGGTAGGCCAAAAGCTAGGCCTCTTGCACCAGTTAGCAAGCTGTGGATGCAAAGAAAATGTTCTTGAAGAAAATTATAAATGCTACTCCAGTCAACAAATGAATGATAGAAAGCAAACAGTCTAATTGCTGATACAGGAAAGTTTTAGTAGTCTGAACAGAAGATCAAACCAGCCACAAAAATTCCCTTACACCAAATTCTAAGTCAGAACAAGAACACAACTCTCTTCAATTCTATGAAGGCTGAAAGAGGTGAGGAAGCCTCAGAAGAAAAGTATAAATCTAGCAGAGGTTGATTCATGAGGTTTAAGGAAAGAAGCTGTCTCCATAACACAAAAGTACAAGATGAAGCAGCAAGTGCTGAGGTATAAGGTGCAGCAAGTTATCCAGAAATATCTCGATAAGTTAATTTATGACGGTGGCAACACTGAAAAACAGATTTTCAATGTAGGTGAAATAGCCTCATACTGTATTGAAAGAAAATGCCATCTAGGACTTTCATAGCTAGAGAGAAGATGTCAATGCCTGGCTTCAAAGCCTCGAAGGACAGATTGACTCTCCTGAGGGGTTAATGTAGCTGGTGACATTAAGTTGAAGCTCATCTACCATTCTGAATATTTTAGGGCCCATAAGAATTATGCTAAATCTCTGCTTGTGCTCTACAAATGGAACAAAGCCTGGATGAAAGCACATCTGTTTACAGCATAGTTTAATGAATATTTTAAGCTCACTGTTGAGACCCACTGCTCAGAAAAAAGATATCTTTCAAAATATTACTGCTCATTGACAATGCACCTAGTCAACCAAGAGCTCTGATGATGATGTTCAAGGAGATTCATGTTGTTTTCATGCCTGCTAACATATCATCCACTCTGCAACCCATGGATTAAGGAGTAACTTCAACTTTAAAATTTTATTATTTAAGAAATACATTTCATCAAGTCATAGCTGCCATAGATAGTGATTCCTCTGATAGATCTGGGCACAGTAAATTGGAAAACTGCCAAGAATTTGCCATTTCAGATGTAATTAAGAAAAAATTAGTGATTCATGAGAAGAAGTGAAAATATATGCACTAATAGGAGTTTGGAAGAAATTGATTCTATACCTCATGGATTCAAGAGGGATCAAAAGGTTCAAGACTTAAGGGGATTAGAAGTGGAGCCTGAAGATGTGACTGAATTGCTGCAATCTCATGATAAAACTTGAATGGATAAGGAGTTACTCTTAATGGATAAGCAAAGAAAGTTGTTTCTTGAGATAGAGTCTACTCATGGTGAAGATGGTGTGCACATTGTTGAAATGACAACAAAAGATTTAGAATATTACATAAACTTAGTTTGTAAGAAGCAGCAGGGTTTGAGACAATTGACTCCAATTTTGAAAGAAGTTCTATGGTATAAAATGCTCTCCAACAGCATTGCACACTGCAGAGAAATCTTTCATGAAAGTAGGAGTCTCGATGAGGCAAACTTCATTGTTGTCTTATTTTAAGAAATTGCCATAGCCACCCTCACCTCCAGCAACCAACACCCTGATCAGTCAGCAGCCATCAACATTGAGGAAAGACCCTTTATCAACGAAAAGATTATCATTTGCTAAAGGCTCCGGTAATCATTAGCATTTTTAACAATAAAGTATTTTTTAATTAATATATGTACTTTTTTCTAGACAATGCTATTGCACACTTAATACACGACAGTATACTGTAATCATAAATTTTGTATGCAATGGGAAAACAAAAAAATTATGTGATTTGCTTTATTTTGATGTCCACTTTATGGTGGTGAGCTAGAACCTAACCAAAAATATCTCTGAGGCATATCAGTACATCCTATGCTCTGGAAACTGTGAATGTTGTCTTGCATGGCAAAAGGAATTTTTCAGATGTGATTAAATTAAGGATATTGAGATGGGATGAATCCTGAATTATCAGAGCTGGTCCAACATATAATCAGAATGTCTTCTAAGAAAAGAGATCCAGAAGATTTGCCTAGAAAAGAGGAGAGGCAATGTGATGACAGAACCAAGAGACTGGAGTGATGCAAGGAAGGGGTCATAGACCAAGGAATGCAGGTGGCCTCCAGAAGCTAAGACAGGTAAGGGAAAAAGACCCTCTCCTAGTGCCTCCAGGAGAAAAAAACAACCCTGCTGACACCTTCATATTAGCCCAGTGAAGCTAATCTTAGCCCCCTGAATTGTAAGTGAATAAATTTTTGTTTTTTTAAGCCATCAAGTTTTTGGTAGCTTGTTATAGCAACCCTAGGGAACTAATGCATATCATTACCATGTAATGATAAAACTAGTGAGCATGCATTGTTTAGATAACAAAAGGCCTCCCTCCAGAAATGGTAATATGTTTTACTAGCAGAGTACTTTACAGCTTTTATAGGTCTTTTAAATTATTACCCCATTTGATACTTAAAACAATTCTATAAAGTAAACAGGAAATATACTATTATATCAATTTTATTTATGAGGACATTGAAGCTTAGGGAGCTTACTTGACTTGCAGTAAAGCATTCTTTGATTCTTTGCCTAGTGTGTTCCCCTCTATCTAGTCCTGCTTCTCTACAAAGAGCTAAGAAAAGCATCTGTAATAAGCTATATAGACCACAGGGGCAAGCAAATGCTCCCATAAACTAGGAAAATAGAAAATTCTTCATGGAGAGAAAATCTTTGACCTTAAATTCATGTTAAGCAGCAGTGTATTGATGGGTAGATGCTAGGTCATCTCTACCCAAGAAAAAATTAAGCAGAATATCCATCCAAATTTATATTACTTAATATGGAGTATGCAATTTAATATGGAACATAGCGATATTATGATACCATAAAGATTTTAGAAAATAATAAAGATATGGACAGCTAAAGAGAATAAAAACTAAAATAAAATATTGGCACAAATGTTCATTTTAGTGATGTTCTTCTATTTTTAAATGTCATCCAGGGAGAAAGATGAGGTTAGAAATTAAAATGAAAAGTGCCTCTTTTTAGAATGTTTTGAAGGTGTTATAATGATATCCAGCTTTATTTCCATGCTGTGTCTGCAATCTCAAGTAGGATGATAATATGCCTATCACCAAGCCTTACTTTTCTCATTTTCTATGGTCAACATTATAATTACTGTAAAGGCAAACAGTATGGCTGAGTACAAAGTACATTCAACAGGTAAAGCATACAGTATAAAGTCTATACTGTAACTATGCAAATGTCATCATCCTCAAAAGCACAAGCAAATATTGATTAAGAATTTTAAGCTCTCGAAGGTTGCTAGAGCAAAATGAATGAGCTTAAGAGTTTTAAAAGTTGTTTTTGCCTCAAGTGGGTTCCCAGAGCTGAATGATTCCATATACCTAAAAGAAGAAGGCAGCACATTAGATAGCAGAAAACGATACATTAGATAGTAACACCTCAGACAACTTTTTAAAAAGAATGATTAAAAGTAGTCTTTTTCATTTTTTTAAATAACTTTAGTAGAAATCCATTCTAAATTTAACCCTTACATTATCAACTAGAATTCATATTTTATTCCAGTTCCTCAAATATAATTTCAATCTGCCATAATATGTCACTACAGGAAAGATGATCTCATTTAATAGGACATTATGGACAAGCTGATTTTATCTGAGTCCTTCACAAATTGGTTAAGGTCAACATTGTTATATCTGGAGACAATATTAGAAACTAACCCCAGCATTTTCACCAGAAAAAACAAGAGGACTAGAATAACTTGTGGAGAATGTCACCATCTAGGCTATTGATCAAGTTAAAAACACAAAAAACAAACACACCCCAAGAATACATCATGAACTCAAATGCAATTCGCTGGTAAATTCCACTTAAAACTAAATTCTCAAATCTGTCTACTATCTTCTCTCAAACCTCAACAGCCTAAGCTACCATGTTCTCTCTTTCGGAATATTCCAGTAGCCTGTGTAACCTTTGTTTCCGTCATCGTCTCTTCTTTCCCTCTAATTTGCTCTCTTCTTTGAAGAGAGTGATTTCTTTGAAGTTTATATGTGATCAAATCACGTCCTAACTGAAACCATTTCAGCGGCTTCCCACTGGTCTTGGGATGAAGAAAGCCTGAGCCCCTCGACCGGAACATCCTGCCCCACCCAGCAGCGCTTTGCAGCCAGGCTGGCCGCCTGCGCATGCGCATTCTGTTCACTCTGGGAGGCTTTCCTTGCCCCAGTGCAGTTACTCCTTCAGACCTCAACGCAGGCTGGCCTCCTACAGCCAGCCTTCCCTCACTTTCTGACTTATTTTCAAAACCCCTGTCACAGACTCTTATAGCACCATAGGCCTTTCCTTCATAGTACTTATGACAGTTGTAATTTCGCATCTGTATGTATGGTACAGTCTCCCTTATGAGAACATAGACTCCAGAAAGGCAGTGTTGGTATCATAATTTTTTCTCACCACAATTTCTAGACCCATAAAATTCCAAAGTAAGCTGACACAATGAAAACTTTACAGTGATTTTCAAAGTATTTGAACAGTAGAAATATTTTATTAAAATCAAAATCTTACACATGATCTTAAAAAATAGAGCAAATAAAAGTGTGACACTAATAATAGACATTAAGTTCAATTTCATAACATTTATGTAAAGTAGAATCATTAAAGAGAAAAATGAATATTTTAGCAATCATAAAATATTTTGAAAAATAAACAAAAAATTAGATTGGGGATATGGCATGAAAAATTTCAAGGACAAATAAACCTTAACATTTATTTCATATCACAAATTTGTTCTGATTAGTTGAACAGAGAAAAACTCACATGTGTATTAATGGGAAGCTACAACAATAAATGTTAGTATTTTATTCACAGAATGCTCTTCATTTAAATTGTAGCAGATTCCTGAATAGCAGAGACTTTTCTTAATTTTTTTAACTGGTTCAATCAATAGCAACCTCTAATTACTGCTTACATCCTCTGACTGGTGAAACATTTATAATGAGTAGAAGACTGGGCTCCTCAGTTAGTTTAGAATTCTATTTTTGGTGAAAAATAATTTTTCAAATATATCTTAAAATGTAATAAATGAATGATGGTATTTTTTATTGTCTCAGTTGTGTTGATGGCATTTGTCTCAGATATTTGTGTAAAGTTTCAAGACACTCAACATTTTTTCTGTTTGTCACGTTAAATCCCAAATCCATTCACTGACACATTTTATCTGCTATAGTGTACGCTTTAACAATACAATACCCCACTGCCAAATAGAGCCTTCCAGCTTATTAAAAAATAAAAATATCCAACCCACTCCAAACATATTGTACAAACATGTTTGAGAGAGGTGATGTGTTTGTGATATTGAGCAAATGGATCGTTTTCAACCACAAAAATAATGAGTTTGTCTTATATGATATATTTACACTTCCACCTTGATTTGAGATGGTTACAAATATTTCTGGAAAAGCCTGCTATTTAATAGGATTGTTAATACATTTGACAATTTTGTGACATTTCCCCAAACTGTTTTTGAAAGATGCTGGCTTCCATAATTTCTTTGCAACATGTGGTGCTGACTTGAACACATTTCAGCAATAGATTCGTACTTGCCATCTCCGCAGTTGTTGACCTCAGTGGTTTCGCACTGCCAATACAGATGTCACTACATTTTTGCCAACATCCTTTATGGTGTGTTAAAAACCAATCCAAACACTAGCAAAAAATTCCCCTGTTGTCTAAGTGTCAAGTGTTTAAATTAATGCATCCTCCTCACATCCACCTGCATGTACAATATAAAGCAAGTAAATGGAAATCAGAAATACATGTGCATTCATTTAGTTGAACTATAAATGGAGCAGTTATGAATCTCAGTCCATAAATTCAAGTGTACAAGGGCTATAAATATTTAATCTCATAGTTTTGTCCCTATTTGTAACTTAACTAGTTATTTGAGTGTTTCTTTCTAACCCCGGAAGTGTATCAAGGTTCCCAGGGAGCTTACGCAATGCCAGGTATTAGGACTGCCACTCCTGGTAGTATAGGGTCTTCGAACCTCACTAATGACTGCTGAAATATTCCATTTCCCTTTTCAGGTCCTATGAGTTCTTCTGCTACTCCACGCCTGCTAGGACATAGGGATTTACACATGGGAATCGACAGTCTTATGCCAAGACTCAGTTGCCAGCGGCCATTTCCCTTTTAGGTGTCTTCTCGTCTCCCTGGAGCCACCCCAGGTCTTAGGGTTCAGGGTCCTTTCCTCCAATAATTCTTTGCTTCCATCATTTTTTCTTTATTTTTCCTTTCTGCCTGAGTTAATCTTTTGTTGTTGTTGTTAACTCTAGGAATAGAAAGCCATATTCTTTCCTGCCTATTTTTTAAGGAAAAAATTCTAAGTTTTATAAGGGCTACAATTTCTGAAATATTTATCCACTCAGTCAAGAAGTATTTGAATATCTACTAAATACCAACCACTCTTCTCTGGGTATTTAGCAATAAGCAAAAAGGGAAAGTTCCTGTGCTCGTGGAACTGACATTCTTGTGGAAGAAACAGAAAATAAGCAATTTAACAAATAAATATAAACCATATTCTCCGAGTATGCTAATGTTTATGAAGATGAAACAATGTAAGGGGAGGAATGGAGACAAGTTCTCTCTGAAAAAGTGACATTTGAGGAGACACCTGAGTGAAAGAATTTGAAAAGAAAAATTAGTAAGTACAATGGCCTTGATGAAGGCTGGATGTGGCTAAGTTTAGGAATATCAAGGCCAATGTAATTGGAGCTGAGAGGGCACTCGGAGGAATGGTCACATAAAAACCAATGTGGCATGCAACTTTCTCTCTTTCCACCTTTGCCCATTTCTGGAGTGAGTATAAAGCTTACCATCAGAAAAGAGAAAAAAAATCTAAAATAAAAGTAGAAAATAAAAAGAATAGAAACTAATATCCTAAATGTCATCTGGCCTAACAAAGATTCCACAGAATTTCAAACTTTGAACAAATGTTATCAGTCTTGTTTCATGATTATTTCTGGAATTGCTTCCGTTTTGGGTTATCTGACAATGACACTAATTGTATTTTCTGCCCAATTGATCCATATCATATACCTGTTGCAATGTTAGTTATCTATAATTTTTTTCCTAATTGTATCTGTCTCCCCTTCAAATGTGATGAATTTAATTCACTTTGCTTGTTACTTAAAGTTGTTTAATATTATTAAGGCATTCACAATAAGCCAACAGGAAGATGACTTTCTAACAGTTTATGCTCTTTATTTTTAGTTTAAAATGATACATAGACTTTGCAGGGACCGCAACACTGTTATGCAAAAGGGCACAACATAAAATTCTTCAAGAATTTGGTCAGTGTTTACCTGCATGTAGGTAAAACTCAAAAGACATTGTACTTTCTTGTCTTTGAGTGAATGCAATGAACATTTTCGAGCTACCCCTTTAGTTCATGCACTGTTGTCAATGTGGTTGATATTGGTTGAAGAAATAGTCATTGACAGTATAGTAAACATTGTATTTTGATTTGAAGCCTAATTATACCAATGTCATTATCAAAGTTTATTTTTAAATGTGTTGCTATTAATGGTGATAGAGTTCCACTTTTAAGAATAATTATTACACATCACTTGAAAATAAATAACTTTTATGAGCATAAATTTAGACAGAATGCTTATGAAAAACATAAACTTTGGTTACTCTAAAACTAGAATAAGCTCCAAAACCATTTGTAATGACTAATGCAGTACTATTAGGACTTAGTTGCCTGTTCACTTGTTACTGTACAACACTCAAGAGTATGCATGGAGCTTTGTCTGACATTTAATGAAGCCCATTTCCTGTTTGCCATGAAGAATACTGGCTTGCAAAAACGATTATGAGAAGTAATGCACAGACCCAAGTTCATAGAAAGATACATATAAAGCTACAAACAAATATATGCTCAGAAATGGCCAGAAAATGTTATTGGGGTTATACAAAAATGAGTTGCACTGACATCAAAAGTTAACGATAGCCATTGATGTGTTAACAAGTGCTAAAACCCACATTTGGGTGTGTGGTTTACTTATAAAATTCAAAAATATTTAAATGTATGTTTTAGAAATGCAAATCATACATTTCTAGAATACTTGAAGCTATATCAAAAGTTTGAAACTTTTCTCATCCCCAATTATCTGAATAGAATAAAGAACCAAAGCTGGTCTATAGTTCTTTACAACCTAACCTGATCAGCCTTGTAAACAAATAGAAAAAAAGAATAGCACAGACTGAGTGAGAGGAAACATTTATCAACTCTACATTTTTCAGAGATACAACAAATTCCAACAGGCTCTATGTAGAGTCAGAGCCAAGGACACCATAGAAAATGCTGGCAGCACAAGCCAGACAAAGGAAACAAATCAAAAAGCACTGGCCTACCTTCTACAAAATCATAGTAAGTCTGACATGGAATATTGTGTATAATTGTTCTCTCTCTAACTCAGGAAGGATGTATCAGAGCTGTGGAAGTCTAGGGAAGAATACTTTTAAATAATCAAAGCAACTTCTATAAAATAATAGAAGAATAACTACTTTAGTGTTTTAGTATCTATTACTGGAGTTCTCTTTCCAAGTCATAAATCTGACATCACTCATCTGTTTAAAAACCTTTTAGGAACTTTTTAATCCCTATAAAACAGAGTCTACCTTTTTTAACATAGCAGGCAGGGTCCAACACAATCAAGCTCCAACATAAGATTTTAACTGTATTTGTAGTCATATTCTCTCCCCTCCCATGTTTGGTTTATTCAGGAATATTCGTCATTTTCCTAAGAACTACTTGAAATTTTACTATGCCATTCCCTCTAGTAGGAACTCCCTTACTCCCTTTTCCACCAATTAGACTTTAGCACCTCATTCCAATTATACTGTGTCAGGAAAATAAAGATTCTCCCCAGTCTCTACCTATGTTAACAACCTTACCTCCTCCCATAGCAATATTTTTTCTCTGCTTTGTCCTACTAACAGGACCCCACTTTTTCCATAGTAGCCATGTGACCCCCTTAAGGAAAAAAAAAGACATTGCCCAGACTCTTAGAATTAGGTGTAGCCCATAATAGACAATGAGGTATAAGAGGAAATCATCTGGGGGGACTTCCAGGACCTGTGCTTGTCATTTTCTCTTCCCTCTTGTGACTACAAAGTCAAGTCAGATGGCAAAGAGATGGGAATAAGAAGACAGGAATCTGGGTCCCTGATGGTATTTTGAGATGCTACATTTCCAGATTTCTTGTTATATGTGAAAGATTAATCCCTTAGTTTGTTTAAGACATTTCTCAGTTGTATCTTTTGTTACTCCAGAATTATAGTTACTTGTTTGCATTTTGGTCTCCTCCAGTGGAACATAAATTCATAAAAAACTTGTTCATCTTTTTTCCACAAAGTATAATATCTAGCACAAAGTAAGTGATCTTTTATTAGTAGTGGCACTTCAATTGGTGCCGTTAACAACTTCATTCCATCAAAAGAACATTGATGTCTCCAATCAGAAATAGACTAGTAAAAGTTTTAATAAATGTATGTATCATGGATTAATAACATGATTTATGGGAGAACTGTTGCTGTAAGGCAGTGTATTTACTTTTCATAACACCATAAGGGGGCCAGCCATTAAATGCCTTTTGAACTACGATAAGCCTCAGAATATGGAAGAGTATAACTTTTACTGGACCCAATGTGACATATTCTCCTTTTTCATTTCGGAGTATTATGGGACTGCAAAGACTTTGTTTACATAAATTGTATTTGCACCAGCCAACAAGCATGCCCATCCCCCAGACAGCGTGTACCGCATCCGTTAGTTGTGGATTTACCCTTCTCCTACCCTCTGCCACCTGCCCGACCCAAAGGACATATTCTCTCTTTAATGAAAAAAATCCATGGAAAGAAAACCTATGTTGTTGAAGGACTCTTAAAAGGGAATCAATCAGAGGTACAAGACAGAAAGTGATTTTGCAACAAATAACATTTCATGCCAACGATCTCAAATCGCATTCAAAATTTCAAGGTCTTGGATTTCCACCTCAGAAGATGGAAAAAATATGTTTTCACTCTTTCTCCTGTTAAGTTCAACTAAAATCATGGACATTACATACCAAAAAAGATTGTATATAAGAAGATTGTAAAATGTGGAGAGAAGAAGGCAGATTGGTTAATGTCTTCAGGAATGACACTATGGGCTTCTTTTTACTTCATATATCCCAGACATAGAACAGAAGAAGCTGGCAACCTGTAAATACCAACTGCACAAACAACACCCCCCAAAATTCTGCTCTCTTAAGCCAAAGGATAAGAAAGGTGTAAACCTAACAAGACAGAAAATATTTAGACAAAAATAGCTATACACTAGTTATACATCACATAAATCACTGTGGCCTGACCCCAGCCCACACCAGTAAAGCCCAAGTGGGGATCATGGGTTTCATCATCACCAGGTTGTAATGAGGCACCTTCACCCTTATCCAAAATGGTATCACAGAAAGCTAAGTGAGAACCTGGGACATTTGCCCCTGCTGGGTGGTAACAAGGCTCCTGAAGTGTCAGTGGAGACTAGATGGGGAACCTGGACATCCACCCCAACCCAGCAGTGACAAGGTACTCCTTTTCCTTCTTGGTGGTGTCAGAGGAAGAGTAGGCGACAGTCAGGACTTTCAACACTGCCCATTGGTAATGAGGTCAACCCCCCACACCAAGTGTCAGTGGAGGCCACATGGGAAATGGTAAAGAGGCACTCCTATACTTCCCAGCAAGAGAGATATTGGTAGATTCATAGGGAGAATCTGGAACTCTCACCTCCACCTGTTAGCATTCTCCAAGTGGAGATTTGTCCAGGTTCTTGGTGATCCTTGAGAGAAAAGAAATTCGGGATGCACCATGTAAACCAAGCAAATGACAGTGTTTTCATTGAAAACAAAAATACACTCTCAGAGAGAGCAGGCTGGCTCGAAAAGAGTAGCTGCACTGGGAAGAAGTGGGGTTTTGTCTTTTGAAATCTTATGAATTGAGGGGAGGAATATTCAATGCTAAGGGGTTGTCTTTTACTAAGAATTTGGGTAGTGATTCCTAGGATTGGGTTCCCTCCTATTTTCATACTTTACCTGGTGGTTTTTGAACAGTCAGGGTGATGTCAAGGGTGGAGAAATTTTAAAACCACAATGTAAATGATGTTGTAATTACCCAAAGTTCATGTTAGGTGACAGGGATAGCTGACAAGCTGGTTGAAGCTCGTTCATGTCTGTGGTTCTCAGCCCTGCTAGTTAGTAGCTTCTGCTTGAGGGTTGTCTACTTTAACACGCACCCAATCTTCAAGCCCCTGCATCTGATCTCAGTCCTGTTTCCTATCTCCTACTTTAACACCCCCATCGTCAAACATTTGAAAACCTAACCACACAGTTCTAAATAATCCACACATCAAAGTAGTCTCAAGAGAAATAAAAATATATGTTACATTAACTATAAGGAAAATGAAAATATAGCATGACAAAGTTTGTGGGACATAGCTAAAGCAGTGCTGAGAAAATTTGTAACAATAAATGTGTATAAAAGAGAAGTATAGTCTCAAGTTAATAATCTAAACTCCCATCATAAGAAGACATAAAAAGGAGAAAAAAACAAACCAAAAGTAAACAGAAGGTAGGAAGTAATAAAGATAAGAGCAGAAATCAATGAAATTGAAAATAGGAAAATAAAGAAAATCAGTGAAACAAGGACTTAATTCTTTAAAATGGGCAATAAAATTGAAAAACCTATAGCAAGACTGAAAAAAAGAGAAAGCATAAATTACCAATAGAAGAAAATAAAATACACCATGCAGACATCAAAATGGTAACAAGGGAATACTGCAGATAATTCTAAAAATATAAATTTTACAACTTAGAAGAAATGGGCCAATTTCTCAAAAAATGCAAACTACCACAACTCACCCAATGTGAAATAAATAATTTGAATAAACTTATGTCTCTTAAAGAGTTTGAATTCATAGTTTAAAAATTCCCCAAAATATATCAGTAGGCCCAGATGATTTCCTTGACAAATTCAATCCGACATTTAAAAAACAATTAAGGCCAATTATACACAATTTCTTCCAAAAAATAAAAGAAAAACTTCCAAATTCATGTTTAAAGCTAGCATTACCCTGATACCAAAACCAGAAAAGAACAGTATAAAATAGAATGCTATAAACCAATATCTATCATGAACATAGACATAAAAAGTCTTAGCAAGCTATTAGAGAAAATAGAATTCTGATTTCATGTATGTGTGTGTGTGTGTGTGTGTGTGTGTATAAATTACACATCATTACCAATTACAGTTTATTCCATGAATCAGGGCTGGTGCCATCATTGAATGTCAGTCATTATAACCTTTCATTTCAGCAGGCTAAAGAAGAAAATCATATAGTCATATCTACTACTACAGTAAAAACATTTTATAAAATTCAACATCATTTATGATAAAAACCTTCCAGGAAAATAAGTATAGAAAGGAACTTACTCAACTTGGTAAAAAGCATCTATAAAAAACTTACAACTAACATTACACTTAATGGCGAAAGACTGCTTTTCCCCTAAGAAAGAGAACAAGACAAAGATGTTTGCTCTTGCTACTCTTACTCAGCATACTTCTGCAAGTTCTAGCCAATGAAGTAATGCAAAAGAAAAAAAGAAAGAAAGAAAAGAAAGAAAGAAAGAAAGAGAAGAAAGAAGGAAGGAAGGAAGGAAAGAAGGAAGAAAAAGAATATACAGATAGTAAAGGAAGAAATAAAACTATCTCTATTGGAAGATGTCATGATTAATTGTCTATGAAGAAAATCCCAAGGAATCTACCAAAAAACACCTAGAACTAATAATTAAGTTCAGTGAACATACAAAAATCAATTTTATTTCTAAATATTAGCAATGAATACATCAATACCAGAATTAAAAATACAATACCACTTAGAATCAATGAAAATAAAGTGTAAATATTTCAAAACACATATGGGGCTTGTATGTTGAAAACTATAAAATGCTTATGAAAGAAATAAAAGAAGACCTAAATAAATTAAGATATGTACCATTTCCATCAACTGGAATACTGAACATAGTAAAGACATTAATTACTTCAAATCAATATACAGTTTTAACATAATTCTTATCAAAATACAACCAAGAATTTTTATAGATATAGAAAAAATAATTCTAAAATTTACATGGAAAGTCAAAGGAATTGTAGTAGCTAAAACAATTTTTAAAAGAACAAAGAGGGAGGAATAAGTCTAAGTTAATGACTTTTATAGCTATATTGAGTATTGTGTTGTATTGCCAGAGAGGTACACACATGGATCAATGGAACAGAATAAAGAATACGGAAACTGACCCACACAAATATGACCAACTGATTTTTGATAAAGTTGAAAAAGCAATTCAATAGAAGAAAGAAAATTCTTTTTCAATAAATGGTACTGGAGCAATTGGACATCCATAGGCAGAAAAACTGAACCTCACACTTTGTAAGAATATTAACTCGAGATGGTCCATGGAATTAATTGTAAAACATAAAACTGTAAAACTTAGAAAAAAACAGGGGAAAAACCTTAGAATCTAAGGCTTGAGAAAGAGTTCACTAAAATTGACAACAAAATCACAATACGTAAAAGAAAAAAATGGTTAAATTGGACCTCATAAAAATAACAAACAACAACATGTCAATAAGAGGTGATTTTTCATTATATTGGATAATTATACTGTGATAGATTGAAATTTTTATTTCTCTAAGTCCCTGCCTCCAGAATTCAATTACTCAGGTCCTGAAATTTTAGCAAATTATTTTCTGCCACAATTTTTCCATCAGCAAAAATTATTTTTTAATTTTCTTCAGCATCTGATTTGATAAAATAAGATTTTCAACTTAGAAACATAAAATGTCAACATTTGTCCAATAAAACTTGTGTCTATAAAAAAGAACAATGCATTTTTTCCAGTAAGAACTATCATCCATATTGAGTTTTATTTTGAATATTTTTCAAGATAAACAAAATAATGAATAGGACCAAAAAACCCAAAATATACTTGAGATAGTCATCAGCATGAGGGATTAGGAGAGATTTTTACAGAATCATTTAACAATTCCTCTGTCCCACATGTTCAAAATTACAAGAAAAAGAACCAATGGTACCAATAATGAACATTTTAGACTTTTATAACCTTCTCAGTCAAGAAAGTCCTCTTTCTACTCAAAATAGGCAAGTCTAGAGAAATGATAGCAGTGGTCCTGTATAACAGAGAAAGCAGTGCTTATATCCCAAATGCATATATAAACTTTCAATTTTTTTATTTTTGTCATTTGTAGAAATTTCTCTGTGTTTCTTCCAAAATGTTTCTTCAATTGGGCTGCTGGCAGCTATAAAGTGAAATGGAGACCTACTGGGTTCTTGTTTCATAGGAATGCTGTTTTTGCTTCATAACATAATGGGCTCTACTGTAAAATAAGAAAAAGTAAAATCCTTGAAAATAAAGGCAGGCATAGTCTTCAAATCTTACCTAGCTTTGTAGGTTTCCTTTTTACCCAAGTGTATCAGAACACTTAAAGTGGGATCTGTCTTCCAATGAAAACATGTAAAACTAATTTTTGTATCCTGGTAACTTCCCTTTAGGCTGTCTGGGCTTTGCCTACTTTTTAAAACATGTTTTCCCCTATTCACAATGGCAAATAGAAAAGTAAAATAAAAGCATTTGTTGTTGTTGTTTTCTTGGATAAACAGAAACCAGATTTTTTTAAAAAAAACTTTCCTCACTTCAATGTGTTACTTGCATAGTTACTTGCATAGTAGCACCACTGCCAACTGTTCTGCTGGTGTTAGTTTCTAAAAAGCTTCTACCATTAGCTTTATAAAAGCCTCCAAACTAAAATTACATTTATGTAGTCCCATAATATTTTTGTCAACTGGGTCAAGATGTTATTATAAAATCATACCATAGTGTTAAATTATGTGGAAAACCACTAATTATAAATATAGCAAGAATTACGATTTCTTAATGTTGTTCTAATGTATAATGGGGTATAAAGTGTCATTTTTGGAATGAATTTTCATTGACAACAAGCAAAAATGATCTGAAAATTTGAAAATTCATATTATCATCCTTATATCTACCATAATGCTGGATTCATATAGTGTATTCTTTCTTGGAAATTGTTTTAGAGATAATTCATTATTTTTTACCACCATTTTGAAGGAGAAAAATCAACATTCTCTTTTGATTGTCTACCTGTTTGTGTGTTTTATTTTTTTTCATATTTTTCCTCTTTCAAAAAAGTAGTAGTATAGGCCGGGCACGGTGGCTCATGCCTGTAATCCTAGCACACTGGGAGGCTGAAACAGGAGGATTGTTTGAGCTTAGGAGTTCGAGACCAGCCTGAGAAAGAGCGAGACCCTGTCTCTACTAAAAAATAGAAAGAAATTAGCTGGACAATTAAAAATATATAGAAAAAGTTAGCCAGGCAGGTGGCTCATGCCTATAGTCCCAGCTACTCGGGAGGCTGAGGCAGAAGGATCGCTTGAGCCCAGGAGTTTGAGGTTGCTGTGAACTAGGCGGATGTCACAGCACTCTAGCCTGAGGAAACAGAGTGAGACTCTGTCTCAAAAAAAAAAAAAAAAAAGGTAGTAGTATAATAAAAACATTATATTTTTCAGTCAGTGGAAAAAGTAAAAATCAGTTAATTTTAACCAAAAATGTATGTAGAGATACTACTGTAAATGAAACAAAATATAATTCCATGCATCCCAGGAATCAATGCAAAAATGGAAACACTATGAGTTACTTATGGTATTACTACTCAGTCATAAAAGACAATGGTGAACTAATACCCCTTGTATTATCCTGGATGAAGCTGGAGCCCATTCTACTAAGTGAAGTATCACAAGAATGGAAAAAACAAGCACCAGAGGCGGGGGTGGGGGGGTGGGAGGAGGGGGATGGGTGTATACCTATATGATGAGTGCAATGTGCACTGTCTGGGGAATGGGCACGCTTGAAGTTCTGACTTGGGGGGGACGGGGGTGGGGGCGGGGATGGGTGTATACCTACAGGAGGAGTGCGATGTGCACTGTCTGGGGAATGGACACGCTTGAGGCTCGGACTCGGGGGATTG
>CM052437.1:129979369-130048195 GCA_028533085.1 Varecia variegata
AAGCTACCTTGATAATGCTAGAGCAACAAAAAAAATTTCACTCTGTCTTCTGTGTGTGTGTGTATATATGTATATATATACATGTATATATATGTATATAAAATCTGTGCTAAGAAGCTTAATGGAAAACCAAAAAGCAATCAGAAAATGTCTGCACTCTCTTCCCATGGCTTTATTCTTAAGCAAGGGAAAAATGGAAAGACAGTTAAAAACAAGAATTTCTTGTTTAAAAGTGTATCTGTCTAGTAGAAGAAGGGTCAGAGAATGTGAATGTTCTCCCTGGAAATGGAGTGCTCTCCTATCACCTCCTCTTTCTCTCTACATGTTTCAAAGTCTAACTTCAGCACAGTCAACACATACCCACACATCTTTTTTTTTTTTCTTCTTCTGTGACTTATATCATCTTTCTTTGTGTATCCTGTGACTGCCGAAGAAATAGAATGTTCTCTAATCAGATTGATGCTGGCAGGCTATTTCCAGGAAAGCAATCATTGATGGTCAACTAATTATATTTTTAGCCCTATTAATTGTCTTTAAAAGTAGTCTAAATTCCCCCAACATTACAGCAACAAAGATTGAATGAGTTGATGGATAGATGAATGCAGTTTCCACATCTCTCCCAGTTAAGATTATGAAAGTCAGTAGTTGAAGAAAACATCCCACCTCACTTGAGAAGAACCACAATAAAGAAGGGGAGAGACTGGATAGACAGCCAGCAGAATCTGCTGAAAGATAACTTACACTTCCTTCCTTGAAGCATTTTGTATTTTTTTGATTTCTATAATTTTATATCACTTTTATAATTATAAAAATTATTGAATTGATAAATATATTTTAAAGACCATAAGATCACAATCATATAAAAAGCACATTTACCAATAAAGGAGTGGGCACTGAAATGTTAGCAGTGGCTAATTTCAAGTAGAAGCCATACTACTTTGTAAGGAAATTAGTGCCTTTTTCCTTTTTTTCTATTTTTAATTTATTTTCCAATTATTTGATAATGAACATGGAGATATTTTCTATGAGGAAACTAATCATTATTAAAATTAATTATATTTCTTCCAGTAGTTCTTGATGTGAATAAAATGTGGTCACATCTTACAGTTATGATGAGGGAGCCAATAGTTAACTTAAGATGTATTTTGGAGTAAAGGATTGTTAATATCATTTAGTCTACAGAGTCATGGCCTCCTGGGGAAGCCAAATTGAACACCACAGGTTTTTAATACTACGGAAAGTCCATTAGAAAGAGATGCAACAGTGATGCTACTTTGCAAATATAAAGTAAATCAAAGTTTCTGAGAGCAGAACAGTTACTCAGTTGTAAACCTAAGTTGTAAATTTGCTCCTATATATTGTCTTTTGATCATTTGAAATAAATTTCAGAAACAATAATTATAACTACTTAATACAATTACTTATGGCACTTTTTAACATATCCTTTTAGGATGACCTCAGAAATCACAGAACCTACATGTCTCTTGAAATTAAATTCCTTTCTACCTACACAAATTTTTGATAAAACAAACTTGAAAAAAGACAATAGTTTAATTCCTTCTAAAATCTCAAGTCTTAATTATTATTGCATATATTCTTCTTTTAAATATTTTAAATGAGATATTTAAGAATACAAAATGCAAATAACAATAATAATAAGAATTCATTTTTCCTCCTCTCAGCTTAAAAAATATAAAAAATTTCCAACATAATTAAAACTTCCTTCTTTATTCCTGCCTTGTTGCTTTCAATTTCTTTCACCTTAATAGTAAGTAGTATGGTAAATTTGGTGTTTACATTCCTATAAACTTTATTATACTCTTACTTCATTTTTCTGTATTCATATAAATGTGTGATATTCTTTCATACATTTTATGTTTTACATAAATAATATCATATATAGGGAAGAAGAGATTTCTCACTCAGCACAAGGTTCATGGCTAAGGCACCTATAATATAAGACAGATTGACAAGAGGAAAGCATATACATTTCTTTAATATAAGTTTTATGTGACAGAGGAGCCTTCAGAAATGAAGACCTAAAGAAACAGGGGAATCTGTTCTTTTTTATGCTTAGGTTTGATAAAGAGTGGACAGTCATGGAGAAGTATGATTGGACAAAGGGGTATGATCTCATGGTAATAAACTGGAGGTGGGGGCTTAGCAAGGTCTGTTTGTTCAGATGCTTCTCTTTTTCCCTGTGCTGTTAGAGATAAGAACATTCCTTTCTTCCAGGGATAGAGAGGGTACCTCTGGAAAAATGGTCTTATGATCTACTTCTGAGGAAGGTTGGTTGGGTTGTATGGCCTGCTTCAGGGAGAAGATCAGATAATTCTTTCCTATGTTTTATGTCCTGGTTCAGGGAAGAAAGGGTAAGGGGAAAGTGAGAGAGACCTTCCTGCTTCTGGTGTTTTCTAAAATGCCAAGGTGACATATTTTGAGGTAGCATGTCTTTAATCCCATCAGCCATTACTTTATATTGACTTGATAAAATAGTCTCATGTTTTCTTCCTAAAGTTTTAAATTTTACTTTTTTATATTTAATTATTAAGTATCTAATTATTCTGAGGTATTGTATTACATTTGATGCATTGTGATAATCCAGTTCTATATTTTTATATAACAACTAATTTCTCCAGCACTATTTCTTTTCTGCACAAATCTGTTCTACTACTGTTCCTTACTGATCTATAGTCAGTCCATGTATAAGTTTCCATATACCTATGGTCTATTTATTAACTTTCCATTTCATTGTTTTTGAAATTTTTTTTTTTTTATGTCATGCACAGGTAGAAATTGGTACCAATTTATAGAAGCCTAAAGAAAGCCATCAAGGGTACTTGTAGTCAGATGGCTCTGGCAACTTTGGGCTCCTTCCAAGAGTCTTGATGGTTAGAGGAATCAATATCTGGAAATATGTATAACCCATTCATGGCACAGCAGTTGGGATATTTGTTCTACATTGTGTTCCTAGTGTATTTGTCTATATTAGTTCAAACACCATACTTTATTAATCAATATGTTTCGGAAGTCTTAATATGTAGTAAGGAAAATATTATTGTAATATTTTATTTCCTCCAAATTTCTTGACTATTTAGGACATTTAGCCCTTTTCCATATAAGTTTTATAATTAGCTTGTCAATGTTCATTGAAATCTCTAATAAGATTTTTTTTTTCATTGAAATTAAGGATCAATTTAAGAAAAATTGACATCTAGACTCTGCTGACTTCTCAATTTCATTACCATGGTATGGTTCTCTATTCATTTAGATCTCTTAATGTCTTCAATATAGCTTGATGTAGCTTTTCTTTATAAAGGTTAATAATATCCTTTTTAAAATGTGTTTTTAATTAATATTTTTGAATGCCATCTGTACTTTTTAATTTCATTTTAACTTTTATAATTAATTTATGAGTGTAATCTTTTGCAAAAGAAACACTAAAATATTCTTCAATTTTGATGATTTTTTTGAAAATTCTTTCAAGTATTTTAAATGGATAATGCAATGGAATGAATATTTGTGTCGCCCTCAAGTTCTGATGTTGAAATTCTAACCCACGAGGTCATGGTACTATTAATAGAAGGTGAGGCCTTTAAGAGATTATTAGATCATGAGGGTACAATTAGTGCCATTATAAAAGAGACCTTAGAAAGATCTTTCTCTTCTTTCATTATGTGAGAACACAGAAAGAAGTCTGTAGTTTACAACCTTGAAGAGAGCCCTCACTAGACTCCAAAGATATTGGTGCTTTCACTTTAGACTTTCCAGCCCCCAGAGTGTGAGAAATAAATTTCTTTTGTTTATAAGCCACTCAGTGTATATTTTGCTATAGCATCCCAAAGAGACTAATACAATTATATCATCTTCAGAAAATGAACATTTTTATTTTATTCCAATTCTTACTCCCTTTGTTTCAGTTTCTTAATGTAATACATTTCCTATGTCCTATATTGTGGTACTAAACAGAAGTCATAATAATGTCTTTCCTTTGATTTTAAAGGAAAGGCTTATATCTCTTTACCATTAAGTATAGTTTGCCTATTTCTCCTCCTCCTCTTCCTCCTCCTCCTTCTCCCCCCTCCTCCTCAACTTCCTCTTCTTCTTATAAATATCTTTATAAGAAAGAGAGTTTCCTTCCATTCCCAATTGGTTAAGAATTTTTGCCACCATGGGTGTTATATTGCACAAGATGAATTTTTACATTAAGATAACCATACTTTTCTCTAATGATCTGATTTTATGGCAAAATATATTAATCATATCTTTTTTGTTCAAGTTATTAAATATAGAGGTATGAATCATGTGAAATAAGGTAAGTAATAAAGTTGAAGAGTTGCAATTATATTCTAAACTTCATCAGTGTTATTTCCTGTGGATTTGTTAGCTAGCATAAAAAAATATCTTTTAACCAAAATACTAGAACTATCAGGTTCACTTATCATATCATACTTGAAGCAAGAGAAAAAAATAGAAATGTTTAGCATAATTTCCCTGTCTTTAAGTATAGAATCAAGTAAAATATGATGTATTTAATATGCATTAATTACTATATCTTTTTTGCCATCCTTTTAATTGATGATAATAATGAAATACAGAAAAGACTCTGTTCTAAAATGTGCAAACGTCTAATGGGAACTGAGATTTTTTTTAATGTCTCTGTAACAGATACAAGACTTTGCCTGAGGGTGCTCTTTGAAAAATCAGAAACATTAAAAGAGTATAAAGGAAAAAAAGAATCTTCTTTCTCAGCCTGTCCATATTCATACTTAAAAAAGTTATGTTTGAAAACAACTTTATTATTTCCAGTTATAATCAATGTACTTATTAAAATTCAGTGTGAATGAAGAAAATGCAGTTAGATTCAAATGTCCATATTAATATAAGAAATCTTTATTTCCAAATGAAAATGTAAAATATAATCCTAAAAAAGAGCTGAGACCACCCTCTTCCCACCACCATTGACTTCAAACCTGCTATTCCTAACCTGCCTTAGCCTACATTTTCAAATATAGTTCTGTCAAGTTACCATCTACTCATTTACTCTCATCTTTATTTACCTCTGGACTTTGAATCTGACTTCTCTGGCTATGGTTTCTCTCTCCCACTGTGCTATTAGATCCTTTGTTTTATGGCAAACATGCTCTCATACACTTTCAACCTACTAATAATATTCTATTTTTTAATTTTTATTTTTCCTCCTTTTTAATCAAAATATTTTTAACAGACTCTACAGGTTTCTGTATGTTGGACTTTTACCCTATTTAAATAAATTTGACAATGTGGAGGAGAACTAGAGTCAAGAGATTTCCCACCACAACAGCCACATAAGCTAATAAGTTATAAGCTGATACAATTTCTTGGATACTGACAGAAGACATAAGACTCCTGGTTCATAGACAAAAAAATAATTTACTACTAACAGAAATAGCAGTAGACAGAGTAACATCATTACACTGGTTTCTTTTCTTTTCTTTTCTTTTTTTTTTTTTTTTTTTTTTTTGAGCCAAGAGTCTCACTGTGTTCCCCGGGCTAGAGTGCCATGGCATCAGCCTAGCTCACAGCAACCTCAAACTCCTGGGCTCAAGCAATCCTCCTGCCTCAGCCTCCCGAGTAGCTGGGACTACAGGCATGTGCCACCATGCCCAGCTAATTTTTTCTCTGCATATTTTTAGTTGTCCGCTAATTTCTTTCTATTTTTTAGTAGAGATGGAATCTCACTCTTGCTCAGGCTGGTCTCGAACTCCTGAGCTCAAACGATCCACCCGTCTTGGCCTCCCAGAGTGCTTACACTGGTTTCTTAAAAGCCAAATTCTACATGGCAACATAAAGTGTGGAGTTTGCTCAGGACATGGGCAAACCACAGGAAAGAAATCCAGAACTTAGGAAATTTTCCACTTATATAGCAAGTAGTAAGCAAGAAGATTCTCAAATACTAGGTGCCCACTTAACTGTTCAAAATATCTTTGTTGGTGGCATTGAAAAAGACATTCTCATCATGGGCAACACTGAGCCTAAAAAAAAAAAAGACATTGAAGAACATCAAATAAGAGATTATTTTGAATAGTGTGAGAAAATTGAAGTGATTGAAATCATTACTTACCAAGGCAGTGGCAAGAAGAGGAGTTTTGCATGTGTATTCTTTGATGACCAAGAGTCCATGGATTAGACTGTCTGTCATTCTGAAATGCCATGTTGTGAATGGCCACAACTGTGAAGTAAAGAAAGCCCTGTTGAAGTAAGAGATGGCTAGTGCTTCATCCAGCCAATCAGGTAGAAGTGGTTCTGGAAACTGTGTTGGTAGTTGTGGCTGTGTTTTTGATGGGAATAACAACTTTGGTCATGGAGAAGGAAACTTCAGTGGTCAAGGTGGCTTTGGTGGCAGCTGTGGTGGTAGCTGATATGATTGCTGTGGGGATGGCCACAATGGATTTGGTA
The DNA here is from genome assembly GCA_028533085.1 of Varecia variegata. NCBI lineage: Eukaryota > Metazoa > Chordata > Mammalia > Primates > Lemuridae > Varecia > Varecia variegata. The sequence goes on from CM052437.1 coordinate 129,985,808, forward strand.
ATGATGGAAGCAGTTTTGGTGTTAGTGGAAGCTATGAATTTGGCAATTACAACAATCAATCTCCAAATTTTGGGTGCATGAAGGGAGAAAACCTCAGAGACAGAAACTCTGGCTCCTGTGGTAGTGGAGGTCAATACTTTGCCAAACCATGAAACCAAGCTGGCTGTGGCAGTTCCGGTAGTAGTACTAGCTATGGCAGTAGAAAAAGGCTTTAGTTACTGCCAGGAAACAAAGCTTAGCAGGAGAAGAGAGCCAGAGAAGTGATATGGAAAGCTACAGGTTATAACAGACTTGTTAACCCTGCCAAGCACATTGATGGCAGGACCTATCTACTACAAAGAAGACATGTTTTAGACTATGCTCATGTGTATGGGCAAAACACACCAGGATTGTGTTTGTGGCTAATTGTATAACATGTTATTTAATTTCTGTTCTGTGGAAGGTGTAAAACATTCCAACAAAGGGTTACTTTTAATGCAGATGTTACTTTTTTCCACCAGTGCGGTTGATTGCTAAATGTAACAGGCTGATACTATGCTGAATAACACGTCTGTTTTAAAAAAATTGTTTTTTCTTAATTTCTTCTTTTTTATTTTTATAGACTCCAATTCAATCTATGTTGGATCTGCTTTGCCTATTTCCTATGACTATTTTGTTCTTTCTGATCCTTTCTACTTCTCTGTTCATATCATATTTCTTCTCTTAGCAGTGTCTTTTATTTTTCTCAGTGTCACTAATGCCCTATAAATAAAATCTATTTTGAAATTGGAAACTTGTAATTTAGTCTTTATTTCTGGCAGAATTTTGAATTGTTTTTCATTTTTTTCTAAATTTTGCCTTTTTCTACATCTAGATGTTTTAATCCATGTAGATTCTTTTTTTTTTTTTTTTTTTTTTTTTGAGACAGAGTCTCGCTTTGTTGCCTGGGCTAGAGTGAGTGCCGTGGCATCAGCCTAGCTCACAGCAACCTCAAACTCCTGGGCTTAAGCGATGCTACTGCCTCAGCCTCCTGAGTAGCTGGTACTACAGGCATGTGCTACCATGCCCGGCTAATTTTTTCTATATATATTTTAGTTGGCCAGATAATTTGTTTCTATTTTTAGTAGAGACAGGGTCTCACTCTTGCTCAGGCTGGTCTCGAACTCCTGACTTTGAGCGATCCACCTGCCTCGGCCTCCCAGAGTGCTAGGATTACAGGCGTGAGCCACCGCACCTGGCCTAGATTCTAAATTTTGAAATTACATTTCTAAATATTTTTATGAACTCAAATACTTATATTTAATTCATCTGGTATTTGATTATATTGTAATTCTCTAACACATGTTGTTTTAAAAATTATTTAAAATATTTTTCTTTTTCCTTTTTATGATAGCTTTGTCTGGATGTTGTCCTGTCATTCTTTTGTTTAATTTTAAGTAACTTGAATATTTCTGTACCACTTCCAGGGTGAAGAGTTGGTGATTTAACTAGATTTCTCGGTTCAAAAATGCCATCATCAGTTGGTATAGTAAAACAGATTTTTTAAAAAGATTTTTTTTGTGTGTGTATGGGAACACAAGTTTTGTGTCTTTTGATTTTGGTCTATTGGATCTTTAATTTTCATTACATTTTCCGCTTTATTTTTTGTATCTAATTTTTAAAAATTATAATTAGACTGAGGTTATGCCTTTTGGTAAAAAATAATATAGAAGGAAATTTTCATTTTAATCACATTGTATCAACACTAAGACTGTTCTCTCTTACAGTTTTTTCATGTTTTGTTTATTAGGTGTTTTTTTTTTTTCCCTGAGATAGAGTCTCACTCTGTTGCCCAAGCTGGAGTGCAGGGATTCAATCATAGCTCACTGTAGCCTCGAACTCCTGGACTTACACCATATTCCTGCCTCAGCCTCCTGAGTAGCTGGGTCGACAGATGTGGGTGCTACCACAATCAGCTAATTTTTATAATTGTTATAGAGATCAGGTCTGGCTACCTTGCCAAGGCTTGTCTTGAACTCCACTGGTCTTGGCCTCTTGGCCTTAAGCAATACTCCCACCTCTGCCTTCTAAAGTGCTGGTATTATAGGCATGACCCACCATGCCCAGCTCTCTCTCTCTCTCTTAGCTTTTAACACTCAAACTAGTCCAAATGGAGAATCCAGCAATTAGTCAACTTCAGTTTGAAATATTCGTATTAGTACTGGCTCCAGCTGCGGGTTTCTGCTTCTGGGCTTCCATTCTCAGTACTGTATAATCTCCATATCTGCCTACCTATTTCTCACATTTGCAGGGAAGCAGTCATTGTAAATTTTCAGTAAGTGTTAGTTTCTAGCATTACCAGAAGATAATAGGTCATCATCATGTGGATTCCTAACTCATGGAAATAAAAAAAAATGGAAAAAGGGGCAATTGAGTATGGTAGGAAGAAATTGTATGGGAGAGCCTATGTAAAAGCTGGGGGGTGGTACCCATTTCCTCAACATGGGCCCTGTTTAGCAGAGCACTGATGCAGACTCTGGAATTTTAGAATTATTATGTTAACAGTGTGATTGACATACCTTTGGGATGGATTATCTCAAGGTATATTATCTCATTTAATTAGCTCAAGGTCTCACAATGTGTATTAATAGAGTCAAATTTTAAAAAGGTTTCTTTTTCATTAATACTTTGTATTTTTTGTACATACTTTTCTCTTTATCATTCCCAACATTCCTGTGAATGACATGAGCATTATAGTCTTCATTTACTTAGTAAAATGATATAGACATAGTGTATCAACCAAGTGGTAGACCACAAATTCAGATTTAGTCCCTCTGACTCCAGGTCTATTGCCCTAGCCACCACTCTAGGTCTGACTTTCATGCTTTTTTTTCCATACATTGTGTTTTCCTTTGGGCTACAAGAATGTGTGTGTGCATGTTTGTGTGTGCACACGTGTGGGCCTGCATGTGTGTGCACGTGTACTATATATGGCTAAGAAATGATAACTAGAAATCTTAGATATCTACTGGAAGTTGTATCAATAAAGTCAAGCACTAAACTTTTTTTGTACTGCCATAATGTCAACTGATGAATCTGCAGTCATAGAGCAGAGCCAAAGGAAACTCTAATAACATTTAAAATTTTTCTAATATTAAATTCAGCATTAATTTAGAAAAAGAAAAATGTAACCAGTATATAATCTCTTTTGGACACAGTTTGAGACAGAAGAAGAAAACTTGAGGGAATAAAACACATAGTACATGGAGAATTTGACATATGTATACAAAAATTTTGTAATACTAATTAAGAAGATTTCATTAGTTTCCCCCGGCTGGACATTTATAAACAAAAAGCCATTTTAGTTCTCTAGAGTCAGAATGAGCAGCAAGCAAAGAAGGAAGAAAGAAAACTGGATTAATATTTTCTAATTTATGTTTCTTTAGCCAATAAACATACTAACATAAACCCTAAAAACAGAAAAAAGTTGTGACTCAAATCTTATCTTTCTTGAGTAACACAATTACGATTAAATAGGTTGTTCTGGAGATAGAATATATGCATGTCAAGGAAGATCAATCTATAATTATATGGGGTAAAAAAGCAGTTTTTATAGTTTCTGTTCAATTTTTTACAGTGTTATTGGGAGCAAAGTAGAACTTTCAAAGTTTTTGAAGACATACAACATCAAGTGTCCAGTTTAAACCAATATATATTGATGATATTCTTGAGCTAGTGAAAATTTTAATTCATATTACATAACTGAGTAGAATTGAAATAATCGCAGGTGACAATTTATTATACAAAGATGAAAAATAAAGTTCTGATTCAGTCTGGTTGCCATTTTTAAGACCTCTCTATGACAGAAGATTATTTTCATAGTAAATATAACCCTAGCCAAGCAGAGGAATCTAAAGTCAGGTGAAGGCTTGTTTTTTGGCCTCTTTTTTGTTTCTTATCACAACAGAGTATGATCTCACAGGTACTGGAATAGCAATTGATAAAGAATAAATCAAGTATCTGATTTAAAAAAATTAGTCTGAAAAATCTACTAAATTTTTTCTCCCAACTTAATTTTTGGTTGGTAAACTGCTCACAGTCAGAAAAATCCAGATCAAATATCAATATTTACCTTCAAAACAGTCATTTGTGCTATGGAGCACACCTGCTCACCTGCCTTCCACCTCTCCCAGAATTCTTATTTTGGGGCATTGTATTTTTCCCATTTGTTTTACAGACATCGTTTTGTATCATTTAATGGTTTCTCATTCAGTGCTAGTGAACTTTGTGCTCCATGCATAATATCTCTTTTTATTTTTAATAACTCTATGATCGATTATTTTCAAAGTACATTTGATTTTTTGTATGACTCACCTATTCTGATCTCCCTTATTGAATTATGCTATTTATATAGTCAAAGTCTTGTCTTACTCATCTTCCCCAGTGCTTAGTTCAATGCCTGAAATATATTGTGTTCAATATCCTTGTTGACAGAATAAGTGAATGATTAGAATATTAAATCTTTTTTTATTTTATTAGGTGTTTTGGAGAAATGTAAGTCTCTACCTCCAAATTAAATTCAACTTTACCAATTCCAGCTTCCTATGAGATTTTACGTTAATTTTTCATCTACAAGTTTGAATCATCTTTCCTTACTTTTTATTCCCACACGTAAGTTTTAGTAGCATGCATCAATGAATAATTCCAAGGTAAATCAGTCATTTGAGCTTAAGTAAGTAATTTAAGTGGCTTTTTGAGTTTTAACTAAAAGAGAAAAATGAGAAATTATTATTAACTGATGGGGATAATTAAATAGGATAATATTTATGACAGTACTGTGCACATATAAGATACTTCTGAAAAGTAAAACAGGGAACATCAGCTTATTTGGCTGAATCACTTATCTGATATGAAATTTATCTCCATAAAGTTATAATGGATTTAAGTAAGAGACTTACATATCCATCAATGTGGCAGATTATATTAGTGATCTCCAAGTATTTTGATCACTCTTCCACAAAATAATTCTGAGTCACTATGAACTCCTTTGAACATGGTTGTTGCTATCTAAATTTTTATCATATTTTGCTTAAGTTGAAGTTGCTGCAAAGATTGTCATTTCCAGTCTTTTGTGAGTACTGGCATTGCTAAATGAAATTGTCACTTTTAAAATGCATTCAATGAATTCCAGACACTGTAGTAATTCGATATCCACCATAATCCATTTAAAATACATTAAAGCATTAATCTCTTTGTTAATAATAGAAAATTTTAAATACTTGCTTTTTCTCTTACAACTCATATATTTTTTCCACTTCCCACAAAAATTACTCTAACATGTTTTATACTTGAAATCATTTTATAATTAATATATTGCACTGTAATATTTATATGTATATAAATTTACATTTCTTTTATGTAAACATAAAATAAATTTATATTTTATGTTGAAATTTTGTAAGACCATAATGTTAAAATATTAAAATTGTCCTAGATTAAATTATCACTGAAATTATTTCTGATATACAATATATCAAAAACATAAATATATTATAAAATTTGAAAATAATCCTAAAAATAAAATTTTACTATAAAATGCATGTTTTACTGGGATGTAGCTTTCACAATTATTTCATGTTTATTTTGATGGACATTTCAAATGAGGCTAGTTTTAGTGAAATGCTCTGTGTGCATGTATGTATATGTGTGTGTGTTTATGAATGGAGTCATTGAGAAATCATATTCACAAAAAGTAGTATGGGAAAAGAGAGTTTTTACAGCAATGTTGTTTAATCCTGTAACCTGTTGCAGATTGCATGAGAAAAGTCAGATTGTGACTTGCCATCAAACATTATTTTTCATGAACTTATTAAGTTCATGAAAGTGATTAAGTCAATTAAGTTCCCCTCCAATTTTGTTGAACCAAGCAAAAATTGGAAAGTATTTGACTTGCTAAATGATGTTACCCTATTTTTAGAGCCACCGACTTTCTCAGCAAAGACTTAAATTGACCTTTCATTTGGCATTCCAGGGGCTTCTGTATCTATGGAAAAGTAACATTTGAAATAAAGGATGAATGAGACTTGGGCCTTTGCATGTTAAATTAAGAGAAGGGGGCGGAGGCCTGTAATCCTAACACTTTGGGAGACCAAGGAGGGAGAATCACTTGAGTTGAAGACCAGCCTGGGCAATAGCAAGACTTTGTCTCTACAAATTTTTTTTTTTTAATTAGCTGGGAGTGGTGGTGCATTCCTGTAGTCCCAGCTACTCAGTTGTCTGAGGCAGGAGGATCACTTGACTCTAGGAGTTGGAGGCTGCAGTGAAGTATGATGATGCCATTGCATGCTAGCCCAGGCACTGGGCAACCGAGCAAGACTCTGTCTAATTAAAAAAAAAAAAAAAAAAACTAAGAGAAGGGCAATTTCTAAAGGGGTAATGGAAACTGAGAAAGAGCAAAACCCATCTGAGGTAGACAAGTTTTAGAGAGTGGTGAAATAAGGATCTGGAAATGGAAACCATGCGTTTTTTGAAAAGTTCCTTCCTTCACCCCTAATTGTGTGAGTACCATCGTTTGCTCCTGTTAACCTGAAAACTCTATTGTTTAAAAAGATAAAAAACATGCTAGATAAAATGTAACACATATTCTTATAACTATAAAACTGAGCTAGCAAGGCTATAAGATAAATTCCTATTATTCCAAAAATAAATAGGCAAAAAATAAAGGAAGACCCTGAAATAATGATTGGGATTTAGTACTGAGGAGAGGGGAGGATATGGGGGTAGATCTTGGGTGAGAAAGGGATTAGCAGTGGTATTCTCAGACAAACCTGGGGCTCTATAAGTCAATCAGCTCAGGTACTGAACAGGGACTTGTTTTTTTCTCAGCATCAGGTAGAAAAGTAATTTACTGAGAGCTTATGATAGTGAGTTTATCCTTTAATATGATGTGGGGTTTCAATCTGTAGTAGCTATATGGTCTAGGAACCACAAGTGAATAATTAATCATCAAAGTCTCTTCCAAACTTGTGATTAACCTGAGCAAATACTAACCTGCTGTAGAGAGACTAGTCTTCAGCAGGTTACCGGGGGTCTCACAGTTTGCATATATTAATATTGAAATGTGAGCACACAGTCAAAAATGATTAGAACCACAGGAAAAATTCCACAAATACCACCAAAATAAGGAAATTACCAGGAACAGGGATATGTCATATAATGAAACTAATTTAGAGACTATAAATAAATACATTCAAAATGATTTAAAACTATTTTTAAAAGAATGAAAACATATGATAAAGGATTCTAAAGGCAACAGTATAGTTTTGTTGCTGCTGTTCTTAAATTTCTATGCATCTCCTCATAAAAATAGAGCTATTAAAGTATAAAAGCGCACCTTCTGGGGGATGGACACACTTGAAGCTCTGACTCAGGTGGGGTAAAGGCAATATATGTTACCTAAACATTTGCACCCTCATAATATGCTGAAATAAAAAAATAATAAAAGATAAAATAAAATAAAATATAAAAGCCAGAGACCCATGAATAATATCCATAGCATAAGTGAGTTCCAAGTTATTTTCATGAACCCCCAAATATTATCAAGTGGGAGAAAACCAGAGATGGAATCTATACAGTATCAGCATGTATCTGGAGGAAATAGAGGGAAGGCAAAGATACTACCACCATTACCATCACCAAATAAGCAGCAAGCTGAGTCATTTCCATTGTCCCTACTTCCATCGCGTAATGCTCACTGTGGTTCTACCTTCTGCCTAGCGACAAGGGCATCTTCCCTATGACACCAGCTCCAGATAGAACCACAGTGATTCCAACTGGACAGTCATAGCCCCTGGGTGCTGCCAATACCACTTTCTACCTTTGTTTATCCAGCCTACGGTTAGTAGCAATTTCTTGTTACAGCAAATCTTTCTGTTACCTCACTATTTTCTGCTTGGCTTCTCATCACAGCCATAATCTCTATCAATAATTCCTTCTATTAGGTTTTGCTTGTTTGAATAGATTTTACATTCTCAGTAGGACTCTGATTGATTCAGATTATTTGTAATAAATATATATTCCTCTGTATCATACAGGGAACAAGACTGGAAAAAAAGGAACAGGTAATCGTTCATATGGTTACATCCGAAAGAATCACATTACCAAGGAGTTTCTGTATCTTAAAATAAGAATATTGAGGAAGTCAAATTTTCATGTAATTAATATAGGTAGAACCTACAGAAGTTTATTTCATCATTGCTATTATGACTAATTTTTATCTAAAGTGTACTATATTTGGAAAAATTATTCCATGCCAATTATTCCATGGCCAATTCCATGCCAATGGAAGAAAGATTCCAAGTCTTTCTTCTACATAAGGGTAAAATTGTTTTACTGTATTGACCAATTTTAATTTCATATTTTCTATTTTAATTAAACCTTCTTATTAATTATAATAAGCGTAGCATTCAAAAAGTTTTATATATCTAACACTGCAAAAGCTGTTTATTGTTTCAGATTCTGAGTGTGTATCTGGATATGAGAGGAGGGGTTTTCTTTTTAACTTTCCGGCTTCTGACATGTGCTGTTTAGAAATCATGTTACCCTTAAATAAACACAATTTAACTTATAGAATGTATATACAATGTAATTCAGTATGAAATCTATGATGCTACAATATGGCCAGGACCAAAATTTGGTGAATAACTTGGTCTGCTTCAATTAAGTGTGACCTTTTTCTACACCAAATTCAGAGATATCTCAATTAATGTGACATCTCTTGTGAATATATTTTAATTTAATGACAATGTAAAAAGGATAAAAAGTAAAATACATATCACAGCTTTGCAAAGTGAAAATGTAATTCATTTCTCATTGCACTTTTTTTTCATTTTTCTTCTTGTTTTTCCATTTATAATTATATCCTCAAGTATATGGTCTGTTATCACATTACATGGAAACTATTTATAAATATGTAAATTTTAAGATACAGTAATAGGAGTTATAATAGATACTAGTATGTATCTATGTGATACTCAAATTAGTCACATACAGATTGTTCCACAAAATTATATTAATTTAACATTTTTATATAATGTTATGGGTTGAATCCTTTCTCAGATGTTGATGATCTAACACCCAATGTCTGTGAATGTAACTTTAGTTGGAAATAGTATCTCTTCAGATGATCAAATTTAGGTTAGGTTATTAGGGTATCCCTAATCCGATATGACTGTGTCCTTAAAAAGGAGGAAATTTGGACACAGGGAGGTACACACACGGAGAATGCTACACAAATATGAAGAAAGAGATGAGGGTGAACATCTACAAGCCAAGACATGTCAGAGATTATTATCATCGAACAACCAGAAAGTAGGAGAGAAGCATGGAACAGATTATTTCTCACAGACATCAGAGGGAACCAACCTTGCTGACACCTTGATTCAGACTTCTAGCTTTCAAAACTGACACAATAAATTTTTGTTATTTAAGCTGCTCAATTTGTGCTACTTTGTTATGGTAGCCCTAGCAAACTGTGCATATAGTTGAGTTAGGCTTCTTACATTGTGCCTTTTGTGTCACACCTCTCTACTTCTACCTTGACTTCCATCCATATTTCTATTTCAATATATATCTAATATGTATCCATTTCTACAACTACATCTTCCCTAAATATGTATAATTAAAGAAGGATTTATTGAGGGACCAAAATACTATAAATTTAAAAAGTAACATAAATTAATGGAGACATTGTGAATATTAGATATGCACTTAGAACTTTACATTTCTAGGATCCACATTGTGGTTTACTAATTCAGTGTGTTTCTGTTGTAATATATTTTTGCTGCAGTGATTTCTATCCTAGCTTTAAAGAGATAACGAACTCCTTATGCACTTAGTTTTATCCCCCAAAAGTACTTTTTTAAGACACTCACAAAAGTTATGCCCCCTTTGGAATTCAGTGATTTTAGGAGTAATGTAAATATTAAGCATATCTGGGCTTATTGACATGCTTGAATTTTAATGTAGTTGTGTTCCAGTGTAAATTTCCTAGTAATAAAAATCCCACTTTCAGGTGGATCTGTTGATTAACCTCCCTACAAAGGTTTTGATTTATCAATTATGCATTGTCAATCCAAAAAGGGTTCTTTTCTTTTAAAAATTTCCTGTTCATTTTCAATACTCATTTTAGGTGTAATCTTACATATTTAAACTTTTCTTTCATAATTTAAAAAAAAAATCTCTATGTGGTCATTTCAATGTCAAAGTCATCAGGGGTCTATGCTGTGTTTTTTCTGACTCTTGTTCATGGTGGCTTAGGGATCTTTGACGATCACTTCAATCTCTAATATTGCTCTTGGCCCAAATCCAGGATGATTTCCTGCAGACAGGATTAGCATTTAATCTGCCAGGATACAAGGAATGCTCACAAACTGGGAGCAATTTAGCTCCAAAGAGTGTAGATTCAATGTGAGTGAATCTGGTCTAGCTAAGTCCTCATGGGCACTGGTCCAAGGTTTAATCTTCGGACTTGAGCATTTAAACACTTGTTTTTAAGAAAGAGTCTCCTATTTGGTTTGTTTAGCAGTCAATATACTCCTTATTTCAGCTCATAGCATTTTGTTTGATTATTATTTTGGGGGGAGGTTGGAACATCCTTAGAAACAGCCTTACTTGTTTGTGAACCAAAAATATTAAAAATATGTTTTATCCAGAGTATAGTTGCTTTGTAGCAGGAGGGCTTTTCAGCGTATCTTGCTCAACATGCTTCTGAAAGCAAAATTCTGTTCACTATGCATTTTTAACTTACTTGGTTTTAGCATTATTATTTGAACACTTCCAAACTAGTACTTTGTCTATAATATTTAAATTTAAATTCCCCCTAAAAATAAATTTAAAATATTTCAAATAGAAAAACTGTCAGCAAGGAAATGCAAACAAGAGCAACATCAAATGGGCAGCATTTTAGAAAGATTCACAAGGTAATATAGGAAATTTAAAATTTTACATATGAGTGTAAAATGTTAATATTTTGAAAACATAGATATATCATGCTAAATGAGCAAAGTACTATTGTTTTTATGAGGTATTCGTACTTATTCAACCCTGTGTTGCATCAATATGTTCTAGACTTTACCAGCCTTTATACGTAAATCCAAATCTAAGAGTTTTTATTTTCCACTGTAAGGGAGGCAAAACTTTACTACTATTCTCTTAGGGTCTCTGGTTGTGCCTTAGAATTAATCTGACATAAGCCAGATTAACAGTAGGAAAGCATACGCATTTATTTAATATAAGTTTTATATGACACAGGAGCCCTCATAAGGAAATGAAGACTCAAAGAACTGGAAAACTTAAATGTTTTTATGCTAGATTGAACAAAGAGAGGCAGTTGCGAAAAAATAACTAAAATATATGGAGAAGCTAAAGGCAGATGGGCATTATTTTAATAAGGTCTGTTTGTACAGAATTCCCTCAATCTCAGTTCCATCCATTATGATAAGAATGCTTTTTCCTGCTAGTACAGGGAAGGCAGCTCTCACACTGGAATATTATCTCCTGTTTTCAAGAAAAAGAAAGAGGATCAGAGTGTCCTTTCTGACATGTTGTTTTTCAAATGCCTTTGACTCAAAATAGTCAATACTCCAAAGCAGCATGTTTTGGGGTGGTGTGTTCTGAACTCCTTTACCACCTTCTTAACAAGCAGAATTCTTCTTCAACAAATATTGCTCTTCATTTTCAAGGATCCTTCCATGTGTTCAGAAATTGGTAATGAATGAAGACATCCTTATGCCCTTTGAACTTACATTTCAAAACCACTATATTTTCCTCCTACCCCATCAGCTCTGTTGAGGTAAATGTCTGTTGATCTTAAGTGTTGTCATCCCTACCAATGATCAAGCTAATTGTCTTTTGACATGGTTATTTGTAAGAAATATGGAGGTCCATTGCTGTCACAAATCTACTACTAACCAAGGAATGACTTTTACCCAAAGTTGCTGAAACGTATGAAGATTGCTGATATTGAGTTAAAGAAGAGAAAGATATAGAAAATTATCCATTAGTTGCTGAAATGCTTCTAGTTTTCTTCTGACAAATAAATATTTGCTGATTTTTGCCTATGCAACTATTTCAATTCCCTGCCATCAGCCATTGCCTAAAGCACTGTTGATAGCCTTTCTACCAAGTCTTCAGTCCTGGACCCAGCCTTAGTGAGGTTAGAATCTGGTACCTTAAGCAAAATGGGAAATTGCCTTAGATAGAGCATGGACTCTGAAACATTGTTGCCTGAGTTCAGATCCCAACTCCATCATCTCATAGCTCTGTGATTTTTGACAATTATCCAACCTCTCTAACCTTCAGATTACTCATTGAGTAAGAATCACAATAGTGCCTACCTTGTGCAGTGGCCAAAAGGATGATATGTAAAATATTTAGTATAGCACCTGTCAAATAAGTAAGCAAATTCTATTCATGCTAGCTGTTATTATTATTATTATTATTATTATTACTAAACTAAGAGGCACTTTGAGCAACCAATAACTAATTGAAGGCAGCTTGTATTCATAATGCATTTCAGATCCTGTGTACCTGGTGATTTCTTCTGCTTGTGGCCATTTGATCATTACTTAACTCCAACTCATGGAAGTTAGTGTGAAAATCAGGATTATTCTCACTTTCTTTGTCAGTTAAGTACAGTTTTATTTTGTTTAACCTTAGAGGAAGCAAATGGGAACCTTTTCTTTTTTGCCTTGCTCAGATGCATTTTTAATCCCAAAAGACTCTGCAGCTTTACGTATTAACCAAACTCAGTAACTCAGAGTTAACCAAAGTTATGCAATACATAGTATATATGTATGGAAACTTAAGTTCCTTTAGAGAGCAAAAGATGATTAGGAGTGTGATCTGTAAGCCAACATTCAGTTTAAAGGAAAGGGGAGGAGAAAGTGAAAAAGCAAAGGAGGAATTGCAGCTTGCCCAATTGCATATAGATTCAGTAAGTGTGAAAAGCTAGTTTAAACACTTAATAATATTGATCTTCCCACAAGGGTTTCTTTGCAGCTAACTTAATTAGTGTTTATTAAGCATTCTCTACCAAATACTTGTCTAATGCCTTAAAAGTCTATTTCAGCAGCAGTAATCTCTACCAGTGCTAGAAAATACCTCCCTATCATGCCTGCTCCTGTGGAATAACTTAATTTATATGTACCTACCTAATGTCCAAACAATGAGCTGAAAACTGAAAAATTCATCAATCAACTGATTGTTTTGTTTACATAAAATTAAACAAATTAGCTAATACTTTTTTTTTTTTACTAAGCTTAATAAAAAGCAGCAGACTTACAAAGATGCAGCCTTAACAACATTTTTGATAAGAGGAGAACACAAAATAGTTTAATCAGTTTGTAATGGGTTTTAAACATTTTACTATGAACTTGAGAAAAATAGTTCTAAAAAATAACTCATACAGAAATAATGATTAGAGATGATTGACTACCTTCAGATGCAGTGAGAGCAGATACTCATTGATAAAATTTTTATAAAGATGAACTTTTAATTTTAAAATATCATTGTATTTCTTAGATTTGCTCATATTAAAACAAGGAAATGGGGAAGAAGAAGAGAAAAAGAGGAAAGAGGAGGAAGAACAGAGAAAGAGAGAAAGAAAAAGAGGAAGGAAAGCAGGAACAAAGAAGGAAGAAGGAAGGAAAGAAGGGATGGGTTGCCCAGTAATCATTATGCTTGGTTCACTTACGCTATTATGAATTTTTCTGTGTTCTAAGAGTTAAAGAAAACTGGCGGCATCTGTGATTCTCCAGCCTCAGTATTCAGAAGATTTGCCAAGGCAGGGCAAATATCAATAAAGAGTGTTAGTAAAGAAAAAAGTGGTAACAAAAGGAAGAAACTAGTATTTATCAATTACTATGTGTCAGACATAAAACTAGGCATTTTCCATACATTATCACATCAGTTTCATGTCATTCTTCTACTCCTACTCATAAAAATCAATATCAATATTCTTTAAAAATAAAAGTAAACAAACATATAAAAGGCTAAGAAAGTTATCAAAGTCACATTTTTAGAGGGTAAAGGAACTGAAGCCATATTTATCTGACTCTAAAACCTATACTCATTGCAGAACATAGTACTGCTGAGAAGAGGCAACTCTTGCTCCAAATTTATAATGGATTTTTTTAATAATCTGATTAATCCATACCTTATCCAGAGGTTATTTCACCTCTCAAGAGGTAACTCCATTTCCTAACCAGTTTTAACCTCAGAGCAGGGACTGAAATACATAATAATAAAATCAGTGATCAAACTGATTGGATCTTTAAAATAACTGAAATTATTGGTCTATGACATAATGACAATAGTAACAACTAAATGAACTGATTGACTTGATTACTTCCTTACAGATTTCCTTTTTAGTTTTCTATGTATATGGTTTTTGAAGTTCCACTAAATCATATGGCAATGCATTGAGTTACCAAAGTTCATTGCCCCATTCCTTTATTTATTCATTGACCCATTTCTCAATTCTACAACTTCTGTTTCAGGCCTATGGCAGTCAATGTTAGATGAACCAGGCACAGTTTTTGGCTGAAGGTGCATACAGATACTAAAAGACACATACAATAAAATCCATGATCTCCACACAGTACTATGAATACTGATAGAGTTATACAAAAAGTAACATGAAGACTTTTACACTTTGGGGGTGTGTCAGATAATACCTCCATGAGAAGGTAATCCTTGATTTTGGTTTTGAGGAATGATTTATGCTAAAGGATTTGGCATGGGGATCTGTTGCATTTAGAAGAAATAGCATATGCAAAGGCATCTAGGAACAAAGTAGCATAGCATTTTTAGGAAATTGCAAGCAGTTTGGTAGGTTTGGAGGCAAAGAAAATGAAGTAGACCAGTAATGAGCAACCATAAAAACTTTATATAATTTTCAAAATTAGATGAATATATTAACATATGGACTGCTACTATTGTTTCTCTCTGTTTTATTTTTAATTTTAAAGACAATAATTTCTCTTGAGTAAACTGAAATAAACCCCATATTTCAGTTTTAAATAGTTTTCTGTGACCAAGAATATAATTTGTGTCTATTATTTCTGCTCAGACCACTGAAGTTATCAGAAAGCATCCCGGAATGGATCAATAGAGTATCAAATTGAGAAAGTAACTTGATTCAGCAATATTTAGGAGATTTTCCTTTAGGTTATAGTTTCTTAATAGGTGTTCAAGAATCTAGGCCTTGTGAGCTTTTGAAACTGTCCTGAGGAAAAGAAATCTTAAATGGTCATTAGTCTAGTAACAGGGAAATTAAAACCTAAATATGTTTAATTTTGCATGATCTAATATTATTAAATAAAGATGCTTTATCAAAATGTGTTCAAAACCAAGGCAAGCATGAGAGATGCAATTGTTTGAAGAAATTAATATGCAGGGACTTAAAAATTAATGTAGCACATGGCTTGCTTATCTCTGTTCACAAAAAAATTGCAATTTTTGTGCTTTGCTCTTTATGAATTCCAATTATTTATATATAAACTGCCAAATTTGTAATGCTCAATTTGCATGTGCACACAAAGATTCTGGTTACCATCAAAATGGGTCCTTGAATATAAAATGTCTTAGGACGAGCTTGGTATTACCCAAGTTTGGAAAGACCACCTGTAAATTCATAAAATCTGACTTCTTAGCTCAGTTGCTTAGAGAACAAAACCTAGGAGCCACTTTTAAGATGTTAAAATTTTAGCTATCTGAGATTTGTTAAACAGGACTGACTAGCCATATATTTCATTATTTTTAGGACTGAATTCACCTGACCTGGCCATTAACTATAGGTTCAGCCTTGGATATTGAAAACTTAAAACTCTCTGAGCCAGAGCTTTGTAATTTATGAAAGAAAAGGCAGTGGATATTAACAAGGTCACCTCTCAGTTGTATTAATTTCTTTTCATTTTCCCTGGTTCTATTTGATGTTCAAGATTTTAGCCACTAGATAGTATCATTGATTGTATGGTTAAACTGGTAGTTTCCTTCTTTCCCAAAATATATATTACCCTCAAGTGGTCAAAGGTAGGATTGCCCCTGAGAAGGGGAAAGGAGGAAAGAGCAGAGGAAGAGTCACAATGTCATTCTTGGCACTGTACAACACTCATGATAGTTTCTTGGGGAAAAAGTACTTTGTTTAGGACTTTGCTTATGGCAAGGATCTTACTGCTTCTACGAACAGTACTGTGAGGAATATACTAAGGAAAGTGTAAATATCTACATATGGTCTGATTTATTCTTTACCTAAAAGGAGCATTGCTTTTTCACCCATGTGAATGTGACTGAGTAAAGCTGTATGGCAAATGTAGAAATATTTTGGAAAATATTAGTGCTTTTTTCCTATACTAATTGAACATATTTTGATCTTGCTTAAATTTCTGAAGAAACATACTTTTATTTTGCAGTCATTTAAATTACCAGTGATTTATAATACATTTTCTAGGTTTTTTCTTTTTAAGTAAATTTGATTGGATTTAGTTTTCTGACTCTAAGGGGGAAATAGGATGGCCAGCTTGACCGTGAGCATACTATGTTGTTCATTTTTTGTCTGCACCTGAGTGTGTGTATTTTTCAAAAGAATCCAAAGTTTTTGAGAGTCTCATGGGACTCTAAAATCCTAACAGGTCATAAGCGATTTTTGTATTGAATCAAAATGAACTCCTGTTTGCAGGGAACCTAAGGTCAGCCCGAAGTGAAAGCTTAGGGTTTTCTCAGGTCCTCTCTGAGCCTGTGTCCAGCCCTGGGCACATCATGGCCTTCTAATTCCCTGCTGTGCACAGGAGCTTTTCCCAGCCCTTACTCCCCCATGTGTCTCCTTCCCAGCCTCTTCCTTCCCAGGATTTCCCGTCTCTGCTTGCCCTGACTTTTATCCCTGGCCACAGGTGTGCTGCAGCTAGTATCTTTGCTTTGAGATGCTTCTGACAAACACAGGCTGGGGAAGCCACTTCAGTCAGGAGAAACAAAGGCCAGCCTATCTGCGATTCTGTGAATCACAATTAAATACACAATTAAACACATAATTACAATGAATTCAAGTAATTATTTGAGTGTTTATTAATTAATTAATTCACAATTAATTCTTTGCTTTTTAAAAAAAATTTTATTTCAGCATATCGCGGGGCTACAAATATTTAGGTTACGTATATTGCCTTTGCCCCACCCGAGTCAGAGCTTCAAGCGTGTCCATCCCCCAGACGGTGCGCACCTCACCCATTAGCTGTGTATATACCCATCCCCTCTCCCCCTCCCATCTGCCTGACACCCGATGAATGTTATTACTATATGTGCTCCTAAGTGTTGATCAGTTAATACTAACTTGATGGTGAGTACATGTGGAACTTGTTTTTCCATTCTGGTGATACTTCACTTAGTAAAATGTGATAGTGTCTGCTCCACATTTTCTTTTGCAACTTTTGTCAATTAATTAATGGTACTCTCCTAAGATAGAATCCAGTTTCAGTGGTGTCTTAGTCAGCTCAGGAAGCTAAAACATATACCATAGACTTAGGTGGCTGGTAAAGAAAAAAATATTCAACACTAGTTAAAGCGTGGTAAGGTGGACTTTACTTAGGACCATTGTGATAGATATAGGGAACACTGCAACAGGATCTTGGAGTCAGGGAGAGAGACAGGGCTATATTCTGAATACAGCATGGACAAGTGGGGATTTATAGACAAGGAGCAGTGTGGGTGTCAGTGGGTAGAAAATTACTATGAGGAAATACCAAGGTTGAAGAGTATTCTGGCTAAACTCTATCAGGATTCTTTCTGAAGACAGGCCAAAGTGACCAGCTATCACCTGGGGGATGATGGAGGATGAGGAACTTGATCAGATATCGAGGGTGATCAGAAAGCAAGGATGGGGAGTCCTAGCTAAACTGACTTAGCCAGGTTCTTTTGCTAAAACCGGATTTTAGAAGAAA
Organism: Varecia variegata; assembly: GCA_028533085.1. Classification (NCBI taxonomy): domain Eukaryota; kingdom Metazoa; phylum Chordata; class Mammalia; order Primates; family Lemuridae; genus Varecia; species Varecia variegata. The sequence goes on from CM052437.1 coordinate 130,003,756, forward strand.
GTGCTTAGATGGTTCCAGGAGTAGGTTCAGAAGCCTGACAAAGGTTTCACCAAGCGAAGAACTCTTATCTTGGCCTAAACAGCAGACATTTAGTTCATACGGTTCTAGAGGCTAGGAAGTGTAAAATCAGGTGCCAGCAGATTTGGTTCTTGGTCAGGGCCCTTTTCCTGGCTTGCAGAGAGCCACTCTCTTGTCGTGTGCTCACATGGCCTTTTCTCAGTGAGAGCACATGGAGAGGACACTAATCTCATTATGAAGGCTCCATCTTCCTGACTTCTTCTAAGCCTAATTACCTCCTAAAGACCTCACCTCCACATACTACATTGGGGTTTAGGGATGCAACATGAATTTTGGGGGGGAAACAAACACTCAGTTCATAACAATTAAAAAGGGTTAACACTATTATTTTTAAAAAGAGGTTTTATAAGTAATCAAAGTGCATTATGTTTCCAGATATGCATTCTTAATTAATTCAATAGTCTTGCTTGCCTCTGCAAAATAAAGGATTAGTAAAATTATATAGATGATTTGATCCACAGAAGAATTTAAATATTGGTTTAAATTACATATCTACTACACTATCAATCTGAATTCTCTGTTTGTGTTAGCCTTTCTGTTACAGTAAATGAATAGATAGACAGAGGTCTTTTACTAGTCTAGAACCTACCAATTGATAGGATCTAGGAGAAAAGGCCATAATAATTAAAGACAAGTAAAGGTGGAGGGGTTTAAAGACTGGTTATGTTAGGAGAGGTCTTTATGTGAGGAGAGACAGAACTTCTGGGTCAGATTTTCTGCATGTATCCATTGAATGAAAGATACATTCTCTTTTTAGTAAGCATTTTTTGAAATTATTTTATAACTATTTTCCCACAAATATTATAGATAAGATTATATTGATCTTAAGTGTATAGAATTTTCATAATAAGCTTATATAAATATATCTTTGACAAGATTATAAAACTTGACAAATGTGTCAAGTGTTTTCCTTAAAAAATGGAAAAAAAGAAGATCATGATTTACAAGAGTACCGCAAAGTAAAATCCTAGGTTTAGAGGGCTAGTGTTCTTTCTTTCAAATTAAGCTGGATAGACGTGAATTTGTTGTCAAAAGTGCAGCAGTTTTATATTTGGCAGTTGTGAAATATATAAACTTATCCACTGAATACAGTGATGAAGAACTCTACAAACTTAAGGTAAAAGTGAATAAATTGTACAAGACAGTGACTAGATATGCGTATAATAGGTCTGCAGCAATATTAGACAAGTGGCCAGGCTAAATACAAAATATTATCTAGCCTGGTGGGAAAAAAATAATGTGCACATACATATATCTCAACTCTGATCCTGGAGTGTAAGCATAGCTTATAATTGAGCACAGAACTGATGTTTTTCTTTAATGTATCTAGTCCCCAGAAGGCTTAGAACTTTTAACACTCTAGTTCCACTTCTTTTCCAGATCATCTTCCATGCTATGTGATCATTCAGTTGCTATTCTGGGGGTAAAACTGATAAATTATTGGGTAGCTGTAATTGCTCTTTTTACTACACTAAGCTGAAATTGGACTCTTTGTAACTCTCCCCGTCGATTCTAGTTCATTGGCACAACACAGAACAGCTTTCTTTTGTCTCTCTATAGACTACCCTTCAAATCTAGATTTTAGTTAATAAATTTTTTTTAGTTTGACTGTTTGTTTGTTTTAATAATGCAAAGCACTTGTCTTAGTCTGTTGGGGTTGCTATAAAAAATCACTACAGACCGGGTGGCTTGTAAACAACAGAAACTTATCTCTCACAGTTCTGGAGGCTGGAAGTCTGAGATCAGGGTAGCAGCATGGTTGGGTTCTGGTGAGGGCTCTCTTCCTGGTTCCTAGACTGGTTCTTTTGCTGTGTCCTCACATGGTGGAAGGGGAAAGGGGTTTTTCTCAGGGGTCTTTCATAAGGGCACCAATCTCATTCATGAGGCCTCTGCCCTCATGACCTCTCCCTCCCAGAGGCCCTACCTCCCAACTCCATCACCCTTCGAGTCAGGATTTCAACATACGAACTTTGATGAGGACACAAACATTTAGACCACAGCAGCTCTTTCACCCATTTCTCAGTGTATTTCCTTTATTGCCTAGATGTGTTTGCATCTCGAATGCTTCCTCTTAAAATGTGCCACTGACAAATGAAAATCCTATTCCAAATAACATCTGAACAAGGCAGTCCAAAATTGTATAAGTTTATTTTTAGTCAAACCATCATTTGTAAGCGTATTTTGAGCTTGTGTCCAACTAAAACAATGGCAATATGTTTTCACATTAAACTACTGCTAAACTAAGTCTAAAGTGAAGGATATTTGTAAAACTAGTCTGTTTTTTTCTGTACCTGAAATTAAGGAGTTTTCTTGTACTTTTTACTGAATTATGTTTCTCAATTTTGCCTCTTCTTTTCATATTACAGAGAAAGTCTGAATTCACTTGTATTAGCTATTCCTTTTAATATTGCCTCTTAAAACTTTATGTATCATCGTCCCATGCATTTTTCATGTCTTTGATCAGTATGGAGAACTGGAAATGTCTCTAAAGACAATCTTCTATATTGAGATTAATCTATTGATTGACAGTTTGGGGACATAGGTATTAAATCACCTATTGAATCCAATCCATAATTTGAACCTTGTCCTTATAAATATAATTAGAAACTGACAAATGTTTCATTGAACCTAAGATGATGGTTCTAATATAATTTTTTTCTATTTTAATAGATCATAATAGAGGAAATAAGATCTTCTAAGAGAACTTCTTAAGAAGCTCATATTAACACTAAATAGACATTTTATTTATTTCATTTCAATAATCCCAAGGCTCTCTCCAAACTGCCACGTTTGTTATGTATAAAGCTGCCCTAAGAATCTGGTTCAGAAGTATAATCAGAATGACTGTTCTCCATAGCAATTTGCTATATAAAACCTGAGACCATTTGGAGTCAAACAATTTGAGAATGGTACCTTTTGAGAAGTTGCAGTCAAACTCTGCCATCAGTACTATATTGGTCAGTATTTCGGCCATAAATATAGATGGACTCAAGTGTTTCCCAGTAGAATTCCTCCCTTAGTTTATTGAATTAACTGTTTTACTTGGTTTATTGAATCTTTAGCTGATGAAAAAATAAATGTTTAGTATTCCCATAGTGTAAGCAACAGACTCAGGGATCAAATTGAGCCATATCTGACTCCAAAACTTTATTTTACCAACACTATAAGCTCTCTGAATTTCAATTTTTTTCATTTATGAAATGAGGAGGATGTAGTAGATGCTATCTAAAATTTCTTCAGCCTCTAAAGTACAATTCAATTTTATTCTAAATATGAACATGAATGGTGATATAAGCCATATGTATCTGTAGAAAGAACTACTTGCAAATATGCCCTATTTGGGAGCAACTTAATTCTCCCTTTGTTCTTGTCCAAATGTCAAGAATATAAGTTTCCCTCCCTCCGCTCTCTCCCCTCCCCCCATAGATTTCAGGCATTTTAAACATCAAGCAGAGATTGCAAAAGACTCCACACTGGGATACACTTTCAAAACAATTTAACCACTTTGAAATGTAAATTTGATAAGCCTAAGCACTACTGACACAGTTACTGTACTCCTTGCAGAGCCTTAAGCAGGTGTAAATGAGTTCACTTTGTGATAAGAACCTGCACCTGTTGGAGAACAGCATTTGGAAGTAGCCTGTTGGCAAAGATATCTGGAATGAAAAGAACACATTAAATTGTGAAGGGAGATTTGTAGGGATATTTACCCACCCATGCATATCCGCAATCATGGGCTAAAGTCTGTATAACCTAAGGAATCCCTGCTATTTTGTTTAATAATGTTACCTCTTCAGTTTTGCTGTGCCAATCAAGACCTGCACTGTCAGAATTTTTGTTTATGAATATCCTATGTCTGCTTGGTCACACCCTGGTGTTGTGCAGAAAACTCTCAATATGATCTGGGACTAGAGTCCAGGGATGTCTATAGAGAAATAATTATTTATTAATTATATTTATTTGGGGGAGGTAAGAGGTTTTGAATTTCTTATAATTTAACAAGTTTTTAGGCATTAGTTTTAAACAAAATATTAAAATTCATTTTCAATGTAATTTGTTATGTGTATGGAAAGAGCCTAAACTTACATGCTAATGATTTAACACCATTCTTTGATGTCTTCTAATTTTTCCTTAGAGAGGGAAGTTGTGTCTATAACATCAGATGGATGTGTGGTGGTTAAACTTAGTTTTTTCAACTTTTCCAGTCAAAATGGAAGGATTGCTAAGTGTAGATGAGTCTGGAAGTCTGATCAATAGGTAGCTAGAGAGCGGCCTTTTCTATACCCTTCCTCATCCTCTGAGCTCATTAATTTTTCAAGAGTTAAAAAGTAGAAGATTTAGGTTCCAGGGAAATGCTGTATACATAGGTTACTTGGTTTGCCACTAAATCTTGGCTTTTTAAATCAGACTTTATAGGTACCTTGTATAGCAAAGCCTTAGCTCATTCCTTGCTTATCATACCATCTGTAGTTACCATTTACATTTACATATATAGCCTAATTCAATACATTCCTTCATCTAAATCTTAGACCACTATATTCCTTGATACATTTTTGCCTGATTACTTTCATTTTGCATTTCCTGAGTCTGAGTCAAAATAATGTGAAGATTCCAGGGAATAGCTGTAATGTTATTATCTAATTACCTTTCAATTAAAAAAAGAAAGCCCCACAACTAGAAATGTGGTAAAACACAAAACAAAACTGTTCTTTTGAGCTAACTTGCCTGATTGGAGAGTTAGCATTCATAGAGTTGTGCTGAGTTTTGGACAAATCCTAGCTGAACTGTTGAGGACAGATTATTAGTGAACCCACCAAGAGTTTTTAAATTAAAAACAACAATAATAACAACAAAACTCCAATGCCACATAAGCATTTTTTCTTTTGTGTCATTTACCTTCCTTTGATTTTATCCTTTGATTGTTCTACCTCTTCTCTTTTATTCCCTTAAATACAGCATTTCCCTGGTGTTTCACCCCTTAAATACCCACAGGCATACTTTCTAACAGGAACAAAAAAAGCTCTTCCTTCATGAATATACATTAAAACGGAGTGAGAGACTCCCTCCTATCTGATTGTCAGTATCCAGTGTCTAATAGAATATTGAATTATTTTCTTCAAGGCTCCCTGCTTAAAAATCAATGTTCTGCTAGACTGAGCAGACTGACAGTAGTATAAGGTTGCTAGACCAACAACGGGATGCTCTCAGAATTGGAATCCAAGGCTGTCTCTGCCAATGATGAGGGAAATAAGAAAGAAAAAATACAATGATCTAAGTGTCATTGCATTCATGAGGACTTTTATAGCTTTTGGGGGAAAGGAGAAATATAGCTCAAGCTCAAGAGGATATTAATTCAAATAAAAGGATTAAAACTATCTCTTAATTACTTTTAGGCTTGGATGAACTTTGCCATTTTGGGGGTTTATTGAGTATCTCAAATATTTTCCTAAATGTCTGGAGGTTTTTTTTTTTTAAATCTTTCTCAGCTACCCTTGTTCTACAGATCTTGCATAATTTATGGTAAATCCAAAGGAAAATATTTTAATTTGTTTTACAACTTAGAAAACATTTGACTTTATGCTTTTTCCTACTAATGTTTGAAGTTTCATTTCAAACCAAGGTTTAAGTCTTCTAGAAGATTTATGTGCAACAAAACAGCATTTATTTTTAGGGACTAGATAGCCTTTGCTATATCAATATTGTATTTATTATTAAAAAGAGGGAAGGAAATTCTAAATGAGTACACATAATGCAGGGCCAATGTGATATCATTTTGGACATAATCTATTATTTTGAAAAACAGTGAAATACAGCCTTTCCAAATATATGCTGAATGCACCAGCATTTATAAAATAAAGCCTTTTGAATAGAAGTTTAATTAAATTAATTTTCCTTTATGTCAATGTTTTTGGTAAATGTCACTTTGATCACATTTATCTACTTTTTAAGGTATAAACAAGAACATGATTTTTAAAAAGTATATGTTTGACCTAAATTGTATATGTACATTGAATTTAATATAGCAGCAACTTGAAGTAAATTCATAAACATAATTGATCTTACTTTCTATGTTTTAATATACACATACACACACACACACAAACACATACATTTTAATTCTCAAAACAAAATTAACGAAAGAGTGATTTTCAGTATGGCTGAAAAAACTGCTTGTCATCCTATACTCGGGTCTCCTGCAAAAACTATTTCTGTTCAACCAACGCAGTTTCATTATCTCTTTTTTTACTTTTGGGACTTTTTTGCAGTTCTATTAGAGTGCCCATCATGTAGTGAATGATCAAAATAGTCTCATTCTGTTGATAGCAATAAATTTTTGGTCTAAAAAGAGCCATCCCACCTGTGAATACAGCAACAGAGCATCTTTTCTATTGCTATGGCTTTCCAACTGCAGATACCATTTTGCAAGTTTCTGCAGCAGATATTTGCTACAGACCATCAAAACAGTGTCAAGGGCTCATTTTCATCTATATAACAGAATGTCATTTTTACTATTTTTCCCACCGATGTACCCTGAAGTATTTGATTTCTCCTGATATTTTTTCAGAAGGGGAGATATTATGTTTTATCTAAAAATACATTTTCATCTTTGGGGATAACAAAAAGCTAGACTCAAACTGTGGTTGGTGAATGTATTTCTGAGATGAAAAAAAAATTAATTAGGGATCATTGGACATTCAACCCCACCAGGGGGCATCCCTGGCATGGAAGTCAGGGTAGTTTTATCTAAGCACTTAGTTAAGTTTTCCTCAAACTGACTATGTCATTTGAACAGAGGCAACCCTCAGATCTGCTATGAATGAGCTATGGTATAGGATTTCCCAAGTCCACTTCTAAAGTGTTCTTATAATCCCTCTAGAAAGAATATGCATATAACTATCACTTAGTTTCTTTAACAGATTTGAAGTCAAGATGGGCCAAGATCTGAGGAAGTTAAAAGAAATTAACAGGCTGCTTTTGACTTCTTAAAACACACACACACACACACACACACACACACACACTTCATTAGATTTTGGGTACATAACCTTATTATTTTATTCAAATAGCTTCTTCTTACCTTATTCCTTATCTATTTTTGGCTTTTAAGAAATTACATTTTAAAGACTCTTTGGTTCTTTGATTTGCTTTGCTTTTCTCTGCTTTTAATTGCAGAATGGTAATGACCTCTAAAACAAAAACAGAAATTTTGAAGTCATTAATGATTTACTCACAGCTGTCAAAGATACAGGAACCTGGGAGAAATAGCTGAAATGCTCCTGTTCATATGTGCCATTAAAAAGATAATTATTGTTCCAGGCCCAGGAGTACGAGGCCCTGCTGAACATCAAGGCCAAGCTGGAGGCTGAGATCGCCACCTACCGCCACCTGCTGGAAGACGGGGAAGACTTCAATCTTGGGGATGCCCTGGACAGCAGCAACTCCATGCAAGCCACCAGCAGGATAGTGGATGACAAAGTGGTGTCTGAGACCAACGACACCAAAGTTTTGAGGCATTGAGGCAGTAGGAGCAGGGTGCCCTTATACCAATAAAAAGTTCACAGGTCATTAAAGAAAAGGATAACTATTAAAATGCTTACGATATTTGTATTAACTTTCCTCTTTTTATAAAAGCTGCTTTTTCCTCACATCTTTGTGCTAAGCAGTGTCTTAGATTCTTCTTATTTATTGCAATTCCTCTGTATATCTTCTATATTATAATTCTTAAGCCTTTTCTGAGTTAGTTTTTAACTCATCAATTTAAAACGTCATAATGTCTCTTATTGTTCTTTCAGAAATACGTATTTTATTTGGCCACATACCATTGAAGACAGGTTCAATGAAACTTGGAACTGCTGAAAACGTTTACTAATCTTTGATTGCTATTTGCAGTTGGAGGTAACTGTCTCCTCACATACCTTTCCCATTCAACTCAGTGAAAATTAAAATTGACAGAAACAATTTCTAGAAGGAAAGTGGAAAAAATGAACAAAGGAGTTGAAAACATATATTATCTCTTTTTTTTACATTAAGGCTTCTGTACTTTGTTATAAGTTCCTTTTTATTTTAATAATATTTCAAATGTATAAAGTGCACACATTCAAATTACAAAATCATATAAAGTACCTTACTTTGAAAGATAAGAAAAACAACTGTTGGGGATAGTTCATTATGTACAGACTATATAGGAGTCAACTGATTCTCAAAACTACAGTGACAAGAGGTATAATTAGTGGACACAAATTGAATTGAAAGAGAGTTTTAAGATCACAGCACATTAAAACTTATAGAACACCTTATTTTGGCATGATTTTGCCAATGGTATAGGTCAAATGTGTAAACCATTGAAAGATAATGCAGCATTATTCTTTTCTCTTCATAACTGTGCATTTTGTCTTAAGTCTAAGTGAAAGACACAGTCAACTGAAAAGAAAAAAAAAATCAGGGGCAAATCTTCTCATGTTCCAGGGTTTCATGTCCAGATGTTTTTTCCTTCCATTAAAAACTTATCGGTTGCAAAGTGGCACCCCCATCGACAGTTCTATAATACGTTTTATGTTTGTTTCCCATGTACAATGTATTAAGATGTAGGAAAATTTACCTGCTTATCTGGATATTCTACATTATTTGAAAAATAGGTGACGATAACACTGGATTCTTAAGCAATGTTGGCTGGGCCCCACTAGCTCTTGTCTTCGTCAGAACACACTTTATTAAATTTGCCATAATTCTCCCTAATCCTTACTGTTTTCCAGTTAAGTGACTTCACTCATTTATATTAATTGCTTGGCCCTCTAAGCATTCCATTTACAACCCCTTGTATAAAAGGTCTGGCTTAAGCTAAGTACTCAAGTTTGAAGTCTACTGGGAATGCTGGGCTATTCGGAGGCCTAGATAGGACTGGAGTCTCTTCCCAGATAGGCTCGGGATGGGGTAGTGAAAGCAATGGTTTTGAACCCTGATTACACCCGATACTCCTTCTTATCGCAAATGTTTTATAATATTCATTTTCCTAAAGTGAAATGGAATTTCAGGATAATTGAACCTACTTCTCTACATAATTTATATAATTATATAATATTTATATAATAGCAACATGACCAACATAAATGCCTGGTCATGATTATATTAGAAGAAATAACAGAGTAGTCAGATGTACGCCCCTAAAGAGATGCACTGTGGAAGTGAAAGTTTTGAATGTAGACTGACCCAAGTGTGTAGTTTTGACTACTCTAACAGCAAAAAGAGCATTGCACAAGGCAATGTGATTTTCTGACATGGCTGGTGTAGTAAAGAATTCTTGGTAAAGCTTCAAACAAAACAAAATAAACAATTTTTCTTTTATATACGTGGTAATAAATGTACAGGGCTAAATGTAATTAAAACCATGCAAAAACTATTTTGTGTAGATCTGACAACACACGATCCTGTCCTACCTAGGCTCAGTGCAATGCAAATGGGCATGTCATTGTTATGCCCAATCTGTTATCTGGCTATTGACTTAGAAAGTCAAATGGCATCTGGAAAAATGCTTTGTTCTTATCTCATTAGACGATATCTAACATTCCCAGACATACACAAACCCTATTCTATCTCAATGAATGGCAATAGTGCTTTCCAATGGTTCTGCCAACCAGAGCTAAATAAAACAACAGATGTCTCCAAAATGCCTCCTAGAAGATAACCACTGGACTCTAATGAGAAACAGTTGTCTAATGTAAACAACTTACCAGAATTCCTGGGCAAATATGACCTGAAAGGTAAATGGTTGACCTTTTAAATTTGAATTCACAGAGAAGGAAAAATTTGCTTGTTTATGTGGTTTGCAAAATCTTACTATTAGTAAATTAGCATATCAATTCAGCTGCAAAAAATATTCCTTTCTTTGAATTAAATTATTTTTAGTATTTATTTTCAAGTAGTTTCCAATTACTTTTGGAAGTCCCTTAACACTATAAAGATAAATTTTTAGAAATTTGAAAAACAAATTTTTGTAATTTTTATATATGCTACATAACAAAGAAGTAAAAAGAAATAATTATAAATAAAATATTTAGTTTTAGTAAAAATATTATTGTATATAAATATATTATTTCCATCTTTAATAAATATATATCAAAGTAATTTTAATTTTTCTACCATTTAACAGCTAATGCAAAATGCTTTATTTAAAGTCTAATTTGTAAACATAGATGCTAAAAATTACATTTTTATCTCAGGTTTAATTTGGGAATGAAATATAGATTGAAATTTAACTTTTTGTTTCAAAATAAACTATAACCTGATTTCTAGATCTTATTTTAGGATTCTAATATTTTGCTCTAAAATAATTTTTCTACTTTTTGTATTTTGTTCTGTTTCTTTTCCAAGTGAGAAATAAGAAGGATTTAGTTCTTTGTGACCACTTCTCTAATAATGCATTGTGAATATTGATAGTCTTAAATCTCATAAATTTAAAAATATTGGATCATTTAATCATAAGTCTTTATTTCTTTGTTTATGAGATATTACAGACTATTGATATGCCATAGAATTTTGACTACATAAATACCACTTATGATCTAGTTAAGATAATCCTAAGACAAATTTGCAGAAATCATACCGTTTCATGCTTTCTTTAACTTGTTTTCTAACATCAGTGTTCTTGTTCTTTATGCTACAATGATCTCTTGTGGTATACATTAAATAATATATGACAAAAAATAGTCATTTAATAGCAAAAATACCTGTGACATCTAATGCTGCTCAGATTCATTCATGGAGTAACTTTCTGCGTGCACAATATATGTGCATGCCCATCTGACCTCCAAAATCACCTGCTATGTCCACTTGATATGCTCTCAGTCCATTCTAAATTTGTCGTTGATTCTATTTCAAAGGAAGAAAAAATCAAATTGCTTAATTTAAAATAATAGAAATTGTCAACATTTTTTCCTGTTCCCCATTTGTTACTCTGAACAATTCCGTCCAGGAAATTAAAAATCTCTTATTCTAGGTTTTTCTTATGATTCCAATTTTCAATTATTATTATTTTGTTATTATTTTTTGACTTTGAAAGGAACTTGGTTGTAACCAAGAAACAGATGAGTAAAAGAACATTATGGGATTCAAAGTGAGGGCATTGGAGTTGGGGAGTAAGCAGAGTGTGGCTACCCCGATCATTGTTGCACCCGGAGGAGGGGAGCCACTGTGAACAGAAATGGGTCAGAGGAGAGGCAGGAGGACCTCACTTCATCTTCACCTCTGTGGAGGCAGAGTTTGCCTCTACTTCCAAACTTAGTGGTTCAATGGAGTGACAGTTTCAGCCTTTTACAGCATAGATTCCCATGAAGGAAAAACCACTCTTATTAAGATTTTTAAAAGTGAAATTTCACCATCTAAGAGAATATTTATTTTTTCTCTGATTTTTAAATTAATGCATTTTTATCATGGAGATACACAAAGAAAAATATAAAGAAGAAAAACACCCAAAAATCTCTGAGAAAAATTATTATACTATTAACTTGTAGGTATGTCTCCTTTTAGTTTTTGATTGTCAACATTTTACATAATGGATATTTTGACATGTATACAATTTAAAAATCATAAATTTCTTTAATCTTTTATCACAAAATACCCCAATCATTACAATTCTTCATAAATATAATTTAGAAAGAATTTTATTAATGCTTCCTTTATAGGTGGATATTTGTGAGGCTCTAAATTTTCTTTATTAAAAACAATGCTGAGGTGAAAATCATTTCACAGAGATATTTTGTTGATATTATGAAATATTTCCTAGAAGTTGAGAATTGCTATGTCAAAGAATGTGAGGTAAGGTTTCTGGAACATTTTGCAAAATAGTGTTCCAGAAAAATTCAGCCTATTTCCAAGTTTTCATGCAGAATGTGTCTGACTCATTGTACCTCACTTACTTAAATAGCATAACTTAAACTACCAAATTCAGTTTATCCATGCTGAAGATGCACAGTCACTTAGCAGGCATCTTGGTTATCAGATCCATAGATCAAAAGAAGATGACAGATGAGCAATGTATCATATGATATTATGAGTGACAGAGAACAAGAGAGAGACCACAGTCACATAACATTTATTAGTGTATATTGTTATAATTTTTCTATTTTACTATTAGCTCTTAATCTCTTACTATGTCTAATTTATAAGGTTAACTTTATCATAGGTATGTGTGTATGCATACACAGGTTTCAGTACTATCCATGGTTTCAAGCGTCTACTGGGGGTCTTGGAATGTATACCACGAAAATAAGGAAGACTTACAGTTGACCCTTGAACAACACAGATTTTAACTGAATTTTTTCCACCAGATGTAGATTGAAATACACTATTCGTGGGAAGCAAAACTCAGGTATAAGAAAGACCAACTTTTCAAATATGCAAGTTCCACAAAGCAGAGTGTGGGATTTCAGTTTGCATACATATACACGAAAGGTCCCAGAACCAATCCCCTGAGTACACTGAGGGATGCCTGTATTTTTAGGAGGTGACTAGGCTCTGAGGGTTTCACCTTTGTGGATGTGATTAATACCTCATAAAAGGGCTTGAAGGGGTGAGTTTTCCCATTCCATCCCATCTGCCCTCTGAAGACAAAGAGTTTGGACAAAGCAGCATTCAAGGTGCCATCTTGGAAGAAGAGACCTGGGCCCTCATCGGACACTGAACCTGCTGGTGCCTTGATCTTGGACCTTACAACCTCAGAACTATCAGAAATAAATTCCTGTCATTTACAAATCACCCAGGAGGAACAAACAAAGTATTTTGTTATAGCAGCAGGAGCAAAAGAAGATACCCTACTTTAAAACTTTTCACCTTTGTGATAAAATGCTTGCTAATGATCTTTCTTTCAATCCATCACATAGTCACACCATCAGACAACCTAGATCTCAGATGATACCCAGAGGAAGACATAGTCACCTATCAATGCTTATATCATTTATCATGAAACACTTATACTAATATACTTTTACTATATTTAAAACATATAAGGACACTGAGAATCTGTTTCTAAAATTTTTTTTATCAAAACCATTTTATGAAAGCCAATCTCAAGATACATGTTCTTGACAATTTTTAATGTATCAAAATACATAAATTAAATAATTTTAATAAGGTTTTCAAATCTATGTAGGATAGTTCCACAGGTAGCATTTATTTTGATCCCTAATCCTATAAAGGTGACTGTTTATTCAAATGAACAAATTTCTAAGCTTTATAAAGACTGGTTTTCATTTATTTATGCTCAGAGTGGGACATTCTCTTCCTTTGTGTTTAATAAAAGAATTATAGAATAATTATGAACTATAAGAATTATTTCATTGTTATTTTTTTAACTTGAAGAGTATTTACCACCTATCTATGGTGGATATTGTGAAATCATTCACTTTTTAACATCTTTAAATCTTTCTTTGAAAAGTATCATAAAATATACTATACCATTGTGATTCTTTTCTCTCTTTTAAAGCTGTCATTTCAGCTGTCAATTTTCCTCTGGGAAGGTGTTGTAAAAGATGTTTTTGCAGGGCATCATAGTAGGGCTTTAAACTAAGTGCCTAAAACCATTCACTAAGAACACAGGGTAAATTGGGTTATGTTGGAATGACAGTATATTCATTTGCAAGTCCCCTGACACAGTGATTTAAACAACTTAGCTTTAGCATTTACCGTCAGCTCCCAGCTGCAGAGGGAAATTCAATGGCCTCATTATTGTGTCTGAACTGAACTGTGTCACGCAATAGGAGAGACAGAGTCAGAGGCAGATTGGGGCCTTCCGGTTCATCTGCAGTTTGAGCTGGTTCAGCAGCCGCCCTGAAGTCAGGAGGCAGAATAGCATCAGCTCTCACGTGACAAAGCTCTGGTTCCTCCGTAAATCCTAAACGAATGGCAATTTTTGCTCTTTGAGACCTGCAGAATTCTTTTGAACTTCTTTTGGATTCAGGGATCACAGGGATCAGCTTGACTCTGGGAAGCAGGATGTGTTCATTCAGAGGCAGCAGCTTTGGCAGCCAAAGAGGATTGTCAGAGCCTATTTTCCTTTTAGCAGCAGGAGTAAGTACTGTAAAGAAACAGGGCTCACGGAGGCTGCATGATGCATAAACAGTATGTAATCCACCGCATGTGCTGGGAATTAGAGAATAAGGGAAAAGGAACACAATTCTGCTGCGGCTACACTGTGTGGCAGACACTGATACACTATGTAGAGTACTGCTTGCTAAAAAGGCTCTTTTTCTTGTTTTAGAGGGAGTAAGGTATCCCATACATATTGAGTTTCCCTCTCTTCATTATGAATTTAATCTCTATAGTTTATACTCTCCTTTCCCCCTGCCCAAAAAATTTAAGATTCTGTCACTGAATTCTGAACTCATACATCACTTTCTTTACACTACTAAATCATGATACTTATTAGATCTCATTAAAATATTTAGAAAATAGGATAAGAAGGAAGATTGTGGTTTAACAGCTGAAATCGACTCATCATCAAAATAAGCAGAGGGCAATGCCGAGGATGGCAAAGATGATACTGTTTTACACGCACAAGGGAAACAAATACACTTCAGAGAAATGACTTAACTGTTATGTGGAAGATGAAATGTGTTCGTGGTGATTTGTATTATAGCCAGCATTTGGCTCTTTGAGAAGACTTGCAAATACTCTGGGCAGGAATAAATAAAGAAGACTGTCATTAATCATTGGATATTTGTGCTAAGAAGGACTGTTTTCTTTTTTCTTTGTGATTTGTTTAATGGCCCACACAGCATGACTCCTGAAGGCTATGGCTCCAAGCCCTGAAAGCACATGCCCCAAATCCAGCACATGCTCTCCCCATGCTAATTTAGCATCGCTATTCAGAAGGAGGAAACGGAATGTAGGAAACAGCAATAGAAAGAAGAAGGCCTTGACCAAGCATAACACTTGCAGCTGCGTTTCTGTTTCTGGGCGAGCTGCAATTTGCTAGCCCTTCTCAGCAGCATGTCCAGGAGAGTGAGATTTGGCGTGGGCTTCTGCATGGCTTTCTTCTTGCAGAGGAAAAACAAATGGCAAGAACCCTATTAGTACACTTTAAAATTGCCCTATTTCCCATTGAAAGGGAAAGATTTTAGGCTATTTCACAGGATGATAAAATAATGAACAACAACTAGTCAAAGGTCATAAAAAGAAAGAATGTTTCCTAGTATGATAACATTTGTCAGCACAATCAGGTCATTTGGGTAGAAAACTGCTTTTCATTTATTGCTGAGGCTGTGGTTTTCAATTTCCAAACATTTTACATTAAGGAAAACTGTATCAATGTAAACTCTGTGCTGCTACCTTAGTCTTGGAAGCAAAAGAAAACATTTAAGAAAAAGACATTATAATGTTTGAATTTATCAATAAATTTTGACTTTTTAAGCTATCACATTTACTTTTTCTAAAATTTGTGGAACCGATTTTGACATGGTATCTGTGCTACACATAGTGCATCCAAATTTGGTCTGGGTAGCCAACATTTTTTTTTTTTTTTTTTTGAGACAGAGTCTCACTCTGTTGCCCAGGCTAGAGTGAGTGCCGTGGCGTCAGCCTAGCTCACAGCAACCTCAAACTCCTGGGCTCAAGCGATCCTTCTGCCTCAGCCTCCTGAGTAGCTGGGACTACAGGCATGTGCCACCATGCCCAGCTAATTTTTCTCTATATATTTTTAGCTGTCCATATAATTTCTTTCTATTTTTAGTAGAGATGGGATCTCGCTCTTGCTCAGGCTGGTCTCGAACTCCTGAGCTCAAACAATCCGCCCACCTCGGCCTCCCAGAGTGCTAGGATTACAGCGTGAGCCACCGCGCCCGGCCAACATTTTTAAAGTTTTATTTATCTCTTATAAATATTCAAATGCATGACTTTGTCAAGGACAAGGGAAAACTTCTTCACCCTCTGAAGTTTTGTTGAAATTACTGACAAGAGGCAGATAAATAGAAAAAAAAAAGGGATAGAAATTTATTGGATCATAGTTTTATGTGACATGGGAGCCTTTAGAGTACAGACCCAAAGATACAAGGTTCAACAAAGTAGGGACAGCTGTGTAGAAATAGGATTGGACAAAAAGGATACGATCTAATACTAATAGACTGAGTGGGGAAACTCTGCAAGTCCTGTCTCTATAGATTCTTCTTGGCCTCTCTAAACATGCACTCCTTCCTTCTGGGTGTGGGGCAGGACTCTCTTCGAAATGGGGGTCTTATGACCTACAGTGAAAAAGATAGTTCAGATTACTTCTTTATGGCCACTTTTTACACAGAAAGGTGGAGGGAAAGCTAGAGTCATATTTTTGGTTTTACAGCTGGCTTTGGGGAAAAAGGTTCTAGTTTCTATAACCCACATTGGGGAAGAGGCATTCTAGTTTCTAAGACTAGCCTCAGAGAGGCCAGAGACACGAGGGCAAGAGAAGGCCAGAGAAAAACTTTTGCTTCTGAGGTCATCATTTTGGAGTATTGTTTTCTGAGTCCTAACAGCTTTTTCAAGAATGTAAACTATTGGCCATTGGCAATATGTTTCCCAGTAACAGAATTAATAGAATTTGGCATTGTTGGTAGCCACATACCTGCATTTTGTTGCTTTAGGGTTCTGAAGAACAAGGAAAGGAGAAAGAAAATGAAAGACACAAATTGATTGTGTCAGATTGCTCTTCCTCAATGCCAGGGAAGTGAACAGATAAATGGAGAAAACAAGCTCTTGAACCACAGAATATAAAATTGTGGTTGTCTTTAAAAGACATCTAAGCCTGCTAGAGTATCCCATTTAGGGCTTGTAAGTCTGCATTATGTGTTGAGTAATAAAAAGTCACCTAATATTCTTGTCTTAAACATGCTTTTCCTAGTATATACCTGGTTCTAAAGATAATTATTTAACATTTATTCAGTAGGCATTTGTTGAGCATGTATTATGTTATATTATAGAATGTTTGTTAGAGGCTAGAAGGATGAAGAAGATATGATCTCTTCCAGGCTTGCAGTAAGTATTAATAGTACATTGAGGGATAGGATGCATTTTGTTCAATAGTAGGTGTACAAGTATTATGCGATAGATACCCAATGAAAAGGGAATTAATTTCAACTAGTTTAATTTTAGAAGGCTTTGTGAAGAAATTGGTGTTTAAGTTAAGCCTGAAACAGTGATCAGAATTTTCATAAAGTGAAAGAATTCATGGGCACAGGGACCTAGTTATCAAAGCTCACACTATAATTTGGAAAGACTGAATTATAGAATGCATAGAAATAATAAAAGGATGGATGAGAAAACATTGAGGTTGAGTTTATTAGTCAATAAATGTCAATGAAATCTAAATTACAGCACAGTACATGTAGTGGTTAAAATGCATTCTGTGAGACAATACAAAATAAAACCTTTGTTCATATATTGTCTACTCCCCTCACCCGTGGGAATATTCCTTAGCTTTCCTACATTTCAACTGTGAAATATGTTAAATGCAAAACCTATATAATTGGTTTGTCATGAAGGCTTTTACTGAGATACTATAATATAAAATATACTAATACTGTGCCTGACAGTCAATAAATGGTAGCTGCTATTACATCACTATCATTAGCTTTGTTGTTGTTATTATGTAATCTAAGATAAAGTCGGAACCATAATCTGAAATGGAAACTATGTTATGGAAATGTTATGGAAAGAACTGAAAGCTATGCTAATTTCACCATAAATTATACTTTAATTGGAAAATACATTTTCAAGAAGGCTGTGATATTATAAAAGCAGTTTTGCAAGATGGACTCAGGCATATGAAGGTCGTGGTGGAGGATGGGTCCCCAGTTAGGAGGCTCCATCAATAGACTGAGCATGACTAAATGAAAAAGACAGATCTGGCCCAGAGATAGAAATGATAGAAATTATTGGTCATTCCGCTTAACTAGGAAAAGTAAGAAGCACTTAAGATAATGATTACATTTGTATCATGAGAAACTGGAGTCAAAGCAGGAGACGTACAACTTTCAAGGATGTACAACGTGTTCAGTTTGCTTTTAGTGTTAGAAGTTCATATGACCTGAAATTAAAGTCTTGAACAGAATAGCAGTATCAGTACAATTGATGTACATTTTGTAATAGACTACTATAAATGTAATCATAAAGATGGGTGCAATTTCCCAGAAAGAGAAAGTATCGTGAGAAGAGACCAAGATTAGAATCTTGAAGAATTGCAATATTAAAAAATGAGGAGACATTTTTTATAAAGAAGTTTTCTTTATAAAGAAGTTTCAAATAAAGAAGTTTCAAAGGTTTTAAAGAGATAGATTTATTCCTCAAATATTTTGTTTAGTTATAGGCACCGTACTTTGAGAGGAATATGGACTATTGGAATAATTTTATGAGAATATGAAGAGACTCAGAATGTAAAGAGAAAATGAAGAAAATTAGAAAAATACTCAAGGGGCTGTAAATCTTGGAGGACTGCCACATGGAAGAGGCACTTGCCTTCCTCTCCTTCTCCTTCCTTTTTATTTCTCCTCCTCCTTTTTTTATTTGGAGGGAAAAATAATTGTTGTAATTCAAAATTCAGTGAAGAAAATTGAGATAGATCCACTAGATATAATACAATCTATTTTACTACAAGTATCTACCACCCCACAGTTACACATTTACTACCATTCAAGTTCTGTCTTGCTTGCTGAGAATTTGGGGATTAAATATTACAAAAGACACAAATCATATACAAAAAAATTTAATGTGATAAATCAACCTATTTTAAAATCACTCAGTTTTACATTTGCTTTCTCAAAAGACTATTAAATATATATCAGCATAGTCATATAAACATATTATATAGCTATATCTATGCTTATTATGTATTTCATAGAATAATCTGATTATAAAACATGCATATTATTCAATTGTGATATGGTAGGTATAATTCAAGAATTTAATAGCTTAATAATCTAGGTTTCACTTTATTTTTATTTGAAAAATACTACTATTTGGGTATCAGCAATTTGAAGAAATTTTCTAGGAAGGTATTACAATGCATTCTTGTTTTACTTCTCATAGAAAAAGAGTAGGAAGCACAGAAGATTGATTAAAATCATTAAAACATTTAATGAATATTTTATTAATTATCACTAAGGGCTACATTAACAGGCTGTTGGTAATTGGGTGAGCTGCATCTACCATATCAAAGATGGAAATTTAAGTTACAAATAGACTCAATATCGTTCAATGTAATAGGTGTATTTTATTGACATTTTCTTCAATAGCTGTTATTGATAAGGCTTATCATTGTTTTTGTCTCTGTTCTTCCCTCCAAGTCACAATGTTGAATATGCCCTAACAAGAAATTTCTCCTTAATATTGAGTTCTGAGTCAATTTCTGAGCTGTTTATCTCCACAGCCCGAAGTTAATTCTTTTAATTATACTCTAGAGTTAAGTCAAATGTTGTTCCACTTTTTTCTCATATTGCGCCCAAAAGAAAAGTGAAAATGTTAAGAAATTTTCAAGCATTTAAGTTAATCAAATGATGTATAACTTGATATCCACAATATTTTAACCCAAAAGTTGTAATTTAGTCACTTTAAGTCGAAGAAACTTGTTTGATACTTTTAATTTCCTCTTTACCAGTCCTAAAGCAGAATTATGAAACAAATTTATCAAAAGGGTAAGTCTTTATAAGGGGAATCAACCTATGGAAACACAGTTCTTTCAAGCACATACTCTTAGTCATTTTGATCTGTAATTTTACCCTGCCCTCTCAGACCTCATATTTACTTTACTTTATTCAAGCAACAACAAACACTAATAAAATAACTATGAGATTCAATGTACTGGTGAAAAAAATGAAAGCAACAATACTATACACCTGTTCAGACACACCTATACAAAACCAGTGTTTTTTTAAGGATCCCAACTGATATATGGAAGCCATAAAAATACCACATAAATAAAACAATGTGGTAATTGTTATAATATGGGAATGTACAACATTTCATGAAGATCCTAAAGATGTAGGGGTTCATTCATAATATAAGAGTCAGGGAAGACTTCATCAATGCCCCATAAGGCCAGGGAAATGTATCCATTTGATCTACTACTGTGTTTCCAATGTTTAGAAACAGTTCATGTTCCTGGGGGAGTTCAATGTGAGAATTGAGTAGTGGAGTAATCAAATGTAATAATGAATTCATTAATTGATTAATGAAGAAATGACGGAGTTAGATCTTGAAGAATCTTTAGGAGTTTTGCACTTTGAGGATTCGGGTGAAAAAGGAGGCCTATTTTAAAACAATGGCGAATACAATGGCATTGAAGAGGTGGATTCAAGAAAGAGCAACCAAAATTTCACTCCAGTACATTCTGAATTTGAGATGTTCATGGCAATTCAAGTAAATATATTCAGTAGAAAATTGTCATTGAATCAATACTTTCAAGAAATTCAAGCCATTTGTATATATATTTTGTAATTGAAGCTATGGGAAGGAATGAGCGAGCCCTAAGAGAGATAAAAGAGACTAGGCTGGGTAATGAACCAACATTAAAAGTAACATAATCTCTATAGACATCTCCGAAATTCTCATTTACAGTAGATTTTTCCTCAGATGTTCATGAAGAAAAAAGAGAGATAAATCAATAGCTTGATGGAAGGCAAGGTTGAGCTAAAATGTATTTGAGCATGGTTTTTGGCTGAGAGAAAGGAGCCAATGAAAAGAAAGAAGTTAGAGACACAAGAACAGAAAAAGCTTGACAGGTCAAGAAAATAGAGAGTGAAGAAATGGTTGTCATAATGAACATGGCTGAAAGGCCTGCACTTGAAAGAGCATGGTACCTCCATCTCTAAGACAATAGAGAAGAATCTGAAAACTCTCATTAAGAGTGAGAAGGAAGGAAATTGGAGAATGTTTCTATTTGGTTGTCTCCATTTTCATGATGTAATAAGAAACTAGGTCATTTGCTCAAGGCAATATGTTGGTCTTGGTCAAAGGGGGTTTAAGAGAATGATAAAATCTTGAAATAACCTCTGTGCTGACTGTATGTGGTATCTGATAGAAATGAGCCAAGAATTACCGTCAAACAACTCTGGAGACACAACTGAGTCTGGAGAACCTAAATTTGTAACAAAGTCAGTCAGTACCTTTGAGTAATTTCTCTAGCAGTGTCTGGCAATGGGGATAGAGAAAAACTGGAAGTTAGTTTGTCCTGGGAAGAGGGACTGGCTGGGAGAACAGTGACAGGTCAGGGGAGTGAGGTCATATTCTTCACAGACACAAGCTCAGGCTGATTCAAAGAATGGTACTCTGGAGTAGCACAGTTAGAAACCCAAGGCACAGGGGAATTTAAAGAGGTTGAACAGCAAATTCTGTGAGTGTGAAAGTGAGAATGAGGATAAAGGAGGGAAAATTGTGGTTAGAAAACATGGATTTTCAAATGGAAAACTGGAGAGGAGTTGAGGATAGTATCCTGAAAGTTAGCATAGCCCCAAAGTGGGAAGAGACATTGGTGGCAGCATTTTTCACTTTTAGATTAATCTAATCAAATATATCAGTCTACCCTGCAAATTTTTTTTATTCTGTCATGAAAATTAAGGTGGAAAATAACAGCAATGACAACAACAACAAAACATTTTTAGACAGTACACTGTCTAGGCAAAGACTCAATAGAAAAAATGATCATAATTATCATCAGCATCATTCTTTATCTTTCAAAAAAGCCTTCACTTAATTCTGGAACTACAGAAGTGGGCCACCATGCCTGGCTTTCAGCCATCTCTTAAATGACAGTAATAACGTAACAACTCATCTTCATCTATGCACATCTCAAGTTTACAGAATTTATCAGGGATAATTTTCTTCCTAAAACTTAATTTCTTTGCTGTTCACAGGAAATCTGTCTTTTAATTTTACCTCTGAGTTAGTCTGTAGACTCTGTTGCTACAAGGTTGTTAAACATTTGGAAGGAAGGCTTTCATTTTCTAGAGGCAGACATAGCAGATAATGATGAGAATAGGATTCAGAGTTTATGGAGCTCCAGGAGCAAAGGTGTAAGGAGTTAGCCTCCTTGAGGGTACTGATTCAGGGTTTCTGGCAGGAAGAAGTGTATGCTGATCACAAAATTGATATGTATTTCACTCTTGAACTGGTTGGGTCCACTTGTACTCAGATTTTCTTCTGCCTCTGCCACCCCTGAGACAGCAAGACCAATCCCTCCTCTTCCTCCTCTTCTTCAGCCTATTTAAGGTGAAGACTGTGAGGACAAAGACCTTTATGAGGATCCACTTCCACTTAATGAGTAGTAAATAGGTTTTTTATTCCTTATGATTTTCTTAACTACATTTTCTTTTCTCTAGCTTACTTTATTGTAAGAATATGGTATATAATACCTATAACATACAAAATATATGTTAATCAACTGTGTGTTATTGGCAAGGCTTCTGGTCAACAGTAGGCTATTGGTAGTTAAATTTTTGGAGAGTGAAAACTACACAGGAGTTGATGACCCTAACCACTATATTGTTCAAGTACATGCAAGACATGCCTGAAAATATTTGAAGGTAATTATCAGTGGGACTAGGTTAGCATTTATCTACCAGGAGGGTGAGAATGCTTCCAGGTTACATAAAATGTGGGAATGAAATAAAGGAACCATGCCTCTGTAAATCCTCCCCCAGTTCTTAACCATCTTCTCTTTCTCCTTTCTCCACCAACAGCCTTGCAGGCAAAATTCATTAATGCTGTAGTGTGCAATTATGCTTTTTATTGTTTTCTGTATGTCTCCTAAGAAGACAATCGCCCTTGATATCATGGTGATATTTCAGCAATTCTTTATAGCCCTTATCCAGTCCCCTATTATTAAGCATTTCAACTTCATTAATAATTGATGTCTACGTTTAAGTCCCTGGTTAGAAAATACCTCTAAGATTTTACTTTATTAGCTTTTGAGCAAATGTTCCCCAAATCTCCTCTGCATTTTGTTAAAAATGAATGTTATATATCTTTTGATAAAACCTACAGTTAAGTGCCTAATAAAATACTACATGACTAAAATGACAATTAATATTTTAACATTATGCTGAAGTATGAAAATTCGCCTGCAAAGGTATGAATCACTGGTTTTTCATTTCTTTAATTCTGTATTAATTGGTACTTGAGGCAATAAACCATAACATATAACTCTGGCTTCAGATAAGCTTTAATGAGAGCCTGACCTTTGCTTGGATACTTCTGTGACAGTGAAAGAGTTCAAGATAACCCTTTGAAGCTCAAATTTATGAGATAAATGTTCTTAGCATTTCCTTATCTTAGCCTGAGCTGATTATTGGGGATATTCTGGGATTTATAATTGAGAGTTGGAAGAAAATTATATTCTATTATGTCCAGTTCAGTGAAAGTTTAAATAGCATCAGTGTAACTTCTTTAGTTCATTATCTTATACCTGGAAAGGAATTGAGGTTCAGAGATCAGCAAAAGTCATGCAACTGTCCTAAAAGTATGGTATGAAAATAGTTAAAGGACCACAGAGGCAGGGCGTGGTGGCTCACGCCTGTAATCCTAACACTCTGGGAGGCCAAGGCGGGAGGATCACTTGAGGTCAGAAGTTCGAGACCAGCCTGAGCAAGAGTGAGACCCTGTCTCTCCCAAAAAATATAAAGAAATTCTTTGGACAACTAAAAATATATAGAAAAAATTAGCCAGGCATGATGGCACATGCCTGTAGTCCCAGCTACTCAGGAGGCTGAGGCAGAAGGATTGCTTAAGCCCAGGAGTTTGAGGTTGCTATAAGCAAGGCTGACGCCAAGGCACTCTAGCCCTAGCCCAGGCAACAGAGCGAGACTCTGTCTCCAAAAAAAAAAAAAAAAAAAAAGGACCACAGATACTTTCACTGTATTGTCACACAATCTTATTTAGAAAGGGCCAGTTCTTACTCATCTTTTTATGCCTGATAGCACAGTGAAATCAGTGTTTAAAGTGTGTCTTGTTATTGATTCACCAAATTCAGGTCACAAAGATATTTTGCAGGTCAAGTATTTTAAAGGAAGTGTGAATAAAAAACTGAAATACAGAAGATTTAAAGTGTTTTGATGTACAATTGTAGACAAATACCTTCAATCTAAAAGAATTCAAAGTCTTTTTTTTTAAAGTTCTAAGGCAAAACTGGAACTATGGTACCATATTGAGAAAGGTTGAATTTGAGTTGACAGAGGAAAGGTAGAGGATTGTAAATATGGACAAGCATGGATCCACATAAACAAATGAGATCACTCAGATTAAAATACCAGGACAAAATCACTTTAGAGTCCTTACCCTGCTCATAAATATTTTACAGCAATGAATTGTTTTAACCATTAGCAACTCCTGAAATTATTACCTGCGTTGACATGCCTGACTTTGCTTTCTCCTGGTTCTCCTTATATGCTGGCCACTCTTTATCAACCAGATTTGGGGCAAAATGCTCAGTATGTGTTAAATGAATGAAAGTGTCCCATAAGATTACCTCTCATCCCTTCCCACATTTCAAGCTAACACAATTGTGTACTAATCAACCTCTGATGAAGGGGTAAAGCTACATGACTCATGTATTGTCTAGTTCAAGATGGAAGATCAGGTTCATAGATTTGCTTCCTGTCTTCCTTCAGTTAAAACTGAAGTAAAAATAAAAGGTATAATAAATTAAAAAATAACAAACCCATGGCAGAGGAACAGAGAAAAATGACAAAAGAATAAACGATATCTACAGCTTTCTGGAAGATAGTGTTGAAGATGAGGTAGGTAGAGAGATAGTAGCATCTGTTAATATTAAGGAAACTACAGAAGAATCAGTGAGGAATTTGTCCAGCAAAATTTCAAAGAGGCTCTGTTGTTAGAATCACTGATGATTCTTAGAGCTTTAGTGAAGGCTTGGAGTAAAAAGAGTATCTGTATATGGCAACCTCAGAAGTTTGTAATGCCACACTCCCTCCTCTGTCTACCCTGACACACACACACAAACACACACACACACTTGGGTTTGCAGTCTGACAGACAATTCCATGCCTGTTCACCCTAAAGTGAACTTGTCAAGAAAAACGCCTCACCCTACCCGATACAGAAATCCTAGTGAGAATTTCTTCTCATTGTAGAGATCGAGCTGGGAATAGACCTACAAACCTAACAACATAGGAAAATAAAAACAGATGCCCAGGTCTTCTGCCTTAAATATAAACAAACAACCAAAGGCCTGTAACTACATAAGGAAAATCAGTAGTACTCCTTAAACAATATCCAATTAAACCCTATTTGATAGGATTTTACAAAAATCAAAGAACAGGTTACAATAAAAATTAAATAAATGGCAAAGAGAAAATTAGATATGAACCAGGGTGACATAAAAATTAAGCAGAGAACAAAATACAATTGTCAATAATAGGGAAACACTATTCATAGTGGGTACAAGGGTAGTCTCTGGAACAAACTGCCAATATTTGAGTATGTTATTTTAATTATAGGTTATGTGGCATTGGTCAAGTGACCAAGAGCCTCAATTTTCCTCTCTGTCAGAAACAAGTACTCTTTAAAAATTTTTTTTTTCATCAAAAGACACGGGAGAGAATGTGAAAAGCAAACCTAAACTGAGATCGGACACTGGACAATATAATTAATATAGAATTAGCATCATTGGTATATCAAACTTTCTTACCAATCAGTACGTAAAGCAGCATTACTAGAAATCACATTAAAAACTCAAATAGCATTTCAAAGAAGAGGAAATGATGTTCAACTTATCATTAAGCAGGGGAATGAAAATAAAAAGGGCAACTAGATATTATTTTATGTGATCTATGTTGATAAACCAAAAAGTGTGATAATACCAAGTGTGTGGGGTATATGGAGAGGCAGTAACTATTTTATGGTTTAGTGGTTGAAATTTGATTTGACTCAATCATATTTTGAAAATAATTATTATCATCACATAAAATTGAGGAAGTACCTATTTGAAAACTGAGCATTTATTCTACCAGGTATGTGCCCTGGATCTATATTTTAAAAGTATGAGTCTCAATTGTACTGGTCTTATAGGTATTTTAAAAAATTAAATAGAACAAAATAAACCATAAAACAACATATATTGCATATAAATAACACATATAATAAAACATAATGTAGAACTATAATAGAAGATGTTAGAGTAGTAAAGATTGTTTGGAGGAACTTCCGTTTTATTTGTATGTGTGCCCATGTATATAACTTGTGTTAAAATGCAAATTGTACCTTGCTGTGGATTGTGACCTAAAAGGTTTGAAATCAACTACACAGTAAGATAGTTACATGTTGAACAAAGTTCAGTCGCAAGAATGTTCATGAGAGCATCACTGTTAATAGCAAAACAAACAAACTGTAAACATCAATAATATCCACTGATAGGAAGAATAGCTAAAAAAATTATGGTAAACTGACACAATGAAATACTATTCGGTAGAGAAATGATGATCAGCAGCTTCACACATCAACAAGGATGAATCTTGGAAACCTAATGGCCAGTTGAAAACATCACATTGTAAAAGAATATACATAGTATGATTCCATTTTATAATACTTACAAACAATCAAACCAATGTTTCATCATAATTCCTTATATACTATGGCATTACCACATATAAATTTCTTTAATGAAAATAAAAATAAGTGTTTTTGTGGCTTAAGACTTTTTTTCAGGAAGAGAATTTCACCACAAATTATAATAGTTTTCCATGGTACAGGGTGATTTCAGCCAACTATCTTTCCTAGTTCATGGGATCTTAAAGAAGGAAGGCCAAGGAATCTATTTCTTACAAAGGTGATTAGCAAAATAGCACCCCTGTAGGAAACACGCTGCTTTTTGATGAAAATACTACCTTATCCAAGTTATAGCCATCAATGACTTTTCTACAATACAGGAGTTAAAGGAATTATAAGAAATTTCTTTAATCAGAAACCAAATGCCCCTTAGGAAACTGAGGAAGGTAATGGTCTACAGTACTTCAACAGCTTGGAAGTTAGACAAAGTAAAGGTTTCCTGAGTATGGAAAGAGAAGCAAAGTTTAATAAGCCAAAGATTAATAGTTGATTTTATTGAGATTAGATTGCTTAACATCTCTCTGGCTCTTTGTGTTTCTTTAAATATTGCTTTGAGTTTTGTGTTGACTTAATTTTATAAAGCCAAAAAATTGCTAATTATTTAGACAACTCAGTTATATGTTTATGGGAAAATAATAAATGGCTGAATAAAGCACTTGTCCTAATTCAATTACTTATATTTGAGAAAAATCTCCATTCCACACTGGGCCTAAGCAGCACTAAAAAGATATTTCCATTCACTTGTTCACAGCTTTGAAAATTCAGGTACATTTTGCCTGTCCCATTGGACTGGCCTTGAATTTTTCCAATCTAGTATATGTCAGAAAATTAAGCAATTTTTATAGATTCCATCAGTTAAAAATTTTTGATCCTGTTTTTAATATATGTATACTTGTTTATAAATATATATATGTATAGAGCTATATACATATGTTACCTTATGTATTAAATACACAGCTTAATTTTGTTTTATTTTTAGATTTAAAAAAAATCTAAGTTATATTATTTTATTTCCCTGTAGGGATTGCTTTGCATTTTCCCTGGAGAGTGTAGCCTACATTTTGAAGACTGATGCTCTAACCTAAAATTATCTTCTAACCCACAGAGCCAGTTTGTGTTTTTTGCCAACAGCTGTGTTTTTGCTACAATTAGCATAGTTTCTCAAGGGGTGGGTCAATAACCAAAATAAATCCTACATGCTGCCCTACCTTCCAAGATAAGGTATTAGAAAGGAGTCTCAAATTCCCAACCAGCTCTAATGTGCTGTAAAACCCAGCAAGATAACCCCCAAACCTACCTGTTTCTTTATAGAGTTTGCCAGCCTTGCCTGATTTCAAAGACCTGTCTTATGATTGTTAGGTTGTCACAGGGAAAGTGGGAACTGAAAACTGAGCCTAAAGATACTTTTTTTTTAATTGGACCGTTGCTTCTCTATAGTTTCTGTATAAAAGCAGAGCTAAAGAAAGTGGTAATAAAGCTCAAGAATTAAAAATAAATAAAGGGGAGATATGAAGTAAAAAAATATCAGTGAGGCTTTTATGAGACTAAAAGCCCCAGAGTTGAATTGCTGATCCCTACTGCTAAAACCCAGCCTTGTCCTGAACAAAAAGTTACAAAAGCAATGGCAACAACACACTTGTTTTTATGAAAATATAACATGTTATTTGTGCTAAGAGGAATAATTGCTCTGAATTTTGACACTGAAAACAACCATGAAACCAAACAAAACTTAGAGCAGTTCATGCATTAGATTATAACTTTAATATTTTAAATAATGCAGTAATGGGCAATCATTGGTAAAGCCTATTTATGCCATACACCTCTTTGACTAAGGAAAAAGAATTGAAAATAAGACCAGAAAAATGGATGAGGATAAAAGCAGAAAGATATGTAGCAAGTAATATAAAGAGGTATTCTAATATGAGTTGAGTATTAAAAGGCAAATGAACAAAATATGGACTTGTTATTTCTTTCAAGAGGGGTGAAACAGTTGTTTTAATTAATAAGGCCAAGGAGCAGAGGGCTAAGAGGTCTGGTTCTGAGAATCCCCTCTGGTATTTTTTCGAAAATGAGATTTACCCTCTGGCCATGTCAGTAGTGCCCACTCCTTCTACTGAGCAGCACAAGGTCTCTCAAACTCCACTTCAACTAGGCAGACTAACTGCAAACGTACCTTCTGATGTGGAACAAGTCATTCCTTGTATAAGTTGCTGCTTATACTCTGCTGGACGAAGAGGCATCTACTTGAGATTTCATTTTTATGTCTTCCTAACAAGACTTCCTAAGGGGCGGGGTTAGTATGAAGATTCATTTCCTTCTAATATGTATTATGCAACTTACTATTTAAAAAAAAAACAAATTTGAGTGTGTATGTTTAAGTCCTACAGCATGATGTTATGGGATACATAAAGATGGTAAAACAGCTACTACAATGAAGCAAATTGACATATCTGTCATCTCACGTAGTTACCCATTTATGTTTGGTTTCTGTGTCAAGAACAGCTAAAATCTACTCATTTTGTGTGAATCCCAAATGCAGTACAATCTTATTACCTATAGTTCTCAGGCTGTACATTAGATTCCTATACTTCTTTATCCCACGTATCTGCTATTGTTTCTCCTCTGACCTACACTTCCCTATTTTCTCCTCACCCACTCACCCCTGGCCCTGGTAACCACTGTATTGTTCTCTCTGCATTTTTTATTTTTATTTATTTAGATTTCACATAGAAGTGAGATCATGCAATAGTTTTCTTTACCCATTTGTCTACCAATGGACACAGGTTATTTCCATGTCTTGGCTATTGTGAATAATGTTGCAGTGAACGTGGGAGTGCAGAAATCTTTTATGAGGTGGTGATTTCATTTCCTATGGGTATATTCCCAGAAAAGGGATTGCTGGGTCACATGGTAGTTCTATTTTTAATTTCTTTAGAAACCTCCATACTGTTTTCCATAATGGCTGCACCAATCTACATTCCCACCAACAGTTACAAGTGTTCCTTTTTTCCACATCCTCGCCAACATTTGTATCTTTTGACTTTTTAATAATAGTCTTCGTAGTGGGTGTGAGGTGGTATCTCATAGTGATTTGGTTTGCATTTCTCTGATGATTAATGATGTTGGGCACTGTTTCATATACTTGGTGATTTTTATTTCTCCTTTGGAAAAATGTCTATTTAGGTCTTCTGTCCATTGTCTAATCAGGTTGTTTTTCTACTATTGAATTGTATGAGTTCTTTATAAATTTTGGGTATTAACCTCTTATCAGATATGTGGTTTGTAAATATTTTTTTCCCAATCCATTGGCTGATGTTTCACTTTGTTGATTGTTTTCTTTGCTGTACAGAAGCTTTTTAGTCTGATATAGTCCCATTTATGTATTTTTTGCTTTTGTATCCTGAGCTTTGAATGTAGAAATATTGAGTTACTATCAATTTTTGCTATAAATAAACTTTTATTTTCTCTCTCCTACACATATGTCATGCTTTCTACCTTAGGAATTATTTTCATATAGCAAGAAAATAGTGGTGGTGATTTGGAAGTCAAATATAATTTTATATATTACAGTGCTTAGCAAACTATTACCTGCCAAAGAATTTTAGCAATTTTTTACTTAAATTTTTTTTGTCCTGTTCCAAAGAGGATTTAAAGTGACACATACACACAACACACACACAAACACACAACACACACACACAAACACACATACACACACAGTGTAACATGGTAGCCACTAGCTACATGTGGCTATTGAGTACTTGAAATGTGGCTAGTCTGAATGGAGATGTAACATAAGTGTAATATAAGCATCAGATTTCAAACACTTACTATGAAAAAATATACACCATCTCATTAACAATTTTTATATTGATTACATGTTGAAATGTTAAGATTTTGGATATATTGGTTTAAATAAATATTAACATTAATTTTACCTCTTACCTTTCACTTTTTAAAAATGTGACTACTAGAAAATATAAATTACATATTTGTCTCACGTTGGATTTCTACTAGACAGCACTGATATATAAAATGCAGTGAGATAAAATGAATACAATTTAACACTTCCCTTGCAACATTATTAAACATTTCCCTGACAAGAGAAGCTCAGAGTACCTTTTTCTAAACACAATGTTCAGTGTAGTGTGGGATAAAACTAAAACAAGGACTGAAGAGCTGTACTCCTAATTTTTGAAGATTTTTCTGCCAAACAGCCAGAGGGAATAAAAATTCATTTGACTGGGGACTATAGCATGATTAGCTGGTGTTTCTGAATACAATTGATGAACGCTCCTCTAGTTGATTTATTTTAGCAATAGTAGACCATCTAAATGGTGAAATAGATCAGAGTCTCTGTCCCATTTACTTTAGTTAAGAGTGGGGAAAAAATGTTGCCACCCCACAGTTTTTGGACTGAACTGCAGAAATGAAAATTAATGAGGCTTATTTCCACAATGGACTGCCCTGGGTCCTGCAGGAGTCAGAGGGCAATGGAAGTACATAATTATTTGTGTTAAAGAGACATGGCCATAGGATCTAGCTCAGTTTCAGTGTGATTTAAAAGGAAAGATTTTGCACATATTTAATTTGATGTAAGTAAGGGTAGGAATGGGAGCTGGAAGAGAGGGTGCTTTCTGTGATAAGGTACCTAACTAGATATAAATAGAAACACATATTCAGATACCTCATTGAGAAAAATTAGAATGTCTAGTTCCTGCCCAAACCCCCTACTCCACATTGTAAGTCCAGCAGCTGAAATGAGAGCTATCATTTACTCTTTGCTTATGGTTATCATGAAAATCAAATGATCAGATAAAAAATCACAGATTATAAACCATATTGAAAAAAATGTAAAAGATATGAAAAATTTCTCTTTTACTTCATAACGCATTTATTTTTCATTTTTACCTGCTCAGTATGTATAATAAAGTTCCTTGAAGTTGTCCAGATAATTTGTAATCTTGACTAAAGAGAGATGATGAATGACTCCTAACTATAGATTCCTTAGACCTTCTTTCATTGATATTTTAGAAATCATAACCTTTGTTACCAAAAGACCATGGATCTGTGGAGGCAAAAGAAGAACTTTATTTTCTGAAAGCAATCTGCAGATTGGGGAGAGGCAGCCTTCAGAGCAAAACAAAAGTGCCTTCCCAGGAGGGGCTGGAGAAAAAGAGATCATAAAGGCAAAAACTGCAAGATGTTGTGGAGAGGGGGATCAGGTGCAAGGTCTGGACTGAATGACCTTTAAGCAAGACATCACAAGTCTCTTTTGGCTGGCGTCAGGTGGTCTGTTGGTGGACAGTCCGGGAATTGACAGCTTTAATGTATCTGGCCTCTAGAACTGGTTTGGCTGGATTGCAGGAAGGGTGGTCTTGTGACACTTTTACAACACATTTCCAAGAAAACAAAGTCATTTTCAGAGCATGCAGGGCACAGGAGCATTCTTCCACCCTGCTGTGGCTGCCCAGTTCTGCTTTTCCCTTCCGGTGTCTCAGTCACAAGGAGTCCATTTTGTCTGCTGGTTGGGGCATACTTTTAACACTTTCTACAAAAACTATATATATATTTAGTTATATAAATATTTATAAATGTATATTCATGTATAAATAATTATATTTGTTAAACACTTTTATTGTATTTATTTATTCTTACTTTTTTTGGACATGTGGCTATACTTCATGGTTTATTTTTTTTCATCTGTTATAGAATACTGACATCTTTCCAGCTGGATATCTTTTCAAAGTCCAACTAGATATTCAATGTCCTAACATCTCCAAAAGATTGTGAGTTCTATGAACAGAGACAAGGAATCTTCAGTTCCTAGTAAATTATTGGGAATATAACTGGCAAATAAATCTTGTTGAATGAATGGACAAATGAATGAATACTTCTGGAAATAGTGGGGACACTAGAAATTAACACTAACTGTACGAAGTAACATTAATTGGTGTCAGCATTTTAGTGATTAAATATTATCTACAAATTTTAAATGGTCATAGTTGATTCAGAAATTGCACTTTTGAAATTTATACAATAAAGACATATTTATTCATCTGTTAAAAGATACAGGTGTACATACATATACCTAAAGTTATATTTACTGCACAGTTTGTAATAAAAAATAAAACAAACTAAAAAGTCCAACAAAAGAGGATTGAGAAAAAAACACAGAAGACTATACAACTCTTTCAAAAAATGGGATAGCTCACTATATGTTCACATAGAAAGAGATTACATTGAGAAAGCAAATAAGTAACATGATATTTATTAATATTTATGGAGTCTTTACTATGTTCCAGGCAACCTTCTAAGAATTTTTAATTTGTTGAAATATTTAATCTTCACATTATGCCTATAAGGTAGATACTGTTATTATTCCCATTTTACAGATCAAGAAAGTGAGCTACAAAGGGATTAAGTAATTTGCTTTAAGTCATACAGTTAGTAATTAGCAGAACCAGCATTTGAACTCATGCTGTCTGGCTCTATGGACCACAACTTTAATAATCTCTCATTCTCCTTTTAAAAAATATTCCAAATATATGTCTATAAAATGTGGAAAGTAACATTTCCTAGCTCATATGGATTTTTTATTTTTGTGAAGGTTAAAATAGATTATTGTGTGGAGGTAAGGGGCAACTTCCCCTTTCCCCCGAAAGTTTGCAAAGATCAAGTCACAATTAAGGCAGATTAATAAAGGAAAGGTTTATTTACCATGCATATGGGGAGAATCACAGAGAGATTATTCAATATCTCAGTGAAATTCAGATATTTTTATACGTACCTTTAGAGGGGAGGGGGGATATTTGGAACACAGGTAATTAATTCTGTTTAGGGGCAATGAATGTTTCTAGGAATGATGGATGGATGGGGAAACAGATTGACTTGTAAATTAACCTGAGAGACAGGTATTATGTTTTAAATGATTTGGGCCAGATCTGGTTGCATTCTTGATCTTCTTTCCTACAATGTATTGAGATAACAGAGAGAGGAAGAGAAGTCCATTTTTCTTTTGATCTGTCCAGTTTTTGCAGGTAGAGGGAAAGCCCCTTCCAATGCTTTTTGATCTTGAAGGGCCTGTAATTCAAAATACTCTTTATACAAAGGAGTCATATTTTGGGGGTGAAATTTCCTGAGCTCCTTCATTTGAAAACCCTTAGTTCAGTTTCTGCCATATCTTATGAAATGAATGTTTATATATTAAAGCTATATGTGGAAGTAAACAAACATATGCATATGATAGTATTTAAAGTGATTTCACTCTGATATCATGATGCTAACAAGTTTATATTCTATGTTTTTATATTATTTGATGTATTTACAATGAGCATTTATTGTTTTATTATCTTAAAAATAGTTTCAGGTTATATGTAAAAATGAAAATGATTTAGTCAAGAGTAGTAATTATTTCTGGCAGCTATAAATGTCTTCTAAAAATGTACTGGATATTGTTAAGTATTTTCTGCCAAACTATTCATTTGAAAATTTACATTGTATAAAAAAATAAGATTCATCTCAAGAGAACAAAAATTATATTTAGTTTAATTCACCTTTAATCATAGCTGAAAGGACAGCCTTACTGATAAACTATCTAACAGAAAAATATAAACTAACTCACTGTCTCTAAGACTGACCACAAGGACATTAACCTTAAATTCGCTATTCTTGAGATTAATCACCTGTCTTTTAAGCTTAACTATTTACCTGCTGAGAATGTTTTTACAGCATTTAAAAGGAGCTGAGCAACCAGAAGCCAATGTGAATCCTCCTTGCCAGGCCACACTCCAGAGACTCCAGGAGGAGGAAAAAAACAGGAAAAAATAGACACCCTGACATCTCACAGCTGCTGCCTGCTAATTACCCCACAACAATAAATTTTTCTTTATCCCTTTGCAGCCCCCAGTAAAAGGCCCAAAGCCGCCTGCCTTCAAGGCTAACACTCCTTTTATTCCTTTCTTGTGTTGAGCCTTTTCTCCTGCTGCTTAGGACAAAGTAAAATAAACATACTACTTTCTATCTTAATCTTTCTGTTGAGAATTCTTTCTCAAGCCTGTGTATGAATTCGCACCCTAACAATAGCTATTTATTGAAGATGTTTGTTTCATAGTATATTTTGAATTTAGGGTGACGGAATTGAAATCACTGATTTTTCCTTTTCAATAAAATTAATGTGCCCCCTTCTACCCAAACCATGATTTATCCTGATAAGTAAAATGTTCAACTGAGATTTTGACACAGAGTAGCAGATATTTTTTTAAAAAACAGCATATTCCCTTGTAACGTTTGTTTTGGGGATTTCTTCAGACTTTCCTATGTTGATTTATTAAGTTATATACATTTGTTCTGCATAGCTACTTAGAATTTAAATTTAGAGTTTTTATAGCTTTAATTCTGCAGCAGACATTTTACAAAATTAACTCAATTTAGAATATGTTAACTAAAGCAATATTTTTACGGGAAAGAGTCTGTCTTTATTCCCATTGCTTTCCTTCCACATTGCTTTCTATTCTACAGATGATATGCTATTAAAAATAATATGTCATATTTTTTAATGAATACCCTAAAGAAAAACATGGAAAGAAGAAAAAGATAGGAACGATATGTGTCGATCATGAAGGAGAACTGTTATCCAGCTTATAGAGCAAAAATTAAATGACTAAAAATATCTAATCAACACTGACATTTTCAAGTACCAGCTGTGCAATATGGCAGGATTCATCTTAGTCTGCAAGAGAGCTTACGTAGCTAGTCAGAGCCTAGTGAATAAAGTATAGAACCAGAAGTCAGGAAATATGTTGGCAATTCCAGTTTTGGCACTCAATGCAGAAATAACTCCAAGAATATTCATCTTTTTAAAGGGGATATTGATAACTGTACATCACTGATAAAAAAAATAAACTAAAAAGTTTACAGAAGTATGGAAATCTAAAAGCTGAATGTCTTTAACATATCATAGATATTTACTCAGAAGCCAGTTTTGTGACCCTTAATTTTGAGAAATTAAGTATAAGTTGTAAGTATAGCTTAGTATTCTCATTGATAAGGTGGGGATTGTAATTGTATCTATCTCTTATGGTTGTATGCCGATTCAGTGAGAAAATGAACGTGAAGAAATTAGCAGGATAGTTTCAACAAATTTTAACTATTAATATTATCTCTAAATGATGATAAATATCCCCAGATCCTTGATTACTAAGTTGAAATTAATATTATTTTCTTATGTGGGACCACTTTCTAGTTGATAAAAACTAAATCGACATCCTCTTATGTATTTGTAACTGAAAGCCCTTTGGATGGAATCTATGATAGACTTCCCACATATCAAATTCAAGTTCATCATGATCCAAAATATATTGATTTCTATGGGAAAAAGAGAAAATTCCTCTCATTCTTTTTGGAATTAAATTATATTTAATTTTCTAATCCAGTGGAAACACTACAAATTTTGGTGTACTTATTTAAATATTATAGGGTATAAAAATGCTTGGGTGGGTGGTGATTTTAGTGATAATGTCTTAAATAGTTAAAATCATATGATATAAACACTTTCCATTTTGCTTTTTGCATTTTGAATAAATGTAGAAAATTTTTCAAATTATTAGTTAAAGATAAACACTAATTTTTTTTATTTGTTTACTATATGTATTTATTATATGAATATGTCATAATGGAATAAGTCTCTGCCCTATTACTGAGCATCTAAATTGTTTCCAAATTTCTTATTTTAAATGCCACTTTGAAACAAATTCAAGCATAAATATCTTTCAGTATATGGTATTTTTTTTTTCACTAAAAAATGTATGATCTTTAATTGGACACTGACTACAAAACCAAACAAAAATAGCTATGAAGGATATTATTGGGACAATTGGAGCAACTGAATATATTCTGTATTAAACAGTATTATATCAGTATATGGTATTAATATAATTCAGGAGGGATTTCCTGAACTGGAATTATTGAATGAAAAGAAGTATATATTTTAAGAATTTGATATAAAAATGGCTTTCCAAATAAAAGTGCTGTATTCCAAAGCCCGTTTCATCATATGTGCATCAACATTGGGCTTTTCTGATTTTTTTTCTGAAATTTTAATAATTTCATAGTTAAAGAGTACTATGTGTTTTGTTTTTTAAAGTTTTTACTTATTTGATTGGCTTTCAATATGATTAATAGGTTTATTTTCTTTTTAGTAATATCCAGTTTATGTTTTTGCCAATTTATCTATTGGGTATTTTTTTCTCTCTTATTTTGGTAAAATTAGCACTTTATTATTTAAAGATATGAAATATAGGTTGTATATGCTATGGTTTCCTGGTATGTTCTTTTTATATTAGGTTTATTATAGTTAAATACTCATAATTTAAAATTTAATGAAGTTTAATTTTCTACATATAATTTTGTGATATAACAATAACAGTGTTTATGAAAATATTAACATTCAAGAGAATATGTACTTGATACTATGGGTAGATATCATATAATTTAATCTTAAATCCATCTATATGGGTTAGGTATTAAAATTCTCCCTTTATAAATTAGTAAATTGAGTAAGTGAGTAATGCCTTCCACATTCTGTTCTGGCAGGCATGTAGGGAGCTTAGAAGTCACTACTCTGTTCTAACAACAAATAAAAAGATAAACCAGCTGAAAAACCAATAACTCGTTTTAGATCCATCATAGAAGTGAAGTCATAGGACAATCTGCTACCACCAGGTTGGAGAGACAGACAGGCAAATACAGAGAATCATAACTTATCAGAGCAGAAACTCACAAGCAGAAGCTTCAACAGGAACCAGTGCCAGGATGGGAAAATCTGAACTGTCATTGACAAATTGCTGGAGGCTCAGTGCAGAATAATTTGAATGTAAAAAATCCAGGAAGACCCAGTCCTAGGGATACCCATACACAATTTTGTGAATCGTAAGTCCAGGAGCCCTATAAGATTCTCTTGGTGAGGACCAGAGAAAAATCCCTTCTTATTTCTGGCAAGTAACCATTCCGAAATGTGCTAGAGCATTTTGTTCTTAATAAGACTTGCTCTAAGGAGAAACTATTTTACAAGAGTCTAACCTGCTGTGATTTTATCAGAGCTTAACTTAACTGCACAGAGAAATACCCAACTTCAGCTTCCTCTAGCCATCTTGTCTCACCTAT
Source organism: Varecia variegata (assembly GCA_028533085.1). NCBI lineage: Eukaryota > Metazoa > Chordata > Mammalia > Primates > Lemuridae > Varecia > Varecia variegata. The sequence continues at coordinate 130,041,571 of CM052437.1, forward strand.
GGGATGTGGGTGGTGTGGAGAAGCACTGATGAAATTCACAGTCCTGGGATACAGGCTCACCAAAAGACTGAGAACTAACCATAGGGCTATACAACTCTTCCCCTTCTCTACATCTTACCACTACATTACTAAAGATCTCTTTATTGCAGTTTCTTTTGCCTAGTTCATCAAAACTGGATCTCAACAAAAAATTACAAGGCATACTGAAAGGAAAACAGTAACACACTTTAAAGACACTGAGCAACCATCAAAACCAGAGTCAAATATAGCAGGAATGTTGGAATTATCAAACCCAAAACTTTCAAAAACTATGATTTATATTTTTATGTTAAGGGTCATAATAAAAAATAGTATATAAGAACATATAGGTAATATAAGCAGAGAGATGAAAAATATAAGAAAGAAGCAAAAAGAAATTCTAGAGATAAAAAAATGTAACAAATGAAGAATGCTTTTAATGGGCTCATTAGTTGACTGGACAGGACTAAGAAAAGAATTCTAAGCTTGAGGATATAAAAATGGAAACTTCTAAAACTGAAAAGCAAAGATAAAGAGACCAGAACAAAACAACATGATATTCAAGAACTGTGGGACAACTACAATATGTGTAATGTAAGTGTAATGAAAATACGAGAAGCAGAAGCAAAAGAGAAGGAAATAAGCAATATTTGAAGTCTTAATGACAGAGAATTTCTCAAAATAAATGTCAAACACCAAACCACAGAACCAGGAAGCTCAAAAGCACCCAAGAGGATAAATGCCTAAAATATTACACCTAAGCTTATTATATTCAAACTTCAGAAAATCATTTTTATTTGCCTGTTTTTTAATTTTTTAATTTTTTTATTTTTTTATTTCAGCATATTATAGGAGTACAAATGTTTAGGTTACATATATTGCCTTTGCTCCACCTGAGTCAAAGCTTCAAGCATGTCCATCCCCCAGACTGTGTGCACCGCACCCATTAGGTGTGAATATACCCATCTCCTCCTCCCCTGCCCCATCTGATCGACATCGATAAATGTTACTACTACATGTGCACATAAGCATTGATCAGTTAATACCAATTTGATAGTGAGTACATGTGGTGCTTGTTTTTCCATTCTTGTGACACTTCACTTAATAGAATGGGCTCCAGCTCCATCCAGAATAATACGAGAGGTGTTAGGTCACCATTGTTTTTTGTGGCTGAGTAGTACCCCATGGTATACATATACCACATTTTATTAATCCACTCATGTGTTGATGGGCAATTGGGTTGTTTTCACATCTTTGCAATTGTGAACTGTGCTGCCATAAACATTTGAGTGCAGATGTCTTTATTGTAGAATGTTTTTTTTTTTTTTTTTCCTGTCAGTAGATGCTCAGTAATGGGATTGCTGGATGTAGTTGTACTTTTAGTTCTTTGAGGTATCTCCATATTACTTTCCACAGAGGTTGTACTAGTTTACAGTCCCACCAGCAGCAGTGTATGAGTGTTCTTATTTCTCCACATCCACGCCAATATTTATTGTTTGGGGACTTTTTGATAAAATCCATTCTCACTAGAGTTAAGTGATATCTCATTATGGTTTTGATTTGCATTTCCCTGATGATTAGAGATGTTGAACATTTTTTCATATGTTTGTTGGCCATTAGTCTGTCTTCTTTTGAAAAGTTTTTGTTTCTGTCTTTGGCCCACTTCTTAATGGGGTTGTTTGATTTTTTCTTGCTAATTTTCTTGCATTCTATATAGATTCTAGTTATCAGCCTGTTATCTGATGTGTAGCATGCAAATATTTTTTCCCATTCTGTAGGTTGTCTGTTTGCTCTAAGTTTGCTTGGCTGTGCAGAAGCTTTTTAATTTGATCAGATCCCATTTGGGGGACCTTGAAATATTCAGCATGCTAAGGTGCCATATTTTGGTGTAGCATGTCCTGAACCCCGTCAAGACCCTCCCTTCTCCATGCATTGGCAGAAGGGCATTTCCTAAGACTGCCTCTCCAATACATGATCATATGTTTAGATATGATCCAAATCACATTTCATTTCATTATTTTTTCTGTTTATGAAGAATTGAAGCTCAATTGTGAAGCACACTGCATAAAGCCTGTGTTACTCTATTCCTGTTTGACTTGATTTCATCTCCTGACCTGTGCTCAAAGCTTGTATAACCACTCTATGAGCTTCAACTCCAGGGAATCTTTACATCTTTGTTTTTACTGCATATCTTTCTCATTTCTTGGAATATTCCTACCTGCACCCTATCCGTTTTTCTATCTCTGTTTCCTTAATTTGTCTGGGCTAAAATTCTCCTAGTAAGGCTGAACCTAATATTTTCTCTAAGGGGTACAGAATGTGCCAAAGTTCCATAAGGCTGATTTTGAACTGAAGACATTTGAGAATCAACAAATGCAGGAAGAATCTTTCTCTGAACTCCCCTTACTGCCTAAAAATAGATCCTCAAAAAAAAAAAAAAATCCTATTGTCAAAAATTCTCTCCCTGGTTGGGAATTTCATCAACCAGGGAAGATTGACTTTTATCACAGGACAAAAGATAAGAAGTCAGCATCACACCCAGGTATACATAGTGACAAACTCTCATATCTCCCATTTATTCTCCTAAGGGCCTATTTATATTGCCTAAAATTTGTTTTCTCTCTCAGAAGTGACCTTTCTTCCCCTTCCTTTCCACTATTAAGATAGTATATGTTAATAAGTACCCAAATCTTGCTGCTCCTTTCAGCATTCACTTCTTTTTGTGATGCCATAGTTCAAGTAAAAATAAAAATTAATAGATGTGTAAGCCTTTTGTCCTGTTTATCTGTCTGTCAGTTTAATTTACAGGTCCCTGCAGCCATTGACCTCAAAGAATAGAGGAAAGGTTTTTCCTCCCTTGCAACCTCTTCTATGATGTTTTCCTGATCTCCTCTGAAAATCTGAGTTGCTTCTTTTCTACCTTTCCAGAACTTTGTATGATATATTTGTCTATCTTCAAAATGAGGTCAGTTCATGGCTATGTAAGGGAGAAAAAAATATATTTCCTTTTACCTACCCTTGGTTCATGGCTGAGGCCCCTATAACAAAAGACAGATTAACAAGAAAAAGGCACACAGATTTACAATCTGCCCTTTATATTATCTGTGGGTTCTGCATGCACATATTTAGCCAGTCACAAATTGAAAGCATTAAAAAATAAATAAATAATATCACAATAAAAATAATAAAATAGTGTAACAACTATTTGTATAGAATTTACATTGTATTAGGTGTTATAAGTAATCCAAAGATGATTTAATGCACATGAGATGTTGTGCACAGGTTATAAGCAAATACTATGCATCTTATATCAGGGACTTGAGTGTCCTCTGATTTTGGTAACCTTAGTGGGTCCTGAGACCAATCACCCACAGATACCTAGGGACAATTGTATTTGACATAAGTTTTATGTGACACAGGAGTCTTCATAAGGAAATGAAGACCCACAGAAACAATTAAACCTGTGTATTTTTATTCTAGGCTTGATAGTAGAATGTAGAGTTGTGGAGAAATATGATAGGACAGATTATGATTTAATGGCAGTAAACTGAAGGAAACTTATCAAAGTCTGTTTTTTCAGATTCTTCTCTGTGTCCCTGTATCTTCAGAGGTAAAAATGCTTCTTTCCTGTGAGTACAGGGAGGGCACTTCTCACATGAGAGTTTGGTTTAGGAAAAAGCTGGAAAACCCTTCCTAGTTTTTATGACTTGCTTCAGAGGAGAAGAGGAAGGGGAAGATCAGAGAGACCTCCCTGTATTAGGTAGACAATGAAGGATCTTGGGCTCCGCTGAGGACAAATGTGGGTGCCCTGAGCAATTGTCACATGTCGGGGAGGAGGGAATGCCCTACCAATCTGCCAATCAGAACTTAGCATGTCAACTGCAAAAGAATGCAGAGGATTCCCAGCCCAGCCCGTGGGCCAAGCAGCACAGTTACAATGGGGTCTAGAAGGTGACCTAGAACAACCTGAGGCTAATTATCATGTCATTCACTTAAATCTGCATTGTGGTTCAACCCCCTCAAATGGCTTTTGAAAGAGACTCATAGGAGATCTGCATGTGCAGTTATGTAAGACTCAGGTTATGTAACTACCAACTGACCATCAAACTGGTTCAATGGTGATGTTTGAACCACCAGGAGGGCCCAGCCTAGGCATCATAAAACAGGACCCCAGATCAAAATCGGGGCCCTCCTATTATGGGAGGGAGTCCCTTCGTTGTCTGTGGTGAACGTATCTTACTTTACTCAATAAACTTCACCTCATGCTTGCCTTAGTGCGTGTGATTGGTCATTCTTCAGCCAAGAGCACAACAAAAACCAAGAACAGACACCTACGAACCCGACACCTACTTCTGTGGTTTTCTCAAGTTCGTTTAGCTTAAAATGCTTTGGGGTAGTGTGTCCTGAAACTAATGAATTATGCTTATGTTTGCCATTGTTACAAAGTCAGGGACTCTTATTTTATTAACTTGTGTAGTGGTAAAACCTCCCTATGTCTTCCATTAGTAGGTGTTTAATAATATTTCATGAACTGATCAGGGTGTTAATTATGGTTTATGTGTGCTTTACATTGAATCTCCTTGTAAAGTCTACTTTCCTGTATCTACTTTGAAGGTAGACTCAGATCTTAGTTGTATCTACCTGAATTTCCAACCTCCCCTAAAGGAGACCTAGAAGTAATGACACACTATGCAATCCATTGCATTAAATCCCCACTGTAGACACTTGGTTCTCCTTTTCATTATTTTCTTTCCACTCTTCATTCTCTTTTATATTCTATTATTTCCCAAATACCATCTAATCACTCCTATTGTTTTAAGTAATCTAGCTCTGCCTTCAATCATACATAAATAACCCATGCTGCAAAGCAAAGAACTCAGAAGGTGAACACTTTTAAAAGCTGTTATTTAAATAGGGTGGTTTGAGTGGGTAAATTTTGTTGTCCATCCCAAGTTAAGTATTAATAAATAGGTCTTCTGTGGGAAAAGAAAGGGAAACTGCAGCAAAGAAAGGTTTTTTCATTTTATGTAAATTCTTATTTAAAATAGACTAGCAGACCACCATTTAAATGATTTCTCTGAGGAATCATTTTGTATAGTGGAAAATTATTTTCTAGCACAAATAATCATTATTAATTTATCTTTATTAAAATTTGGATTTTCATATGTCAGATTTGTTTGGCAGAATAACTTTTATTCTACTGTTTTAAATTTTATTCTGACTTAAGTGAAGTCTGGGAAATGACCTTCAAGAGATATGTCATGGAAGCATTTAGCTTTCATTATTTTATTGGTTCAATAACTAATCATTTATTTCTCCAAAATAAATGAAGTTTACTCAATGAGTGAATTCAAGAAATAATGAATGAAAGTGAGGATAAAGTCTCCATTTCCCTTAGGGCCTGTTGAGTTGATTTAAATTCTTCCACAAATTTATTAGCAACACAATTGCTACATTTTCAAGCTATTGGTAGGCATAGTTATTTTAAGTGGGCCATAATTGGCATGTGGATGCAGACCTTCCCTTTATTCCTGATGTTTTTGTGCTTTTACTCCCCCTCATGTTTCTTTGAAGTAGCTTTGAATGTGATTTAAGGAAGAGGTGCTCTAGAGCTCTCCTTGCTTTTTGTTAAGTAATTCAGTAATTCTTTGACCTCTTGGTTTTTGAACTTTATCTCCAATAAAACTCAATTATTTGCCTCACATCACACTGAAGACAATTAGAATATATGAGTTTGAGGTTACAACATAGCAATAATAATGAAAGAATTTGCAACCACCCAATTTACATATGGAAATTTGCAATTGCAGCTCAAGGAATGGCTATGCTGTAATCACTCAGGCAGCAGCTGCTCAAAGTCAAGCAAAAACAGCAGGCTTTTTTTTCTCCTTTTTCTATGACGCCCCCAAAGTTTTAAATTGATTTTTCCTATAAAGTTCTTTATTTCTATGTCTATTTCTCTGGGTTTTATATTTTAATTTTGGGATAATCATTTGACGTGATATGCTATGGCATAATGGATAACTCTTCAATTGAATGCCATATGAAATACTTTAAATAGTTTATTGAAATAAAAGATCAGAGCACCCACATTAGTTATTATTATTATTATTATCGGTTTGGGAATACTAGCTTATCCTCTTATTATATACTAATCTGTGTATCATTTGTGTGGAAATAATGCAAATTCATACTAGATTAAGTAAATCAAATGCTAATCATAGAAAAATAGATGACACTTGTAACAATGGGGCAAAAATCATTTTTATAGTATAAATTATGTTTAAAGTTTATGCTTAAGTGGAATAGAGACCCCCCAAAACTTGCTAAAACAATAGTTTTCAGCCCTTGGGAATCACCTCTCTAGATGTAGGATTTAGGTGCTTTAGGAAAAGGATCAGAGTTTCATGGGACACTTTGCAAAGCATAAGCAAGAAAAAACAATACTCTCAAGCTGAAGAAACAGCAGTTTGAAACACTGCATATTAGAAAACAGAATTGTAGGTAAGAGAAGGAAGACCCTCATCAACCTGGTAGTAACCTATTACCTGACTTCTGCAATCATGCTTACCTATTGCATCAGCCACCTGAGACCCTACCCCTCGGA
>CM052437.1:130048695-130080595 GCA_028533085.1 Varecia variegata
TGGGACACTTTGCAAAGCATAAGCAAGAAAAAACAATACTCTCAAGCTGAAGAAACAGCAGTTTGAAACACTGCATATTAGAAAACAGAATTGTAGGTAAGAGAAGGAAGACCCTCATCAACCTGGTAGTAACCTATTACCTGACTTCTGCAATCATGCTTACCTATTGCATCAGCCACCTGAGACCCTACCCCTCGGACCACCCCAACCTAATAAAAGTGGAAAAAACCCGGAAGACAGGGCTCAGAATTTGGTGGCAAGACCCCTCTGAGCCCGCCAGTGAATAAACCTTGATTCTCCGACTCTCCATGTACCGCTCGGTTTGTCCTCGGAACCACCCGCTGTAACACTTGCTGTAACAATTTGGTTCCCTGACCAGGAAACCAACTGCACTGGCCCCTTGAAGCCATTGGTTCAGGGACAGGCGCAGCAGCCGGCAGGACCTCGGTGACAGAAGCGAACCACTGCCAACCACCATTTTGCAGAAGATCTTCTCTCCTCCGGAGCTCCGCTGGCCGCTGCAGGGTCCCAAACTTGCCCAGACACCCAGGAGGGACGGACAAATCAGATCAAGTCTGGAGGCATCGGACCAGGTAAGGTTCTGGGACCCATCTGAGTCAGGCCTGTCAGAGTTCGGAAGAGGAGCTTGATCACCTCCTGAGCTCAGGGAATTCCCAAGGTGGAATCGTGTAACCTCTGCCTGTCTGAATGAGTGAGTGAAGAGTGACTGTTAGTGGTTCCACATCTATGGCTACAGAACCTGTGTGGGTCCTCACCTTCAGTTCTGCAGTGTCGTCGTATGGCATAACAGTGATTCACTCCCCTAAAGGGAGCTACCAGGCCCAGGGTTTATATGAGCACACCTCCACCAAGAAGTGCCTAAGTTCCCACGAGGGATGCAGCCAGGTGGACAACTGAGAGAACCCCCCCCACCGCACCCCTTTGTCTGTTAAGCTGCGACACTGTTCAAAGGTCTAGGATGGGTAGCTATAGAATCTAAGCCTATAGTCCTTATGCATGTTAAAGAACTTTAAAAAGGGTTTCACAGGAGATTACGGCATCACACTGAATCCCAGTCGACTTAGGACCCTCTGTGAACATGAATGGCCCACATTCAGGGTCTACTGGCCTGCAACAAGAACCTTAGACCTCCCCACCAAGTGAGCAGTTTTGGGAGTCGTGACCAGGACTCCCAGTCACCCCGACCAATTCCCTTACACACATTCATGGCTAGCAATTGCTCAGACCATGCCCCCTTGGGTCCAGTTCTGTGCTAATTAAGGGACAGAGCAGGATTTTTGTGACCCAAAGGACTAGACATTCCAAAGTGTCCAAACCCCTCTATCAGGAAGCTCCTAAAGAGGAGCCACCACCACCACCCTACAACCCTACTGTGACACCTCCTGAAGTACCCCCGAATCCACCAGACACCCCGCCACTGTCAGTCTGCCTGCCATCAGTTCCAGACAAACCAGGTGCTGGCACTCCCATCACCTGCTGGCTACGGTCAGCGCAGGCCCCAACATCAGCCCTCCAGATCCAGATGCCCCTGCGTGAGGTGCGAGGTCCGATGCAGGTTATGGGCGATGGGTCCATTCAGCCAGGTCAGCTGGTCTTATACTACCAGCCCTTCTCCACCACTGAACTGAACTGGAATCACCACCCTGCCATACTCTGAAAAACCTCAGACCATTGTTGACCTCCTGGAATCCATCTTTCAGACTCACCATCCCACTTGGGAAGACTGCCACCGGCTCCTTCTGACCCTTTTTAACATGGAAGAACAACAGATTGTAGCTGGGACCTGGAGGTGGCTCCAGGACCAGGCTCCAGCAGGGACCTTGGACGTGGAGCAGTGGACACAGAACTTAGCACCTGAGACTAACCTGGATTGAAATTTCAACTCCCAGAGCACACATGAGGCACTCAGAAGCTATTGGGAAGCTCTCTTCCCTGGGGTCTGGGAGGGAGCCCGAAAACCAACCAACATGACCAAAGTCGCTCTGATCACCCAAAAGCCAGAGGAATCACTGAGCAAATTCTACGAGCGCCTTTGTGAGGCCTACCGAGTCTACACAGCTTTCAACCCAGAGGTGCCCGAAAATCAGCAGATGGTGCATGCCTCATTTGTTGGGCAGTCCTATACTGACATCTCACAGAAACTCCAGAAATTTGATGGGTTTACAGGAATGAACATCATGCAGCTGATAGAAGTGGACAAGAAGGTCTATGTTAATCGAGACTGGACTGCCCAGAGGGAGAATGACAAGAAAATGAAACAGAAAGCAGCTCTCCTGGCCGCTGTCCTCAGAAGACCTGACCCAGCCAAGAGACCTGGCCTACCATAGGAAGGAGGACCCAGAAGACAAGGGACCCTGAAGCCTGACCAGTGCACCTACTGTAAGGGGATTCGTCACTGGAAGTATGAATGCCCCAATAAGAGAAACCACCCACCGCCAAACAGGAACCTGCCCAGGGGCTTCCAGCAGGAGCCAGAGACCCAGGACCTCATTGGTCTCACTGGGGTCAACTCAATAGGACTGGCCAAGTTCCCTGACTCTTGGCCCCTGGGAGCCTATGGTCGTAATGGAAATGGGGGGCTGACCAATAACATTCATGGTGGACACTGGGGCAGAACAGTTAGTGGTAACAACCCCCATGGCTCCACTTACAAAACAGGAAACCACCATTGTGGGAGCCACTGGAACTCTAGTAGCTCGACCCTTCTTCCAATCCCGAATATGCCAGTTGGGGAGGCCACCAGATAAGACATGAATTCCTATACATACCTGACTGTCCCGTTCTCTGAGGTCAAGATCTCCTGAGCAAACTGGAAGCCCAGATCACCTTCCACCCAGAAGGGACCACAAGCCTCACACTCGGCACCCAGAGACTCTCATAATGGTGGTCACCCTGCCCCAGGAGCTGGAATGGAAACTATATGATGAGGCCAAAGAAGAACACAACCAGCCTGACTTTCAGCAGGATTTTCCATAGGTATGGGTGGAGGACAATGCCCCCCCCCGCCTGTCTTGCACACCAACATCACCCCTGGTGATCGAGATGAAACCGGGTGCCCAACTGATCAGGCAACGACAGTATGCCATCCCCAAAGAGGCTTGAGAGCAAATTCAGGAACACATCGATAGACTCAAGCAGGAGGGGATTTTGGTGGGAAGCCAATCCTCATGGGACACTCCCCTCCTGCCAGTCAAAAAGTCCAACGAAACCAATTTGATGGCAATACACATCATCTAGGGGATGGACACACTTGAAGCTCTGATTCGGGGAAGGGGGGGGAAGGGCAATATATGTAACCTAAACTTTTGTACCCCCATAATATGCTGAAAAAAAAAAAGCCCAATGGAGGTGGATACTGGTCTGGCCAAGACCTGCAACTGATTAATGAGGCTACAGTGACTCTCCATCCAGTGGTACCAAATCCATACACCCTCCTGGGCCTCATTCCTCCCGATGATGCCTGTTTTTCCTGGCTGGATTTAAAGGATGCTTTCTTCTGCATGTGGCTCTGCTCCTAAGAGCCAGCCCCTATTCACCTTTGAGTGGGAGGATCCTCAGGCTAGAAGGAAAACCCAGCTGACCTAGACACAACTACCACAGGGATTTAAAAATTCACCAACTCTGTTCAGGGAGGCTCTAGCCACAGACCTCATCTCCTTTCCATGAGAAGAAAGTCGGTTCCTTGGTATGGGCCGCTGGTCTGGGTGGGTCAGCCATTCCTCTGGAATTCAGGATCTGGAAGATATCACAGAATCTACCCCTAGATTTCAAAAAGATGATATTATCTATGGAGAAAACTAAGAATCTTTATGACCACCAGCTATGTGACTCCAGAGTGTCAATTATAGAGAAATAAACAGGGGGGCAGTGAATAACTATTATCATTATTTTTAGCTAGGTATGCACCTTATTTTTAGCTAGCCCCTTACCACAGTTCTTGCCTTGCACCCCTTTTTATTAATTTGTATGGGCAGTTTCATTTTGAATATTGGATTTTTATTTTTCTTTTCCTAATAACTTTCTCTTGTTTACCTCAGTGGCAATAACAATTTTTATGGTCCTCATGAATATTTTCTTTGCTTGTGGATGAGAATAATATTTTTGAGTGATCCAGGCTTGGGTCAAGTATATTTCAACAGGCATTTCAGGTTATTTATAAGTTGTGGGTGGCAGGGCTATGCTTCCTTCACATATGCTCTCCAGCATCTTTGACTATACTTGGCACACTGCTAGTATCCAATAAATGCAGTTTTTAAAAATCAGATATTATGTATTTCTGGCTGTATTTGCGTATGCACCCTCTGGCACACAAGAAGAAACTGATAATTTTTGAAAAGTCTGTTGTAAATTTGAAGCACAAAACTAAGGAAGGAATGAGACAAAACTGTGTTTGTGTTTCATCTCCAAAATTTACTACTTGTGTGACATTGGTCCAGTTATTTCATCTCTGAAAATCACCATTGCATCATCTGTCAAAAAGGAAAAATAATAATCATATTTTTGGTATTGTAAGAATTGAAAAATGGCACATAGTAGGTAATCAGTATAATTGCCATTGTTTTGTATGTCATTGTGGGGCATTCAAATTTTACTCAAGTTAGAACTACTTACTCTAGTTCAATCAATTATTATTGAATGCATCTGGATCAATGATCTATCAAAGACATTAGAAAGGAGTAGGAATAGTAATTGGCACTGTGGTGAGCTATACACATTTGGTTTTCTAGGGGAATCACACTTTGTGGCTGGTTGTTTCAATATGTGTTTTGCCATTGAAACCCTATAGATGTGACAGAAGGTCTCTAGCTTTTGGAAGCAATTGACAGACCCAAGCTGTTTAAAGACAACGCTGGTAACTACCACAACTAATGACCAGTTCACAAACACAAGAGAAAACTTAAAGGAACACAGCATCCTAATCTCTTCAGTTCATTGCACTGCGAGGGAACTGAGGCTAGCACAGCATTAATTTAGAAGTGCAAACAAATGGTGGATTTATGTTAGGGAAGTCTGCCATGGTGCAGGCATTGGAAGACTGAAAAAGAAGATGAGCAAGAAAAAAACAGAACAAACAAAAACATATTTTGCAAGTGTAGTATTGCAAAATTGCAAACTGGGAGTCAGGGAAAGTGCCAGCTGTAGGTGTGGTAGACAGTTTGTTATTAAAATTATTATCTGAAAAGTGGAGTCAGTGCAAACAGATGGAGATTAGGTGGAAGAAAGTAAAAAAGTTTGATATAGTTGCTGAAAATATTTTTAATTTTTTCCTCTTAAATAAGAAAATCACTTCTTTCAATTGCTATTTTGCTGTGTAGTCCAGTATATGAAATGGATAAAAGCAAAAATGCTTTGGATTAAGGCAATATAGGGATCTTGAAACAATGATCTCAATTTTTTCACCCCTTTTTATCCACACCTTTTGTCATATGCCATTGCAATGTCCTTCCCCCTTGGATGGGGTGATCTGCACCAACCTTTGGTATGTGAGTAAGCCATAGCATTTGTATTGGCCAAAGGGAAGATAACAAAAGCTTAAAATGGGTTTGTGTACTGGGGCTTTGTGTTTTGCCTGTACTTATGCCATCACAGTTAGCAGGATATACCTGGAATAGCTTGCTAGGTGCTTGCTAGGATGAGGTACATGCAAGGAATAGAGACAAGGCCAGACGAGATCAGTTGACAGACAATAATCCTGCAGATACATGAGCAGGCACGGCCTGCATGAATAGATCCACCTAACTTAGTACAAGTGCCTCCAGACACATGAGCAATAAACACTTAGTATTTTATGCCACTGAGTTTTGTGACTGATTGTTATTCAGTGTTATTGTAGCAACAAATAACTGATAGAAGAGCCTCAAGTGCTAGCAATTCATTCCTCCAGTATCCCTGTGGTTCCTAGAGAAACCACCAGAGTTTTAGAAAGCATAATTTGAAAATTACTAGTCTAGCATAAGCTTACATGTGGTCTATATTTTCATATATTTTCTGTAACAGAGCACGTGGCGTGGTTGTCATGATATAATAGATCTGGTGAGGAAAGAGTTCAGCGGTCTTTCAGAGGGCGTCTCTTTTGCTCTAGAGCTGATAACACCTAGGCTTAGCAATATTATGACTCATTTAAGTTGATAAGATTTCCAGAAATTAAAAGAAATATGTTTCTATTCCTGGCAAAAATATATCACAAATTTAAAGCTAAATTTTTACCAAATTATAAAATATTGACACCTAAGTATTTTCTAGTAAGGTTTCAATATGTAGCAAATTATTATGCCTATATTCCCTAGCTTCTTCAAGTGAAAATGTAACCATTTTCATTATTTTATTCTACTATTGCCCTTGGTTTGAGCTGTATTATTTTTTATGGCTGGTTGTAGCATTTAATATGCTGATTCACTAAAACATCAGTAAATCGGTATTGAACGACTAGCCTAAATCTCTCTTTCTCCATTTCTTCACAGCCCATTCTACTGATTGAAGCAAAGTAATATTTTTAAAACTTTACATATATATTAATGCTTATTATATAAATGTGTATATGTGTAAAAACTATATGAGAAAACTGACATATATAATTAATGTATAATATATATTTATGTATATATGTGTGTGTGTGTTTTAATTTTTAGTATGTTGGAAATGAGTGAAGACTTGGGTTTTGCATGATATAAAGACTTTTTTGATAGTGGAACACCAATAATGATACTGAGATAAATGAAAGGGAGAACTCTGTTATTTATAGCTTCAAAGGAGAGAAAGTTGCCATGCTGTTCTACACAGGGGGTTGCACACAGGGACAGTGTAGAGCAAGCTGTAGCTGTAGGAGGTGACTTATATAACGTTTAGGGAGCAAAGGCCCCTGGCCCCCTAAAGTTTCACTGAGAAATCACTGACATAAGGCTGATTAATTAATTGGAGAAAAAAACATATGTATTTATTTAATGCATATATATGGGAGCCTTCAGAATGAAGACTCAAAGATACAGGGGAATTGTCTATTTTTATGCTTCAGTTTAACAAAGTATGGACAGCTGTATAGCAATATGATTGGATAAAAAGGGTATAATCTAATGCTAACAGACTGAGTAGGGAAACCCAGCAAGGCCTGTCTGTCTAGATTCCTCTTGGCCTCTCTGGGCATACATTCCTTCCTTGTGGATGTGGGGCAGGGCCCTCTCTGGAATGGGTTATTACGGCTTATAGTCAAACAACATAGGTCAGATAAATTCCTTATGGTAAGTTTTTACACAGAATAATTTTAAGTGTTATGGCTGGCTTTGGGAAAAGGGGTTCTGGCTTTTATGACTCTCCCTGGGGAAGAGGGATTCTAGTTTCTACGGCTAGCCTGAGGGAAGGACAGGACTGAGAGGCAGGAGGATAGAAGAAGATCAGAAAAGAACTTTTGCTCCTGAGGCCTTCGTTTTAGAATATTGTTTTCTGAGCCTCATCAATGGCAAGTAGGGTAGGGTTAGCTAGGTTTGGGGGGCTTCTTATAGATTGGTTAATTTTAATAATTTTAGTGGACTCTAGAGCAATAGGTCTATTCTTAGCTGCCTGGTGCCTGGCCCTAGGGCAATTAGGGTGAGTGCTTATTGACCTTGGAGTGTGAGAGCCTGAGAAGGGAAGAGGTTGTGGTATAGATTTAATTGTTCAAGAAAGGGGACTACCTGGTCTCCAGCTGGAGCCTCAAAACTGGGCCAAAACAGCACAATTAAACACACACACACACACACACACACACACACACACACATTATATTACACTTGGTATACTTATTTACAAAACAATTACTTTTATAAATTGTTTAAAATACTATAAAACCAAAGCAACATGTACATTGATCTTTAGCTTATAGAATGCTATAAATTAAGGCAGAAATACTACTAAGATCTGGGTTTTAGTTTGGGTTCTTCTAAAATTAGAGTGATCTTCATCTTTTTTAGCTAGAGGACCTGAATTGTGGGTAAGACAGACTTAGTCACTACAGAACTTAGGGCCTAGAAAGGCACAGGTAAGTGCTATTAATGTTCAGTAATGGGTACAGAACAGGATGCTAAGGGAACACAGAGGTAGGACACCTTACCTGGACTTAGTGGGTGATGATGATGGATGACTTCCTGACAAAAGTGCCACTAAGGCAAGACTTTCACAGAGATGTATAAATTAGTATACAAAATCTTATAGTAAGCACTCAGCAAATAAATAAAATTTGAGTAAACCTTTTTTTCTTTTTCTTTCTTTTCTCCTTTTTCTTTTTCTAGTGATATACAGCAAGAGATGCAGTTTGTATTTTGTAGCCTTTAATAAACTATTGCAATTTTTTAAAATAATTACAAATTTTTAGACCTTATTCCCCATAAGACTTGGGGTTTATTCCACCCTGCTGAGTCTGTGTGGATTTGTGACTTCTTAGCACAATACATTGCAGTGGAAGTGACACTTTGTGACCTCTGAAGCTTGATCAGAAAGGGCCACACAGCTTCTGTCTGGTTCTTTTGGAATGATTACTTTCTGGAAACTCTGTTTAGACTATTTCTCTCAGAACGTGGCTACCATAGTGTAATATATCCAAGCTATGTTGAGAATCAGTGAAGAAGCTTCCAGATGATTCTAGACTATAGCTATTTACATGACCTCCATGCATTTGAATCTTTCAGCTGAGGTACCAGAACAGAAATAAGCCATCTCTCTGTTGTACCATGCCCAAATATCTGACCTATGAATTCTGTTAGCATAATAAATTGTAATTGTTTTATTCTACTAAGTTTGGATTGGGTGTTAGTTAATGACTGATAATGGAACATCATTAATTATTTGTATGTACAATTATTTTATTTCTTGCTTACATTCAGGAAATTTCAAGTCCTAGGTTAACTTCTTGGCTGTATATGTAGAATACAACTAATGTTCTCTTCTCCTCGTCAGTCATGTAAGAGTGTATTCTACCCATATAATAACATGTGCAAGTAAGTGTGTGGCATAACCCAGAAATTTAAGTGATTAATTATAACTTAATCATAAAACTTGAGGAGTGAGTAGAAATGAAGCTGGAAATGTGAGCACCAGATCATGAATGTTATTTTAAGTTAAATTAAGAAGTTTAAGTTTATGCCAAGGGCAACGAAAAACTGCTTATTTAAAGAAGTTATGTTTCCCAATCATATTTGTATCTGAGATAGATCTGAACCAAAGTGTGGTTTCTGTGTAGAAGATGGATTTCAGGGGTCACGTCTGGGGATGGAGTGGCCAATTAGAGAACTGTTTCAGTAATTGAGGTGAAAGATGGTTGAGACCTCACTTACAGCAGTATAGATGGAAGAAAGTCAACAAATTCAATACATATCTGTAATGTAGAATCACAGAAGTTTGTGATTTATTAAGTGTGAGTAGTTGGGAAAAATAGAAAAGTCAAGAATGATTACTACATGAGTGACAAACAGTGCAATAGTTTATTAAAAGAGTTTGGCTGATGAATTGACATTGGATTCAGCATCACTGAGGTCGTTAGTGACCTGGAAGAGAGCAACTTCATGTAGTGGTAAAATGATAGTCCTGGGTCTCTTATATTATAATTCCTAAGAAAATCATTAATAATATTACTTTTGATTTATTTTTTCTTTTTAATTGAAAATACTTGTCTATGTGCGGTCTGAATTAATTAGAAATTTGTCTTCTGTGATCAGTCAGATGCTCTAAATGTGAATTAATTAGAAAAGAGTGAACTGATACATGAAAAAAAGAAAAAAAATTAATATGCATGACAACATCTAGTGATGAAACGCATAGTAAACCTTGCCAAGTCAACCACATTAAAAATGCTTCATGTTTAGAATTCATCCACATTCTCTCAACTCTAACCTGACTACAAGGAGATTTTGTTGTGAAGAAAAATGAATGTACCATAGTTTAATAGCACTATGATAAATTTGAGCTAAGTAAGTTCACTGTTGTTATAGAGGGCAATAGTAACATTGCATATTCACCAATAACTTCCTCCATCCTTTATGTCTTTTCCTTTAATATGTTGCTGACTTAGAGAGGACAATCAGAGAGAGTTTTCTGTCAATGGAAGCAAAAAGTCATTAGGCTGCACAGTCACACGATCATAAAAACACATGATAACAAAAGTTTATATTATGTTCTACAGGTTATAAAATACTCATTTTGCATAGTAATAGATGAGCTATGTCCAGCCAGAGAAAAGATTTCTTTCATACTTTAAAATGACTGAAAATGCATTCATCTGTTGATGGACACTTAGGTTGATTCCGAATCTTGGCTATTGTGAATAATGCTGTGATAAATATGGGAATGCAGATACCTTTTTGGTGTACTGATTTCCACTCCTTTGGGTATATACCCAACACTGGAATTTCTGGGTCATAAGGCAGCTCTATTTTTAGTTTTCTGGGGAATCTCTGTACTGTTCTCCATAGCGATGGCACAAATTTACATTCCCATCAACAGTGTACAAGGGTTCCCCTCTCTCCACATCCTCCACATTTGTTATTCCCTATCTTCTTTATAAAGGCCATTTAACTGGGGTGAGAGGATATCTCACTGTAGTTGTAGTTTTGATTTACATTTCTCTGATCACTTATGGTCTTGAGCATTTTTTCACATATCTGTTGGTCATTTGTATGTCTTGTTTTGAGAAATGTCTATTCAAATTCTTTACTCAGGTTTTAATTGGATTAATTGTTTTTGTCCTATTGAGTTGCTGGAGTACCTTATATATTCTAGTTATTAATCTCTTGTCAGATGGGTATTTTGCAAATATTTTCTGTGTGTCGTGTCTCTTCCCTTTGTTGATTGTTTTCTTTGCAGTACAGAAACATTTTAGCTTGAGGTGATCTGATTTGTCCAATTTTGCTTTGGCTGCCTGTGCTTTGGTGGTGTTATTCAAGAAGTCCTTGCCCAGACCAATGTACTGAAGCATTTCCCCAAAGTTTTTTTTTAGTAGTTTCATAGTTTCAGGTCTTTAATTTAGGCTTTAAGGATTTAAGGCTTTAATCCATTTTATTTAATTTTTGTATGTGTTGATAGGTAAGGGTCTAGTTTCATTCTTTTGCATTTGGATATTCAGTTTTCCCAGCACCATTTATTGAAGAGACTGTCCTTTCCCCACTGTATGTTCTTGGCACTTTAGTCAAAAGATAAGTTCAGTATGGATGAATTTTGAAACATATAAATAAAATAGTATTTTTGAGTATTTTTTTGAGTGCAATGGAAATTTTAAACCCATTTCATCATTTAACTCATTTTTAACAATGATGTTTTAAAATAGATTCTTTGTAGTTTATTGAGCACCTGCAATGAATGACACACATGGTGTTTATTGGAGATTTAAAGTATCTATATAAATGCTCCTTACATTTTAGAGTATAGTAGTCTGTGAGCAAGATGGCTATTTTTTTTTTTTTATTTCACAATATTATGAGGGTAGAAATGCTTTGGTTACATAAATTGCCTTTGCACTGCCTGGGTCAGAGCAACAAGATGATTATTTTAAAATATAAATTATGATAACACTTAAATGTTGTTGCATAGAAAACAAAATCCAGTGAGAACACATGATAAAAAATGAATTCAATTCCATAAATATTTATCAAGTTTCATCCAAGTGCAGGGCATTGTTTTATACACTAGTATTTAAAAAATGAGTCTGACTGAATTTCTGTTTTCACTTAACTTGAATTGCTATATAGTAGTTAAATCTGTGGAATTTTCACAATAAACTTTTTTAAAAGTTTGTGTTGACTGTAACAGTAATATTCATAATATAAAATTTTAAAAAACCACATTATTAAATGTAAATCACCCAAATCAAATAGATAACCATCATTAATATTTACATTAGCTTTCCTTTTTGGAATAGAAACATTTTAACTTAATATAAACACATAAATAGAATTTTGAATCTTGAGATATTTAAATTTAATATCATACCGTAATTTCTCTAGGTCATTGCCATTTCTTTAAAACTCCATTTTTTTTTTTTTTTGGCTGTCTAATGGTCACAATTGTCAATGGCATTGAGTCTTTGATTTGACTATAAGCTTGATCATGTTTGGTGTGCAGGAATGCTACTCATTTGTGTAGATTGATTTTGTAACCTGAGACTTTGTTGAATTTATTTATCAATTCCAGGAGTCTCTTGGTGGAGTCATTGGGGTTTTCTAGATATAAGATCATATCATCATATCATCACCAAAAAGTCTGACCTCCTCTTTCCCAGTTTGAATACCCTTTATTTCTTTCTCTTGTCTGTTTGCTTGGGTTAGGACTTCCAGCACTATATTGAAGAGAAGTGGTAACAATGACGCACTTGTCTTGTTCAAGTTCTCTGCGGAATGGTTTCAACTTTCCTCATTCAGTATAATGTTGGCTGTGGGCTTGTCATTTATGGCTTTTATTATTTTGAGATATGTTCCTTCTATGCCTAGTTTGTTGAGTGGTTTTTTTTTTTTTTTGAAAATACACTAGGTTTGTTGAATGCATTTTCTGCATCAATTGGATAATTATATGGTCTTTGTTTTTGGACTGTAGTTTTCTCTTTTTGTTTTGTTCATTCCTGGCTTTGTTATCAAGGTGATATTGGCTTCATAGAATGTGTTGGAGAGGATTTCTTCCTTCTCAATGTTATGGAATAATTTCTGCAGTATGGGTACCAGCTCTTCATTATAGGTCTAGTAGAATTATACTTGTGCATCAGTGTGGTCCAAGGCTTTTTTGGTTAGAAGTTTTTTTTTTTTTATTATTACAGTTTCAATCACACTGCATGTTATTGGTCTGTTCAGGAATTTTATTTCTTAATGATTGGGTCTTAGGAGGTTGTGGGTTTTCAGGAATTTTCTCTCTCAACATCATTCTGCATGCAACATTACTTTTATTGAATTTGGCTGCCCTTCCTTGAATATTGCTAGTTGGATTACAGGTGTCTTCTAATTCTGTAGAAGATAGAGTTCTCATTTCGGTTTTATCTTCTTTGCTATTCTAGGGATATTTTGGGAGAAGTGGAAAGTATTATATTTGCTGGTGCCTTGTTCTCTTCCTCTTATTTATTTATTTCAGATTAGTGTTTTTCAGGTCAGGGATATCTGCTGAAGGCTGATTGCACTGCTGGAGAGTCATTAATTAATTGATTTCTCTCCCTTGGGCAAAAAAACCTTTTGGTAAGGATAAATTGTAGGCACTGGAGGGACCTCTCCACCCCTCATGTATAAGAAGTAATTAAAACTCTATAATGAAAACTTATACTCAACAGCAGTTCAATATAATGATTGCAGTTCAAACATTATCCTAATCTCTGGGGAATTATGCTTTTTATAAAGAATGAACTACTGAGTTAATTAAGAATACAAGTGGAATTTTGGAGTTAGAGTTATTGCTTTAAGTAATTTAGAGAGGATAAAAGAAATAACAAAACCATTTATTGAGCACTTACTATGTGCAAGGTACTATTTTATGTCCTAGACAAAGATGAATTTCTTTTATTTTAACTTATGAGATAAAGCTATAATTATCCTCAAATTAAAGATGATAAAGCTAAGATTTAGTGAGATTGTGTAACTTCCCTAAAGGAACATGCTTTATAAATGACAAAACAAAACTTAACAGTTGAACACTGCTAAAAATTGTCTGCGGCAAGGCAAACAACATTTTCAATTGTGTTTATTCATTCAATCTTTTATCCATTTATTTATCCAACAAATATATGAATGTACACATAGTGCTAGGCAACATGTTAGGTCTTAAGGGCACAGCAGGAAACAAAATAAAAGCAGTTCTTACTAAATTTGCAGTTGAGTTGAGAAGATAGACATTAAACAATAGCTCACATACTTGAAAAGTAACAATGGTGATGACATTTGTAAAAGAAATGTCTTTTATATGCAGAAGCATATAATATAGAATCCAAGGTATTCTGTGACAGGTCATATTAATGGGGGGAATTCAACTTTGGAATGGAATGTACAGGATAAATATGGATTAGGTAAATAAGGGAGTTGAAGATATAATTCCAGTATAAGAAACAGCAGAGAATGTACAAAATTCCTAATGTATGAGCACATCATATTTGAGTAACCAAGAGAAAGTCTATCTGTCTAGAACACAGAACAAGTAAAAGGAAGTGGCAACTGACATGGCCAGAGACGATATAAGACTCAGATTGTAGTATTTTGTATCCCACATTAAGCATATTGGATTTTGTCATAAGAGCATGTGGGCTATTAAAATATTTTTTAAATTTTAAAATCTTTAATTGACAAATAAAAATTGAATATATTCAAAGTAAAAGTTATAAGAAGTAGGATTAAATCTATGATTAACCTTGCTGCAATGTAAAGAACTTTTTAAGGATAGGAACTGTCTGAAGAATGTTTCAGTATTTCAGATGAGAGATGATAACAACTTGGATGAAGATAACTAAATTGAATAGAAACATATTTAGGATCCCAAGTTGGAAAAACCTAGTAATTGATAAGCTGTCATAGGACAAAGGAATGGGTTATTGATGATAACTATCAAGTTTTTGGCTGGAGATTCCTAAAGAAAGATAGTGTCATTCACTAATCTAGAGAGCACTAGAAGGATGACCACATTTCCTGCAAAAAATCAAGGGTAGATTTTTGGACAGAGTGAGTATAAGGTTTCTTTGAGACATCCAAAGTGTGATTCAAGTCGGCAGTTTCATATGCAAGTCGTTAACTCAAAGAATAGGTTTTCACTAGAGACACCCATGTTGATGATCTTTAACACCATATTTGTGGATAAAATATCAAGAAGGGAATTTTAAAAAGATAGTAAAAGAATATCAAACACATTTTTAAAGACATTCCAATATTTAAGAAACTGGGAAGAGGAGAATAAGCCTGCAAGCAAAGAGAACAAAATGACAAGAGAGTTAAGAGAAGAACCCAAAATGAGTGGTGATACAGAAGGAGAGAATGTTCAACAGTCTCTGACTTTGGGCATTAAAACTTCTGCTGTCTTGCATGGAAAGCCCTTGTTCCATTTAGCCACATGCCCATTCCATCACCTTTTTCATCACATTCACGGTGAAACCTTTTCTTAACACTGTCTTTCAATCTGGATTTCACAATACAAACTGTCACAGGCAACTAGTTATTTCTCTGCTTTGCTTTTTTTCATCTTTTATCAATATATTACTTCTTTAGTTTTTTCATTGTCTCTTTTCCTGCATGAGTTATGGTATTTGTAACTTTTGCTCACTGTAGTAGCCCCTATTCCTAGTTTAAGGCCTGGCACATACTATGCCCTTCAGGAATTAGTAAGTACTGATGAGTAAGTGAATGAATGAATGGACAGGAGCGAACACCATTGAGAGGGCAAGCATGTAAACAAAAGTCTGACACATGTTAACTGGACTCGGGTGGTGGCAGCAGGAGCCAGACTGCCGCGAGTTGGAGTTTGAGTGGTGGGTACGCGAACAAGAATAGTGAATACAGACAACTCTTTTATATTAATACAAGCATTTCTATAGAGAGGAAGAAAAATAAACATGACAGTAACTGGATAGGATGGGAACATTGGAGAGGGGAAGAACTTTTCTGGTCTTTCCTTTATAAATCTTTTTTATTTTCGAAAATGCACACAGGGTTGAATGTGTTTAAAAGGCCATTGGGCAGATGCAGTTGAGAGGGTGCAGTTGAATGGAAGGAAGGCAGCTGCATATAGAGAAGACAGTTGAAGACAGATGATAAGAGATCATTAATAGAGTTGGGATTTGGAGAAGGCTGATGGGATCGGAAGAGCTCACGAAGGGATGTCCTTCTGAGAAGATTGCTTCTGTCCCTTCTACTGCAGAGGGAGAGGAGGAAGCAAGGATGTGGAAGACTTAGACAGCAAGTTGATATGTTTGGTAGCAGAAGTTAGGTACGTTCTCTGTGAGGTAGTAAACTAAGAGTAGTCTGGGTTAGGGGAGGCAGTGGAAGTCTTTAAAGTGGAAAATTTGAAAAGCCTATTAAAATAGTAGCTTCAGAGTATGGTAGAGAGTTGAACAGAGAAATAAGTTTTTGTCTGGACAATGTGTAATGTGCATAAGCAACTTATACTAAATAAAAGTAGAAATAATTGGGCTTTAGAGAACACTTTTTAATCGATAAAATAAAGCTAATGGTTGGTAAATCTGATGATTTAATGAAATGGTAAATCTTGGTTTACTTTGATGGTAAACCAAGCTAATGATTGGTAAATATTGAAAAAATGAGACAACTGATAACTTGGATCTCTAATAAAAATAATATTTTCCAAATAAATTTGGTTATTTAAAATAAGTCCCTCATGTCAAATTTCAATAAAATTTGATTTTTTTTCTAAACATTTATTCTTTTTCCCAAGAGCATTTTCAGATTACTGAGCATGAAGGCACATACACTTGTGATATTAAGTTTAAAATATTAAATTTTTTCCAATATTTCTCAGCATACATATGCTCATACATATATAAAGCCATAAAGGCAAATGAAATGTTAGTGTTTGATTTTAGTTTTTGTTGCATTTTAACAAAATAAAACTAAATAACACTATTTGATATGTTTTCCTAATTGTTTTGAGTGCCCAATTTAAATAAGCTGCTCTATCTCTAGCATTCCCACTGACGTAACTTTCTCTAGAATTTGATCTGTCATTCTTCCAATTAGCGAAGCCCTGCGGCCCGTACTATAGAATGGCTTTGTAATATATCTTGAGCTTTAACAAGGAACTTTTGATGTATTTCAATTATGATGTACAAAGTAACATCTTCTTAATTAAAGAAGAAATTTCATTTTGAGGCTGTTTAAAATGCTATTAAAGTTTATGGTTGAAAGCCTGTTAAGATGAATCTGCCCTCTATGTTTAGAAAAAAGGATATGGAGCAGTTGGTCTGGAGGAGTGAGAAAAACAGTCAAGAAAGGATGCTGAGCACTACTGATACTGGAAAGTAAAATTTAGTTAGAAGGCGATGATTTCTACAAGACCAGATTACATATCAGTAGATATTTAAGCATGACTCTGTCAGCAGTAATTTTTTGATCATAAAAATCTGGAAAGGACAAAAATTCCATTTGAAACTGAGGGAATTAAATGATGAAAATTAGATGTGATGAATGCTCCCTGATGTGGTGATTCTGGGAGTATGAAAAAGAGAAATCTCATTTTATGTGTGTCTTTTAAAAAAAACCTTAAAGAAATAAAAATAGGAGTGCTAGAAGAAAAAAAAAAAGAAACAAAAATAAATTGGCATATGGTTTCCTTGAGAGACATATACAAGTAAACACATATATAAAATCTCCAAACAAAAGTTGAGCCATAAAATACATATGCAGATCCAGCTTAGATGGAATAAAAGTAATTTCTTCTCTTTTCTACAAATTAATTCTACATATTTTAAATAAAACTTTAGATGAGTGGCCGGACAGTGTGTATTTTTAGGCTTGAAGAATCTCTAATGCAGACAAGATAGAACAGCTGACGATGCTCCTGGTTTGATGACAAGATAGATTTAAAAAGTGGTTGGCCTGCTAGTGAAAGTGAGCAAGAAAGAGAAACACTTGAGCTATACAGGGAAAACACTATTTATAAAACACTAAAAATATGTGTTCTTTGTAGTTTTTTTTACATATATCACACACAGAGGAATGCTCTTTACTAAATATAAACACAGATTTATAGCATTCAGCCATACAGTGTTACAAACACATTAATATATAATGATGTCAATTTTTCCCATTATTGTCTAATGATTTACTGATCAGCATATTGCTAATATATTCTAACCAGCTTAAGGAGTTAATATGTTTAATGTCATTTAGCCTCTGAAGAGTAACCGCTTATCATTAAAATTTATACCAGTTTTTTAAAAAATACCTGATTGATCTAACTCGATCTTTCATGACAGCCCAAGAATATGGAGAATGCATATAGTCTTCTGAAAATTATATAACTTGTATGTAAATGTGGTTGTAGTTTTTGTCTTTATATGTACTTTTTCCTTTAATGTATACTTGCCTAAATTCTCTCAAAATTGGAAAAATATTATAAAATTCCACTAAGGATTTTTTTTTATCTTATGCCTTGAGAGTAATGATAGAAAACTCAGTAACAGAAAATAGAATATGTCTGATGTGCATGTACTCAGATATAAATATTAATATAAGGTTGTCTTAGTAGGCAAATTCATCATTAAACTGTAAAATTTTGTACAAAATAATGATGCTATTCAAAATTTATTGTATTTTTAGCAGATTTAAAAGATTTTTGTTAACCAAAAAAAAAAAAAAATTTCCTGTTGCTGCATGAAAATTTTCACTTATTTAGAATTAGTCTTATAATTTTTTCTTTTCTAATTATAAATTATCTTTTATATTCTATTTTTCTTATATATCCTCCAAATGATACCACAATAACTACATGCATTATGGGAAAAAAATCCTTCTTTTGCTGACTAAAACTGATTTATTGCTATTGTGATAGGCACCTTGTAAATTCCAATTGGAGAATGGGTGCATGTGGATATGCTGCATTACTGGGTGTATCCAAGGTGATAAATCAGGATCTACTGCAATGGACATTTTTTTATTATTTCAGAATATTCAATTCTTCAGAAATAAAGCAAATGGGATGGTTGGAACTCATAAAATGTGCTAAGTATAAATACACTGTTAATGTATAGGGTTTGGGCATGTTAAACATTGATAGAAAGGGATGGAAGGAAGAAAATATATTTCATATTCATGAAGTAATAAGTATATATACAATATAACATATATAGGAGACATTTGAGGTATTTAATACTCACAAAGCCTTAATTTGACTATCCATTGATGATACCTAATCTAACTCCATGTATCCTCTACCCCAAAATACAAATAAAACTCATGGCTGTTCAGCAAGCTACCACCATAGATCAGACATGCTTTTCCCTGTGTCTCTCTGATAGAGCAAGTGCGCATCATTGGACCAGAGAACTTTCTGTCTGTGCACTCTTTTGCTCAGTCATAACTCTGGACCTTGTGACCACATCATTAGTTGGAAAGGCTGATGTGGTCAAAAGGTGGGACAAAGGAATGAAAATTGTGGATCCAGGATTCAGGTAGTGTTGTTCGTTCATCAACTTGTACTTTACCCTAAGTGTGTTAACGTACCCAAACTTTACCCTTGTTTCTTAAACTAATTTAATATTCTACGTGACTGAAGTACTTTAATTTGGTCTGTGAGCCTTTCTGTTCCATAACAGTAGTGTTCAACAGTAATTTTTGTAGTAGTTCACCTGGAGGCTACCATTAAATTAAGTTAATTTTGTACATAAAAGCTACCTACACAAATGAAGTAGAGTCCATATTTCTATAGAACTTACAGTCATCCTTGTACACAATTGAAGTTTTTAATTCACTCTCCCTCAAAACTTTCCTAGTCATCAAAAATGATATTTTGATATCTTTTATGCAGATAGTGGTATTTTTCTAGAACTTAACATAACTATAATTTTATCAAAAAAACTTCTGAGTATCCCAACATTGAGCAAGAATACTTTTTCTTTAAAAAAAAAAAAAGACTCCTGGAAGTATGCCTCTCTTCTTTGCTAGAATGTAATGTTTAAAAATGTTTCTAGCTTTGACTGGGAGGGAAATCTGTGAATATTAGAAAATGTGAAAAATAATTAATTTTTTTCTGGCAGACTGAAGGCCCAATAAGATCAACAATTGTTATGAGATATTTAAGGGCAGGAAGGGTGTCTTTAATTTTCAGGTGTATTTTTCTTTACTTCTAGGACTCCTTGATGATGCAATGACAAGAAGAGTTTTTTTCAAGTCATCAGTATGCCCCATCACATATGAGCTGTGACCTTGGGGAAATTATTTAATATGCTAACAATTCCTAGTGGAAAGAATTGCTGTAAGTAGTGAATAGTATATTGTATGTCAGAGATATTTATAAATTATAAGCTAATATGTAATTACTATTATAATATATTCTTTATCAGGCTGACTTATGATATTGGAAAGGGTGTTATTTTGTTGGGATCAATGGGAAAGAACAATTGCTTTTCTCCTTGTGGTTGTGCAGGATATTTCTTCATAGCTGATTAAAACATTATGCCATCTATTGGCAAAGTGCAAAAATAGGTATAAATGACTGAATTCCCCATCATACTGCTGTCAAAATGTGTCTAGAATGTTTGAAGGGATAATTAGCAATGAAATATTCTCTACTTTTCTGTCACAACACACAGAAGCACATGCTTTTAAACATTCTTCACACTAAAAAAATGCTAGAATGGAAATTTCATGGAAACAGTATTAAACTTGATATGCTTCAGGCTCATTCCATGTCTATACTGTTGAAATCCACCAGTATTTTCTCTTTTCTTCACTACTTTCCTCTTCTTCCAACTCCTTCTTTCCTTATCTTTCCATTTCTTTGGCATAAAAATTTGACATGGCCTTGGCTGTCAGCTGCTTTAAACTCTATTGCAATTATCGTCATTATGAAAAATTACTTGCCCCCCAAGAATTATGTAACATGCTAATAGGAAGAGATACAAAAATATTCTTTATTGGTATTAGTGTAACTATGCTCCAGGCAAATCTCTGGTTGAACATTTTTGAAAACAGTTACATCTTCACCTTTGAGTTTGATTTTCTTTTCCAAAAACTCAACAAAAAATGCAGTAAAAAGCATTCTCGTATCTAATATTTTAGTAAGTAAAATTCAAGTACTTTTTGAAGAATGACAATCTTTTCCTTTTAGAAACAGATTAAGATTCAACGGCCGGGCATGGTGACTCACGCCTGTAATCCTAGCACTTGGGAGGCTGAGGCCGGCGGATTGCTTGAGCTCAGGAGTTCGAGACCAGCCTGAGCAAGAGCGAGACCCCATTTCTACTAAAAATATAAAAAAATTATCTGGCCAACTAAAAATATATATAGAAAAAATTAGCCAGGCATGGTGGTGCATGCCTGTAGTCCCAGCTACTCCGGAGGCTGAGGCAGGAGGATTGCTTGAGTCCAGGAGTTTGAGGTTGCTGTGAGCTAGGCTGATGCCACGGCACTCACGCTAGCCCAGGCAACAAAGCGAGACTCTGTCTCAAAAAAAAAAAAAAAGATTCAAGTTTCCCAAAAATTCCCCTTGGACACCAAAATGATTAACTGATCTCATAGGGCATAGGAAGGACGCCTGAAAATTAGTATTGGTGAACACCAGCTTTATAATGTCAAACTTTAAAATAATTTGTTAAAATCACATTATTTAAATATTTTGATTTTGTTATCCTAAAAATTCATACCTCTAAGATATCACTGACTAGCAAATGAGGCATTGAAGAAACAGAAATTCCAGCACCTTCTCATCTCACATGAAAAATGATTGGGATATTTGGTTTCATCCTCATCATGTAAAAAGCTTGAAAGTCACCATTCCTGTGCATGCAGAAAGCAAAAGCTGAACAAAATGAAAACCAGCAACTTTTCTTGGACCTGTCATAGAACTGAAGTCATAGGGAAAACCACCATCTTTAAATCTGGAAAGACAGGGAATCCAGAGAGTCACAGCTGCAATATATTTATCTGTAGCAGGAGCTTCTTGAGCCATAAACTCAGAGGAACACTTAAATGGTAATTGTGAAAAATTTCTCGAGGCTAAGTGTGGACTAGCTTGAGACTGAAGAACTTCTAGGGATTGAAGTCTTGGTGGGATCCCAACACTTTCATAGGTTTTACCTCCAGGAACCAGATCTTACCAACTAGGTTCTCGGGGTTAAAATCCAGGAAAGATCCCTGGTGGCTCTGGAGGGGAAGATAATAATTGTGAAATACCTTCATAGCTTTCTCTATAATTAAGGCCTCCTCTCCAGGGGAAATGACTTTTCTAGAGCCTTATCCCACCTAGGGAAAGAACATTTATTTGGCTCTAGCCCTAAGCCAAATTTAATCGTAAGATCATAAAATTCTTCTTTTCCCCATACTTTACCAACATATCAACAGGGTAGTGGT
Source organism: Varecia variegata (assembly GCA_028533085.1). Taxonomy (NCBI): domain Eukaryota; kingdom Metazoa; phylum Chordata; class Mammalia; order Primates; family Lemuridae; genus Varecia; species Varecia variegata. The sequence goes on from CM052437.1 coordinate 130,070,715, forward strand.
GTAATACCCACAGAAAAAGTACTTAGAGAAGCCCAAAGTCAGGAGCGGAGATTAGAAAAAGGACAGTAGAAGAATTTAAAGCCTATGGGACATGTAGCTGCATCAAACATTAAACACAAAAGTAACTTTGGAAATGAGTGGCATATATAAGCCTAAAGACAAAAGAAACCGTGTATAAGCAGTATACTCTAGTTCATAAAGTTATTTCTTATGGAGGTATAGGTTCACAGTTGTTATATTACTATACATGTATACTGAAATCGAACAATTAAATAAATGGATGTTATGAGCCAAGTTTTTCACTATTGGAGTGGGAGGTTACAGATCATCAAGAGTAGGAGGTTAGAATAATCAATCAGTCTGGTTATGGAGTAATGTTGAAAATGTAAGACTAAACTCAAGTTTAGTTTAACATAGATACCGATGGTTGCATATGGAAATATTTGTAAATATGTGTATATATACAGTTAACTACTGTATACATACATATATTCCCTTCCTTTGTCAGCTGAAAGGGCCTAAAACAATAGCTCTCCAGCGGTAATGAACACATCTGGAGCCCAGTTCTTGGTTTATGATCCCATTTTCCAATGAAAGTAATGAGGGACCTCTGCAGAAATGGCTGATTCTAAGACTGGCAAAAAATATACAAGATGATGATGGAGCATTTTATTGCACCAGAAAGTAAAGAAGTGTTCAAAAATAGCTCCAGGCTGGGTTCAGGGACTCACACACACAATCCCAGCATTTTGGGAGGCTGAAGCTGGAGGATTGCTTGAGGCCAGGAGTTGTAGACCAGCCTGGGCAACATAGTGAGATCTCCAGGAATTTGAGGCTGCAGTGAGCTGTGATCACATCACTGTACTTGAGGCTGAGTGGCAGAGACCTTGTCTCTTAAAAAAAATTAAATTAAAAACAAAAAATAGCTCCACCACCACCACCAACACCATTATAGGCATATAGTAAAGGGACATTTGGACAATATAATAAAGTTATATTGGATTATAATCAAAAGTATAAAATAAGATATAGTTCAATATTTATATAAATGAATGATTACATGAACAAACATATGGGAGAAGAATAGACATATCTTTCAATTAGAAGAGTCTCAAATAGTTTATGTAGATAATCCTCCTTTGGGCCACATATAGTGACTTCCTTCCAAAGAATATGCTATTAAAAGGGAGAAAAGATTAACATTCCTGTGGACATTAACATCAGTAATGATATGTAATGTAAAATATCGATAGCATATTCCTTTGATATGATGTCATGAAAATGGTACTTTACCTTTGTGGTCTCTGAAACACAGCCCAAATGTAATCATGAGAAAAACATCAGACATTTCTTATTTAGGGACATTCTAAGATGTATCCTTTATTACTACTCCTAAAAGCTGCCAAGCTCATAAAAAGCAAGGAAATTGTAAGAAACAGCAAGAGGAGCCTAGGAAGACATTATGGCTGAATATAATATGGTATTCTTGGTAAGATCCTGAAACAGAATGAAGTCATTAGGTAAACTCCAGGGATATTGAAATAAAATATTGACTTTAGTTAAAAATAGTGTATCAATATTTGTTCAGCAATTGTAACAAAATACATCATACTAACACAAGATGTTGAGAATGGAAACTGAGGGTGGAGTATATGTGAATTTCCTGTATTATCTTTACAATTTTCCTGTAAATATACAATCATGCTAAAATTAAACGTTTATTTAAAAGGAAAAAAATGAGCACTTATAAAATGATTGGGAGACTTGGAGGGGAGGAGAGTTAGTGATGGAAAAAGCCTAATTAATTCCTGACAGATATATTATATCTATGCTTTAATTTACATGAGTAAATAAATTTTATATCCTAAGCTTGCTCTCTTTCTGTCTCTCTCTCTCTCTCTCTCTCTCTCTCTATATATATATATATATATACACACACACAAACATATCACATATTATCCTCTGATATAGGGCATAAATATGATCACAAAGAACTAATCTCAATGGAATCAAACTATAGGTGATATATTTAAAATCGCATGACTCTTAGGAAGTATAGTAAAATTGTTAGATCCCTTTACAGAGGTCATCAAACTTTTTCAATAGGAGAGAGTATTGGGTATAGATTATTCTGAGTTTAAATCCTGGATTCAATATTACTAGTAATGGGAACTTTGATAAATCTTGTAATTTTTATGAGTCACAAATTCATCTATAGTGAAATGATGCCAACTTTGTCTGTATTTGAGTGGTATTATGAGGACTAGAGATAGTGTATATAATGACCCAGTACAATGCTTGTTATATTAGATGTTTAATAAATGGGAAATTTTAAACATTAACATTTCACACATCCCCATCCAACTGATCTCTATAACATTTCCAGTTTTCCATGAGGCTTATAATCTTTTAACACTTTATTTTTAATTTATTTTTACAGTAATGAGCAAGAGGGACAGTATCCCTTTTTTCATATGTTTTACCTTCATAACTGATAAAAGACAATAAAAATGAATAAATTAATAAACAAGAAAATAGATTTGAATGTGCTATAGAGAATGCTGTATAGGAGGTGGCTAGGTAGCTATTATGGGTTGAGTGTTTAAACAGGTCTCTCTGAGATGTAAATAACAACTAGGAACCGGGAGTGCAAAAGAGGGAAGTACTGGTCCACAGAGCTCATGTAGGAAATGAGATTGGTGTGGCCAAGGAAAGAAGGTAGACCTCTATGTGTGAGTGGGTAAAGGGGAGAGGTATTGTTGGAGAGGTAGCCTGGGCTTTTTAGATGCTTGAGGTTTTTGTTCATTGTTTGTTTGCTTGTTTATGTTGTTTTGCTTTTAATGGAATGAAATGCTTTTTGAGAATTTACACAGGAAATTTTGTGATCAGATTTATATTCCTAAAATGATTAATTGTGCTGTACAGATAAGAATGGAAAGAATGAAAGCAAAAACTTTAAATTTTCACCATATTAATATGTAAGTTCACTGAGGATCTTTGAAAACTTATGTTATTAAGGAAGAGAATCAGAGATTCAGTAGCATATGGATTATAGTAATTTGTATACAACCTATTATGAATATGAAATGAATGCCATATGTAATTATTTGTAGATAGTAATATGTGTATTCTTTTTGAAACTGAATATGAGGAACTTGTTCAATCTGGAAAAAACTATTCTGAAATTTTACTTGCTGCTAATATATAAATGCTCAATTATAAGTCTAAGTTATTCAGATGACATTTCTTGCACTTCTATGAAAACTTAGAATGCATCATTTTGATGATAATGATGACAACTATTATTAATATGATTAAGCTTGAAAATGCTATGAATTTCTTTTTTTCAAAGCACCCAAATGTTCCCTTTTTTCAGGTTTAAGAGAATTTATAACTGTCTGAATACTGCTGTCACCTCATTTCCTTCTAATATTTTTACTAATGTCATGAAAAAGCTTAATTAGCGGGCATGATGTAGAACTTCAAATTATAACTGAAGTGAAAATTCTATGAATTCTAGGCAGAGTTGGTTAGTACTTTGCAAAATACCACATTTTATTAATCCACTCATGAATTGATGGGCACTTGGGTTGATTCCACATCTTTGCAATTGTGAATTGTGCTGCTATAAACATTCAAGTACAGATGTTTTCTTTCTAGAATGTCTTTTTTTCCTTTGGGTAGATGTCCAGCAGTGGAATTGCTGTATCAAATGGTAGTTCTACTCTTAGTTCTTTGAAGTATCTCCATACTGCTTTCCATAGAGGTTGTACTAGTTTGCAGTCCCACCAGCAGTGTGAGTGTTCCCATCTCTTCACAACCATGCCGACATTTGTTGTTTTGGGACTTTTTGATAAGAGTCATTCTCACTGAAATTAAATGATATCTCATTGTGGTTTTGCTTTGCATTTCCCTGATGATTAGAGATGTTGAGCATTTTTTCATATGTTTTTTGGCCATTAGTCTATCTACTTTTCAAAAGTTTCTTTTCACGTCCTTTGCCCACTTTTTAATGGGGTTGTTTGATTTTTTTCTTGCTGATTTCCCTGAGTTCTGTATAGATTGTAGTTATCAGCCCTTTACCAGATGTATAGCATGCAGATATTTTCTCCTATTCTGTAGGTTGTCTATTCACTGTAATGATAGTTTTCTTGGTTGTGCATAAGCTTTTTAATTTGATCAGGTCCCATTTATTGACACTTTGTATGGCATCAGAGAAGACCCCACATAGCCAAAGCAACCTTAATCAAAAAGAACAAATTGGGAGGCATAAATTTACTAGGCTTCAAACTATACTACAGGGCTATAGTAACTAAAACAGCATGGTACTGGCACAAGAACAGTGACATAAACCAATGGAACAGAACGGAGAATCCACATATAAAACCACCCTCATATAGCCAACTGATCTTTGACAAAGCAGACAAAAACATACACTGGGGAAAAGAATCTCTATTCAATAAATGGTGCTTAGAAAATAGGATAGTCACATGTAGGAGACTGAAACAGGATCCACACCTCTGACCTGTCACAAGAATTAACTCAGGATGGATAACAGATTTAAACCTAAGGCATGAAATCTTAAGAATTCTAGAAGAAACTGTTGGAAAAACTCTTACAGACCTTGGCCTAGGGAAAGAATTTATGAAGAAGACCCAAAAAGCAATCACAGCAACAACAAAAATAAATAAATGAGACCTAATCAAATTACTTATTTAATTTTTAATAGAAATGCCTGAGTTGTACCCAAGATAAATCAGGTCAGAATTTCTGTGTTCAAGTGTGGGCATTAATATTTTATAAAAGGTTTCATTTGATTCTAATGTTTAGACAATCTTGAAACCATAGCTCTGGAGCATATAAGCCATGAATTAATCATCTTTATGATGTTGCTTAGAGCTAAAATAATATGGGCAGCAGGACTTATGGATACGGTTCTGTCAATGTGCTGAGAATTGTAAAACAATTGGCTAATTTTAATCTTGGCTTAATTTTGAGCAGAGACTGACAGAATGGCAATTGTACTAAATTATACTGACTTGCATGGCAGCTTTGTGATAATGGGGCCATTGATGAGGCAGACCATTAAATTCATTTTCACTCAAGACTGAAGCAAGGATTTGAATGGAAGTTTCCAGAGGTGAAAAATGAATGTGTGAGCCCATTTGTATTCATACATTGAATGAATTAATTCATTTTCTTTATAAATGGTTTTGAGATAACATGCACTCAAATGACTATAAATAGAAATTATTTTTTTAAGAGTAAGAAAATTCATTTTGAGATCATTCTGCAGGCAAATGGTGAGTTATTTTAGAAGAAACTAATTCTAATATAATAACTACTAGTAATAATAACTTAGTGAGTATTTACTATTTGCCACATGTTATATGCATAATATTATTCTCCTCATTTTAAATGAGGAGTAAATTGAGATTCAGATAAATTAAATAACTTTTCCAAGATTGTACAGCTAGTATGTTGCAGAGGTAATATTTAACACATTTGTCTGACTCCAAAGTCCATATATGTTTCTGTCTAGCTCATAACCTCTAGAGGTATTTGAAATGGTAACTAGTCAGAACATTAATTTATACTCAGAACACTCATAGGAAACAAATTATAGCACACAGAAAATATTTTAAAAATCACTATGAAGTATTTTTTTTCAAAGTAATACATATGCATGTGTGCACTACTAACTTTTTTCAATGGTGCTTTTGTTGTAGAAATTATCACTATAGTTATATAGGTATAGATACACATTTTAGTCCAGAAATAAATTGAAATCTGCTTTTTGATTAGTTGCTCTAAAAAATATGTACCTAGTTCCTCATTCTGTCAATGTTGCTAACTTCTAGTCTCATGTTTGATACTGATACTTTGCTTTAAAAAGTTGGTTTATCCATATAGACAGAAAGGAACTTGGGCATGGGCTACCACCCAGATATGCCAGAAATATATATATAGTCCACATATATATATTTTATACATAACATACACAACTAAACCACATATGTTAACAATAAAATATTTCAAAGAAAATAATACATAGTTTTATTTTAACCATTATATGTATACAATTTTTTTCTTTTAAATATTTTATATATAGGTTTAAAAAACATTATATGTATATTTATACATACATAGATAAAACATTTAAAACTGCACATATACACATATATTTTTCTTTGAAATATTTCATTAAAAATTTCAATCATATACAAAATTAACATTAATAATATAATAAATCTCCATGTACACCACACATAACTACATAATTGGTCTACCTTTAACCAATTTTGTTTCATCCATAACCTTCTGTACTCCTAATGACTTGCTTTTTCTATAACTGTACTCCTCAGAATATTTTAAAGAAAATGTCATCATCTGTACTTATATCTAAAATTTAAGTATTTAATATTTCATTATCACACCTAACCAATTTAATAATAATTTTTAATATCATTAATACCTACTTAATCTTCAAATATCCTCAATTATATTATAACCTTCCTTCCTCCCCTTACTTCCTTCTTTTCCTTCCCTCATTTTTCTCTCTCCGCCATCTCCCCTGTCTTCTCTTTCTTCTATCTCTCTTTCCCTCATTCTCTTTCTCTCTTGATTTGATTATACGGACCAGGATTTTTAAAAAACATCAAACTGAAACATTATAGATTACTATATCTTCTAAGTTCCTTTCAACACATATTTATCTCTCCATCACCTTCTTTACTTTATCTTTTGTTGCTATTATTAAATACTCTGGGATATTTTTGTGTATAGCTTCATATACTTTTAAGTTTCTTTTGATCCTTACATTTCCTATAAATTCTTAATAGATCTGAAGATTGATCAAATTTAAGAAAAACCTTTTTTTGTAAGACTACTTCATAAAGAGACATGTAATATCTATCTCTTTTTACAGGATATTAAAAACTTTTGACAATAATTGTCTAGATGTCATAATTATTAATAATTAGGGATTCCAAAATGATTTTTTTTCATTTCTTATCCATTTATTGTCTGGAATTCTTCTGTAATAAGAAACTTCTCATTTTCAACTCACTGGCAAGCCTAATATACAGTTCATAAAGGAAATATAAATTTGATATGCTAGTTTCCAAAATAATGAGAGAATTTTTAAAATAATTTTTTTATTTATACAAATTTTGGGGGTACAAGTATAATTTTGTTACATGCACAGATTGCATAATGGTCAAGTCAGGACTTTTAGAGCATCCATCGCCTGAATAATGTACATTGTATCCATTAAGTAATTTCTCATCATTTGCCCCCTGCCACCCCTCACCATCCGGAGTCTCCACGGTCTATCATTCCACTCTCTATGTCCATGTGTACACATTTCTTAGCACCCTGTTATGAGTGAGAACATGTGATATTTGACTTTCTGTACCTGGCTTGTTTCACTTAAGATAACGACCCCCAGTTCCATCCATGTTGCTGCAAGGACACATTTCTTAGCACCCTGTTATGAGTGAGAACATGTGATATTTGACTTTCTGTACCTGGCTTGTTTCACTTAAGATAATGACCCCCAGTTCCATCCATGTTGCTGCAAGGACATGATTTCATTCTTTTTAGTGGCTGAATTGTGTTCCATTGTGTATATATACCACATTTTCTTTATCCATTCATCCATTCATAAACACTTAGGTTGATTCCATGCCTTTGCTATTGTGAATAGTGCTGTCATGTACATATGAGTACAGGTGTGTTTTCAAAGTAATATATATGCATGCGTGCACTACTGACTTTTTACCCAGAAGGACATTTTTTTTCTTTTTCACAATATTATGATTCGATAGAATTAAATATATATGACTTTAATTTTGTAAAGCCTACAGTTGAAACCTATTTTGTTTGGCTCCTGATCTTGAATGCTTTTATTGTGATTATATTGGTCATGATAACTTTGCTTTCTTTCATGAAAAAAATCTCTGCAGTACCCTGGTACATTACTTTAAGGATGTCCGAGAAAGCAGAGATCTCAGATACATATAGTTTTAAAAGATAAAATAGATTATAATTTCATACTGATATCTCAAAATCAAATACAATACTATGAAGTTTAATCTAACATAACAGATCACAGATCTCTCCTTTCTAAGTTGAATATGTCAGTTGTAAAGATCAACTTAATTTTATTTATCCCATTCACACACAAGAGAGTCTCAGAATAAAATGAAGAAAAAACTACCAAAAACATTATTACCAAACATTTTTTAGAAATTAATATTAATTTTTTCTCTAGAGTACATATCTTTAGAGTTGTACAATCAAGTTACAGTATATTAGAGTCATTTGAACTAATCGGTCCTTGTGTAGTATTTTACCAGTTGGATACATCATCAGTTTATTTTATTTCCTTTTCAATTTTAGGGTATTAAATTTATTTTTTATTTATTTATTTACTTTTTTTAATTTCAAAGTATTATGGGGGTACATATGTTTCTAGTTACATGGATCACTTTTGTAATGTTTGAGTCGGGGTTAAAAGTGTGCTCGTCACCCAGATAGTGTGCATTGTACTGTTAGGTAGCTTTTCACCTATCCCCTTCTCCTCCCTCCACCATGCTTTATTTCTATTGAGTTTTACTTCACCTTATGCACATGTGTGCTCATATATTAGTTCCAATTTAATAGTGAGTACATATGGGGATTGTTTTTCCATTCTTGACACACTTCACTTAGGATGATGGTCTCCAGTTCCATCCAAATTGTTGCAAAGAGCATTAAGTCATCCTTCTTTGTGGCTGAGTAGTATTCCTTGGTATACATATATCACATTTTGTTAATCCACTCATGAATTGATGGGCATTTTTATTGATTCAACATCTTTGTGGTTGTGAATTGTGCTGCAATAAACATTTGAGTGTAAGTGTCTTTTTGATGAAATGACTTATTTTTCTTTGGGTAAATACCCAGTGGTGGGATTACTGGATCAAGTGGTAAGTCGACTTTAGTTCATTGAGGAATCTCAATACAGTTTTCTGTAGAGGTTGTATTAATTTACAGTATACCAACAGTGTATAAGTGTTCCTTTCTCTGTGCATCCATGCTAGCATCTATTGTTTTTGGACTTTTAATGAAAGCCATTCCTACTGGGATAAGGTGATATTTCATTGTGGTTTTGATGGGAAGCATTTCGGGGGCGCTAGGAGCCTGGTGCTTTGTCCACAAGAAGTTCCCCGTTCACTGGCAGCAACAGCTTTTGGGCTCATAGGGGTAGAAAGTCTCTACAGCAGCTTGGGAACCCACTGACTGTCAGAGAAGTGAGGGTGGGAGAAAGAAACCACTCCATCTACACTTCTCACTGGACTCCAAGCTTCTTAGGTTGGCCTTTGCTAATATTTTTCTTCCTCTTTCTTGTTCTGCTTCAGAACCCATAGAGTCTCTTGCAGGTTCTGGCACCCTTCCCTCAGAATTACACCTGATCTATGTTTGTTTGTTTCTTTTTCATGTAAAACTTTTCCTTTTTACTGTGATGCTTTGGCAGCTGGTGTCTCTGTTCAGCCCTCTTCAAGTCAGCCCAACCAGGTGTTAAATTTTAAATTATATAAAGTGCATGTTGCCAAACTTACATTTGTAAATCAAAGTATATTGTAACAAGTCCAGCTTCTATTTCTGTCCCTTCCATAAAATTTTATCTGCTCAACTGTATGTACATTTTAAAACAAGTTTCCTTTACCTGAAAATTATTTAGTATATAGGAATATTTGTTGCCTTTGTTCTAATGGTTATATTACAACCATAGCCCCACTCCTTTTCTTTCTTCACTTCTATGAACAATATTGAAAATTGCTAGTAACTATACCTTTTCCTATTCCCATTATCTCATTGTCTCCTCATCATATTTT
>CM052437.1:130081095-130115723 GCA_028533085.1 Varecia variegata
CATAGGATCCTTATCTGCTCATCAGATGCTATTTTTACATTATCGCTGAAACTTTTTCCTCCTGTACTTAAAGTGGCATTCACTTTATATTTCCATTCTGGGAAGATAGCGTATAATGAGCAATCTCAATTAAGCTGAACTTCAAGATGTCCAACTTTTCAATAAAATAATAAATTGGATTTCACTGCAACTGACTTTGACATGTGCCGTCATGCCCTATCAAACCAGAGGCATTTTACCACACTTGTAATCCACTTGCAGTTTGGCTGAAAAATTTACCAATACATTTTCAGGAAATTAAGAAATGTTTGAAATAAAGCAGTTACGTGACATTTCTTCTACTGAAACATATTCCACTGTCCCTGTAGCTTGATGAGACAATAACAAGCATGGATTTAAGAGGTTTTCGGGGAGTAATGTGGCTCTAATGTGAGGAGAGCAGAGGTTTTCAGGGAGTAATGTGGCTTTAATGTGAGTAAAGCCTGATAGTCTAGACTGAATTGAGAAAACAATTCTGGATTTCTAGAAGTCAAATAATTTTCACTTCCAAAATATTAGCAATAAACAGCTTGCTAACTTAGTCTCGGTTATAAAGTTCATTGACTAGAAATGGCTGTGTTTACTGATGAACTAATTGTAAGGGACTATTTCTTTGATATGAACTTATGCACATTAGTCAAATATTTTTCAGTTCTAGGATCCTGTTTTTTTCTTTTTCTTATTTTCCAGAATGTATGCGTCATTGTTATTGAGTTTTATGCAAACCAAATATGAAGATGTTGTCTATATGTAATGTGTAGAAATATGATGTTATATATCAGCTTGAAAGTATTCAGACAGCGAGTATGGTGGGGACCAGGGAGAGGTATGAGTAAAAACAAGGTTGTTAATTGAAACTCTATGCTAGGAAAAACTGTCTATGCAAACAGGCATTTACACCAGGCAAAATACCCCAATGAACTTGGTGGGGTGGAGTGTGGGACTTGGGAAAATTAGGGCAGTTAGTGTTAGTGTTGTACCTCAGAGTAAAGTCTTATAATTCTGTTAATTAGGGTACCCCAGCATAATATGTGTCTATCCACCTACTCATTCTAATGTAAAGCCATGCACCCACATATGTGCAGAACTCCATCAATGTCCCTATCCTGTCATTTTAAACTATGAATGGAAAGGCAAATCACTAGATATCTGAGAAATGGATAAAAAAACATTACTTTACCACACAGGAAAAACTTGCCCACAGAAAATTGAGGTAGTGTAGGAAAGAGTAGAGTTTTAAATATGCATGGGCCGGGCGCGGTAGCTCACGCCTGTAATCCTAGCACTCTGGGAGGCTGAGGCTGGAGGATCACTCGAGGTCAGGAGTTTGAGACCAGCCTGAGCAAGAGCAAGACCCCGTCTCTACTAAAAATAGAAAGAAATGATTTGGACAGCTAAAAAATATATATATAGAAAAAATTAGCCAGGCATGGTGCCGCATGCCTGTAGTCCCAGCTACTCAGGAGGCTGAGGCAGAAGGATCGCTTGAGCCCAGGAGTTTGAGGTTGCTGTGAGCTAGGCAGATGCCACGGCACTCTAGCCCGGGCAACAGAGTGAGACTCTGTCTCAAAAAAAATAAATAAATAAAATAAATAAATAAAAAATTAAAAAACAAACATGCATGCATTCACATATACATACACAGATATCCTCTGGAATTCTCTGAGGTATCTGATAAGATTATGCATCTAAAAATATATAATATCATAATCTATATAATGTAAAACTTAGTAAAATCTTGAAAGGTAAAACCAAAGTACTGTCTCAGAATATATAATAAAATAGAGTGATAAAATCTGAGCAAAACTTATAATATAGATGGTATTTTTTGTAACACTAGATCTAAAGCTAATTTGATAAATATCTAAATTTGAAAATAATTAAACCAACTTCTTAGCAGAGCAGTAAAGAACAAAAAGAATAATCTTTTTAAAAAAATTTTTGCATGCACATTTCATCGGTTAGCTGATTTTCTCCAACCGTTGATCATTTCTCAGTATTAGCAGTGAAGTATGACATAGATCTAGCAAATTAAATGTTGATAAGCTATTTATTTAAAACTTCACTTTTTGAAATGATTTTCTCATTATATGCTCATAAAGTTACATAAAGATAGTCTTTATTCACCAAAATAATGTTAAAATATCTCTAAATTCTTCATATGAAATAAAAGAGGGAATTTTCTGGATCATGGGTCAGCAAATTACATTTACAGACCAAATCCAGCCTACTGCCTGTTTTTGTAGACAAAATTTTATTAGAACACAGCATATACGTTCATTTACATAAATAGCATATCCATTCATTTACATAATAGACATATTGTCTATTGCCGCTTTTGTGCTACACTGGCAGAGTTTAGTAGTTACAGAAGAGGCTGCATAGTCTGAAAAGCTGAAAATACTTATTATCTGGCCCTTTTTAGAGAAAATGTTTGTCAATCCCTGATCTAGACATGTGGTTCTCAAAGAGTGGTCCCCAGAACAGTAACATTAGCATTACCTGGGAATTTCTTAGACATACAAATTCATAGACCCCACACAGAACTGCAATGTCAGAACTTTTGGAGGTAGGGCCCAGCAGCCTGTTTTAACTAGTCTTCCAGTGATTCTAATGCACATTCAAGTTTGAGAATCTCTGCCCATGGCAAAGGTTGGTAAACTGGCCTGTGGGCTAAATCTGGCCTGACCCCTGGTTTTTGTATGCCTTCAACCTAAGAATGGTTTTCACATTATTTTACTGATTTAAAAAAATAAATCAGAAGGAGAGTAATATTTTATCACTCTTCCAAATTATATGAAATTCAGATTTCATTGCATATAAAGTTTTATCAGAACACAGCCATATCCATTTGCTTATGTGTCGTCTATGACTATCTTCACACTACCATGACAGAATTGAGTAGTCATAACAGATATCATAGGGCATACAGAGCCTAATATGTGTTTGCTATCTGGCATTTCATAATTAAATTTGCCAATTCCTGAGTTAAATCATTATCAAAGTGTATTTTATAGTACCATTGAATTAGAAAAATGATGGACTTTAGGAAGTATAAATTTACACATTAGGGGAACTGCTTCCTCCAAGATGCTATCAAGTGTCAGTCTGGAGTCAAATCTGCAAACACGTGGGGAACGCCAACGCCAAGGCTCTATATTCATTAGGGCTCCTACGCTCCTAAGAAGAACTGGGAAAGAACAAATTAGGTGGAGAAAAATAACAAGTAAGCAAATAACAAGTAAGCAAAAGAAAAAGATAAAAGAAGAAGAAGAAAAAATAGCAATACCAGCAGGAATTAAAACCTATCACTTTTAATATGAAGTTCTAAAGAGCAGAAGGTGGTAGCAGGTGTAAAATCTTGATCTTCACTTTATTTTCTTGCTTCATCCACAAAGCCTATTAGGTAAATATTCTCAAAACACATGTGAAAGATATTTCTAATGTGGGGAGAGTTATGCATAAAGAATTAATAGTTTTTAAAGGACACGGATTTTAAAAAATCAAAAAGAAAAGAAGCTGGAAACTAAGGAACAAATGATACGAATTCCCCCTACCTCATCAGATCCAAACTAAAAAAACCTTCTTGATAATAATTCAGAGTATTTGAACTCTCAAGTATTGAAATTCGTGAGAATTTCACATGCATCCATTGCTCATCTTGCACTTGCATGTAATGGTTGCTATGGGTGACCCAGAAATGAAACCAATCATGGCACTGTAATTTAAAACTAAAACAGCTGGCAAAAATCTTTCCTCTCAGAGCATGTTGTCGTAGAAGTAAATGAAAAGGTCAGGAAACTTTTCATTTGCTTCTGTGATAACATGGACTACTTGAACTAAGGAACATATTAATGTTTCCTCTGAAGCTTTCTATTATGTGTCAGGAGCCCCAATCCAGGATATCACACTGGAGGTGATAGAAAAAGACAGATGATAGAATGAAACAGTTGGTCTTAACACAAAATAATCAGGCATCTTTATATTTCCACTTTACATTATAACAGGAAACCTGATTAGATTCTGTGGTTTTACCTAAAAATAAACGTGGCTCAGGAGGAAGTTTTTTTCTATATGCACCGATTCTTATTATAAAAGAATTTTTTTTAAAGGCACAGGCACATCTTCACAGAATACACTTTATACTCCTCGTATTAGAATCCAATAAGCTCCAGAAGAGAGTTTGCACATATTATCTCAGAGGTTTAAAATATGACAGTAACAATTTTTTTTTTCTTAGGAGAGAAATCTCCATTTGAAATTCTTGATTATGACTTATTGCAAAAAAACGGTAAAAATGAAATTTTACTATTAAAAAATATTGAAAAACTTTAAATTTAAAACCAGAATACTGATTCTACTAACCAGACCCTCTTCACAGGGTATTAAATAGAATCTAAAATTCATATAAAAGACTAGAATGTAATCTTAGACTCTACCTGAAGCGGCCTCTAAATGAATGGTATTTTGATTAGATATGTGTTTTTGCTAGCTAAGAGGAAATAGTCTATACAAGAATATTGTAATTTTTAAAAATGTCATAAAGAATTCTGGAGAAATAAGATAATACACTGAATGCCAGATAAATTTCAAGTACAATGTAATATTTATATAAAAAAAACTAAGATATAAATGTACTAGGCAAAAAGGTGTGCAAACTCCCTGAAAATCAGGGAATGGAAAGCCTTTTTAATTAAGACTCAAAATTCAGAAGTCACATATATCCAATAAAGTGCTAATAACCAGAATCTATAAAGAATTCAAGTAAATAAGCAAGAGAAAATCAAATAATCTCATTAAAAAGTGGGAAAAAGACATGAACAGAAGCTTTCCGAAAGAATATACACTAATGACCAATAAATATATGAAAAAATGCTCAATGTCACTAATCATCAGAGAAATGCAAATCAAAACCACAATGAGATATCACTTAACCACAGTGAGAATGGCTTTTATTAAAAAGTCCCAAAACAATAGATGCTGGTGTGGATGTGGAGAGAAAGTAACACTTATACACTGTCGGTGGTACTGCAAACTAATGCAACCTCTATGAAAAATAGTGTGGAGATTCCTCAAAGAACTACAAGTAGACCTACTATTTGATCCAGCAATCCCACTACTGAGTGTTTATCCAAAGGAAAAAAAGTCATTTTAACAAAAAGACACTTGCACTCGAATGTTTACTGGAACACAATTTATAATTGTAAAGATGTGGAATCAACCCAAGTGTCCATTAATTCATGAGTGGATTAATAAAATGTGGTATATGTATACCACGGAGTACTACTCAGCCATTAAAAATGAATCAATACCTTTTGCAACAATCTGGATGGAACTGGAAACCATTCTCCTGAGTGAAGTATTGCAAGAATGGAAAAACAAACACCACATGTACTCACTATTAAATTGGAAGTAATCGATCAGCACTCATGTGCACAGATAGAACTAAAACTCAACAGAAATCATGCAGGTGAGGGGGTGATGGGTGAAATCATACCTAACAGGTACAATGTGCACTATCTGGGTGATGGGCACACTTATAACTTTTACTCAAGCAGTACAAAAGCAATCCATGTAATCAAACCATTTGTATCCCCATAGTATTCTGATACATAAAATATTTTTAAAAAATCTGTGCCATAATACATATCAGAAAACAAATGACAAACTTTAAAAACATATTCAATTTATACTGCAAAGAAGTAATATCTCTAAGATATAAAAGACCTACAGAAATTTATAAGAAAAGATAATCAATTAAATAGAAAGTACAAATAGAGCAACAAATAGGAAGTATAAAAGGACATACATACAAAGGGCCAAAAAAAAAAAAAATGACAACAAGCTCATTCTCTTATAATGAGAGAAATGAAAACTGAAATGATACAGAGATTCCATTCCCTTCCCCATAAAACTGACAAAAAATCTAAAGTTTGATATCATACTTTTATGAAGAAAAATAGATAATCACCCAGCTGGCAAAGCTATCAATTACTAAAACAACCTAGAGTAGAGTTTCTGAATGAGGGCTATTCTCTCCCTCCAGGTAACATTTAGAAATATCTGTAGTCATTTTTGGATGTCACACCTGGAAGAGGGTTGCTACAGGCATACATTGGGTAAAGGCCAAGGATGCTGATTGACATCCTACAATGCCCAGGATAGCCTTCCACAACAAAGAATTATCTGTCTCAAAAGGTCAATGGTGTTGCTGTTGAGAAACCTTGCCCTAGATTGTAATTTTATAATATTGCTTAAATATTATGTAGTATACATAGCATAGCCATCACACCCAGGAATTTATCCTCCAGTGGCAAATAAATGCTATGTACTCAGGGCTATTCAATGGTTATTCAATGAATCAATGAGGCACAACATGTCATAGCCAAAAAAAAAAAAAAAAAAAAAAACCTTGAACAACCATAATATTAACTAATAAGCATTGGCTAAATTTTGATGCATCCATATGTATCTGTAAAATGAATAGAGATGCACTCTATGTTTCATTAAAGAACCATCTCTAAGATATATTACTAAATGAAAAAATTAAAGTGCTGATCAGTGGTCTATAACATGATAACCTTGATATTGGAAAAAGGGAAAATAAGTATCTCTGTGCATGTTCTTTATGCTTTTATGGGGTAAGAAAGCTCTAGAAAGATTCAGACCACTGAAAGGAGAATGTTTGATTTCAGTTCCACTAAGATGCAGAATGGAAAGCAAATGCCAGCTCTTTATGGAATGAGAGGAATGATCTATTATTTGCTGAAAAGTGTCCTTCAAGGGAAAAGGAATAAATTACAAATGAAGGAACACATCAGATTTTTTACTGTGTTGTCAACCTACACAAATCAAACTTTTTTTGTTTTTGTTTTTGTTTTTATTGTGTTTTAACATATTTTTGCTGTGCCCAGTGGCCGTTCCATGTATCTTCATTAGAGAACTGATTCTCCCAGGACAGCTAAGAAGGGAAACTCAAAACATTCTCCTGAATAATTCTGAGACATCCAAATAAAGGGGGAACAAAGGACAACTATGAATAATTCTACATACATGGAATGAATTTTAAGTCACTGGATGTGTGAAAATTGGCAATTAAAGTATAGGCAAATTTTGTAATAGCAATTATTTTTAACATTAGCCACAATCAGTGAGAAAATAACAGAGTGATTATCTTCACAGTTCCAACTTCCAAGATACACTGCTGTGTGGTGTTTCTTCCAAGCTTTAATAAGAAATATGATGATAAATGGCCCCTGCTAATGTTTTTAAGGCAGCCAAGATTAGATGATAGAGTTTTTGATAATAATTGTGTATTAGATGGAAGGAATCTGAGCATGCAGAGAATGACAAAAGGGCTACTATTGGTTTTGAAAGATATCGTCTAAGCTAAAGTTATTTTTTTAACCTTGGTTTCCTTATTGTCAGAACTATAAAAGTTAATTTCCTTTCTCCTATTTCCACTTCTCCCAAAATAAGCTGTCGTGTACCTGAATTTTCAGTTGCCTACTATATCAAAAGACTTACTACTTTTTAAAATTTTCCTAATGGAGACAACATATATTTATTGTGATACTTAAAACTTTGAGGCAATGAAATAAAAATGGTGACACATGTTAATTGTCCTGCTACTCAGTGATAGTATGATAAAGAATAGCTTGTTTCATCATGGGTTATGTTGATATCTAGCAATTATTTTGATTAAAAGTAATGCTATCTTGATAACTACACATGATCTTATGAGAAGACTAAATATATATTCACTTGCTATATTTTTCAAAGGAAAGAGATTTTTTTGTTCTTAAAAGAGCATGTGAATTATTGACTCTTTAAAAATACTACCTACATCCTCTTCAATACGCTAATCTGCAACTATAATCTGCTGTTACCTATTAGATAACTGAAACTAACTTCAGTTTGAAAACAATTATTTCATTTCTTTAGATTTAATTGTAATTATTCCTGCCTGGATATCATTCAGACTGATTCTGTTGACACACCAGTCACTATAGAAGCTGTTTTTGAAACCAGGGAGAACAAGATGGTACCTTCAAAGTATACAGACTAAAGCATATGCACAGGGTTATTCAAAGCAGCAAATCCCTGTTATGTCTTTTACAAATGACAGTAATAGCTACTTCTGAATCACCATATTAGTAGAAATGGGAAAGAAAGAATGTTAAAATATTTTTAAAAACCAAGAAGATTTTCTTCTCAGCAAGAATTTCATTACAATTCATTTAGTGTGTTAAAAGTGGTATTTATTTCTTCTTGGTACATTTACTGATAGCCAAGCTATCCTACAGCCAGGATCCTCTAGAGTAGAAGGCTTCCTCTGTTGCTTAGGCATGCTGCCTGAGCTAGAGATGTCCTTTTAAACAGTGCTAGACAGCCTTGGTTCCCTCTGTGAAGTCCTATAGACTAACATCAAGGAGCTGACATTTAACTAACAAATTTTCACTGAGATCAATTATTTGAGTCAAGTGGCATAAAATGACTTCATAGTGCTTAGAAATTGAATCCAAGAATCAAACTATACAGAACAGCAGCCTTCTGGGCCTGCTTTATATCCATGTCAGAAGTTCAACTGGGGACTTGAAACTCATGCTCTGCATAATAATTTCTGTATTCTTAATTATTTTATCAAGTCCTTATGCAAATTGGAGTTTTCGAGGGCCTGAAAACTACATTATTAAGAGAACAAATAAATGTACAAACCGTACATGTTCTAGATACCATACTACACCGATTTTTGAGTCAGGTACTCACAATGCCTAGATCACTTGGAGATAATAAAATTGCAAAAATTAAGGAATCAATTTATACTATCTCTTTTTTTTTAAATTTTGATCCCATTAACTTTTTAATTAAACTTTTGAGATAATTGTGATTCAGTGTAGGTAAGAAATAACAGAGAGAGATCCTATATACCCTTTACCCAGTTCTCCTCCATAATAAAATTTGCATGACTATTGTACAGGATATTGGCATTGATTCAATCCACCCATCTTACTCAACTTTCACTAGATTTACATGCACTCGTTTCTGTACTCACCACCATAGTGAAGATGAAGAACAATTGCATCACCACTAGAATCTATTGTGCTGCCTCTTTATACCCACATTATCTCCTTCCATCCCCTCCCCCATCCCTAACCCCTGGACACCACTAATATGGTCTTCATCTACATAACTGCATTTCGAGAATGTTGTATAAATGGAATAATACAATATGTAACCTCTTGGGATTGGCATTTTTTACTCAGCACAATTCTCTGAATATCTATCCAAGTTGTTGGAAGTACCAATGGTTCCTTTTGTTTTGTAGGTGAGTAGTATTGTATGACATGGATGCATCACAGTTTGTTTAACAATTTATCTACTGAAGGGAATTTCATTTTTTTTTTTTTTTTTTTTACATTTTGTGCTATTACAAGTAGACTTGCTAGGAACATTTATGTACATGTTGTCGTGTACATACTTTTGTTAAATGCCTGAGGTGATGGATATCACAATTACCCCAATTTGATTAATTCATATTGTATGCCTGTATCAAAACATCACACATACCCTATAAAGATATACAGCTATTATGTACCCATAATAATTGAAAATAAAAACATTTTTAAAAAAATGTTTTCATTTGTCTGGTATAAATGGTCAAGAGTGCAATTGCTGGACCATTTGGTAATTACATGTTTAGTTTTGTAAGAATTTGCCAAACTGTTTTTCAGAGTGGTTGTATCATTTTGCATTCCTATCAGCAATGTATGAATGAACCAGTTTTTCCACATCTTCTGCAGCATTTGGTGGTGTCATTTTTAAAAATTTTGACTATTCTAATAGGTGTGCAGTAATTTCATTATAATTTGTTTGTTTGTTTATTTATTGTCTTGCTATGTTTCCTAGGCTAGTCCTGACCTCAAACAATCCTTCTGCCTTGGCCTCCCAAAGTGCTGGGATTACAGGTGTGAGTTACCACACCTGACCACTCCTTGTAGTTTAAATTTGCATTTCCCTAATGGATTTTATGTGCTTATTTGCCATCTTTATATCTTCTTCTGTGAAATGACTGTTCATTATATTCCCCCATTTTCTAATTGGATGGTCTATTTTTTTCATTGTTGCGTGTGCAAGTTCTAGACACTGGTTCCAGATACTAGTTCTTTATTGAATACATGATTTGAAAATACTTTCTCTGAATCTGTGACATCTTTTCATACTCTGCAGAGAGAAAATGGTGCCATTTCATTTCACACAGCAAAAGATTTTAATTTCAAGGAGAGTCAATCTATCAATTTTTTATTTTATGGATTATGATTTTGGTGTCAAGTCTAAATATTCTTTGCTTAGCCCTAGATACTGAAGATTTTCTTTTATTTTTTTTCCAAAAGTTTTGTAGTTTTATATTTCAGTCTATGAAACATTTTGGGTTAATTTTTGGATGAGGTGTGAGGTTTACATCAAGATTCACTTTTATGCTTATTGCTCCAGTATCACTGATTAAAAATGAATTCATTGAATTGAATCCATTAAACTGATTTTGTAACTTTGTAAAAAATAAGTTGGGCATATGTATGTGAGTCTATCTCTGAATTCTCTGTACTGGTCCATTAATCTCTGTGTCTCTCTCTCCACTTATATCCCCCTATCTCCATTACTAGATCTCTGTGTGAACTTTAATAGAGATAGACTGATTCTTCCCACTTTACTCTCCTTTTTCAAGATTGTTTTAGCTATTCTAGGGCCTATGTCTTTTCATATATGTTTTAGAATATGCTTTTACAAAAACCATTGCTAAGATTTTGATAGAAATTTGATTAACCTTATAGTTTAATGCTTCTTTTTATTTTGAGTGTACAGGCTTGGCTCAGCTCTTTGCCTAATTTAAGGTCCCTGATTCTGCTGGGGGAATATACCTTTTATGTGTCTACTTAATTAGAAATTTAGGTAAGGACAGAAACTATGTTCATTGATGAAAAATGAAAAACTAAAGAAAAAATGGAAGATAAAATCCTGAAATAAAAATTTCAGTGAGCAAAAGTAAATGTTTTCGGCTAAATTTATTAATCATGTTAGAGAGTAAAGATGGTGTATTAGTCAGCTCAGCCTGCCATAAGACTGGAGGCTCAAATAACAGAAATTTGTTTTCTAACAGTTCTGGAGCTTGCCAGTTTAAGATTAAGGTGCAGGCAGGGTTGATGTCTAGTGAAGGCTCTCCTCTCGGGTTGCAGGTGGCCTTATCTTGCTTTGTGCTCAATGGTCTTTGTAGGGCATGGTCACATGGAGAGCTAGCAAGTTCTCTGATATCACTTATTCTAAGAACACCAATCCTATCAGATCAAAGCCCCATCCTCAGGATCTCATTTAACCTTAATTACTTCCTTAGAGGCCCCATCTCCAGATACAGCTGCACTGTTGGTTAGAGCTTCAACATATGCATGGGGAGGGCACAAAAGTTCAGTCCATGACAAGTGGAATAACTAAATAACTCCAGAAGATTTGTAACAATTGCTACTACTTTTGTGGTGTATAACATTAACTGTCCTAAGTATTTTATAAGTGATGACTCCTCTAATCCTCAGGATTCCTCTAGGAGTTAGGGGCCTTATTATTACCCCCATTTATAAATAAGGAACTGAGGACTGGATAGTCTTAAATAACTTGCTTAAGGTCACTCAGACAAAAGGGATTGAGTTTAGCATTGAATCCAGGTAATCTGCCTTCAGAGTCTGAGCTTTTAAAACGTACATCACCCTGCTTTGCTGTAGCAAATTATTGGCAAAAGGGAGAGAGAAATTTTGGTTGTTATATTTATTTCAAATAATTTCTAAAACAGAGTAAATGCCTTAAATATAAATGCCAAATAGGAAATCTGGTGGAAATATTGTGATTTTTTTTCAGCCCACACCAATTCTACATTTTAGTATTATTAATAAGGATGTAAAACGACAAGGGAAACCCGGAGACTCTCTGGGAGGCAGTTTCTGTAGATCAACCAGACTCATTTTTCTTTTGTGGAGTCCAGAATAAAGGAATAAGAGTTAAACACAACAAACTGAGTTGAACAGGAAATGAAAGCATGCCAAGGGCAACAAATAGATTTTTAATTTTTGTGTGTACAGCTTTCCTCTCCTTGGTGTCTCGCGGTGATGAATGAGGTGAACAACATACCCTCTGTAAATTACAAACCCTAGATAAATTATGAGCAGAGTAGCAATGCATAAACCACAACATTCTTTTCCAGCAACAATTGCCTTGGTTTTATTATAGGGTATCTTCTGCCCAGAGACACAGAATCTGGGCCATTTAAAGGCTCATATATGTACTGTAAATTTCAGCCTACAATATATTGGTGAGGAGTTGAGTTCAGTTTATTTTATGGGTGTTAACATTTTGTTACCCTTCCTCCTCCATCTCTTGCAATAAACTTCTCACCACAAAGACTTAGGGACAGATGAAACTTTCTTATAAAATTTTAAAATAGTGATTTCCTTTAAAAAATAAAATATGTGTTTGAATAACATGAAATTTATATTCCTGTCTAACCTAGATTTTGTTTATTACTTTCTATTAATTATTTAGATTTTCTAATAATCAGAACATAAAAATAAATCTATTATAGAACATTTTACAGATAATTATTTTATTATTATAACTAATTTCACATTTTATAGACATTTTCTCTTTTTTAAAACTGATGTATGGTATAGGGGCTATCTCTAGCCTTGGTAGAGTATTGGACAAAATGTAATAGAAAGGCATCAGAGAATCACAGAAATTTAGAATTGAAAAGATATATGTAGTCTGCCTCAAGTGGGTAAGCTATGAAAAGATTTATACTTTTTCTTTCTTTTATGTAAAAAAAATATATATATAAAGGAAATCAGATGGCATGGTATGATATCATATCATATCAAAAAGTAGAAATACATGAAAATCTATGCAGGGGAAAAAAGCAAGAAAAAATAAGTGTGTATTGAATTTGAAAGATTTCCATTATATATTTATGATGGAGAACAGTAAAATAGCATTAAAAAAGTAAACAAAAAGTTTTAGAAAGTGCAAAAATATACAGTATGATGCCATTACTGTAAAAATAATTAAAATTAAAATAATTCCATATGGCTATTTTCACATATGTATATATTCATACTTAAAGTATGTTTCAGTGTACACAACACACTATTAGCAGCTTTTATTCCAGGGGAAGGAGAATAAAAAGAAGAGGCGAAGATACAAGGTGTTGCTCCTTATTTAAAATCTTCTGTGTTTACTTCATGGTGAAACTAATTCCAAGAGCAAAACCTGGGAAAGAGGAAAAGAAAATACGGAGGTTTGGACACCGTAATGCAGCTTGTGGCATGGAAAGAGAGTAGGAAATGGATATGTTGAGCTACTGAATGAATGACTGGTGTCTGTCCTGCCAATACTCTTCCAGTGGAGCCCACAGGGAGCTGTCGGATAAATGCAGCTTCAGCAAGTGTTATGCACCTAGAAACTTCCAGCTGTATTCCCCACAGAAAACAGTGAAGCTGTCTAGTAGAAGTGTACTTTGCCCTTTCATGAAATAAGAAGGAAGGGAAATGTCACCAGTTTGCCTTTGCTTCTGTGTAATTGGGTACCCCTCATAGGGCTTCTAAGTCCCTATCCTGTACCCCTAAATTAGATTGATCCTTAAGTCCTATATTTAAGCAGCCTTCTTCTCTGACCTTTTCTGTTTCCTTTCCAAATCCATTAGCTTAAGGCCTGTCCAAATGTACAATGAAATGTTGGTTTCCCAAGAATCACAATGCATAATCAGCATCTTCTTTCCTTTTGTAGATTTTTTAAAAAAATCCCATGGATATTAGCATTTGCAATTTTTTTTTTTGATGGTAGTGGGGAAGAAACTTAAGTTCACAACTTAAGTTAAAGATGCTAGAATAGAAAAATGCTAATTATCAGTACTTTTTTTCTAGGTGTAGTCAGGGTAGGTGACTGATAATATTGAATTAAAATTTCAGTAAATTCTAATTAATATTTCTTTCAGGGGTCTGCAAACTACAGTCCACAGATCAAATCCAGCCCCTTGTATGATCTGGGAGCTGAGAATGCTTAACAAAATCAAAAGAAGAATAATACTTTGTGGCACATAAAAGTCATATGAAGTTCAAATATCAGTATTCATAAGTAAAGTTTTATTGGAACAGTGATGCTCATTTATTTACACTTCTATGGCTGCCTGTAAACTATAAAAGTAGAGTTAAATAGTTAGGAAAGAAACAACTAATAATTTTTCGGCCATGGTGAACTCTGTTTTTTTTTTTTTTTTCTCTTGATAACAAATTGTTTTACCCCAAGAGAACTTGAAACTTATTCAAGAGTTGTTTATTCCTCCTTTTCCATACTTCTTCCCTAACCTTAAATAGAAATGGGATGAAGGAGAGGAACTTTTATCTTCAAAGTTCAGACACTCTCAGATGAGCAATTTTTCTAGACTGTTAAACAAATGATTGAACAATTATCTTCAATTCCAAGGTAAAAGAATATTCAGGAACGTGTTCCATTTTTCTGTAGCCTGTAGGAGCTTTTTCTCTTCAAATAACCATCGTCCAGTGCATGTGGTTACAGACAGAGACTGATCCTTTCCCACCTGTCTGTAGGTCTTTCCCTCACTTTCAGAAATGTTTTTCACTGACTAATTGTTTTTTCTAAAAGTAATTTCATTTCCAACTTACACTTACCATTAAGAGCAAATATTATATCCATTATCATCAAAGACAGTTAATAGGAAGGAACATAATAATCACTGTTAGGCAGGAATGCTAACTCTCCAGTCATCCTGTCTTTAGACATTTTTCTCTACTTTTTATTAGAGAAAAGCATTTGCAGTATTCTTGTATGCTCCCAGTTTCTCTCTGAAGCTTCTCTTTCTCCTCCCCAACCTCCTTTTTGCACTTCACCAGAGAGGGAGTAATTGCTTTCACTGGTGAGTTTAGAGGCGAACCTAAATGTGCTGGGCTCTGCTCCACTGTCTGCAGAGCAGGCTCAGTCCTGTCTACTCTCCCATCCAACCCATCATACAATTTGCTTGGACGGTATCTTTTGCTTTTGTGAACAATACACAAAGTTGTCCAGGGGTGAAGTATTAGGGAACTTGATTTAACCATGGCATCTGAGACACTTTCTCCTATCACATTTATGCTTACTAAAAATGATAGTTTGATCTCCATCAGTCTGCCTCAAGTACCATATTTTCAGTTCAGTTCTAACCTTGGGAGGGTAAAGAGGGGTATTGGTGCTTGGCTTTCCAATCTCCAACAATACATACATGAATATTTGACTTATCAACTTATAATACTTTTACACTCAGAAATCCACTCTCAAATATTATTTTCCACAGGAATTCTGAATTTCAAATGATTTCCATATACAGTGTCAAAGATAGAAAAATAAAAGCATCTAATGTATTAAGGATCTCTTCCCTCAATTTTCTTTGTACCAGAAGAGGATTAAACTTCAAGGAAAGTCAACTCAACAAATAACTCTTTGAAGATTCATTAGATGTAAGGCATCATGCTAAGGAATGCATTAAATTAAATGTAAAATAAAACATTGAGTCATAAGATACTTGCAATCTAATTGGAAAAAAAGAATAGTTAAAAATTACATTAAAACTATTATATGAGAGAGTATAATAAGTGCCACAGAAAAGTATAAAATGGAATGCTATAGCATTTCAAAGGAAAGTGAGATTAGCCAAATCAAGAAAGGTTTTATGTGTTGACTACTCATATATATAGAATTTAAAAAATTTTGATAGGAAGAGAATGTAGAGAATTTTAAAAATGAAAAGCTACGTTTTAGAAAGAAGAAAACTTGTGAAAATATTTTCCCATATCAGTTCTTTTCTTATTGACCATCAGAAATATGTTAGCTATAAAATCTTGTCTTTTTGATGGAATAGCACTCTGCTTCTTTATTCTGTGTGCCTGTTCCTCTGAACAGCTGTCCATACAGTGGGAAGTAATATAGGCTCGTGTCTTTATTCCATCTGTCCTTCAGAATTGCTAAAGTTGTCATTGATTAAGTGACTATGACAGTGCCTGTCCCAATGACAGGACATGGCTATAATCATAGACAAGAGATTTCATTTGTGGGAAAAAAAATGTGCTACCAAACTGGATAATTAAACGAAGCAGTTGCTACATTATCCTATAAAGTCTAGCACATTGCACAGTGGGCTTGGGCTTATTAAATGGGAAATGGATGGAAGTGAATGACTGTGAAAGCCTCGCTACAGTCCGTGAGAAGCAACAGAAGTTTAGGACTGGGAGGATGGACTTCCCCGGCTCCTCGTCTTGCATGAAGCTGCACCTTTCCACAGCGCCAGGAGGGTCACCCCTGTTTTCCAAAGTGAGAGGCAGGTCAGTTAATCTTCTTTCCAGTGCGCTCCAGGAGAGGCGAACCACTTTTTAACATGTACTTTGATACTACATCGCTGACAGTCCCTCAATATTCCTTTGGGGCTCCTACTGTTCAGAGGAACAACCCACTAAATGCAAGCAAGTGTCAGATATTAACGTTGAATTAAAACTGCAGGTAAAAATGGGGACACTGGCACATTCCTGTCCGTGAGCTTGACAGGAAATTTATTTTGCTGTAGCTGAAAAGTAATTAACCTCCACTGTGAGAGAATTCTATTACTAGTAGCTATTCTGCCATGCAAAGTGCACTACATGGAAATGTTACAGGCTATCAAGCAGAAACGGCAGATTTGTCTGCATTTTAAACTGAATTTCCATTACCCGATTCTCTTCTCCTCTGTATCTCTCCTTCCCCACCACCTTCTCTCTTGTCACTGAAGCTGGAAATTGAGACACATATGGAACTTGGAAAAGGGTTCAAATCAAAAGAGTGCTTATACGCACTTTGTAGGATGTATTTCTTTTTTTTTAGTATTTGGAGATTTTTTTTAAACAAATAATATCTTTTTATGTGGAGGGGGAAATGCAGCACTCTGCAAGGATACACAATCATGAATAATTTTACTATGGACATAGCTTAGAAAAATCATAATTCACTGAACTCTATTTTTTCACCATCAATGTTATAAATACAGGCATGTTCACATGCATATATACATAGCCTGTTTATATAGAATAGATTTGAGAATAAATACTACTTGAAATCTACATATAGCTATTTCTGCTGTAATGTTTGTTTTGAAAATGAGAATTTGCTCCAAAGTGATTGATATATTAAGGAACAATGTGAGCATAACGCAGATTTCATGTGTGATTATGCCTGATTTTTTCAGCAAGAAATACCAAATGAAAACAGAAAGCTGCACTCAGCTGAACTGAGCCCAATAGGAATACACAAAACACACATACACACACACCTCAGCTATCTCCCAGCTACCTCAGTTCATCACACATGTTATGAGCCACAACCACTCACATCTGGTGTTAGAACTCTCCTTCCAATTTCAGCTAATCCCCTTCTGTGACTCCACAATAACTCACAAGTTGCAACCCTTCCAACTGCAACCTCACATCATCTCCAAGGTAAAGTTGCATATTTATTGTAGTATTTATGCATTCCTTAATCATTTAACTGTGTGCTACTGATTTTGTGATATCATCAAGTGTCCTTCATGTGTCACTGATGAAGTTTTCTTGAGTGACAACCTCAGGAAAGTGACTAACCTCCTTTTCCCATAAGCCTGTGTTCTTCATTGCACAGTTCTGTATAGGAACACGTGTGCTGTATGACAACAGAAATGACTATACTGCTCTTTTCCTTTTATTATTATGATTAATGTATGTGACTCTTGTTTCATCAATAATGAATGCTTCTGAGTTTGCTGTACATCTGTCACATAGGTACAGCAATAGGGTAACCAGTCAAACTTTAAGCTGTTACACCAGGAGTAGAGAAGATCTCTTCTCCTAGAAAGAAATTGCCAGAGTAAAGGAAGCAAAACAAATGACTCCCAGTGCTATTATTGATTTTCTGAAACAATAACAACCGTCACCATTCATAGATGCCTTACCTTGGCTTGGCACACTGCTGTACCATTCTGCAGGGATCCTCAGGCCAACATGGGCAATAGGGCAGGATTGTCCTCTATGTTTTACAAATGAGGAAACCAAGGCTTCGTGAGCCAAGTAGCTTGCCCGGTGTTTCTGAGCTATTCAGAATAGAACAGAGAACTTGGAAGAAGAATCCTAAAGTGAAAACTCAAGTTCTGCTATTTCCCATGTCTTCTTGTTGGCTTCAAATGTGTCAAAGGCTATTGGAATTTACCCTTAGAGATTATTGGCTCTAAACTCATTTAAAAAATGAGAAAATTTAGGCTTAGAGGATCTGTGCAACTTGTCCTAACTACCCTGGTCAGAGCTTGAATTTAGAACCCAGGTCACCTGAATCCAACTTCATTTCTCTTAGCTCGTGTGCTGTGTTGAACAAGGAGAGGATAATTCCTGAGAAGTAGTTTGTTCTCACACCTGCTGCATGAAAATTCGGCCAGTGCTTTGTTTCCTTCCATTTCTTAGGCAAAATAACCTACATATGAATGAACTCCCTAAAATACAGAGTAGAGTGAGGAGCTACTACTGTCACATTTGTGTATTTTCAGAAACAAGATAGGAAAAATCAGTTCCAAAACATCAGGTCTTTTTCCTTGGAACAGCATTTGGATGTGTGGTATTTTATGGTAATTACTATTTATAACCTACTATTCTGGGAATTGAACTTTACAAACACGAAAGCCAACTTGTAAATTTTTTTTTTTTTTTTTGACAGAGAATAACACTCAGCTCTAGAAACCAGAAAGTGTACATTCTCTCTGGGATCTGTCACTGTTCATGATCATTAAAGAAGGCAGATGGGATAAACAAATTTCTGTTATTTGACCGTTACTTGGAAGTCAAGATGGAAAACAAAATTGCCTCTTTTTTTGGTCCTGAAATAGCTAACTGGGCTGTCTGCCTTCACTCTAGGAAAATGCCATGAACTAGTAGCAATAGTTGTGGTTTAGTCTATTTTAGATGCCAAAAAAGCAAAGCCTTTGCTGAAAATTACAGAGGATGTAAATTTTAAGAATTACAGACTAATGGTTCCTTTCTTTCCCCAGTTGCCCACCAGCCATGTGTGTGAGTGACAGCTATGCATTAACAGCATGCTTCTCCCCTTCTCTGGGAGAGATGGCTGTTGGCATGTTTCAGGTATGAAAGGAGTTGGGCTTAATGGAAGGTTATAGGAGATTGGGATTTCCTTTCCATCTTTTTCTTATAAATTGACATTTCAAAGCAACAGGAAACTCTAGGATTCCAGATTACTATTATTAATGAAAAATGTTTAAATACCTACGTAATAGGGGTTTGGAATTATAATACATTCAGTAAAGATTTCTATTTCTCTTTCCCTTAAAAAAAGTTTTTGAGAAAGAATAACTAAAGTTTACAATCTGCTATTGTGGAACTATTCAGAAGCCTTTTATTCCCTTTTTACAAATCCTGAGAGAGAGAGAGAGATCTGTGAATTGAACCATAATTGATCAATTTAATTGTCTCTTGATTTAACATTCAATCTTCTCCCTAACCAGATTACAACCTGCACGTCCTCTGTCAAGAGTTTGGTTCAAGGGCATATGGAACAAACAAATAGGATTCAAAATACTCTCATCAAAAGAAGAATGTCTACCCATAAGATAAATAAATAACAAAGTATTTGAAATAAATAGATGCTCAATAAATTTTTTTATTAAAAAAAATCTTGATTTCTAAATATTTGTAGTCCTGAGAAATCCAGTTGACTCCAACTCTGTTTAGAAAATCAATATATGTGTACTTCATTATATACCGGGATTATCACCTAGGAGATTAGTAACAGGCAGAGAAGGCCAGGGAGCCAATTGTTTCTGGATCTTTTTATCCAAAAGCTTCTATTTTAAAGAAGAAAGAGAAAAAAAAATTTTTCATTTGCTTTCAATGGTTGTGGTGTCTCTCCCAAGTGAATGAATTTCAGATTTCAGAAATAGGGATATTTAAAATATTTTTAATTATTTAAACTTGCAGACAAAATACAAGTCACCTATAACAAGTAAAGAGAGCAAAAGTGGGGACATATGACATTTAACCTTTAAATCAGGAGTAACAGAAAGAGTTCGAAAGGGATATAGAAAGCTGATTCTCTTCAAAATTGACTCATGATCACTGGCTTAGATCTGGATAAAAATGAAATAAAAGCAATATATACATATTATGTGGACAAATGCTGTGTACTAGCTATCTACACATATTTTCAGGCAAAAATTATGCATAGGATTAGACAAAAAACCTGGAAGCAAATTTCTTTTCAACAAAGGTATATATTAGAAGAAGTAGGTGTGGACAAATTATACAGGGAGCTACCTAAGAAACAAGTGCTTTAGGATCCTTAGGATGAGTCTTTATTTTCTCTCTTTTTTTCCCCCCCTCTGGATTAAACAAAGAATAGCAAAGGAGTCTTTTGTGAAAAATATGTCAGGAGAAAGAAGAAAGATAGGAACTCACATATGAACATCTGTTCTGCAAAGCCACTTGAAAAATAACTGAGTATTAATGTGGAAGAAAATGTGCTCAGCATGAAACTAACCACAAGTAATGTAGTGGCAGGGAGGCGGGAAGAGTGACATAAGGAACTGGCACCCTACTGAGTGATAACTTCTGACTGTCCGAATCCAAGTCACCCCCTCAGCTAATGGAAGGGGAAGTGGGGACAGGCATTATCCAGGCAAATTGCCCGTGAAGTGCCACAAGTTGCAATTGAATCAAGATCTAGAGACACAAAAACTATATTAAAACAAATGAGATTACAAATAAAATTTCAGGTTTTATTTTTTCCTTGACACAATAAATATATTTGTAAAATAGAGGTGGCTTTTGAAAAAAAAGTATTCCTTTCCTTAAATTAGAGGCAGGCTTTACGAAATATGAATATAAAATTTTGACAAAACAAATTTAAACTATGGATTATTTTTGGACTTCTCTACTATTTCAATTTCACATATTTTAGAAATTATTGTGAACTATTGTAGCATGTAATCAACTGCTTCAAATTTCCTAAGATTCTGAAAATGGTTGATTTTTATATCTGGGATAATAAGAATATCACCAAATTTACTACTATTTCCAAAAGACAAACAATCCGATAGCGCCTTTCACAATCTCTTTTAATTCAAGACAGGTTTAAAATATCTTTTGCGTATTTATTTCCATGATTTAAGGAAATAGTGAAAGGAGAGAAATGATGATTTAGTGACTTTCACAAATAAAATATCTTTAAAACGAAAAAACAAACAAAACCATGAAAAACCTCTCTAAAGTTAACATGTGAGGTACTATTATCTGTGCCACATCCTCCCACACACACACACACACACACACACACACAAAAAGGCCTAAAAGGAAAGATGCTTCTCCTTAAGATCACCTGTATTAGTATTATATTATTAATATTATTAGTATTGGAGCTACCAGGAAATTCCGTAGTGTTTGTTTTCTTTGCCTTAAATGTGTTGTCTGCATGAGCATCTCAGGAATTTCTGGTGCTTGCTTTAATTTTTAGTAAGTAAAGTAGTAAGTTATTAAGTTTTTTATATTTTTATTGTGCTTTAAATTACACACATATGTTGTATGAAGAGTATTATATATGATTTATGTAATAGTAAGCATTTTTTAAAAAAAAGTGATGTGATGCCTCTTCTCAATCTCTAACATTATCTTTTAATTATTGTTCTCTCTCTTTACTTCTCTATATCCCACATCCCCTGCATTCCTTAATAAAGACCTTTAAAGAAAAATAATGTAGAATGTGAGGACTAGGTCAATGTATAATCCTCATCCACACTAACTTATGTTCAACTAATCTTTTCTTAATGTGCGTAGATTGATTATATCTAAAGAGAGCAATAAAATCTGTATTATAGTTTTACTTAATAAGTAAACTGTCAAAACCCAGTATAACTAATTTTTATAAGTCAGATGAATCTTATACATGACAGAGTGAGATTATGGGTTTCATTGCAATGAAAGAAAAAGAACATTTTAAAAGTGGCAGGGCTTTGTTAATAGAACTTATAAAAACAGGAACACTGTTATTATTATAGTTTTATTGGCTATTGGGATTCTGGTTGTAACAGGGTGTATTGATCAAGCCACTGCTGTGCTTGGCTTCCCCTGAAAGTAAACCTAAAGCAAATCATGCGTGAGTCCCTACTGGAGAGGGAGGGACAGTGGGGGCCAGGTGGGGGTCCGGTGGGGGCTGGGGGACTGTGAGGCCAAATCAACAATGAGGGACAGAGCAGGCTGTATAGGAAACCGGCTCCTCTACACTATTCAACCTTCTGAGAAGCCTTGTGAAATATATCTTATGACCATCTCTCTGGGAAACAAAGGGAGATGCATTTACTCTACAGATCCCAAGTCTAAGAGGCAAGATTATCCTAGATAAACAAAAGCAGAGGGAGGTCATCACTGCTAGATTTGTCTTGCATGAAATGCTAAAGGGAATTCTTCAAGTTGAAAAATGCCACTAATTAATAACATAAAAACACATGAAATTTTAGCTCACTAATAAAATATATGTAATCAAATATTTACATACCACCTATCACTATAATGGTGGTATGTAAATCACTGATAACTCTAGTATAAAGGTTAAAACAAGTATTAAAAATAACTATAGCCCACTCTTGTTACTTCTATTCAACGTAGTACTGGAAATACTAGCAAGAGAAATCACAGGGAAAAAAAAAAACATAAAAGCCATCAAAATTGGAAAAGAAGAAGTAAAATCATCTCTGTTTGGAGATCACATGTTCCTATATGTAGAAAACCCTAAAGACTCCATGCATACAAAAATATTATAACTAGTAAGTGAACTCAATAATGTTGCAGGATACAAACTCAACATACAAAGACAGTTGCATTTCTTTACACCAATAATGAACTATCTGAAAAATAAATCAATAAAACAATCCATTTTACACTAGTATCAAAAGGAATAAAATATTTAGAAATAGCTTTATTCAAGGAGATGAAAAATCTGTACACTGAAATCTATAAAACGTTGATAAAAGAAATTGAAAAAGACACAAATAAATGGAAGATATCCTGTGTTAACTGACTGAAAAAATTAATATTGTTAAAATGTCCATGCTCCTCAAAGTGATCTACAAATTTAGTCCTATTTCTATCAAAATTCCAAGGACATTTTTCACAGAAATAGAAAAAATAATCCTAAAATTTATATGGAACCACCAAAGACCCTGAATAGTCAAAGTTATCCTGGGGGAAAAAAAAAAAAAAAAAGCTGTAGGCATCACACTTCCTGATTTAAAAATCTACTACAAAGCTACAGAAATCAAAACAGTATGACTCTGGCATAAAAACACATAGACCAAAGGAACAGAATCTAGCCCAGAAATAAACCCAAGCATATATGGTCAAGTACTTTTCAACAAAGGCACCAAGAAAACACAATGGTGAAAGAATAGTCTCTTTAATAATTGGTGTGAGGAAAATTGGATATCCATGTGCAAAAGAATTAAATTGGACTTTTATTTTATACCATACATAAAAATCAACTCAAAATGGATTAAAGACCTAAACATAGGAGCTCAAGATGAGAACATAGGGCAAATGCTCCATGACATTGACAATGATTTTCTGCATATAACCCCAGAAGCAACAAGTACAAGCAACAAAAGCAAAACCAAACAAGTAGGACTACATCAAACATAAAGGCTCTGCACAGCAAAGGAAACAATCAACAAAAGAAAAAAGCAGCTGATATATTAAGAGAAATGGTTTGTAAACCATATATCTGGTAAGGGTTAATATTCAAAATACATATTAAACTCAGACAAGTCAATAGCAAAAACCAAAATAAATTTATGAAAAAATGGCCAAAAGATCAGATATTTTGTGTGTCTTCTTTTGATAAATGTCTATTTCTCAAGACTTAAAAATGGCCAACAGGTATGTGAAAAGGTGCTCAACCTCTATCATCATAAGGGGAGTACAAATCAAAACCACAATGAGATATTACCTCACACCTATTCGGATGACTATTATCAAAAGGACACGACAAAACAAGTGTTGGCAAGGGTATGGAGAAGCAGGAACCCTTTTACACTGTTGGTGGGAAGGAAAATTGGTATAGTCATTACAGAACATAGTATGGAGTTTCCTCCAAAAATTAAAACTAGAACTACAATGTGACCCAGCAATTTGTCTCTAGGTATATATCAAAGAAAATAAAATCAGAACCTGTTGTCTGTACTTCCATGTTCATTGAATCATTGTTCACCCTATCAAAGATATGGAAATAACCCAAGGGTCTGGAAATGGATGAATAAATAAATAAACCATAATATAAAAACAATGAAATTTTATTAATATTAAGCATTAAATAAAAAGGAAATCCTGTCATTTTCAATAGAATGGATAAATCTAGAATACATTAGGCTGAGTGAAATAAGCCAGACACAGAAAGAAAAAATATTAGATGATCTCACTTATATGCAGAATCTAAAAATAGTTAAATACATAGAAATAGAGAGTAGAATGGTGGATTTTGGTGGGGAGGAGATGGGGAAAATAGATATAAGTCAAAGAGTACCAACTTGTGGTTATGTAGTATGAGTAAGTAAGTATGTAGTATGAGCAGAGCATGAGGACTGTAGTTAATAATACTGTGTTGTATACTAGAAATTTGTTCAGAGTTGATTTTAGATGCTCTTACTACAAAAAAAGAGGTAATTATGTGAAATTATGGATATGTTTATTGGCTTGGCTCTAGCAATCATTCCACTATGTATATGTCTATCAAAACACATTATATACCTTAAATATATACAATACAAATACATGTTAAAGAACAAGAAATAAGAAAAGGATACGGTACTTATTTTCAAAAGAATGTTTAGGACAAAATAGAAATTGTTAATATCATCCAACTTTTACTAATTTTTCAGTGTCCTATAATATGATATACTATTTATTGGTTTATTATTAGGCACATAGCCAAAGATTGTGTAAAAATATTAACTGGTGAAAATTAAAAATTACTGTTACTAAAGGAATAAAAGTTGCTACTGTTTGCATAAACTTTTTGTCTCTTAACTATGATTGTTGGGGCTCTAGTGTAAGACAAATATTATTTGAAATTTCCATCATAAAGATTTTTACAGATTTTTCTGGAGGAATCAAAGTTTAAGATATGCACTATTGCTAATTTATTTTATAAAAATATGTAAAGTGAAATATGATATTGATATTAAAATAAGCATCTCCTGAGTAATATTGGCTTCTATCTGAAATCTAGGTCTTGATAAATATTTGTTTTTCTGATAAGAAAATTATGTATCAATTCCAGTAGTCTCATGGCAGAATCCTTGGGGTTTTCTAGATATAAGATCATATCATCAGCAAAGAGTGATAGTTTGACCTCTTCTGCCCCCATTTGGATGCTCTGTATTTCCTTCTCTTGTCTGATTACTCTGGCTAGGACTTCCAGCACTATGTTGATTAGAAGCCATGATAGAGGGCAACTTTATCTGGTTCTGGTTCTAAGCAGAATGTTCTAAGTTTCGGGTCTAAGCAGGAATGCTTTCAATTTTTCCCCAGTCAGTATGATGTTGGCCATGGGTTTGTTATATATGGTTTTAACCACTTTTAGGTAAGTCCCATCTATGCCTATTTTGTTAAGTGTTCATATCATTGAAAAGCATTCTTATCATGAATTTTGTTGAAAGCTTTTTCTGTATCTATTGAGAGAATCATATGGTTTTTGTTTTTACTTCTTTTTATGTGGTGAATCACATTTATAGATTTGCATATGTTGAACCATCCCTCCATCTCTAAGATGAAGCCCACTTGGTCATGATGGATTATTTTTTTTGGTAAGCACCTGAATTCAGTTTGTTAGGATTTTATTAAGAATTTTTGCATCTATATTCATAAGGGATATTGGTCTGTAGTTTTCTTTTTGTTGTTGCATCCTTTCCTGATTTTGGTATCAGAATGATGTTG
The DNA here is from genome assembly GCA_028533085.1 of Varecia variegata. NCBI lineage: Eukaryota > Metazoa > Chordata > Mammalia > Primates > Lemuridae > Varecia > Varecia variegata. The sequence goes on from CM052437.1 coordinate 130,107,201, forward strand.
GCTTCCTAAAACATGTTGGGGAGGACTCCTTCCTTCTCGATGTGGAATAATTTCTGCAGGATAGGCACCAGTTCTTCATTGTAGGTCTGGTAAAATTCAAGTATGAAACCATCTGGTCTGGGACTTTTCTTTTGGGGAAGGTTTTTTATTTCTGCTTCAATTTTGGTACTTGATATTGATCTGTTCAGGAATTCTATTTCTTCCTGATTGAGCCTAGGGAGGCTGTGTTTCTAGGAATTTGTCCATTTTCTCCACGTTTTCAAGTTTATGTGCGTAGAGGTTCTTATAGTATTCATAAATGATATTTTGTATTTCTGTCATATCAGTTGTAATTTCTCTTTTTTCTTTTCTGATTCAGCTTATTAGAGTCCTTTTTTTTCTGTTTCTCATTAACCTAGCAAGAGGTGTGTCAATGTTGTTTATTTTTTCAAAGAATTAACTTTCTGTTTTACTAAACTTCTGTATAATTTTTTTTTGTTATTGATTTCATTTAGTTCTGCTCTAAACTTGTGTTATTTCTTTTCCTCTGATGGGTGTGGGGTTGGTTTGCTCTTCTTTTTCCAGTTCTTTGAGATGATTCATTAGATTGTTGATTTGCAATCTTTCTGTCTTTTGGATGTAGACATTTATCCATATAAATTTTCCTCTCAGGACTGCTTTAGCTGTGTCCCACGTATTTTGATAACTTGTGTCTCCTTTGTCATTTAGTTCAATGAATCTTTTGATTTCTATCTTAATTTCCTTCTTAACCAAATAATTGTTCACCAGAAGATTGTTTAGTTTCCATGACTTTGTGTAGAGATGAGAGTTTCTGTTGAGTTGATTTCTAACTTTATTCCACTGTGGTATGAGAAGATGCATGGAATAATTTCTATTTTCTTAAAATTTGTTGAGACATGCCTTGTGGACTAGGATATGGTCAATCTTAAAGAATGTTCCATGAGCTGATGAGAAAAATGTACATTCAGTGATTTTTGGGTAGAATGTTCTGTAAATGTCACTCAGGCCCATTTTTTCTAGAGTTCTGCTTAAGTCCATTGTTTCTTTATTTATTTTCTGTTTGGAGGGTGTGTCCTATTTTGTCAGATGAGTGTTTAAGTCCCCAGCTATAATAGTACTGCTATTTATCATTTCATTTAGACCAAGTGGAATTTGCTTTATGAATCTGGGTGCACCTCAGTTAGGTGCATAAATATTTAGAATTACTATGTCTTCTTGTTGAATTGTACCCTTCACCATTATATAGTGACCATATTTGTCTTTCATTACTTTTGTTGATTTGAAAACTAAGGTACCTGAAATCAGAACTGCTATGCCAGCTTTCTTTTGGCTTCCATTTGCATGGAATACTGTTTTCCATCCCTTCACCTTGAGTCTGAATGAATCCTTGTGGGTTAGATGAGTTTCCTGAAGACAGCAAACCAAGTGCCCATCAATACATGAGCGGATTAATAAAATGTGGTATATTCATACCATGGAGTTCTACTCAGCCACAAAAAAAAAAAAAAAAAAAAAATGGTGGCCTAGCACCTCTTTTATTATTCTAGATTGAGCTGAAGCCCATTCTACTAAGTGAAGTATCACAAGAATGGAAAAACAAGCACCATATGTACTCATCATTAAATTTGTTTTAGCTGACTTAACTGACCAACACTTAAGTGCACATATAGCAATAACATTCATCTGGTGTTGGGCAGGTGGGAAGGGAGTGGAGGGGATGGATATAGTCACACCTAATGGGTGCAGTGCACACCATTTGGGAGATGGACACACTTGAAGCTCTGACTCAGGTGAGGCAAAGACAATATATGTAACCTAAACATTCATACCCCCATAATATTCTGGGAAAATAAATAAATAAATGAATAAATCATTCTGAAAATTAAAGAAAAAGAGAATATTAAACTTATTTATAACAACAAAAAAAATAAAAGCCACAGTTTATCCATGCTAAAATGTACATAGAATACAATATTTTATGACTACAACTCAGGTAATTTTATTGGAAGCATTATGGAAGAAAAAAGGCAATTGAGCAAAATTAGTTAGGTTAGAAGTTCATGTTTATATGACTTGATCCTTAGATTTTCTGAAATGCAGGAACATGTTTATATTAATAGAAACTTGACATTCACTTCAGAATATTCATCATAGAGATACCCTTCATTTAAATTAAACCAAGTCTTTTCTCTGTAATCAGAATGATCCACAGTCTACATTTTACAACTTTTGATGTTTTTACTACTTGAACCTTAAACTTATTGCATTATCTTAGTGATTTCATATATGTCAATCTACTTGTTTTCCCAGAGACACAAAATCTGTCCCTAAGAATTTCCAAGCTCCTCAGAATGGAGAAGTTATTTTCTAGCTTCCTTTTTTAAGTTTGTGTTTTCTGCTATGAAGAAAAAGAGATGTCAGAACTCCATAAAAATACTGTGAAAACATTTTGGAGGTTTAGCAATAAAAATTAAATCATAAATTGCTTTAAAGAAATATCAGAAACAGTTATTTATTCCATACTTCTTTCTTTCTCTGTCTTAATTTCTTGTTTTACCCTTCAGCTGCCATGCTTTTTGCTATGAAATGTTTGCTTATAGGTAATATTTTTCATTTTGTCTTAGTATACTTAGTCATTTTGTGTTATTTCTGTTAGGAAAGTCCTCCCCATCCCCCTCCTCCTCCTCCTCCTTGTAATGCCATATATTATCTAAAGATATGTTTAGGTAATCCACATGAGTTTTCCTGCCATTTTATTCCAGGAATTTTCAAATTCTCTGAATCACTCTCTTTTAAATCTCCTAAAAAATATATAATAGCTACATCATTTAATGGAAAGTTTTCTCATAAAAGTTCTACATCCCATCCTAATAAGACTTTAGGAAATCTCTTGTTCAGAAAAGAAGTACCCTACAATACCTCTACACTCGGATCACTCAGATGAAGAGTGAAACACATTCTATCTGGATGCTTTCTGCATAGAAGACCAGAAGTGATTGATAGCTGAATGTTTTCCTTTCCATTCAGATATTTTGGAGTTGTACACAGATAGTCAAAATCTTTATTTTACTATCTGAAGTGCCATTTCAACACCAGCAGGAGTACCCTCCTCATAGACTGTTCTCTTAAAATTATAAGAACCTGGGACTAAGTCACAGATGAGTCACATGTCCTTTGTCTTGTCTCAGTCACTAGTCAATTACCATATTCACTCTTCTACCCAAATGGGTGGGAGTCCAGTTTTTAGCTGGAATTAAAGATGCAATGCCTACACCATAAGGCTCATTAGTTGAGTCCTAAACACCTGCTGCAAGAGAATAAAAGGCAGTCTTGTAATGGATCATTTAATCATTGAGTTAGACAGGAAAAAGCAAATGTTCTTTTGTTAGCTCTTGATATCATTACTCATCTCAAAGTGGTAGTGGACACAGTAGGAAGACAGTTTCTTGTTGAGTGGAGAAGTATCAAATTCAGTCTGATATAGTTTTTTAGCAGTTTTGTATTTCGCCCTAAGTCCTTAAGACATGGGTCTCCCCATTTCTGTTCACACAAGGATTTCATGATTTAATTTCTTCCATGGTGTCTTAGTAGCTATGGTGACTTATAAAGATTCCCAGTATTTGATGCAAGTGTTAGGTTGAAGTGAAACAGAGTGAATCCTAATTCTGCCTCATCAATAGCACTCAAAGGCATACATTCCAAATTCAGATCTTCCTGGGGAACCCCAAGGCTTCATTAACCACAGTTAGCATGTTACTTTGAAATTCTCAGATGAAAAGGTAATTAGATACCTCCGTGGTACAATTGTAATATAATTGTTACACAGCTCTCCCTTTCTCTAAGCTGTAATCTCTATCTTAAATTCTAGCTGACAACAAGCTCTGGCAGTAAGCAAAAGAGGCACCATTGGCATGCCAGAATTGAGAATCAGGCTTCAGGATGAACAGGGCTCAAACGGCACAGTTAATTCATTTTGAGCATAGTGCAATTACATCAGTGCCCAATTGTGGCTCAATCCTGAGCTAAAAATCCTGTTATATTCACATAGAATTCAGTTTTACAAAGGAGAATTAGCAAAATGACAAGCAGATTTGAGTGCTGTGGAGGAGTAATTTGAAATAATTTTTATAAATGTGTAGAGTGAAAAAATAAATGATTTTATTAATGAAAATGAGTGAAAGAACAAGACATATAGAAAAAAATGAAGTAAAAAATTAGGCAATATGTAACCAAAGTATTTCTACCCCTATAATATTCTGAAATAAAAAATTATTTAAAAATTAGGCAATATTAAGATAAGCATGAGATTATCCTAGAGAAAGATAACCTTGATTACTGAATAGGCAAGAACTTATAGAAAGTAGCTTACTCAACTTCAGAAACTGAAAAAAATTAGAAATATGAAATACTTTGGTCCCAAACATTTTGAATAAGAGATAATCTGTACTAGTATAACTTGTGGGCAGAGCCAGAACCTGTTTTCTGAAGAATTGAGTTAAAAAATCAATACTTAATGCCTCAAAACAGAAATGTGCAAAAAATGGACTGATGATATTAACATATTTCAAGAAAGATTTCCAAAAAATTGTTGTGAGTGTTTTTTGGTAGGCAGTTTATTAATGAAGAAAAATAATGGGAAAAGAAGGAAGCCAGATAAACCACTCTGGTTATGCCCATCCTTCAAAGCAAAGCGCATGGAAGATGTTCAAGTTAAAGCCTATGTCTTGAGGTCTTCCTCTCAGCTGCATTCCTCTTAGTGACAAGGAGGAACTAGGCTTTTGGAGCCAGCTGAGCTGGAGTCATTATTTACTGAATCAGAAAACTGCTCTCTTTGTTCTGATAGTCATTTCAGGCTCACCAAACCATCTCCTAATAAATAAGATTTCTACTTAACTTGTCCCAGAGAGATGCAATCCACTAGTCAGAATAAGACAAATATCCAGTCCGTCTGGGACTTTTATTTCTCTTGTAATGCATTTGTTAACCCTGGTTTTAAGTATTAGTTTGTTAGGAACTTGTGAACCTGAATCAGCCTCTGCTCTAAAACACTAGCAAAATCAAGCATCAGACTTGCTAGGCTGAAAGTAAGATTTTGACAATGCTGAATTTTTTGTGACTAGTTATCGTCTTTTGTGTGGCATCGATCTACATTAATATACATTTCTTTTTTTCCCCATTAGAAATTGTGTAACAAAAAAAATTTCCTGTAGACTTAGAGAAGGCATTGAGGGATAATTTTCATATATTTAATAGTAAAAGCATTTATTAAATATAAGTTTTTCACATTCATACATGTGTTAGCAAACTTGAAAGTCCATGACTAATGAAGATTTATAATTTAGCTGAGATGTGCATTTAAAGAGTACCTACTTGAAGGAGGGTGTGCACGATTTAGAAATTTTGTAAAAGAGCTGAGTAAATGTCCAAAATTCACATCTCAGTCCCTCTTTGTTATCTTGTTCATCTTTTAGAGAATTATATACATTGCGCATTGACAATAATGGCAAGGCTAAATGCTAGCAGTGAGGATGAAATTCAAAATGTCTAAGAAATTACATGATATTTTATTTAAAAGGTTAATTTGATAAGCATTTTCCCATGCCATTGATTATTTTAGACAGATTTGTATAGGCTGCATAGATTTTTAGTATACATATGTACAGTGCTTATTTTCACACTTCCCCTAATTGGAGATCCTTAACTCATTTCTCACTCTTACTATGTTAATAAGGCCCTAGTGGATGTATTTAAATGAAAAAAGAAATAGGATGCAAAAGATAATTTTCTTGAAATATCTGAAATGTTTTCATTTGAGAAAGGGAGCTGTTCTCAGGTTTCTGAAAATTTTCACCAGATTACAAGTTGTGTTACTGCAGTACATGAAGTTAAATTTGACTTGGCTTACAGCTCTTTCAGAAATAAATTTTAAGAGACTAATGCCCATACATGTTGGCATGGGAGACTAGCAGTCACTCAAACAAGCAAGATAATTGTCAACTTTGAGACTTACCTAGAAATCTATTCTATCCAGGAGTATTTAAAAGCATTATGAAAATATACATAGCTCCCTTTTCAAGATTTTAGACAAGGACTACTGTTGGCATTTGTCAGAACCTGATGAAGCGAGCAGCTGGAATGGTTTAACATTCTTTGATGCTGAGTATGAACATTAAGGTTCTATCATTGGAGGGGGATGAATATAGTTCCACATCTAGTTCCTGAGATTTTTGTTCAGCTTTCTTCTAAGATGTGAAAGATTCCTGATTGCGGCTTGTTTTGCTTTATTTTAGAAAAGTAATAATAGTGCCTTTGATCTTGCCTTTGTATCTTAGGCTCCTTTGCCAGGATGAATTTTATCTCATTTTAAAAATTAATGTCCTGTGACAGTTATTGTCTATGTCTTTCAGAGACAATAGTGAGCCAAAATGTTCTGAATATGATAGTATGGAGATTTTTTAAAAAATTTTAGAATTGTTAATATACTTTTTAATTTTTTTAGTGTATGCATTATCTTGATATCCAGAAAAAGCATATACTCTTAAACTTTTATGCATGGTCTACTTTTTGAAATAAGCATTTTAATATACTATCTTTCACATTTTATATGTTAAACTTTTTCACAAGGAATCAAAAACATCTTTAATTTAACTGTTTATATTATTACCTTCTAGAAGTCATTTCAAAGCAAATAAATAATGTTTGAAATCTAGAGAATTAATTTTTTAAGTATATAAAAAACATTTACTAGTTGACATGCAACATACACGATTGAATATTTTCTATTAAGTGGAGATTTCTTCTGGTGATGATAATTTTCCTCACTTTAACATTGCATTTAAAAGCACAGTTTCTGATATCAGCTAGGCTCAGACCTATAATATACTATTTGTATGACCCTGGAGAAATTATACTTCTTATATCACAGTTTCCTCATCTGTAAAATGTGCAGAATTATAATAGCCACTTATAAAGTTATTAAGATGATCACAAGAATATGTAAGTTAGTTAACATGGTCCTAGTCCAACAAATTGATGAAGATAGTATTTGCTATTATTATTTTTATATTTGCCAGGATTAGGCTTCATAAAAATGGGAAAGAAATTATTTCATTCTATTTTCCACTTTCAATATGTATAAATATTTGTGATTAGGTTAGCTGATACGCCATATTATAATTATTATTGGTGTTATTTTAAGTATATATACATGTTCTATGGTTTTGTGTTATGATGCTGGGATGAAACATAAACATGTTTCAAATTAAAGTATGCTGCATATTTTCTTAAACTGGCATTTAAAAAATAACTTAAAAGCCTAGCCCTAATTATCTTCTGTAAATAAAATTGCCACCTAACAGCTTCACTTGAAGCTTTGGTTATCATTTAGAAACATGATTTGAATTGAGATTCTCTGTGTCATTTACTAGCTTAACTCATGCCTCTCATAGAATTATCTCAATCAATACTATTAATAATTGAGGGCTCACAGTGTGCATGGTTCTGGATGAGCTATTTTAATTTAGAAGATAGAAATGCATTAAATACCTGTGGCATTTAGCTTGAAGTAGTTTTTGATAATTAGAACTAATCAGAACAATTTCAATTCTCTTTTTATGCTTTTGGTCAAACTTGCTTAATGATTCATTCATTCATTCATTCCCCAAACTATTATTAGTGCTATTATGACTTAAGCACTGTGCTAATACGAAAGAATAGAGAAATGATCTGATCACAGCCCTACTCTTCAGAGGCTCAAAATCTGGTGATAGAATTAATAAAAGAAATGTATATTTATATGAATATGGTGAGTGAACAGTGTGTCCTTGTAGCATGGAAGAAAGATCTTTAACTCTGCTTGAAAAAGTCACAAAAACACTTGCAAGATGAAGTAACTTAAAGAAATTGAATAACTTTATTTTGATACTTCAAGAATTAATCCTATTAGAGAAAATTTTGGAAAGGCAACTAAGGTAAGAGGTAAAATTAAACATCCAAGACTCCACCACTCAAAGGTAATTATTGACAAAATATAAGTTATTATACTTCCCATCAGTGAAAAAAATCTATCTATATCTATTTATCTATCTATATACACACACACGTTCATGCACACACATATAATGTAATATGTGTATATGTGTATGTGGAGAGAAATATATGTATATGTGTATATACACATTTTATACAACACAATCATAGGAATATACACACAAATATGCTCCATTTACTATTTAATACTTTGCATTCTTGCTTTATAATTTTTCTTGATCATACTTCCATATAAAAATTCACTTGATGTGATTTTCTAATGAATAACTAGAATTTCATGATACAGATATACTATAATTTATTTAGCTAATCTTATTTTGTGAGACATTTATATTCTTTCTATTTTATCCTACTGCAATGAACCATCTTGAAGAAAACATTTAGTACATTTTTTTTACTATTTTGATAAGATAAATAAAAGAGATTTGACAAGTAAAATAGCATGTATATTTTAAACACAGTTATGTATGGCCA
>CM052437.1:130116223-130145050 GCA_028533085.1 Varecia variegata
ATTTTTGTTTTTTCTTACAGTTACAAATTGTTTCCTTTATTAACATTTGCTTGTTTTTTCTCTACTCATTTCTTTTCTGAAGCCAGATTTTTGATATAATATAATCTCCCAAATATAAAATTTGTAGGCCAAAGAAAGCAATAGTCCATCAGTTCATCTCTTTAGGACGTGAGGGCTGTAGGCTTTCTGTGCAAGCAGTGATGTTTATTCTACTTAAACAGTGATAAATGGACACTGCCTCCCAAATAGAGCAGACTCATTTCCATTGTGGCATTTCCCACCAGTGAGTAAACAGACCCTCTATTTAGGAGATGAGAGGAGAAAAAAAAAAAAACTATAGCATCATTCTGTTCTTTTCCTGTTTTGTCTGATTTTGCATTGCAAATTTTAAAATTTGTTACTGAATCCTTCTTGTCCACCTGGAACCATCTTTGAATACTATATCATTGCTGCACCTCACTCTAAGGATTTAGTGGACTTATAAATCATTAGAAACACCGATCTGGCTGATGATGCATTTGAGTAATACATCATGAGAAAAAGGTGCTTGGATGATCTATCACTTCAAAGATGGCACGGTGTAGAATGGAATCCAGGACCACTTCTAACTACTGCAGAAAGTGCTCGCTCTAGAGAGGGTTTCATTTTAAAAAAATTCACTATCTTTTGGCTAAGTTTTAATAAATCATTAAATATCTTGTTGTAAAGCTTCCATTCTATGTGTTCCTAGAAGCAGACATTCAGAAGAAATAAATCATGTTACAGACTAGAAATTACTCTCTCTCTTCATCAAGAAATACAATGATAAAACATTTTGGACTTTTATTGAATATTAATTTTCTACATCTCTTAGTGATACTATGTAAGACCATATAATATAGAAATATTTTTATCATCACAATATTAATCATCATTTTGCATACTCTAAAATAGAAATATTAGAATAATGTGACTCTGGAGATACATTTACAATCACTATTAACCAAGAGCCATATGACACTCTGTGTGAATGGTAGAGTCTTTAAAACAATATAATTTAAAAATAAGAAGTTCCCAGAGATGTTTGAATTGAACGAGTCCCACATAGTTTAAGAGTTATAGTTTACCAATTTTCTAATATTTAATTATAATCAAGTATTAGCCTACTCTATTGATTTTTTATGTGAGAAATAGTATCTTTTACACTAACTCAGAACTAGATTTAAACTTTAAAATTGAATAGATACAGATTTGTCTTCTATTTCTTTTTAAAGACTCAATCTGGCAAACGAAATGAGCACATTTACATACTTTTAATGTTAGTGTAAAATGTTATAATCATAACCTTATACCAAAGCCTTACTCTATGATACGAAGAGACTTCTGAGTTTTGCAGATTCTTTCTCTCTGATGATTCTGATGCACATTTAGGTTCATTAAACACTGTTCTAAAAGATCTCAATGCTTTGGATTTTAGAAAAATTGGCCCTATGGTCCCAAAGGAGGAAGAAATTTATTTTGTTGCCCTTCAATGTACCCTACTCCCATCCTGCCTAATCCAGGGCCCATCTAATTTCTGTCCAAAGCTGGTAGTTAGAAAACATACTTATTTTTTTCATATTCATCCTTCTCTCTACTCCAAAAGAAATACCTGACCCCTTGACCCATAGTGCATAATTACTATAGCCAGAGAGTACAATTTTCAAGAATGTGAGTTATACAGTGTTATATCACACCAGGTGTACTGTTACAATTCCAACTCTGTGCTATTTAGCCCTAGTTATTTTCTCCTATGTAAGAGGAAGAGGAGGTCAGCCTGACCCACCCTTCCTGCAATAGTCCCGTCCCTCTCACAATCTCCTGTCAGTACATAACACACCTCCTAAGAATAAACGATTTTCAGGCATAGGACAGCTCAAATACAGATTAACAAGAATAACACTATTTGTATTATGTAATCTGAAGAGTCTTTGATATGTGATAAATTTGCATCTATTTTCATTATGAAACAGAACATTTAATATATTTAGAAATTCTTTACTTCTTTTCCTTTCAAACCATTCAAAACTTTCCCAAGGACAATAGAGTGTATTTACTTTAAATCTGCTTGATTAAATGACCTGATAAAGTGATTTTCCCAGTATAAAGAAGGCCTTAGCTCCAAAAGGTAAATTCCAATCTTCCTTTTAGATGATATAAAATGCTTATGACTTTGAAATTGGCAGTTTTTCCTGCCAGGCTCTACAGGATGTCTCATTATATAAGCCTCAGGAAAGAAATTCAGACTTAAAAAAATAAAAAAAGCCTAAGAATGCTTTTTACTGAAGGACAATAATTCTACCCTTCCAGAAAAATGCTAAATAAATACTTTAAAATACAAAAAAAAAGCTACCCTCAAATATAGTCATTGAGATATTACTGACAACAATGAAATAATAGGAATAATCTAAGTATCCAACAATAGGGGAATAAAGACATGCCCCATGAAATGTTTTTTCCAGCTAGTGTTTTCTCAGAAGAATATCTCCTGGTTTTCAATATCAAAACTTCATATAATGTACATTTCTTTTATTATAATGTTTTTCAGTCATTATTTATAGAGGTAAATTTTGTATTTTTAACTCTAAAACACAATATAACTTTTTTAACAAAACAGTATTTGGGATAAATCTTGCTATATTTCACATACATCAGTATCATGGTCACACATTTTGTAAAGCATGCTGAACATCAACAATAAGAAGTTGCATTGTAGATGTGGCTGGCCATAAAAGAGGCATCTCAGAGTCACATCCAGTGTGCTGCAATAATTACCTTTCCTGGAACAAAATAGCCTGATATTGCTTTAGCACTAGACATAAAGCTTACAACTGTAATTTATAAGAGTGGAGTCAAAGTCCCATTTTGCAACATTTTTATCCTAAAGTGTTGATCACTTCTCTAGAGATTTAGCAAAATTCTTCCTCTTCAAATGTCTCTATAGGCATCTCTCTTATCAATTCCTCTCAGTTTCATGATTTGTCTGAAGACAGACATTGGTCATCATCTCAACTTCATCATTATTTTCTGCAATCAGTGACAAACAATGAAGTGAAAACTCTCCTTGCTAGTTTTCTTCTGAATTTTCTTCAATATTTAAGTCTCCACCTCATTAGTAAGCAAACAGTTTATTTCCAGATATTACCTTGTTTTTACTGTATTGAAAGAAGATGCCACCTAGGACTTTCATAACTAGAGAGGGGAAGTCAATGCCTGGCTTCAAAGTTTCAAAAGACAGGCGATTCTCTTGTTAGGTACTAAGGCAGATGGTGGCTTGAACTTGAAGCTAATGTTCATTTACCATTTTGAAATCCCAGAGCCCTTAAGAATTATGCTAGATCTACCCTGTCTGTGCTCTATAAATGTAATATAACAAACCCTATATGACAGCACATCTGATTACAGCCTGGTTAACTGAATATTTTAAGCCTGCTGTTAAGACCTACTGCTCAGGAAAAAAGATTCCTTTCAAAATATTACTCTTATTGAAAATGTACCTGGCTGTACAAGAGTTCTGGTGGATATGTACAAGGAGGTTAATACTGTGTTCATGCCAAACAACATGACATCCATTCTTCAGCCCATGGATCAAAGAGTCATTTTGACTGTCAATGTCTGTTATTTAATAAATATATTTTATAAGATTATATAGATGACATAGATAGTGATTTCTCTGATGAATCTGGTCAAGTTAAATTGAAAAGCTTCTGGAAAGGATTCAGCATTATAGATACCATTAGAACATTTGTGATTCATGGAAGCATGTCAAAATATCAGTATTAACAAGAGTTTAGAAGTTGATTCCAACTCTCATGGGTGACTTTCATGCATTCAAAATACTACTGGAGCAAGTAACTATAGCTGCAGTGCAAATAGCAAGAAAATTAGAATTAAAAGTGGAACCTGAAATGTCACTGAATTGCTGTAATCACAAGCTAAAACTTGAATGTTGAGGAGTTGCTTCTAATGGTGGAGCAAAAAAGTGATTTCTTGAGATGGAATCTACCCCCAGTAAAGATGCTTTGAACATTGGTGAAATGACAACAAAGGATTTAGATTACTACATAAACTTAGTTAATAAAGCAGAAGCATGGTTTGAAAGCATTTACTCCAAATTATTTTCTTTTTTCTTTTAAATTTATTTATTTATTTTGTAGAGATAGGGTCTCACTATGTTGCCCAGGCTGGTCTGAAACTCCTAGCCTCAGGCAATCCTCCCAGCTTAGCCTCCCAAATTACTAGGATTACAGGAGCAAGTCACCACACACAGATATTTTACTCCAATTTAAAAGAAGTTTTACTGTGAATAAAAGGTGATTAAACAGCATCACATGAGGCAGAAATATCTTTCCTGAATGGAAGAGTCAATCAATGTAGCAAACTTCATTGCAGTGTTGTCTTATTTTAACAAGTTGCCACAGCCACCCCAACTTTCATCCACCACCATCCTGATCGGTCAACAGCCATCAACATTGAGGCAAGATCCTCCACCAGCAAAAAGATGATGACTCACTGAAGGCTGAGATGATTGCTAGGATTTTTTAGCAATACAGTGTTTTTAATTAAAGTATATATATTGTTGTTTTAGGCATAATGCTACTGCACACTTAATAGACTACAGTATAGTGTCAACATAACTTTTAGGTAAACTGGGAAACAAAAAGTGTGACTCACCTTATTGTCATATTTGCTTCATTGTGGTGGTTTGGAACTGAACTTGCAATGTTTCTAAAGTATGCCTATATTTGGAGATAGACAGGTCCTTTGGGGGGTTATTAAGGTTAAATGAGGTCATAAGGGTGGGTCCCTAATCTGGTAGGATTTATTGTCTTATAAGTGCTCCCAGAAGAAGATTAGGTGAGGACACAGTGAGAAGGTGGTTGTCTGCAAGCCAAAAAGGGAACCCTCCCCACACGCCCCTCCAGAACTCCAACCCTGCAGGACCTGGAACTGGGACTTCCAGCCTCTAGAACTGTGAGAAATAAATTCGTGGTGTGTAAACCATGCAGCATGTGGTATTTTTTTAATGGAAATCCTAATAAACTAATACAGGTGTCATCTATTGGCCCCATTGTTTTGCTATTATTTTAAAGATAAGGCTAATAATACCTATTACAAACATTTACTAAGTACTTACGATGTGCAATGCCATGTTCTAAGTGCTTTACATTACATAGCTCATTTAATCCTCACAACAAATACTATTAGTAGCTACGTTTACCGATGAAAAGACTAATGCAAGGGGAAGTACATTGTCCAAAGTCATATGATTATCAAAGGGTGGAGCTGTTGTGCCCCCCAAACCTGTATTCTTACTCTCTAAGCTATACTACTTACAAAGAAAAAAAGAAACAAAACTGCTTTGCCATTAACTCTACCAGAAACAATGATTCACATTGTTCTGTCTTCAAGCACTTTCTTTTATTGACTATTAAAGTCCTTTAATCTGATCCTTAAAACTTTATATAATCTGATTTTTAGAAAATTAGATACAACTTTGTTTCTGTAGCAAAGACCCTCAAGTAAAAATTATGTATATTCTTACAGTTTTGGAAGGCATGAGCTATTGCTTGATATTTAGTTTTATATTCCCATTACACACAAGTTTTCCAGAAAATAGAGTCAATGTATGATTTTTCATCCTTGTTTCATACACTTTCAGTGGATTACTCTACTTCCTTCTAATACTTCCTTCTTTAATATAGCATATGTTTTAGAAAGGCACTCATTATTTTTCTTTCTTAAGATCTACCTTCAGAAGAATATATTAGGCATATTTTCCTCTATGTGTCCTGCTAAGTACAGGTAAAATCCTTGGGCATTATAGATAAAACGAATTGATGAAATCTCTGAAGGGAAGACAAAGGAGTCAGACTGGCTAGGGACCTGTGTCCCTGAGGAATAACATGGTGGTAAGTTCTTGGATTGTCTATTTGCCTCATGACCCTAACTTGGAGCTGAAGACGCTGGCAACTGTCAATCTGGAAACAAGAATAAGAGAAGACTGAGGAAAAAAAGCTTGCTTTCTATCTAAAGAACTAGGAATGGGCAGCCTAGCCAGAAAAAAGCATTTAGACAATAACCACTATACTTCACATTTGGGAATCTATTCATGCCAGGCTATAAGGCACCCAAACCCTTTTGCCAGTGAGATGTCAGTGAAGGCAAAATAGGGAACCAAGACTTTCATCCACTCTGGATGATAGCGAGCCTCCAGCATGTGGTGCCAGTGGAGACCACATAGGCTGCCTGGAGGTCCATCTCCACACAGCAGTAACTGGGCACCTCTCTCTTTCCCCACTACAGTGTCATCAGAGAAGACAGTGGACAGGCAGGATGTTTACCCTGCCCAGTAGCTGTCACCTGAGGAGCAGAAATAAAGAATTTCAATCATTTCCAACCAGGGAAGTGTCGGGGGAGGTCTAGTGGGGAGTGAGAACTCGTACCTCCGCCAGCAGTAATGAGGAGCCCTTCTCTTGGGTTATCAGTGGAGTCTGGGTTGGGAACTGTGACTTCTGTAACCACCTGTCTAACAAGGTAGTAACCTCCCTTTATCTGCCAAAGCATGTCAGAGGAAGGCAGATAAAACAGAAGATTTAACAATATTCATGGTCTCATAATGCCCTAAATATCCAGGTTTCTGTAAAAAATCACTCATCATACAAAGAACAAGGAAGATCTCAAACTGAATGAATAAGGCCAATTCATAGATGTCAACACCAAGATTAAAGAAATGTTGGAATTATTTGGCAATGATTAAAAAGGAGCTGTCATAAAAAAAATGCTTCAAGGAGCAATTAGAGTTGAAAAAATAATAATAATAATTAAAAATAAAAACTCGATGATCTCAACTGGAGATTAAAGATGACAGATGAAAGAATTACTTAATTTAAAGATAGAACAATAAAGATTTCCCAATCTTAGCAATGGAAAGAAAATAGACTAAATCTAAAATGAACAGAATCTCAGGGATCTGTGTGATTATAACAAAGGATTGCTTTTCACAACAACCTAAATGAATCTAAGAGAATTATGCTGAATGAAAAAAAGTACAATCTCCAAAAAAAATTACATAACCATATGACTCAACTTGTATAACATTCTTGAAACCAAAAAAAAAAAAAAAAAAATCATAGAAATGGAAAGCAGATTAGTGATAGCCAGGAGTTAAGGAGGAGATTCAGATGCCACGGAAGTATGTGCTTATGAAAGGACAACACTCACCCATCCACATGGCAATGGATGCTCTGTAACTTGACTGCTTCAATGCCTATATCCTTGCTGTATAATGTACTATAGTTTTTTCAGATTCTACAGATGGGAGACACTGGGTAAAGGGAACACAGAATCTTTCTATGTTATTCCTCACAAACACGTGAATCTATAATTATTTCAAAATAAAAAGTTTAATAAAATATGCATATATATGTCTATCTATGGATGGATGTATAAATATATAGACATAAAAATGTACATTTTTTTATGTATTTATATGTTTACATAACAAATTGTTGTCTTGATATAGGATTGCATATTGTTACCTAATTTAACTTATTAGGTAAAAATGGATTCGTGTTGTTGATTATAGTTAAATCTTTAAATTATTAATGAAATCAGACTTTATGTATTTCACATATTTACATTTTATTTATTTTATGTATCACATATTTAATTTATATATTTTCATATATTTATCTTCCCCTTAAATAAATTAAATATGTAAGTTCTATCCAACTGATATTTGGAGTCTTGCTATTATCCTTAACAACTCATATAAACTGTAAAATATTTTAAAGGTTTTTTATCTCTTGACAATACTGTTTTAAATATTTCTTCTCTTTTTCCTTGTCATGATTCTGTTCATGAGTTTTTTTTTTTTAATATGTGTTTTTGATGCACAGAGATTTAAAAGAACTGCATGGAAAAATGATTTGTCATTTTCTCTGTGATTTCTTCCATCACTCTGACAGACAGGAAGTTTTTGCCTAGCCTATGATATGACAAATATTCAATTATATTTTATTTTTAAGATCTTATAGGTTTTTTTTAAGATCTTCAAATTTTAATCCATCTAGAATTTTCATGTAGGGTGGAGATCACAAATAATACTTTTTCCTTGAGAGCTGGACAAAAAGTTCTTTGCTTCTTGATCATGTTGTAAGGTCATACATTCTTTTCTAAATTACTGAAAACAGTAGGATTTGTTTCTGGATTTGCATTCTATATTGTAGGTATGTAGACACTGTAGATACTCTTACTAGTTTTATATTTTCAATATTCTTCTAAACACATATGTTTGAATGTTTGATGGTGTTTGTCCTGTCTTCTCACCAACAAAAGCCTTATTTAAAAAAAATATTTTAGTATTCTTGTTTGCTTATAAAGTGTTTTAAGAAGGTTAGATGAACATCATAATAAATTTGACAGGTTTTAACTTTTCTATGCACAAAAAATTTTATAGCATGAAGTATTGCCTACTTTCTTAAGTATTGCCTACTTAAGAAAAATAATTTCTTAAAACTTTATGAATTGATCATTCAGGACAAGAGAAGGTCAATTCCTGACAAATTTTTAAAGTTCATCTTCATATTGAATGTTTATCTTACTTAAGTAACTTGGGCAATTTATACATTACCCAGAAAAACAACCATTCTACTGATTTTGAAGTTTATCTTGGTAAAGTTTACAATACATTCCAAAAAATTTTCATGCACACTTTAGTCTCAAATTTATTTCAAATTTTTAAAATTTATTTTGTTTTTTTATTAATTATATTTGTCTATGTTATTGAATTTTTTCAAAAGGATTAGTTTATGATTCCATTTATCAGATCTAATTATGTTTGTAACTTTCTGATTAAGTTTAATATTTAATATTTTATTCTATTATCAATTTATAAATGTATATTTTATATGTAACTCACCTATATGTTCAATACAAATAAGTAAAATATATAATCATAATTATTTCTAATTTACTAGACTTTGGGTTTAATACTTTCTCAAAATAATTAGTTTATTAATAAATTATTCTTTATATGTAATATACATAAATTAACATTTTCTCAAAATGTAATACTGAAAAATTCAATTTATTAAGTTGGACAAAGACCAAGGATTACCTCTGAGCATTGTTTGGATAAATGTCATAATTTTTGATGCTCTGAGTTTAATATATTCCCAAGGATTTTAATGTTGGGAGTACATGACTTTCTCTTTGACTCTGTAGTTATTTGAGAATTTCCTTTAACATTCATGTGGTGTGATTTTATTTGTTCACTTCTTTTATTATTTTGTGATGCTAATACTGTGGTTTCAAAATGCCTTCTTTTTCAAGAATTGGTAGTGGTTTCCTCAGTGGCATAATATAATATTTTAAAAATATTCTAAGCTTTTTAAAATGGTGAATATTCAGTATACATATAAATAAATGTGTAAAAATCAAATTTAACATATGAAGGAAAATCATATTAAATTATTTTTTATATTCTATTCATTGTTAATTGCTAAAGTAATAAGCTTCTAAAATAGATTATGGAAACTATAAAGTCTACAACTTTTGAAAACTTGTACAGTGTGAAAAGGGCATTTTATACCATTCCTATGTATTATTGTTAGAAATCAAATCATATTTAAGAATTGATATTCAGAATTGTTTTCTGTTAAAGTTGAAATTATTAATGCTATAAGTATAGTACATTAGGAAAATAAATTTATCTTAGTTAAGTACATTATATAAGCATTTAAATTAATTTTTTAAAACAAATGTATTTGTGTAGTTCCAATGCATATGAATAAATATAATTCTTCATATTGAAATGCAGATTTTCTTTTGTTTGGAGGAGGGGTCCTATCACTTAACATTTTTTTTTTCCCCAAATGCAGTAGTTCAGCTACTTACAGAAGGACATTTTCCTTAATTTCCTTTTGGATTATCTAGCTCTCTGGGTTTAAATTTAAACTTTAAAAGAACCATTTGATTTTAATAACTTTTATGTGTAGTGCTCCATTGAGTTTGGGCTTTAGCACATAGAACTACTTTTCCATAAGGTGATTTCTAGTAAATCCCTGTGTGTAAAAGCAAGATAAACACACATCACTGAGTTTGTTATTGCAATTAAATTATTGGATTTTTACATTTGAATATATTTTGAGCATTGAAAAGCATGAAGAGACTGTTTTCTAATGTTGGTCATGGACACTTTTCTGACACTTAATAACTTGAAATCAGCCTGCCAATATTCTTAAGTGTCTGAGAATATGAAAATGCTATATATTTAATATAAGGAAAACAAAGTCAGTAAACCACATCTGCTTAAAAAAACCTAGATAAACTCTTCCACAGAATCTATTTTGTGAAGTCTAAATTGTAATTTATCATACCCCAATTTTCATTTTCCCATTAAGATATTTGCTCTTTCAAACATTTCTTTTTATTAAGTTTCACTTATTTTATTCAAACCAATGGACTAAGTTTGCTCCCACCTGAACCTCCTTACTAATGACTGTCCCTATGCATCACTAAATATGAGCTATATGCACTCTGAGATAGGTAGTTTTTTGGTCAGCATAGATTTTAGCATAAAGTGAGCACTTAAGTTAATTTATTTCTTTATGTATGTAGTTATTCATTTGTTTATTCAGAATCATTCACTTATCCACAAATTCTCTTAGACATTTATTTAACAAATATTTATTCACTTGATAAAACACTACTGTATGTTTTAGGTACCATGTTGGACATGGAGAAATTGTCAAACCCAGTTTTCCCTTGTACAGTGGCCATGAATAGATAGTTTAAACTTCCAAAATGATGTAGTCACCATTATCACTTGTCTTCCTTAAAATTTACACAGGGTCTCCACTGCAGCCAACATTTTGGGTGAAGCCAGATACTTCATTGACTTTTTTTTTTTTAGACAGAGTCTCATTTTGTTGCCTGGGCTAGAGTGAGTGCCATGGTATCAGCCTAGCTCACAGCACCTTCAAACTCCTGGGCTTAAGCGATCCTTCTGTCTCAGCCTCCCGAGTAGCTGGGACTACAGGCATGCGCCACCATGCCCGGCTAATTTTTTTCTATATATATTTTTAGCTGTCCAGATAATTTCTTTCTATTTTTAGTAGAGACAGGGTCTCGCTCTTGCTCAGGCTGGTCTCGAACTCCTGACCTCGAGTGATCCTCCCACCTAGGCCTCCCAGAGTGCTAGGATTACAGGCATGAGCCACCAAGCCATTTTTGTTAATCGAGAATTCTATTCTCCTGTTTTCCTCCTTCTTCTTTTTCTTCCTCTTCCTCCTTTTCTTCTTCTTGATTCCAGAGATGCTTTAAATGTCTAATGTAAACAATTTAGGTGATAACAAAACCCACATTTATTGAAAAGACAAAACTAGCCCCTATTTATTTTGAGAATCAACCAAATCAATTCTTTTCTTTTTCTGATTGGTTAGCCTGTTGTTATTTTTACATTCAATATAGCATTGGACTGAGAATGATGTTAGCATTGCACTAAGAAGTGGTACAGATTTTAATATATTTCACGAGAGCATGCTACATTCCGTTGTTATTATGCTAAATATATTTATCCTCATAACTTTACCTCTTTGGACTTTATTTTATTTATTTATTTATTTTTTATTTTATTTTTGAGGCAGAGCCTTGCTTTGTTGCCTGGGCTAGAGTGCCGTGCCATCAGCCTAGCTCATAGCAACCTCAAACTCCTAGGCTCAAGCAATCCTTCTGCCTCAGCCTCCCAAGTAGCTGGGACTACAGGCATGCGCCACCATGCCCGGCTAATTTTTTATATATATTTTTAGTTGTCCAGATAATTTCTTTCTATTTTTTAGGAGAGACGGGATCTCGCTCTTGCTCAGGCTGGTCTCGAACTCCTGACCTCGAGCGATCCTCCCACCTCGGCCTCCCAGAGTGCTAGGATTACAGGCATGAGCCACCGCGCCCGGGTGGACTTTAAATTAAACAAATATTTATGTAGTATATTCTCTAAGATGGTCTCTGTGCCACCAAAGAGCCATGAGTAGGGACAGGGTTAGGTTATATTTTTTTCTGGGGCTATTATTTCCTGGCCATGGATAGTCAAGTTTCTCAAAAAACGATCATAAAAAAGTAGTAATAATATGTCACCAGACACAGAAAAATTAATCATTTTGTTCTGGAATGTCTAAATTGCTGATCAACACTTAGTTGCATACATAGTAATAACATTCATCAGGTGTTGGGCAGATGGGAGTGGGGAGAAGGGGATGGGTATGTACACATAATGGGTGCAGTGCGCACCATTGGGGAGATGGACACGCTTGAAGCTCTGACTTGGTTGGGGCAAGGGCAATATGTGTAACCCAAACATTTAGACCCCCATAATACACTGAAATAAAAAAAAATAAAAATAAATAAATAAATTGCATAGTCTGATCATGATTTAGTTTGGATGGCTTCTAAAATAATCTTCTTCATGAAATGTAAATTTTTTTATGATGGCACCTGCTGAATTCAGTAAAATTTCTAAGATAGTTGATGTTGCCTTTGAGAGGAGAAACAGTTTCATTCAATGTTTAAGTAAAAAGTTGGTATAATAGGATTACAAAATAGCCAAGGGGTACAAAATGTCATTGAATCTATTGTGATAATTCAAAACTTAGTGCCCACAGTTGGAAATTAACTGATATCTCGGCATTTTCTTACATGAGCTTTCAGCTACCTTAGGACATGCCATAAATCAGTATGGTTATACACCTAGTGTTTCTCTTTTCTACCTTAGTACATCCTGTAATCATCAGTGATCATATTGTGTTCTCTTTTTACTCATCTGAAACCAGAACAAAACAAACTGTGATTTTTAAATGTACAGCACAATCAAATCAGAGGTTCTCACACTGAGTGAATAGATAATCAGATCACCTCCACCTTCCCATAATTTAAA
Source organism: Varecia variegata (assembly GCA_028533085.1). Classification (NCBI taxonomy): domain Eukaryota; kingdom Metazoa; phylum Chordata; class Mammalia; order Primates; family Lemuridae; genus Varecia; species Varecia variegata. Next base: position 130,129,176 of record CM052437.1, read on the forward strand.
GCTTATGAGTCAGAATATACAGTTTGGTCATTGGTGTTCGCCATAGTGATTAAAAGCCACTCAGACATACATGAGGTTTACACAGAGACTTGGAATCAATTTCCCATTTACTCATCTTTTTCTTTTTCCAATTGAAATGACTTTATTCACTGCTAACTTGTGCGACTCTGTTCCTTATCCTACACATCAAGGCTTGGGCATCCTCATGAACCATTATTATATCAAAAGTAAAGAAATTGCTCAACTCTTACTAGAGAGTAAGAAGAGTAGCAGCTGACACCTTCCTTATTTTTTGTCTAAATGATTTTATTTCATTTTAAGTCCCTAATGTCACTGAATCAGGGATAATTTGGTTGCAAAGAGCTGAAACCACGGAAAGAAACTCAATGAAAAGGAGAGTTACTATGTAAATATACAAAAATCTTGATGAAACCAAATGAAAAACATATAGCTAAACTTTATAGAAACTGTATATTAGAAAAACTGATCTCTCTTTCTCTCCCTCTACACCTCCCTCCCTCCAACCTCTTTCCCTACCTTCCTTCCTCTCTTCCCTCCAACACCTCTGCTCATCTGTTCTCTCTAGTTCTTTCTTTCATCTTCACATTTAAGCTTCTCCTTCTCTCTCACCTGTTTGTAGATGCTCCATCACAGTCAACCTGAAGTGATGAGCCAAGCCCCCAAGATTAAATAAACTTTTAGTATAGCACCCCAGAGCTAACTGATTTATTCTTAGATTTTGTCCCAAATTTTGAAAAGTTAGTCTTATTAATCTAATTTGGATCAGATATCCATAGCTGGTCCATTTAGTCATGGCTGGGCATGGGAGCAGAGTTAGTATTGAGGGCTTCTCTTTTAGGGTTTTGGACAAGTCAGATTCTCCATAAAAATGTAGTGTGGTGAGAAATCATTTGAATTTCCAATATGTATCCCTTGTAGCCCTGAATTAAGTTTCAGCAAATTATTGTTTTAAGTTTTATTATATGTATTTAATATCATTTTCATAACAATCTCTGACAATTGAATTACTTCTTCCTATTGAAAGAAAAATATTGCGGCAGAAATTTTATTTATTTCTTTCTTTTAAGACAGAGTCTCGCTCTGTTGTCTGGGCTAGAGTGCCGTGGTGACAGCCTAGCTCACAGCAACCTCAAACTCCTGGGCTCAAGTGATCCTCCTGCCTCAGTCTCCCAAGTAGCTGGGACTACAGGCATGTGCCACCATGCCTGGCTAATTTTTTCTATATATTTTTAGCTGTCCAGATCATTTCTTTCTATTTTTAGTAGAGACGGGTGTCTAGCTCTTGCTCAGGCTAGTCTCAAACTCATGACCTCGAGAGATCCCGCTTCGGCCTCCCAGAGTGCTAGGATTACAGGTGTGAGCCACCGCGCCCAGCAGAGGCAGGAATTTTAAATGAATTCTTTGAGTAGGACATGGTTATGGCAAGTGAAGGGGTGGCAAAGTTAAATCAAAAGGAACCATTTCTTGATTTTTTTTTTCTTATACAAACTCTAAAATTTGTTGCCCAATTTCTCTTCTCTTCTCTACAATTCTGGCTATGAGCCATGTGTTTTATACTGATGTTTATGTCCCCCAAAATTTACATATTGAAATCCTGACCCCCAATGTGATGGTATTAGGAGGTGGTGGATAATTAAGCCATGAGGGTGAAGCCCTCAAGAAGAGACACTGGTGTTTACATCCTTTCTCTTTCTGGCATGTAATGATACAACGAGAATAAAGTCATCTGCAAACCAGGTTGTGGACCTTCATCAAACACTGGATCTGCCAGCACTTTGACCTTGGACTTTCTAGCCTATACCATTATGAGAAATAAATGTGTGCGGTTTAAGCCATCTGTCTATGATATATTTATTATAGTAGCTATAACTGACTACGGGTTTATTTTTTTATTCTTCTTCAGTAGTTTTTAAATTTTTTCAGTATATTTTTTATTTTTCAAAGATGTTCATAAAGTATTATTCATCATTGGCTGACATATTGGCCATTTCTTCCCTATCTTCTTGTGTGGAATACTGTCTACTTATTAAATAGTTATCACTGGTACATATATATGTACACACACACATATTATTCTGAGAAAGTTGATTAAATCTTTTAGGCTCTGAAACAGGAATATTAATACACAACCCATGGGGTGGTTTTGAAAATGAAATCAGAAAATTATAAAGTGTTAGTAAGTGCATGATAAACAGTCATGATTATCAATACAAAGAATGGGGTGGTTTTGAAAATGAAATCAGAAAATTATAATGTGTTAGTAAGTGCATGATAAACAGTCATGATTATCAATACAAAGAAGTAATTTTCTTATGCTATACAGCCATTGCTGCATGTGCTGTGCTTTTTGTCAATTCTTCACTGGGGTATTATCATAGCACTAAGCCAGTACTGACAGGTACAGTTTCTCAGTTCTATTCCTAGGTTCTTTCCACTTTCATCCTTCTTGTTTTTTTTTTTTTTTTTTTTTTTGAGACAGAGTCTCGCTTTGTTGCCTGGGCTAGAGTGAGTGCCGTGGCATCAGCCTAGCTCACAGCAACCTCAAACTCCTGGGCTTAAGTGATCCTCCTGCCTCAGCCTCCCGAGTAGCTGGCACTACAGGCATGCGCCACCATGCCCGGCTAATTTTTTCTATATATATATATTTTAGTTGGCCAGATAATTTCTTTCTATTTTTAGTAGAGACGGGATCTCGCTCTTGCTCAGGCTGGTCTCTAACTCCTGACCTCGAGCGATCCACCTGCCTTGGCCTCCCAGAGTGCTAGGATTACAGGCATGAGCCACCGCTCCCGGCCCATCCTTCTTGTTTTTGATTTCAATTTTTTTTTTGTTTCCTGTTCATGTTGTCTTGGTTTCATCTTACTGTATATGCTCATTCACACCCTGCAGTGAGTTTTTGCATTTTTGTTTGTCATTTCTCAAAACTTAGGCTTAGTACAGAGGATTTTTCAATGTCTTTTTCATGTACTGAAGTTTTATCATGTTACATTTCTCTTCCTGAATACAGAAATACAAATCCACCTAAAGTACAAAAAAACAGGAAGTATACCACTCCTCGCCACTCCTTCAAATGGAGATGAGCCCTGGACTACTAGGAGGACATGCCTGCTGTGAGTTTGGGTCTTTGATATTTACTGTTCTTATTCCCTGTACTGGCTTGCATCACCGGCTCATCTCACAGCCTTAGACCTCTGGAGGCCCCCGTTTTCCTCTGGCCATCCTAAATTCATGGACAAGACATGAACCAAAGCTTCTTTCCATTTAATGCAGCCGAGATAGGGTAGGGATTATACAAAATAATGTCCCAGTGATGCTAAAGGAGATAAAATGAAGTAAGGAAAGAACATAATACATTTAAAGAAATGGGTAAGTTTACATAGTGAAATTTCCTAGTAATAAAACTGAAGATGAATCGCAATTTGACTAGGTTGTTTCAGCTTTCTAAGCATCCAGCATACATTTTCTTTTCTCAAACTTTGTTGGAGAATTCTATCTTTAAATACCTCTTTTAAATTCTTAAAAGAATGTCTAATTCCTTCATCTCTTTGCCTCAGAAAGGATGGATAGGGGTGTCAGTTCATAAACTGAAGGGAGGGAAAAAATCAGTTTCAAAATTCTAAATCCTAAGAAGACAAGGATTTGAGGGCATAAGAGGATAAAGAGTTTGGGGTCATTACTGAGAAGAGAATGGATCTTTCATACTTTTTGGAAATAGAAACAATGGCAAAGAGATTCCTACTCATTGTCTTGCCCATGAATGAAAGATTATTTTTCTAAAGTAATCAAAACGAACTTACCAATATTGCACAGGTTTTCCTAAATTTTGTTCCTTGGATGTTCCTTTGTATATTAATAGTTTACACAACAGCAAAATTCCATGATAAAAAAAATGTTTGGGAATGCGGAATGATTTCCAAGAATCTTTAAAATGCTCTCTGTATTGTAAATATCCCAAAGAGTTATAATAAGTGATGTTTTCTGGAACTATTTGATGTTAAGACTCTGCTTTTGAGGAAAGCTCTTGGGGATATCTTCCACAAAACATACTTTAGAAAATAGTGCCCCCAAATCATTGCTATGTTCAAACTAAGATTGTCAGCTTCCGACTTTTGACTAGTTTTCTGTGGCTAGGACACTCTTATGTCCTTGTAACATATTACACTGGGCATCACAGGATCTTGCTTTATTGAGCCTCAATTATCTTGATTGCATTTTCGATCACTCCCTTTCTAATGGTCCTTTCTCTTTTTATCAATAAGCATATCCAGGTTTTCCTATACAATTTCGCTTTCACTTTCAAAAGAAAAAAAGAAACAAAAACTTTTTGACTCTACAATATATTTAATGTGTTGATTCTCAACTGAGGGTGATTTTGTCTCTCAAGGGACATTTGACAATGTGCGAAGAAATTTTGGGATATCACAGCCCTGGTTGGAGGGAATCTTACTGGCATTAAGTGGATGGAGGACAAAGATGTTGCTGACAGCATGTAACACACAAAACATCCTCCCACTAAAAAGCCTTCTCCAACCCAAAATGTCATAAAGCCAAAATTGATAAACACAGATTATAAAAAAAATTATTTTTTTTTGGTAAAGAACCAATACCTGGAATTCATTATTTTAAACCCACTCCATCCATATCTTTACCTTTTCCCTCTTTAGGTTTTATAATCTGTTTTCTACCAAATTTAGGAATCCTAGTAGAAAGAGCATGAAATCAGACAAATCTGTATTCAAATCTCAGTGCTAGTGATTCTAGCCATGGGCAAGTTAAGAAATTTCCCTGGATCTCACTTGTTTCACGTGTAAAGTTGAGATACCTATCTGGCAAAATTGTTTTGAGAATTAATGTTCAAGTCTAGTCCATCTTTTGAATAATGAAAAAGCCAAGAAAATGTTATTTAAAATTATTATCAGGACACTGATTCTTTTCCCACTGTCTTCTCAAAAAGACCATGATTGATACATTAATTGTCAAATCCTGTGACACATTCTCAGATTTTATTTGCTTATCTCTGTGTATTTGCTTCTGATTAGCTCTCATTCCTACTGCTTCTCCTTATATTAGTTTCCTATTGCTACTATGACATATCACCACAAATTTTGTCATTTGAAACAATACAAATATATTGTCTTATTTTTGGAGGCCAGAAATCCAAAATGGGCTCATTGGGTGTCAAGGTGTTAGCAGGGCTATGTTCCTTATAAAAAGGTATCAGTGGAGAATCCATTTCCTCACCTTTTCCACCTTGTAGAGATTACCTGCTTTCCTTGGATCATGGTCCCCTTCCTCCATCTTCAAAGTCAATGAGTTAGGCCATGGCCTTCACAGTCTGCATCACTTTTCCTATTCTTTGGCTTTCCCTTTCCACTTTTAGGCACCATTGTGATTATATTGTACTCTATCAGATAATCCAGAATAATGTCCTTATTTTAAACTCAGCTGATTAGCAAACAATTTTATCTACTACTTTAAATTCTTCTGTCATGTAAGGCAACATATTCTCAGGTTCTGGGGATTAGGACTCAAATATCTTTGAGGGGAGGGCATTGTTTTACCTACCACATTCCTTGTCTTCCGCTCCATCGTCAAAACTTTAATGATAACTTCTATGTGAATGAATCTATCTTCTAATCTTTGAGATCTACCTGCCTGCTGGACAACTCCACTTAGATGTTTCCTCAAACTCACGATGAAATTTCATTTTCAAAATTAAAGAGTTCTTTCCCCTGGATCATCTGTTTCTCTTAAAATGCCATTGCATTATGAAGCAATAAACCTCATAATGTGTTTTTTTCCTAAACCTCCTGCATTGTCATAAATGTTTGTTGACATCATATAATATCTTCCACATCTGTTGTCTCCTTTTTGTTTTTATGCTAATCTCCCTGACCAAGGTCATTACTTCTCACTTGAACTAATGTAATTGCCTGCTAATTGGTCACCTCAGTTGGTACTTTACACCACTTCAATCCACTTCATACATTGTAATCTAACCTCCAAAGACTCCCCCTACTTACAGAATTCTTTTAAACTTGTTACTTTAGCAGACAAGGCCTTCCACAATCCAGTATACAGCCACATTTCCATCTTGTTTTCTGTTATTACTAAACTCATAGATTCTCTCCAATGCCCAGAAATTTTTCTTTGTTTGTGGATATGTTTTCACCCTCGTGATGTTTCTATGTTGAGTACTCTCCTCTGTCTTTCTTCAACAATGCAAATTGTATTCTTATAACTCAAAATTAACATGTATCCCATAAATTTTCTTTATTCCTTCAATCAAAATTATTGGGCATCAGCCAGGCAAGGTGGCTCACACCTGCAATCCTAGTGAAGGATTGCTTCAGCTCAGGAGTCCGAGACCAGCCTGAGCAAGAGCAAGACCCTGTCACTACTAAAAGTAGAAAAATTAACCAGGCAACATGGCACGTGTCTATTGTCCTAGCTACACAGGAGGCTGAGGCAGGAGGATTGCTTGAGCCCAAGAGTTTGAGGTTGCTGTGAGCTAGGCTGATGCCACGGTACTCTACTCAGGGAAACAGAGTGAGACTATCAAAAAAAAAAAATTTGGGGGGGGGCATCTGTCACATGCCAAGAAAAAGGTGTGATATATATTTAAAGATAAACACAACTTTCGTTCGGCCATCAAAGAATTTGTGGAACTAAAAAGAAAATTAATAACTAGAACATACACTAGATGATGATAGATACATGTAAAAAATGCAGATAAAGAACTTCAGGGGTTCAGAAGCAAAATTATGACTTCCAGTGTACTTCATGAAAGAAATTTAAGTGTGTCTTAAACAAGCAGTAGGACGTGGCCTATACCAATGTGACAGTAAAGAATAAAAGAGACTGATAAGTTAAAAAAGAGAGAGAGAGAGAGAAATATGGAAAGTCAGGGAAGCAGGGACTATCAAGGGATAAATTTAAAAAAATAGAGTTTGGCTAAAGTAGTGATTTTTGACCGTAACAGATTCAAAGCCCTGATTACAAAATATTACAAGTATTTTTCAATCCTCCACTTACTATGCTCAGATGAAATTCATACACAATAGTTTAATATACTTACACACAATTTTAAACAAATCAATTCAATACTTTAATATATAAGAAAAACACATGCATTTAAACAAAATAGCATGTATTGAAATATATAAAGACTACTTGGATACGGACACATCTATATCTGGCCATCTGTGCTTTAGTGTATTATACTGGCCTCCCTTTTATGTATTAAAGTTCCTTAACACTATGCCCTATTACATCTGATATAATGAATTCAAACATTCAACTTATAAAATATAAAATCCATTACACCCTGATATGGTTTGGATATGTGATTCCTACAAATCTCATGTTGAAATTTGATTCCTAATATTGGATGTGGAGCCTAATGGGAGGTGTTTGGGTAAAGGTGGCAAATCTTTCATGAATGGTTTGGTGCCGCCCTCATGGTAATGAGTGAATTCCCTCTCTATTAGTTCCCATAAGAGACAGTTGTTAAAAAGAGGCTGGCACCTCCCTTCCCTCTCTCTCTTGCTTCCTTTCTTCATATGATCTCTGCATATGCCAGTTCCCAGTCACCTCTGCCGTGAATGGAAGCAGCGTGAGGCCCTCACCAAAAGCCAGGCAGATGCTGGTGCCATGTTTCTTGTACAGCCTATAGAATCATGAGCCAAATAAATGTCTTCTCTTCGTAAATTACCCAGCCTCAGGTATTCTTTTATAGCAACTCAAAGAAACTAAGACACAATGTTACTAAGTTAAAAGATAATCTTACATACATATCAAAGTTTTGATAATTAGACTTTGTATAATTATATCTGCAGCTCTTTTCCACTTCATCACAGTTAAAATGGGGCATGGTATTTTGTTAATTTGATATGTGCACATATAGGATGTTAAATATGGAAAAAGAGAACACATTTAAAATAACATGCAGCTTTTGATGTTTGCTTGCTGTAGGGTAGCATAATCTTTCCTAAATCTTCACTCTATCAGGATGGGTTGTTATTACAGAAAGAAGCCAGGCATGCTTCTGAAGTGCTACAGTTGCTTATTGGAAACACAGCCACACAGTATTTGCAGGACAACCAGCACTTCCAGTTTAGCTGTGAGGGTCCCACTTCCTGTTCCTGTTCTGTTGTCCTATCCAATGTAGCATTTGGTTTTTTTCCTTTCATTTTTAATAAAGTATTGTTAACAATCATATTAAAGTAATCCAGCATGATTATGATAGACATATACTTTTTACTTCCATATGTTTGGCATGACCTTACTTCTTTGGATTTCAAATATATGTACAGGGAAGTAAAGTTATTTCATGTGGTTAAATCGGAAACCCCAAAAGCAGTAACTCCTTCCTCATTTGCTGACTATTTCCAGGTGTAATGACTTACACCCATTTCAAGAATAACATAAAGGTCACTTGATAAAGCAAATTGGTTTGGGACAGGTGTGGTTAGGAAAAATAACTCCTCATTTTGAGTGGTGGTGGGAGAATTATTTAATATCGCTCCTCCTGTAGCCTACTGGTGTTAGAGCCATGACCCATGCCATGGCATAGGAGATACTCCCAGTTTGGGGATCAGTGGGGTATATGGGTAATTAGAAGTTCAGCATATCCAAAATACAGAGCGAAGTACATTAAAGATGTTCATAATCTCAATGCATTAATCACAGCATGCAATTCTGAAAATAACTATATACAATTTTATAAAAAATTAAAAATAATAAGATCAGAAAAACATGAGCAATATAGTATTAGAAACAAATAATAAACTTCTTAAACTACATATTTAATTTTATTCATGTAATTTTTAATGTGTAGATAATCAACTCATATCATTTTTGGCATAAAGGTAAATAAATATGTATCATTCTTATTTTTAGAAATAATTTAATTTTGAATAGACACATCTTATGGGCTCTCTAATAAATGTAAATATATTTGTTGGCCAATAAATAATTACTGCAATTAATAAATATTTTAAAATTGTTCTCACCCTGAAAATTTTCACACCCATTTTATTCTCAAAATTGTCCCATTTTGGAGTAATGAATATGATTATTCTAACCATTAGGGAAATTGTCAAAATTAGCCATTTCTAAGCCTGAATCATCATTCCCTGCTATATTTTTTTACAACATGAGCAATTTCTTAAAGATAAAATTTGCCAAGGAACAAAAAGAAATTTGTACTTTGAATTAAGCTTTTTACAAAAAGGAATCCATAAAGAAATAAAACCTCAGATTGTGAGACTCCGATACAATGCTATCATTCAACAAACCCCCTTTTCCCAGGAGTCCTACAGGTTCAGCTTAGAGAAGTAACCCTAGTTTAATTGGAAGGTCTGAAGAATCTGGTTTATACCTTCTAGTTCAGAAGTGATCCTCCTTGGACTTTCCTTATTTACCTGAATTCCTCAGAAGATATAAACATCAGAAGAGGATGACAGCAAAGACATAGGCTACAATAAGTTTTCAGAAATGATTATGAAGAGACTAGGGTTGAAAAGCGGATTATAACATATGTAAAAGTAACATATTTTATCTTTTATGAACACAGACATTCTCAGCAGTTCATACACCTGTGCAATCAAGATCCTGTGAAATTTCTTTGAACTCTACTAATTTAGGTTTGATACAGCCCATTTGTTTAAAATGTTTAATAACTTATACACTAATTGCTTGTTTAAACCTACACTGACTGGCAAGCTTTCTGTTACTACTGATAAAATATAGATCACTCTGAATATTTATGAAAAATTTGCATATGAGTGACATTTGTGATTAATACAAACTTAATTTGTTAGTGAAATAAAATTTAAAAAATGTCATCATGTATTCTACTAAAATGATTAGCAGAGGTCATTAGTCAAAGAAGTTCCTTTTGTTTTTAATTTTATGCCAGATAAATGAATAAAGACACAAAGTAAAGATTGTTTGGTTAGTCTTGGGCTTTCATTAAAAGGACTTAATTTTTTAATGAGCCAGATAATTTCAGAGTTTAAGTTACTGTGATGAAGTTGGACATTTTAGAAAACTTCCTTAACATTTTCATATCAAGAGAATACATATGCTTCTGTCTTGCCAAATTCATTCTTTCTTCTTAAAAACTGATTTGTGGGACTCTGTGCATTTTTAAGAAATATAACTTTTGAACTCTACTGCATTATCCTTTTCAAATTATAGAAAAGGGCATTAATGTCATGTTAAACAAACTGAAGCTTAACCATTCGATCCTCAAAAAATGAATGAAAGTCAGGTTCTGATCCATTAAAAATTATTCAAACCACATTATTCTGCCCAAGTTTTTAACCCTCTGGATCAGGCCTTTGCTCAATATGAATTAGATCATTAGATCCTGGAATTAAAATTGTAAATTAGGTGATTTATATGGCTTCACTTCCCCTAAATTCCTCTCTGCCTCTCATTTCCTGAATAACCATAGGCTAGATTTTCTCCAATTATTTTTTTAATTTTCTAGTAACATCTATGTTCTCTCTCTTTGTTGATTCCTAGTAATAGCAGAAAGAAAAATTGCCAACTCAGAAGCTAGCAATCCTTCTGTGCACAGATACGATTTGAGGATCTCTGAAATTGACAGCCTTTCAGCATTCTGCCATGATTTTTTTTTAAGTCCTATATTTGGGGAGCAAACATTTTTTTCATTTTTGATAGCTTGACTTGTGATTAAGAAATTTTGCTTTTGGATATGTGAATCCAATATGAGTACAGCAGGAAACAGTGGTCTCACCCTTCTAAACACTCACAAGAACAGAGAATCATATCAAATTTGCTATAAGAATATTATGTAGGAAAATGCAAAAAAATGGAGATAAAATAAATGGAAATGAATATTGAAAAATATGTGAGTTTTGTTAGTATCATCTAAGGGAGAAAGTGATCTCATTTTAGATCACTGCCCTCAGTTTTATGTGCAGAGGTAGACATGAATATATACAGTAGTGCTAGAAAAATGATTCTTCATGGCATAAAAAGGATGAATAAATATCACCTACTTTAAAACAGTCTAACTATGTCTCTGGGTAATTTTTATTTCATTCATGTTGTGTTTTCCTGTAGATTCTTTCTTGCCATAGCTCTGGGGCCAGTAATCTTTTTAATGTGTAAATTGTTAGCTGTTATTTTTATTTTTGTTTAACACTATCTAACATTGATTTGTCAACTTATTTACAAAAACTAATCTACTTTCAGATAGCTAATATTTGAGTTTTTAACCTATTCATTGGCTGAAACAGACTATGAATTAATGAGGAACACTAACAAAGTAATATGGAACATAAGCTCCTGACTGAAAAATATTGTCCTGCCATTTCTAATGAAAAGATTTGTTTAAGAAAGGTCTTCTTTAGAACTATTTTAAGCCAGTTTCATCAAGCCTAATAACAGGGCTATATACTTCCTTAATTTAAAAAATCTATGCTTTGAATGCAACATCATGTACAACATTTAAGTCCTTCCCCTTAATCAAGGAACTGTGCTCAACAGCAACAGTACAAAGAGTTACATAACTCATCCATGGCTCTCTGACAAACGCTTTAATTGCAGGAAAGAACAATTGATTGATATATAAATGATACAACAGGCATATGTTCATTGCTGAACGATGAGAGACCCTCTTGCTTTCAGAAAGAAAATGGTCCTTCACCTTGGGGCAGTCGTGGAAGATCTCATAGAGAACACAAACTTTAGCATAATTCCTTAGTTTTTGCATAAAGTTCTTTATCTATTCCAGGGTCTTATTCTTGATTCCATACTATTATATATTAAGTGCTCATGTCTTAGGCTCTTCTCAGGCTCTTCTTGGCTGTGACAGTTTCTCAGACTTTTTTTTTGATGTTTGATTTTGACAGTTTTGAGGAGTATTGGTCAGATATTTTGTAGGATTTCCTCTATTAGGATCTGTGTGATGTTTTTCTTATGACTAGACAGAACTAGTGGGCTTTTGGGAGGAAGAACACAGAGGTAAAGTATCATTCTCATTACATCAGAGCAAAGGTATATTCTAGCAACATGACATAATTGCGAATGTTGGCCTGATCACCTGATTGAGGTAGTATATGTCAGGTTTCCCTTATTGAACAGTTAGTCTTCTTTTTCCTCATTTACACACTGTATTCTCAGAAGGAAGACATTATATGCAACCCCCAATATGAGTGAAGATTATTCTTCACCTTCCTTGAGGGTGGAGTGTTTACATACAGTTTTGGAATTCTTCTTTATGTGATATTTGTGTCTTTGCCCTTACTTATCTATTGATTTAATCCTTTATTTGTATCCTCATGAACTCAAAGATCTTATTTTATACTTTGGGTTATAATATAATACTGCTTTATATAGTTTTTGCTCCAAATTCATCCAGCTTTAGCCACTGGGAGCTCTTTCAGTTGGCTTCTCTGTCCTTTTGACATGCCCCGTCGCTGAGTTTTGTTTTTTCCCTCTGGAAATTTTCTCTCTGACACTACAAGATACTCCAAGTCTTAGTATCAGTCATTTCTCCAAGAAGTTATGGTTCCTTTTATTGAAGAATGGTATTAGAAAACAAGATCTAATTGCTAGGTGCATTCATTACTACTGAAACCCAGATTTTTTTTAAATTTTAATTCAGATAAATATTTTCTAGTAAAATGAATTTCTATTTCCTTTGTATTTATGGTATCTATTTTTCTATTTCCTACATTTTTATTCATAGTGAGCATATTTTTCTTTATATCATTGAACATAGCAAATAACTTCAGTAAAATCCTGATCTACAAATCCCAATATCTGAGTCATCTTGTGGTTGGTCTCCATTGACAATCTTTTCTCTTGTTAAAAGGTCACATTTTTCTGGTTTTTCATATGTTGAGTAATTTCAGATTTAATCTTGGTAATTGTAAATATTTTGAATTCTTTAATATTCTAAAGAACACTTCTAAAGAACACTTTAGAAGAATATTTTGAAAAGTAAAAATCTTTTATAGCAGAAAGCAATTAATTTGGTCACATTCAGACTGCAAACTCCATTTCTTGGGCAGCTGCTCAAGTCTCAAGTAAGTTTTTTCCCTTTGTTTGAGTCTGTTTCACAGATGTGTGATTCAGTAATCAGCCTAAGATTTGAGCAGCGTTTATCATTTGAGGCTTCTTTCAACTTTCCAGTGGCTCTGGTTGCCCTGAAATCTGCCCTCTGGTTCTGTAAGGTGGAAAATCTGTGGGCTTTCTATCAGAAATTGAGCTTCTCCACACAGTGCCATCTTTGGAATGCTGTAGCTAAAAGTGTAAAAATGTATAACTCACTCATGCCATTCCCTTTTTTTTTTTTTTTTTTTTTTTTGAGACAGAGTCTCGCTTTGTTGCCTGGGCTAGAGTGAGTGCCGTGGCATCAGCCCAGCTCACAGCAACCTCAAACTCCTGGGCTTAAGCGATCCTCCTGCCTCAGCCTCCCAAGTAGCTGGGACTACAGGCATGTGCCACCATGCCCGGCTAATTTTTTCTATATATTTTTAGCTGGCCAGATAATTTGTTTCTATTTTTTAGTAGAGACGGGGTCTTGCTCTTGCTCAGGCTGGTCTCAAACTCCTGACCTTGAGCGATCCACCCACCTCGGCCTCCCAGAGTGCTAGGATTACAGGCGTGATAACCGCACCCAGCCCATTCCCTTTTTAATAGTATCAACTTTCCTCTAGAGTTGACCTGCTTTATTTTCTACTGTTCAAGGCCCTCAATTTACTGTGATATCCTATTTTTTCCTCGTTAATAGTTGTTACCTGCAATAGAGATGGGTCTGGTAGGAGCTTACTTAGCTATATTGGAAGTGAATCCCTTTGAGCATTTTAAATTCTTGTTTTGACTTCGTTTTTTTAGTTCACTTTATTTTGTTTCATTTATGTTTGTTTAGTATCATCTAGATGATTTTCTATGACAAACTTGCTAATCCATCATGTGGTTAGAAATACTGATACTGAGTCCCATTTCCCCCTCTACCCTAGCACCAAGGTATTTGGCAGGCGATTGTCCTTGCAGCAGTTTAATAAACTGGATTTGTCTCTATTTCTAACATACACCATGTGCACACTACTTTGGAATCAGAGCTTTCAGCAGGGAGAGGACTGAGTTTATAGGAGGTGCTTCCTATAGATTTTAGAACTTGGGCAGGACCTGGACTCTTTCTCCTATTCTTTATGCACTGTGAGGCCCTAAAACTTATTTCAAGATAAAGATCAGCTTTAGTCCTCTTTTCAGTTCTAGTTTCCTGTTTCTTCATTGTTTTTGAGCTTTAAGCATTACTCACTTATTAGGTCACTGATGCTTTAAGCAGATACAGTTTAACCAAATTTTTGTTTTTACTCAGATGAACAGTCTGGGATCAGTCAGAATACCTAATAGGCCATGTTTCTGGAAAAGAGAACACTCTAAATTATGATTCCTACTGCTTTAGCAAATTCTGTCCTTGATAGTTAATTCTTTCCCTCCTATCAGACATATGCGGCCTCTTTTATTAAATATTATCATGTAAATATTGTGAGAATTATGTATTACTGTATGTTAAGTTATGATAACATAGAGTTGCTGATAATAACTGGGAGGAGCTGAGCTTAGATTCCTACATCCTAAGAATACTACTAGGACAATAACAAGTGTTACTTTTTATTGTATTTTAATTGATGAATTCACATTCCATCAATTAAAATAATGCAAAGGAAAATAGGGTCTGCCAGGCCAAAAAAGAAAAAAAAAAAAAAAAAAAACAACTGTCAAGACACAGTGACATTACAAACAAAGGGACATGACTCCATTTGAACATTGGAGAATAACCTAAAAGATAGCAAGTAGATATGTGATAGAAATGTTCAAAGTAGTTTTAAAATAGTTTTGGTTAAATGTTATTATTTTGGGGAAGTTTATTAGAATTTGCAGCCTCTCATTTGTGAACAAACCAACAATTTAAGAAGACAACTATATTATGAAAAAATAATTGGCATGAATTAAATACTTGAAATATATATTTATACACTGGCATATTTGTTCTTCTGGGAATATGTATAATGTGCTATTGAAACAAGATTTATAGCAGTTGCTCAAAAGGGTAGTTTACCATCATAGGGAAAGAAAATGTATTGAAAAAAGGAGGTATTTATAAGGTGAATAGCTTTTCATTGTACCTTATATTACAACTGTCTTTTATATTTAATATCTGAAAGATAATTTTTTTGTTCTAGCAATAATTTATCTCTTAAAAGTAACTGTATTTTATTAACCATAAACTGTTAAATTATTAACTTGAGTAGCCCATGGTAAGTAGTATAAATGGTTGGGTGACCACCAGTAAAGTTTTAACCACTAGCCAAATGTAGCAATGTTCTCAGCTAGACTGATATTTTAAAACTAGAGGTTTTTTCACTGAAAAGAGCTGCCACAATGCTCTGGAAAAAGCATGATATCTTTTGGAAACTAGTGTAAAATGCATACCTAAGGCAGTTTTAGAGATGAAATTTTAAATTCCTGTGGTAAAAATATAGTTAATACAAATAGAATGAGAGACATCAAAATTTTAACATAAACATAAAAGTTTTGAAAAAATGTTGAAATTGTATTGAATAAATAACATTATGTCCTGAAAAATAGCTTCTCCTACTTCTTTACCCATGTAAATGGGGCACTTGTTTAGCAGTACATGTGTTAGTACCTTACAGTTTGCTTTAGAAGGAAACTTTCAATTTTTCTGTTTCAGCTGTTTCTGATTTACAATTACCAAAATGTGTTCTTTGACTAAATATGTTCTTTGATTCAGGACTTTTTTGTATAACTACCACCATAAGAGTGCTATGAGCAGGGTACAT